>WOVY01014691.1:100000-699063 GCA_013436015.1 Rhipicephalus annulatus | reverse complement strand
AGATAGATAGATAGATAGATAGATAGATCCGCTTAAAGTTGCCGAAGTTCGCCAAGAAATGTTTCGCATTTAAAAGGAAGAAGGGAAGAGCAAATGAGTGAGGCCCGTGCCCGCTAAAAACTATGCATTGAAGAGGCAGTATAAAAAAAGAGGTATAGAATCAGCGATGAGAAAAGCTCTACATCGGGAGAATTGCCAGGCCTTCGTGGAACGCGCATCGCAGTCACTGAGCGAAACCTGAAAAGCGGCCATTCCAAAGTCCGTTGTTAATTCTCTTGGGTCACCTAATACAATTACACTTCTCTTTCCTCTCTCTCTCTATCTCATCTTTATACCCCCCTTTCTATTCCCCCAGCGTAGTGTGGCAAACCGGCCGTGTGCCTGGTTAACCTCCCTGCCTTCTCTCTTGTTGTTCTTGTCCTCCTCCTCCGCAAGGTTTGTAAAGCGTCATGTGCTGCTGTCGGTTGATGCAGTGACCGATGATGAAGAATTGTGCCCGAGCCCTTTATAACGGTCAGGAACCCATTGCTTGCGCGATTCCCATTGAGTGACAGCTTGTTGTTATTTTACTCTTCTACCACGCTGTGTTACATATATGGTAATGAGATTCTTTGCCGGAGATGACGTCCGTATATAGTGTTTTCACAAGAGAGAGAGTTGGCGTTCTAATCTCATAACAGCTTTCGCTATATGAGCAACTGTCAAGCAACATCGGTTATCATAGCAGTGACGAACAGGATACAAAAGTTCTATGTGTAACTAGCGACGATGTTAGCATTAAACTTACTAGACACTTCGAGGTTTTTTGTTCGTTTGTTTGTTTCTTTGTTTTAACCAAGAACGTATATAGTTTTTTATGTATTGTAATGCTCGGATACTTGCTGTATCAGAGACACGCAACTACAGAACACAAAAATGTGGCGAACAAATGTCCTGTCAACAAATACTTCTGCAGCGGGAGCCTCACCATCACCAATATTACAGCCATTCATACCAACTATCAAAATCTACGGCTTCTTCCGATGACCGCTTGTCACCGTGTTGTTTGGAAAACTCATTTGGGGACGTAGAAAAACATGTCAGTATAACGGAGAACATTTGCAACATGCGGGTTCTCAGAAATAAAACACACGCAGACTAACCTAGCACAGCTATGAAATACCTAGTGTGTTTTCGTTTGTCCTTCGAATGATCGACGCCGATTCAGTGAAGCTCATGAAAGGTAACCGTACGACACGCGCAAGATGAACAGTAAAACAGGGTGCAGATGATTGGCAGCAAGCAGAGAAGTGCAAAAACTGTTGAAACGAGCAAACAGCTGCGCTGAGGCATATTGGTGGCGACGATAAGGATAATTGGATTAATACGTGCCATCAGAGCCGCACTTCACGAGCGCAAACAACTGTCGATGAGTGAGATATATATAGACATATAGAAGTGGACCTACACAAGAGCGGACGTTAGCCAGCGCCCCGACCTTGCTTGCAATAACTTGAGTGTTCTGGCTGGTGCCCTTGGCCGGTGCTCTGGCACCGCATCATTATTTTTTTGTGCGCTCCAGAGCACGCAGTCTGCTGGCCATGCAAAATATTTTCCCAACAAATCGCAATACTACCCTCCTCCCGGGTCTTCGCCCTTATTCAGTCACTTCATCTTCTTCTTTCATTTTATCTCATACGCTATTTTTCTCCTGAGCGCCATTGGCTCGTTCTGTCACGTGGTTTTCTTAGTGAGGCCAATCTTATTACCAAAACATTTGCTGTACGTCGGCTTTGGGGCCAGTAGCTTCCCCCGGCTTCTGAAGTATGCCCCTTTTGTCTTCGTTATTCAACGCCCTGTGTTTCTGACACCCGCGTACGTTTTTCCCGAGTGCGAATATTGGTGAGACTTGACGAAACTTTCTATACGAGCACTACGACGGCGCAAGCAATGTTTGAGCCCGAAGGAGACGTCCTTGTAAGGTGTTAATTCTCTCAGGTGTATCTTGTCAAGTGCTGCTGGTAACACATTAAATATTGTTTATACTGATGAGGAAGTCTTTTTTGTAGAAAGGTCTCTCTCTATGTCTGCCTATTTCACTCGCTTCTGTACTGTAGTATGCCAAATTTAAGGACAATGTTTTAGGGGCGAAGCTCCTTAAGGCGTAGGTCTGTCATCCCTAGTTTGTATGTATGTATGTAGTAGTACGCTGTTACCAGTGGCACATACCCACTCTAGAGCTGGTATGTGCCACGGGATGCGAGATGGCGGTACTTGGAGTGTTCACTAGATGGACGCACGGATGGACAAACAGACAGACTACAGACGTATGAACGAATGATAGACGAGCGGATGTACGGACGGATGGACGCACGAACAGGCATACAGATAGTACGGGCTCATGGACGGATGCATGGACAGACAGATGGACGCATAGATTGACGCGTGGATGGTCGCGCGGACGGACGGAAGCAAGAACGAACGGACGGACAGAAGCACGGACGGGCTGATGGACGCTTCGCCCCACTCATCATCATTCACTGTGTGGATATGCTGTGATTTGTTTTTCAGACCTCCAGTTCTTTCTTTTCTTCTTTTTCGTATGACTGTGGCGTATAAAGTGCGTATAAAGTGCGTATAAAGGGGGCTCTGGGAGAGCCCTCCTTATACTGCACCAGAGGGATCAAGAAACCTCGTCAGATACTTTTTATTCACTGCTCAAGAGCCACGACTGGTTTCAACTATACTCCAGGCAGTCGAGAATTGAAGCGGCGGTGACGCTTGGCCCTCCCGTCCTGACGTGAGAGCGGCCCGTGGTCTTCCCTCAATGAAAACTGGGCGAAGACTTCGTCCTGCGGGATCTCAGTAAGTTTAGCACCAACCTTACAGAAACAAAGCATTGTCGCAAATGATAGCACATCGAACAGAGGAGCGCTATACTGACATCATTCATGCACTCAGCCCCGTGAATATTGACAGCGAATTATTCAGTGTCACGTGTGTGAATGCTGCTTTACTTGCTCGTTCGGCACGCACGAGCGTGCACTTTCTTAACACTCGTTTTTTAACGCGCATGCCACTTGACACAGAGGTTAAACGCCTGCAGAAATTATCAATATTGCATCTCTATTCTGTGCCCGGAATACGAAAGTCATGACGACAGCAATACACGCCGTACAATACTAGCTTCGAAAAGAGCGTCGGCCGTAGATAAGCTTGACAGATATGTGGGGTTTAACGTCCCAAAACTACTATATGATTATGAGAGACGCCGTAGGGACGGACTCCGGAAATTTCAACCGCCTGGTGTTCTTTAACGTGCACCCAAATCTGAGCACATGGGTCCTACAACATTTCCGCCTGTATCGGAAATGCAGCCGCCACAGCTGGGACTTGATCCCGTGACCTGTAGGGTCAGTAGCCGAGTACCTTATTCCACTAGACCACCGCGGCGGGGCATGCTGTCGATAAGCTGATCTGTGGTGAGGTGCGTCGAAATTTATACATGCGGCATCGAACATTGGAGCTTTATCACACATGCTTGCGTTAAGTTCTCGAATATATCTGTTCTCATCCTGCGTGTATTCTTTACAGATGGAAGTCAAGCAATCGTGAACCTTCCCAAATATTCATGAAAGCGTGGCCGGCGCTAAGCATGGATAACCGATTTTTTAAATGCGAAGCATTTCTTAGTCAACTTCAGCGACTTTGAGCGTATCTATCTATCTATCTATCTATCTATCTGTCTATCTATCTATCTATCTATCTATCTATCTATCTATCTATCTATCTATCTATCTATCTATCTATCTATCTATCTATCTATCCAGTCGCTTACGTTTGGGAGCTCTCGTGGCCACCTCCTTAACTTGGCGTGAACCGAAATCAGCATGGGAAAGTAAGACGGTTTGACGAATATGACGCTCTGGTCAAGACATGAATAATGTCACACTGCCGTCGCGCACGTCGTCAAGCACTTCCCGTCAGACAGTGGCATATACCAACGGGCGGGTATGTGCCGCCGGTATGCGGGTATGTGCCACAGATTATTGACACTTTGTATCTACCTGCAGAACGACGAGAACACACGCTGGGCAATTTTAACGCGTCACGTAAAGCAATACCGGACATCAGTATACCGTCGACTCAACGAAGGCATAGAATAATGTCACTGTTAGAAAAACAGCGTTGACACCCCGACGAATGCAAATAATAAATTTCAGGGTCCCAGCAAGAATCGAACTCAAGAATTTTGCGTGGCATGTCAAGCATTCTACCTCAGAGCTATACGCCAGATCTAGGAACTACTTTTACAAATAGACGCTAATCTTCGTGAAGCTTCAATAGTGGTTGCAGGGCTGCCTACTCAATTCTATAAACAATACATATGTACTCCTTTGATACAGCCGTCTTGTCGAGTTAACGTAAATTGTGTTTTGTTACCATGCGCTGAAGTTGATTTTTGTAGCAGTGTTCATGACCAGTATCCTCTCGAGCATCAGCGCTTCATATGAGCTTCTGGTGTTGCTAATATGCATGTTCCAGTTGACGTCGTTGCGCAAGTGCAAACAACTGGTTATATAAACATCTATAACCCTTCAACATATGTCTGTGCGTAAAAGTTTTATATTTAACGTCAGTTCATGGCATGTCGGCCAAACTAAAAGGTGCAACACGGTCACCTTCCTTCCGCATGCTTCGCATAACGTCGATTCTCAGGTCCATGGGGTCTACCGATATTTTTTTTTGTTAATGAACGCAAAAAATCGAATAATAAACATGTGCGTCAATATTCAGGCACACGTACAAACGCATGCATAAACCGAATTAAGTTATCGTCAAGCCCTCTCCCACGTGACCGAATAAAGTTTCTGGTTACATCCTGGAGTCCACTACAGCGTTCCTCGTAATTATATCACGGATTCGGGATGTAAAAACCTGTCTCAACTATTATATCAAATTCTATTACGGTGGAAAATAAAGCAACTTCATTTCATGGTGAGCGTCTGTCGTTAATAACAGGTGGAGCCCCCTGGTATAGGGCCCCACTGCTTGCACAGGCTCGCCGAGCCTCGTATATTGGTTGACCAGTTGGCTCACCAGTTACCTTACCGGTGCCTACTCGGAAAGCCTGTACTTAACAGTCGCATATACATCGAGAACGACAAAGTGGAGTTATTATATCAGCCACAAATCCAGCATGGATAGTAAGTCCCCAGTATTAGGTGCAAAACAAAGACCCTTTGACCGTTTCTGTTTATCGATCCATCTGTCCATCCACGCGTTTTCCGTTCACAGAAAGATGAACGAACAATAAGCACGAAAGAAAAAAAATCGCAGCATATCCATGGAGTGAATGACGATGAGTGGGGCGAAGCGCCCGTCCATCTGTCCGCCCATTCGTGCTTGTGTCTGTCCGTGCGTCCGTTCATTTATCTGTCCGTGCATGCTTCAGTCCGTCCATCTGTCCGTCCATCCGTACCTTCTTCCAACCGTCCGCCCATGCTTCTGTCCGTTTGTCCATTCGTCCGTCTGTACGGTCGTCTGTCTGTCCGTCCATGCTTCCGTCTGTCCGTTCATGCTTCTGTCCATCCGTCCGGGCGTCCTTCCGTTCGTGTATGCGTCCGTCTGTCCGTCCATCTGTCCGTCCATCTTTCCGTCCATCTGTCCGTCCGTCTGTCTGTCGCTCACACTAACGCCATCTTCTGAATGAGTCATGCAACTAGGTGGTTACGAACCGGTCACAAGTAGACATGCACGGGCACACCCACGGCTTTAGGAACTTCGCACCTAAAACGATTGTAACGTGTTGACTTTGAGCTCCCTCACCGTTCGTAGGCAAAACTCGCCCAAAATAATTCACCGGTTCGACGTACGTGACGCCTGCGTTACCATATTGCCGTCCACTCTTCACAAGTGAAATGTTTATGACAAAGTTAGAAGAGCAAAAGCAGGTATTTTTTTCAGGGCGAACAGCAATTCACCAACTCCACCCTCTGTTTCTTGATCAAACTGCGTAAAAAGCAGGATCGTCGTGCTAAGAGCAAGCGCTTCACGCAGAAGCACCGTGCGAAGTTTACGTTATATAGCAGTACTGCAAGCACCGTGAGACTTATTTGGACTAAGCGAAAACTGCATGCGTTGCTGCTAGAATCTCGGGGAGGGAGAGTTGTGCAACAAGAACGAGCAAGCATAAAGTGAGCGACTCGTGTACTAGGCACTTTCCAGCCATCCACGCATTCCTACTCCAAGAGGCTCATATACTATGAGTGCAGCGTAGTCAGCACCTACAGATCTCACTGCACGCGCTTTGCCAGCTCACTGCAACCTGACGCAGCAAAGTGACCACCACAAAGTTGCAGTGTGGTGCTTTATAATCTACAATGAAAAGAAAAGGTAACGCAATCACAGTGTAGCAATAGATCTCTACGCCTTTCTTAGCTGTTCCCTTTAGAATAGCTCACCAAGAAATGTACCACGACTTTGCGGCGTTCATGTTGCTGTGTCAGGTTGCAACGAGCTGAAAAGAGCGTGCGTATGTATACATACCGACTATGTTATAGTCGATCAATCACTGCTTTTAGCGGAAGGTTGCTCTACAAGTTGCTAGAAGGGTCAGTACCATGGATGGCGTGGAAATTAAGTACATATACTGGTTTCTCGGACACACTGGTAGAACGGAAGGCTTACAAGTCACTTCAAACGAGGCAGCCTACAGCGTCACCCGCGATCTATCCAACTGGTCATCATCATCATCATCATCATCATCATCATCATCAGCCTGACTACGTCCACTGCAGGACAAAGGCCTCTCCCATGTTCCACCAGTTAACCCGCTCCTGTGCTTGCTGCTGCCAATTTATACCCGCGAACTTCTTAATCTCATCTGCCCATCTAACCTTCTGTCTCCCCTTAACCCGCTTCCCTTCTCTGGGAATCCAGTTAGTTACCCTTAATGGCCAGCGGTTATCCTGTCTGCGTGCTACATGCCCGGCCCATGTCCATTTCCTCTTCTTTATTTCAACTATGATATCCTTAACCCCCGTTTGTCCCCTAATCCACTCTGCTCTCTTCTTGTCTCTTAAGGTTACACCTACCAAAAATGGTAGGTGTAACCGACTGGTACGCTTGTACAAATACTTCGAACTTCACTGGATTGACAAGATAATTTGGTCATACACAATTAATTCACTTAGTACTTCTATCTAAGCAGAAGAGTTTATATGCACCCCAACGCAAACCTAAAGAGAGCGCGAGCCATAACACCAAGACTATTAATAAACAGGTCTACTATTCACCGGTTCAAACTAGGAAGTGGTATGGAGCATAATAAATAGAGATTATTCGCAAAGTTTGCAAAGAAACTATATGCACGTGAGAACACATCATCCGGGACTGCGGCTTACTACGGCTTGGTATTGAGCGGCACTGCTTTGAAAGACTAAAAAAACCCACTAACTTACCACAATCAAGTCCTGGTTGTACAGTACGATCGGGCCTATTGTCTCGACCTTCCGGTTTTATCGTGAGAGTGGCCAGGCCGGCGCACTCGCGTCATGTGCAGAATAAGCAATAAAGGTTTTAGGAAGAAATCTATCTATCTATCTATCTATCTATCTATCTATCTATCTATCTATCTATCTATCTATCTATCTATCTATCTATCTATCTATCTATAAGTGTCGTCGTCGGTGTCGCAAGTCTCGCGTAGGCGGCGAGCATGGAGTGACCCGCGCAACGTATTTAGACGGCTGCAATACCGGGCACTCTGGTCGTCTGCTGGCGAGATCTTCAGCGGCACCCGTCAACTCCCCTACGTGTACCAAGAGCTGGCCTGGTCCGTATGGAACTTTTTATTGTGACTTTTCTAAATGCGAAGCATTTCTTAGCGAACTTCGGCGAATTTGAGCGTATCTATCTATCTATCTATCTATCTATCTATCTATCTATCTATCTATCTATCTATCTATCTATCTATCTATCTATCTATCTATCTATCTATCTATCTGGCTAGGCTAGGCTAGCTAGCTAGCTAGATTAGTTTATTAGTTGGTTGGCTGGCTAGCAGTCGACATGTCTAGCAGCTGTGCCTAAAACAATACTTGGTGATCATTGCCGCCTTCCTTGATCAATTTTGCCCCAAGGCTCTCAACTGCAACGTAAACTACTTACGCTACCCGATCACGACACGATCCCCTTCTGTGTTGATCGCTGCTGCGGAACAGATAACTAAAGTACCCCGTTCCCAGAAACTGGCTCGGATATATAGTTAGCCAGCGTCCTTTATCGAGCGTGCATTACTTCCCAGCTCGGTGGACTTGGCGCAGTTCGGAAATAGTGGGAACCGTCTCTGGCGTTTTACTCTCCCTCCGTGCACTGCAGTGAACGAGGCAGTGGAATGACGCGGCACCGAGTGAGCCGCTGAACGTGAGAAGGGTGCGCTCGCAGAGGAAGCGCCGTTGTCGTGAGCTTTTATGGACGCTGCGGCCAGACTTATACCGGAGTGGTGCTCCTGGACGGGGTTTTAAAAGAGCCCTAGTTGAACGGCGGCGAAGAAGCCAGGGTGTCAGGGTGATTTGGCTGAGCTCCAGATTGTGCCTTTTAAACAATTCATCGCTGGTGGCCACCTTACGGCCGCTCAAAGAAAAAAAAAAACGCAGTCAGGACAGGAAACAAGACGGAAGAAAAAAAATTGCGCTACAAAACTACGAAAGCAGAAGTTTCGTAGCAGGAGGAGGAGGAGGCCCGCAACCACGGATGCAGTGAGCGAAAGAGTAAGCGAAGCAAAGCGATGCGCCACAGTCCCGTTAGGTGAAAACAGCCTGCTCCTCGCGACCATGAAATCAAAGGAGAACAGAATAGGACGTGGCCGGAAAGTTGTCCGTCGTTTTACGTCTCCCTGTGACGCGCACGGTAGCTTTCTTGGTTCTTTATTATTATTCCTTTTTGTGTGTACTGCGTTTTATGTCGTGTGGCCGTGTTTGTCTCCACACACAAGATTGCTAAGTTTCGGGAGTCATTCTCTTTTTATCCCTTACTTTCCTTGGCGATCTTTTTTTCTAACTTCCCTCCGTAGCTATTCTTCTTCTTTTTCCTCTTTTAACATCCGGTTCTTCCTTTTTCTTTCTCTTACTCTTTCGTCCTTTTTTTCTTGTCTCACTTGCCTCTTTTCTCCTTCGTTTCTTTCTCATCCATGGCCACGCTTGTACCGAGAGAAATCCGCTCAGCCCTCGGTCGCTCAGAAATCGGGATGACCACCTCGCTAAAGTGCTGTTCCGAGCCGGAGGTCGTCTCACTTCCATCCGAGCCGCGAGATGAGGTCTGGGGCCTCGTTCTGTTGTCCAATCCTTTCCTCGGCGCCGGCATTGAATTCCTCGTGCTGTTCTGCTTTGTTTATTTCTTAATCTTTTCGCGCCTGTCTCTGTTGCGCCTGCCTGCAGCGACAGATGCGGCTCATCTTGACTAGGGAACTAGCCGCAGACAGCCCGAAATGGTGGCTGTTCACTTCACTTCCCCGCGGAGTTCCGTCCGTCTGTTTGCGATCTGGTGGACTATAGGCGACTGTGGCCTAGTTTTCCTAGATGAGCGGTGTGTACGTTGTTTTTTTGCTTGTACGCCATGTTGCTCAGCTCCAACTTCCCTAGATTCAGTTACTTTCGCGCTTCCCACAAGGTTGCCGCTGAGGCAGAATTTTTGTTCGACGGGAGAGAGTTAATTTAGGGAGGGGCACCTCCTTGAAATGGTCATTGCTCTTACGTCATGACGGAAAAACAAAATTCGGGAGTGGATACACGGGCCCAATGTGCCACTCCCTGGCTACGCCACTTCTTAGCGCCAAATTGGCTTTTTTTTGCGATATACCTGTATGGTGACAAAAATTTCAGGTTGGCGCCATGGTTCCTCTCTGTCCACTTTTAATCTTTCGTTCTGGCGCATAACGTAGACCTTTTTTTTTTCAATATTAGCACAAATTATCAATATTTATAACTAGCTTTCCTGTCATGCCAGCTAAAGCGCGTGCTTCTTCCTCCAACCACCAGGCTGGGGGATCGAGGCACCCGAAGGACAACGCACGGCGTGCCTGCAAATACAGAGTGGGCGTAGCAAGCATGTTGCTAAACGCCTGGCTCGAATGTTGCCCACACTGTCCACCATCTGTGTTGATGTTACCCGAAGTTTTCTCATTCTGATACGCAGCGCGTGTTCTTGTGTGATCCTAATAAAAAAAATAATAATGATAATAATAATAATAATAATAATAATAATAATAATAATAATAATAATAATAATAATAATAATAATAATAATATATATAAAATAATAATAATAATAATAATAATAATAATAATAATAATCAATCGAAAATCTTTTATTTTCACCATTTCATACAAAGGTGAAAAAGGGAGAACTGGAGAAAAAGCCGATAGTTCTTCGGCTTGACAAAGCTCCGGTCCCCCAGGCAGACAGTGGAGAAGTTTGTTTCGAAACAGTAGAAGAAAGCATGTTACAAAGTACAAAGCATTAGAGCAATAATAACATTTCAACTGAATATAAAATAAACATTGCGATGAAGGAAGAGAAATGTATAAATTAAAAACAACTATACAGCAACTGCAAAGTACAACCGAGAAACACGTTTTTATATAACATAGAAAATTACTATAACAGCAGAATGCTATCAACAACCGGTGGGATTTTTTTTCTGATCCTATGTTAATGAGCCGTTACAGGAATAGGTCCAACATTTTAGTTTATAATAATAATAATAATAATAATAATAATAATAATAATAATAATAATAATAATAATAATAATAATAATAATAATAATAATAATAATAATCTCTCAAAACCACCATATGATTATGGGAGACGCCGTCGCGGAGGGCTCCGACGGTTTCAACCACCTGGGGTTCATTAAGGTGCACCTAATCTAAGCACATGGGTCTCAAGCATCTTCGCCTTCATCGAAGGATGCGGCCGCCGCAGCGCGGATTCGATCCCGCGACATGCGGGTCATCAGCCGAGCGCCTTAGCCGCTTAGACCACTGTGTCGGGTTTTCGAGAGAACTTGTTGAAACAGGCATCCGCGAGAAAACGAAATTGGCTTATTCAAAAGTGGTATTAGTTATTAATTGATCGATAGCACCACCTCTGCTCATAATGCCATTTACTTTCCCTTTGGCTACAAATCTGGTGATAAAGTTGCATGTCTAGTTCGGCTGCTTTTGCTATTCGATGATAAAGCGACTATTAAATAATAATGGCTTAAGTAAAAGGCTCGCAATTGGAAGTTATAGAAAACAAGAGAGCAACTCAAATCTACGTGTGATTTTATATTACTTTCAATAGTTTGGTGTTTTTAGTTCTATTTAGTAAGAAGCATATTTGCTTTCTCTTTATGAAAAGAAACAAGTGTTACATTTTTCTTACGAGGGCACACAAGCACATGTCGAACCCATCTTTTCCGTATGTCAACATAATGATAACTCTTTAGAGACTTCAGCGAAAAAAAAAATCTGATCAGGCTGTACGCTGTTGTACGCTGTATATCGCCCCTCCCCTCTTATTATTCGTGGCCGTATAATCATTGCGAAAACGCAGACATCGTCTTCGAAACGAACATGTAGAAATTTATACCGAATTTATTACCATATAAACCAATAGTTCAATTGCCAGTCTAATGTAAAAACAAAAGAAAAGGTCATTTCCGTCACGGAAATCACGTCGGTAAATATTTCATCGAGCCTGGTACAAAACTCTGTCGTTTCAATGAATGTTATCGGGCACTCTTTGCCACGGTCCATCAGAGGTTAATAGACCAGCGCAAACAACGTGAAGGAAGTTAAGCGCTGCTGTGTATGTTTTCTAAAGAAAACACCGAAGAACACTCTGCACTGCTGGCGTACTAGTGTGCTCTTATCATTACTGCTTCGTTCTTCGAACAAAAGTGAGATTTTAGATTACGTTTCTTTACTGTCGGCGTTTACAATGCCTTTTCTGCTTAAAAGCTTTCGTCTCGCCTGTATTCGCTTGATCTACTTTTTCAATGAAACCAGGGATAACAGCATCGCCTGGAAGATGTTGTGTAGTAACAACAGCAAAAAAGTGCGACAGACAGGCCACAAAGTTGCACTCACCTCACCCCCGTATTCTAGAACGTTTCTTCACTCAACGCTTCACCTTCACTTGAGAAAGCTGATGGGAGCGCCGTCTCTAGGTACGGCAATTCACTGCATGTCGGCGATAATATGCTGAGATTCTTGAGTAGCACAGCGTCGTTTTGAGCTGAGCTGTGGCGCAGTGCTCAACTCTGTCAAGGGAAGGGTGAAAGTCGAGTCGAGGAGTGTTTGTGAATACGGGGGTCAGAGTGAGACACTCAGAGAAGGATGCCGTGAAACCATTTTCCAATACGTCCATCTCTTAAGTATTTCCTGGTTATTGTTTATTTTAAATATTGGAGTCTTGGAACGCCAACCGGAAGGGGCACAAAGAGGCATAGTAGTGATTATTCCTCAAAACGCGCATTATACTATAGAACGCCGACGCAGATACGGTACGTGTGGTGAGTGCTCTTCGCACTGAGCATTGTTCGAAGAGTTTTGTTTTTTTTTTTTCAATTTCCACGCTTCAGAGCATTTGTGGCCTTAGGGCGAACTGTTCCTCGAGCCTCCATTTGACTGCTATGTGTCTCAACAATATTTCCTTTTTGACAGTAATAGGCGGCGAGGTCGCTGATGCAAAGGCCGGTATTGCTAGAAATTGCTCCAAACTCACGATCAAGTGCGTAGCTCACAAGGCACACTCGAACGTCTTGCCACCAGCTTACACTTTTTTTTTTCTTCTTTTCTTCACTCAAGTAATTCCGAGGCGCTATAGTTAGCCCGAGGGCACAACATTTTGCGACTGCTAAGCCTCGAGCAGACGATGTTGTAGGCATGCAGGTCCATGCCACGGACATCGACTTGATCTCAGCTGTCGTCTTAGATCTCGCGCGCTACAGCCGGCTACCTCCCGCGACGACATCTGATGGCGCGCAAAAGCAGTCGCATTCCTCGCGAGGGGGGGGGGGGGGGAGCTTTCCGCCCGCTCCGACAAAGAGCGTTCCATTCAATGACCCCCCCTCTCAGCTTCCTCCCAAGCGACGCTTGGAATCCTGGATCGCGTAAGAGCGCACTTCGCTCGGCGCGCGTAAACAACGTCGACGCCTGCAGCTACGCGCAAATATAAGTGGAACGCGGGGCGTCTTGCCGACACCCTCGCCTCCGCCCTCCGTCGTGTCAGAAGCGGCGCAAACACAAGAAAGTGCTCAGCGAAATGTTCTTCCAGACGCCCTGGGTACCGAGTAGCGGGACTCGGAATAGCGTGGGCTGTAGAAGTTGCAGTTCCGCCTTAGCCTTGAGGCCGTCGTCTTTTCTTTGCGTTTTGGCAATCATGCAAAATGTGCGCGTGCAGTCTCTACTCTGCAATGCAACCGAAACTCTTGCTCTGATCTGTAACCGCACCTGCGTACAGTGGGGCGTCGTGTGAAAACAAAGTCGGTATGAACTATGTATGGCAGCGCTTTTCAAAGTTCGGATGATCGTAGTTCTAAGTGCTGCGGGGCTCCATTGGTGGGTTAACTCTCTATCTTATCCTCGCACGTAGCCAACACCGATCGTGGTTGCTGTATTTGCAGACAAAGCTTTCTTTGAGAGCCGTGTTAGACTTCGCTGGCGATGTCTGTTGCTCTGAGCTGCTACTGTCTTGCGAAATACCCCACGTTCAGAATGAAGCTATAGTGTTAATAGTCAAAGGCATGTGTTGTATTCCAGCTCTTCGTTAAATTACAGAAGAAAACAACCAAATATACCGAAAAATTCTCACTGCGCGTAATTTTCTTATTTAAGAGAAGCTCTTTTTTTTTCTTCTTAATAAAGGTCTTCGTAGCTGTTTAGTCGCTTTTTTTTTTTGTCGAGTAAAGTGAGGCGATACTGGTGATAAAGGAACATTATGCTGGACGGGGGTCTTTCGATTATGGTAGAATGAACGGAGCGCCTATTTTAAACACTTCGTTATCCTATGACACGTGGGTCTTGTGGTGGCAGTCTCAGTGTCTATCTCTTCCAACTCATCGATAGAGACGCGCAATCTCAAGGCTTTTCTCGATGAGCAGGCATGCTCCGAGTTCAAAAAAATTTTGTAATGCAGCTTTGAACATTTCTTTGAATAGCAGAAGTGAAGTCAGAGCTGTAGTCTCAATTCTTTTAACACACTTCTAGCTTCCCCACGTAAGGGAAGTAGTTGAAGAACGAAGGAGGGGGAGAGAAAGAGCAAGGTCTGCGTGTACTAAGAAACAGGAGCTAAACCTGTACACATCACAGAGTAAATGGAGAGTGTTAAAAAAATGTGCATTGCTACAGCAAGGGGATGACAACAGTGCAAGGACTTGATGTAAGCACCGACGTTGACCTTTTGGAAAATGACCTTGGTACACGAATATGCGTACGTATAAAGTCCGTAGAGGCAGATGCGAACGTGTAGAAAGTACACACTATACGAACGCGCACACAAACTCATGCATATAACATGTCCGAGCTGGGTTTGCTCGTATATTGATGCAACGCATCCGGTGGATTACGCTTCCAGAGAGCAGGAGCGCGCCGACGCCCGTCCCGACGCCTACGCACGTTTGCATTTCCCTTATGCCGCGAAGCCCATAAACAAACCCTACGCGCTATAGTATTGATCCTCACTGTGACACACGATGGCGCTGCAAGTCGTGCGTTCCACTTAATAAGACTGGCGCCGGTATAGAATAACAGTAACCTTGATCACGCGAAAAGGGGTGCGGGTGGCAAACATTTTAGTGTTCCGCCTGTCGCGCTGCTGCTCATCGAGCTCACCCAGCTCGTCCAGCTAATAACACAGCGCGCTAACACCACTGAGTCACTGTGACTGTTTCGGCCGTAAACATAGAGCGCGCTGCTGACAGCCGACTGCAAGACAAGAAGCAGCTGGGCGTGGACAATCAAGGTTTCTTCTATACAGTGCTGTCTTTACTTCCATAACATTTCTGCGCGCATGGTATGATCGATATAATACTTTCCCATAAAGGACACACGTGTATGAAGAACACAAGAGAGATGAAAAACAGAAACGTCAACCTGTGTGTTTCTCATATTATTAACAATCGTTAATGTTTTACGTGCCTAAACCACGATATAATTGACCCCGAAGGGGGAGCAGGGGACTCTTGGTTTCGATCAACCTGAGTTCTTTGACGTGGAACTAAATCTAAGCAAACGATTGTTATTTTGCATATCACATCCATCAAAATGCAGTGGCCGTCTCGTGCTCTCTCCTTTCGGTGCAATCAGTGGCTTTGATGACGTCACGGCTGACGACGAGTGAGCGCAGACGGCGAGCATGCGATTGTATAAGCTGGACGCTATCGCGTTTGTCTATTTCACGTTACTTTGCAGCCCCCTACGAAATATGGCTGCACCATGGAAATTACGAAAGTTTAGTTTCACGCCGGTTGTGTATATTTCAGAGCGCATACACATAGGGCTTCGTATGATACAGCAGCACCCTTTGGTCACGGTGCCCAAATGTTGCAATATCGCATATAACCACTCCAATATTATCATCTGTTACGGTTCTGTGTTTCGAAACCCCGATGTGGTTATAAGGAATGCCGTAGTGGAGGACTGCGGAAAAAAAATTGACCATCTGCAGTTTGTTAACGTGCACATCAATCTAAATGCATAGGTCACCCGCCGCGTTGGTGTAGTGCATGGTCACGGGGCTCGATCGGCTGCTGACACGAAGGTCGCAGGTTCGATCCCCGCACTTCTGTGAAAGCGAGAAGCTTGAGCCCCGTGTTCTGTGCTGCGTCAGCACGCGTTAAACAGCACCGGAGGGTGAAAACTTCCGGAGCCCTTTACTACGGCGTGATCCATAATCATATCTTCGTTTCGGCCGATAAAACCACGGATATTTTTTAAGTTTACACCCTCCATGGAAATGCTGATTGATTGATTGATTGATATGTGGGGTTTAACGTTCCAAAACCACTATATGATTATGAGAGACGCCGTAGTGGAGGGCTCCGGAAATTTAGACCACCTGGGGTTCTTTAACGTGCACCCAAATCTGAACACACGGGCTATACAACAATTCCGCCTCCATCGGAAATGCAGCCGCCGCAGCCGGGATTCGAACCCGCGCCCTGCGGGTCAGCAGCCGAGTACCTTAGCCACTAGACCACCACGGCGGGGCTCCATGGAAATGCGCCTGCCACGACCGGGATTTGATCACGAAACCTTTGGGTCAACAGTCGTGCACTATAAGCCACTATAGACCACCCTGACAGGGTGTATATAACCACCTGTTGAATTCCTGTTGAAGAAACTGTTGAATTACCTGTTGAATTCCTGGAAAGCACAAGGAACTTATTAGTAGTTTTTATGTCGATGATTCACGCATCGATGATGAAATCACGCACGCGTGCGCTGTTTCCAACTGCCGTCACTCCCGTCGAGGCAGCCCGACGTGTCGTTATCTTATGCTTGGGCACCTGCTTCAGCGTGGCACTTGCGGCGTGTTCTGTATAGCATTGCTGGGACGACGTGTTTACGGCGGGCGCGTTTTTTTTCCGGCCTCAGAGGGCACTCCCTTACGCTGAATCGTAGTATCTCGAGCAACTCGAAGATTTACGCAGTCTCATTTCCCGTTTCATTTCTTTTTCTTTATGTGTGTGCATTCCTCTCCGCTCGACGACAATACGTACAGTACGTTATACCGAAGCTTCCCCTCGACAATTCTACCAGAAGCTCGCGGCCGCGGGCATGGAGACTTCAAAGCAAAGCCACGGCAAATCCAGTGCACTCAGCATTTTCGCGAGGTAGCGTTTTTTCATGTCTCCCCGGTTTCCTGCCGCCACCGCATTGTGTGGCACGCGCCGCTCAAAAATATCGGGATTTCACCTGTCCCGACAGAGTGGATTTTCACTTCAGCCGCTGAAAAATAAAAAAAAACACACTACGGGCCAGATATCCACTACCTGAACGTGTATACGTATTTGTCGTTGATGCGTACGCATTTTCACACACAGATTCTCGTATACCGCGCGTCTTTTTTGCTTGCGTAAATTGGCATGGGGTGTGCATGTGTATCAAGTCCGGTTGTGGAACGTGTCTCTGTGCACTTCTGTCTTTCAAAGTGTTCACGCATGTTACAATGTGTCTTTATGCCTTTCCTTCTATTATTCGTGTCTTTTTTCAGCAACTTTCACAGTACGCCATGATATCAAGCGTACATGCATACAGCCAGAAAAGGGAGGAAGTGAAAAGTAGGGACAGGGTTGTTTCGCACACGAAAAAAAAATATGCCCATATCCGCTGCCAAAAAAAAAAACGGAAACGGCGTTGTGAAGTGCAATTGTGAGCGTTATGCGAACTTGTAGCTCGACGCATGCGTACTCTCAACTGAATTTTTCATGCCATGGAGCTTCAAGAAACGGTACGGAAGCAGGCTGCTAGCTAAAGCACTTCATCTGGAGCTTTCTATTCAAGCCCCCCCCCCCCTCCCTCTTCTTTTTTTCCCACCCTCGCCGTGGATCCATCGCGACCGCGAGCCTTCACACCGATGGTGGCTGGGCTTACTAGAGCCTTCAGCAGCCGATGCGCCGCGCTAAGCGCAAATATCAGAGCGGCGGCCAGGTGAAAGCGCGTTTGCGAAGGTAGCCGAAAAACAAGTAAATCATAAAAAGAAATATTGCGAGAGATTTTATCCCTCGACCAAGGCGAATTGAGACGATCAACAATGGAAAGAAAGAGAAGAAGAACGACGAAAAGAAATAAAAAAATAAAATGAATAGGTGAACTTGAACGAAAGAAAGCTCAATGAAAGAACGCCGGAACGCTTTTATTTACACCCGTTGCTCGAGTTTCCCCCGATCTCGAGAAATAAGCCATCAAAGTGGCACGATGGGCTCGGCTGCGCAGCCCGGGGTGCCCTGCACTTCGCGGCTCAGAATCTGCGTGCTCGCCCTCCTTATTGTGTTTGTTCTTCTCCATCGCACGCGTATCAGGCTCCTTAAACGCCTTTTCCTTCAGCTTGCCTTCGCAGCCCACTTTTGTTGTGTATGCTTCCCTGTACTACACTTTATTTTTGAATTCTACGGGCTAATGCGCTCCTCAAAACTACGACCGCGCTTGAAACGGGAATTATCTCACTTTCGACTGTATAAGGTGCCTTTATTCGGAACGTTTGAGCTCCAGCCGAACAGTTTTGCTGAAGAACACGTACCTTAAAGACGCTCGGCGCCATCGTGATTGTCGGAGAAGCAAGTACTGTCAGAGGAAAGGCAGGTAGCATTTCTCGAGATAACAGTAAGTTTTAGGGACGAAGCTCCTTATAGCGGCACCCATTTGTCCCTCGTAGTCGTAGTAGTAGTCGTAGTGTGTAACCAGTCTTACATTTTGACCTCCAAGGTGGTGCCGGTGGGAGATTTCTTCTGTGCGTCGTTGAACAATAAAAAAAATTCGCAGCGTGCGCGTTAACTAAAAGCCGAATTCTCCTGTCTCTCATTCCCCATTGGCAGCCATTGGCATGTACATTGAGCACTATCTGACAAGAAAGGGTTGCTACGTTATACTCCCTGGGCATAACCTCCTTGGTTTCAGAAAGGTTTAGCGAGCGTTGGGCTACAGTGCCATGAGGAGGAGGAAGCAACAAAAAGGGAGAAGGCAGGGAGGTTAACCAGAAAGACATCCGGTTGGCTACCCTACACTGGGGGATAAAGGAAGGGGATATGAATACAGTGAACTAGTATATACCATGAACTCGAGGTGGTTAAAGGTGGGAAGTAGACACGAAGCGCAAGCCGTAGGAAAGTGTGGGTGTGCCACCTCTCATTTAGTCCTTGGAATGTCCGCTGGATGGTGGTGCTTCTATATGGGGAACATATGATGAAAAGATGCGAGATGGTGGTCCTTGGAGTGTTGAATAGATGGACGAACGGACACACAGACAGATGAATGGATGGACGCATGAACGGACGCACGGGCGGTTGCATGAACGAACGCAGGGACGGACGCACGAACAGACGCACGCACGGACGGTCACACAGACGGACGCATGGACGGACGGAAGCAAGAACGAATGGACGGACGGATGCTTCGCCCCACTCTCTATCATTCACTCCGTGGATATGCTGCCATTTTTCGGGGGTCATTTCATTGCTGTTTTGAGGAGTTTTAATTAGTTGCGCGGCCTCTGAGCGGTATTACAGTTTTGGCTTCCATGCATGCCAGTCGGGGAGGCTCGAGATTCGTGGCGAGCACCCCTCCTGACTTACGATGGAGCCGGTGTCGTTCTCCTCGAGCAAAAATAAAGAAAAAGCCGGAAAAGTGCTTGAAATGAGAATTACCAACACCCAACCTCCTTTCAATGGGAAGGATCTCTTAGAGTTTCTGCGGTTAAAGAGGCACTGAAATAAAGCTTTTTTTTTTTTTACTAATAATAACATGTATTCTTTTAGAGTGCCATAAGCACCTCTAATGCACGCTAGAAGATGCTTGGTAAATGTGAGAACGTGGAATAAAAAGAAAAGGAGAGTGTAGAAATACACGAGACGAAACCACCTTGAGCCACGAGTCGTGACGTCATCGTGACGTCACGAGTCACCGTGACGTCTATAATTTTGACGGCTTCTACAAGGAATTACGCTGTCATTCATCTTTGAATGCGAATCGCGTTGTGTCATGAGATGACCATCTTGACAGAGCAAGTTTCGGAAATTGCTGCCGCACGAATATAGGCTTAATATAAGAAAAGGGACCCTTGAAATTTGCGACGTCTCACTAACACTCTGGTGCTGCAATTTTCGAGAAATTCGATGCGGGTTTGTTTGTAGCACATCTACAGTTAGTATCCTTGTAGCGTGCGTGAAAGACGGGACAAAATAAAGACACATATGGACACACAGGGCGCTAGTTTCACTGCAGTTTCGTCACGAAATTCAATGAGACAAGTTGGCCTTCATTTTCACTTCTAATATAGAACGTGGCGTGATGAGATTATCTGCGATACAGTTCTCAAAGAATAAGTTATTATTCTACTCATATTCCCCTTCAGTATCCTTGAAAATGGATTCTGATAATACGCCAAGAAGAATGCTTGTTGGATATCGACATCATTAGGCGATGGTGGTTAGAAAAATATTCAAAATTTTTTAGCAATTAATACCTGTACCTGCATATACGAAGATCTAAAGCCTGCGGGAAACATCATTGTTTGAAATATGCCCATTTACACATATGGGCGAAATGTTTTTTTTTTTTAATAAAGCTTACACTGAAACTGGATCAAAGCCCCCTGTACGGGCATACAAAAACGAAGCAAGACATTATCGCTTGCACATGCCCCACCATGGTGCGATTTAGATGCTTTACTTTGTGTTCTTATTTTATAGACCACCTTGGATATGAAGATTGAGATCCTGTGTAACCAGGGAGCCAGCTACGACGCGCAACGCACCTTTGTGTTATTGCCACAGCGGAAAAGTTATCTGATTCTCAATGTATCACGTTACTGCTTCGAGCACAAAGGCCACGCTTCATTTCGCAGGATATACAATATGTAAGCAGCAGCTGAATAAGCGCAGGCTTATAGCTAAACAAGCACCACGTAAACACACTGGCCTTATAACACAAAAAGTGTGTCAAGTATATATGCTGAAGGTCATGTGGAAATTTTAATAAACACAAACGTCATGCCAGCTTATTGCTATAGCATCAGCAGACTCCCAGCTAAACAGTCAATTTATAATTTCAAAGCGAGAACTGCTTGGCCATCTGAAACTTTTTTTTATTGGGGCATCATATATTCGGTGATAAACTAGCGCTTATTATCAGCGCATCTATGCAAACTCAAGGTCAGCGCAACCAAGCTTGGGCAAGTGATGGGGGCTTTGCATGAATGCACAAGTGATATCTGATTGTTGCACCTCTCAGATTACCCTGTGCAGGGCAAGCAAACATGAATTGCAAGCTTATATTGTTTCGGTTTGTAATTAACATAATCGGTCACCTCACATGAAAACGAAATGCAGAACTCTAATTTCGACTGCATATGTTTCCTCATAACGAGACTGCGCTTGAAAGTAGATCCAGGAAATGATAGTGACGACATAGCCAATCGTGTTTTTTTTACTTTTGTTTGTGTTTTTTTTGTGTGTGTGTTTCTGTGTGTGTGGTGTGATTGTGCTCGCGCTAGAAACGAAATTCATGGAATTCGCAAATCGCCAGTTAGAGATGTGTTACACATTATTATAGAGCTTCGAACAACAGCTTCAACTGCGGCTGTGCGCAACTTTGACAGCTGTGAATTCCGTCTACAAGCTCGGCAACCTCGCCCCACAGGACGACATCTCTCAGATGGACTATGCCTGGTAAACGCAACATGATGGGGGGACAAGGAAAGGACATGAACGATAGTCAAACACGCGTTCGATTTGCTATATACCACTCCTTGGGAAGGGGTATTAAGGGATGAAAAATAGAAGGGGAAGGGAAAAGACACCCAATGTCCTATAAGCAGGCCAACATCAAGAACGGCTGTCGCCTGTATAGTCTTGGCCGTGCTTTGAACGCTCCTATTTTAACCTTCACTGATGCCCCACCATAGCGTTTATCGAAGTTTACTTTTGTACCATTTTTGCTGCCAGAAATACTTCCCTCCAATCTTTTTGTTTTTCGATGCGCACTTACAAAAGCCCCCCGCATCGTTCGCCCCGTTGCGTCGGCATTTACGTTTGCACAGCTGGATCTGCTTGGCGTCAAAACCATGGCGTTCGGAAAGCTTTGACAAGCGCCGGAACTGTTTGCAAACTTTCACTCCCCTTCCGCCCTCTATGCCTCCTCGTTGTTTTCGCCCCATCGCTGACTCGGCGCGGTTCTTATCCAAGCACGTTCTGTATTTATTTCTTCCGCCTGGCCAAGCACGTCGGAGTGTAGAGGAGCGGCTGTTGTCGAGCTGGCTCCAAGCACTGGATGCTGTGTGTATATGTGCTTCGCACGCGGCATAAGAGACGTTCCAGACACAGTGGCTGACTCGGCACGTTCGGTATGGGATGCTTATGCAAGGACGTGTTGTATGCCAAGTGGAAATCAGTGAAATGCGTGTGCGATTTGATGACAAGCGTATACCTAACGCGAGAATCGGGAGTTCGAGAGACGTGAATAATGCTTCAATCCGTTTCGAAGTGCACAATAAACAAGGAAGGATTAGTTCTGCAAAGACGTCCGAACTTGAGTCTTTGTCAATTCAAAACGCCGTAACTCTTTCTCACGACATACTTTGTAGTCTAAGGACGTCAAGTCACCAATTTTACAGCAAAGCTGCGATGCTCATCATTTGATGTAGAAAAGAAACGATCATCTTCATGCCGGCGTGCTCTTTCGCGATGCGCCGATTTCTCCAGCGTATAAGATGCAGTCGAACGGGTGAAAGAGCGATATGTGTTGCTCTGTATTGGTGTTTTTTCACCATGCGTAGAACTACTATACCATCGTGTGTAATTTTTTTTCTTATCGTGTCCTATAAGCAGGCCAACATCATGAACGGCTGTTGCTTGTATAGTCTTGGCCGTGCTTTCAACGCTCCTATTTTAACCTTCACTGCCCCACCATAGCGTTATTCGAAGTTTACTTTTGTACCGATTTTGCTGCCAGAAATACTTCACTCCAATCTTTTTGTTTTTCGATGCGCACTTACGATGCGCGATGCTACTTTATGATTTTGTGTGCACATGCGTGTATCATATATTCGTTTCTTTTATTTCTTGTATATTTCACCTTGTAATTAATTTCGCCGTTTGCTTGTATAATTGCTTGTTTCTTTTTGTATCTTTCTATTTTGTTGTTACCCTGTCATTGCTGCCGAAATGTGGAGGGTGAGTAGTGAAGCTACTGTAACTGCAGCTTTGTTACCATCTCCCCAGTTGTCATCGTTTTATATGTTTTATAAAAAATAAAACACGCTGATTGATTGATCGATTAATTGATGGATTGATTGATCGATTGATTGATTGATTGATTGATTGATTGATTGATTGATTGATTGATTGATTTTCTATTGTATCGCGAAATGCTTCTTCCTAGCTTTTTCCTTCCTCAGCACCGGTAATTGCACCTTAGCCCACTCGAGTGGCAGCGCATCACTTCACTTGATACGAGTAACAATAATGGTCATGCATGAAATAATTAAAGTAAATAATTAAAAAACGGCTATATAACATTACATGGCCTCGATAAAGGATTAGAATTGCGTATCAGAAAAAGCTGATCGCGTACAAACCCATTTAGATAGCACCGGTTATTGAAAGATGGTGCACTTCCGGGGGCTGCACATCCATATTCTTGTACACTCGCCAGCGCCAGAATTTTAGAGAACTATGCCGCCACCACTGAAATCTCTTGCGGCTTACTGCTCTCCCATAGTTGAGTACCAGCCCCGCCGCGGTGGTCTAGTGGCTAAGGTACTCGGCTGCTGACCCGCAGGGCGCGGGTTTGAATCCCGGCTGTGGCGGCTGCATTTCCGATGGAGGCGGAAATGTTGTAGGCCACGTGTGCTCAGATTTGGGTGCACGTCAAAATTTCCGGAACCCTTCACCAAGGCGTCTCTCATAATCATATTGTGGTTTTCGGACGTTAATCCCCACATATCACCGCCCCGCCGTAGTGGTCTAGTGGCTAAGGTACTCGGCTGCTGACCCGCAGGTCGCGGGTTCAAATCCCGGCTGCGGCGGCTGCATTTCCGATGGAGGCGGAAATGTTGTAGGCCCGTGTGCTCAGATTTGGGTGCATGTTAAAAAACCCCAGGTGTTCAAAATTTCCGGAGCCCTCCACTACGGCGTCTCTCATACTTATATAGTGGTTTTGGGACGTTAAACCCCACATATCAATCAAATCACATATCATCAATTATAGTTGAGTACCAAGTACTCAAAATCGTTAAACATTTTTTTCTATACACACTCGTAGGAGCTTCGCTTTCAAAAAAAAAAGAAAATGTGGTGGTATGATGAAAAGTAGAATCATATTACCATGGTATTACAGTCGTTTGAGGAGTTGCCACATTGGTGCGTGGCTATTCGCTATGAAATAGAGAGAGATAAGTGAGTAAACTTTAAAGCTTACACTTATTCAGAGGGACACCACTGTTGTTTCAGTGTCAACACAGCGTCTCCTCCTTCTTCGTCAATCGGTTCTTCAAAGCTGCAGTTTCGGAGCGGGGCGGGTGCTATTATCATTTAGAGAGAAGAGGGGCATCTTTTGAGTAGTTTTCGACTGTCCCCATGTATTGCCGTTAGCCGCAAGCAATTTCCAGCCTCTAGAATGCCGTTCTAGCGTCAGCTATTTTTTCTTTAAGACTGAAAACACCACTCTTCGCAATGCGGGTGGCGAATGCCTGAAATCACGCTCTCGGGTTGTTACGAAGCTTCCGTCATTTTTTTTCTAAATGCCAAGCATTTCTTAGCGAACTTCGGTGGCTTTGAGCGTATCTATCTATCTATCTATCTATCTATCTATCTATCTATCTATCTATCTATCTATCTATCTATCTATCTATTTTTCTTTTTTCTTTCTCTCTCTTTTTTTTCTTTCTAGCCACCTACGACTTTAACCTCTCCAGGCCGTTTCAATAATGTTATCGATATCAAACTTGGTATGTCGTAACATGACTGTACGAAGAACATATTTGACTAGTCATAACATGAAAATTGTGACATATATCATGAATGTCATCATTTACATTTCATGGTCATGCAGCTCTTGCGGTGGTTTCGATCACATGGCATGTTGCAAAACTGGTATGGTATGACATGATTGCATGGCGAACACAAGAGACAGACCCTAACATAGAAATCATGTCATGTGTGTCATGTAACAACTTGACTACATGCCACGCTCATGATGCGCTCACGGTCATTTCGCTAGCTTCACATACACCAAATTTGGTATTACGGGCCGTGAATGGATGACAAAGGTATGTGACTGATGCAAACATGATAATCATGAGATGCGTGTCACGTAAGAACATGACTACATGCCACAGTCAAGGAGCCAACACATTTCGACGTGACGCGGTGTGCGTGCTCGCTAGCGTTAATTTTGTTGCATCACGCCGGCGTTGCCACGCCAGGCTCCGGTCCTGCCATATACTCGCAGGCGCGCGCCGCGCTGCATTGCTTTGACGCATGCGCGTTTCAGTGCGTCCGGCGTCCTTCAGTCACGAAAAGAGGGAGACGCGGTGTTGTCTGGGTAACGCATTGGCACGAAATGCAGCATGTCGCATTTAGCGCCGGTTCGGGCCGCGCCGACGGACGCTGGTCGCGCCGGTCGCGTCAGACTAGAGTGCTCGCGTTTTGCTAACGTAGCATTGGAGTATATTGGGCCTTTCATGATGCGCTCGCAGCCGTTTTGCTAGCTTCACATATACCAAATTTGGTGTTACGTGACGTCAATGGATGACGAAATATATGACTGGTGCAAACATGATAATCCGGACATGAGTGTCATGTAAGAACATGACAACATACCACGCTCATAGCGTGCTCGCGGGCGTTTCACTAGCTCTAGATATACTACTGTGGACATATACTATGTCCATAGTACATATACTACATATACTACTATGGACATATACATATACTACTGTATAGTATATGCTATATATGTACAGTAGCCGGGACAACCACGACATTAATACTATAAGAAGTAGCAGTAACCCAGATGACACCCCACCAGTAATGATAGAAGAAGTCAGAAAAGCTTTGGAGAGCGTGCAAAGAGGCAAAGCTGCTAGTGAGGATCAGGTAACATCAGATCTGCTGAAAGATGGAGGACAGATTGTGTTAGAAAAACTAGCCACTGTTGCGCCTTTGGGTAGCGTGGTGCGGACTCGGGCCATCCGAGTCCCCGGAGAGGACGAGTAGAGAAGCCGGAGAAGGAGAAAAAAATGTTTATATACAGTATTTACATGGTAGCGTGGTACAACATGAAAAGAGAATCACCCACGAGCGCCTCTGCGCTAGCGTTTTTATACATCGTCCGCCTTCCCAAGATCCCTTGCAAGGAAAATTATGCGCAGGATACTCCAATGAGATCGTCGTCTTCCTCTCCGTCCCCGAAGAGGGAAAGCCAAACACCGCCTCCCTCTGAACCTAGGAAAGGGGCAAGGCATGCCCAGTTCGCTGTTTGGTGAGGGAGACCCCACGCGCCAGCGTGGCACCACAGTGAGATGACGTGGAATCCCATGCGCAAAGTCGCTCCTTGATGCCGCCAGGTTGACTCAAGCAATGCAGAATACCCCGTATAGCTGCTGGGTCGACGCTGCTTCGGAGTGTTGCTCTCGGCTGCTGACAAAAGCTTGGCCAACGACTTTTGTGTCAAGAGGAGCCGGCGACGTGGTTTTTCCCGATTGTCCGCGTCCGTCGCCGTCCCGGTGCAGGGTTGACTCATCAACAGCTGCCAGGTGCCAGCAGGCCGCGAAGACCACGTGGAACTTGGGCGAGGCACAACAGCACCCCCGCCGCCAGATGATACATCGGGAGGTCGAGTTGTTCCATGCAGCTCGGCCGGATCGATGTCGGCGACGTTCCGGCAAGGCTCTTGCTTTCTCGAAGGGCCTGGTCAAACTGGAATGCTCCAAGAGCTGGCCTCTGCGCACCGCTTCGGTGAAAAGTGGGTGACAAGCTCCAAGAAACGACCTTTGTCAGCCACACACAATGCGACAAGCACCGCGTGCACGCCACTCTCATCGCCAGGCCTCAGATTTTACAAAGCAAACATCTTATCTTAATAACTTAAGCTCAAGGAAACAATGTGCATACCAATCGGGACAAGTGTCCAGTAACTCTTTCATACGTAATTCCATTTGGAATCGAGATAACATTATAATCAAGCTAAACAAGCAAACTGTAGAGCTCGGGACAACGAGGGAGTCAGTGAAAATTTCTCTACGCCCTCACTGTAACACATTGGAATAAAAATAAAAAAAAAGTACACATAAACTAGGTAAAGGTAAACAAAAAATCAAACAAACCTTCCGCGTCTTTTGACGAGTCAAAACGCTCGACTTAGGGCGTCTGCATTTGTATGAAGGCCACCTCTCTTGTAGCGCACCTCGAAATTGTGCTGCTGCAGTGCTATGCTCCATCTGAGCAAACGACCATTCTTAGGTGACATTTGGTGTAACCAGGTTAGTGGAGAGTGATCAGTTTCTATAATAAACTTAGAGCCAGCAACATAGCAGCCTAGTTTTTGTACGGCCCAAACAATGCAAGCACATTCTTTTTCCGAAGTGCTATAAGCCTCTTCCCTGCTGCTCAATTTGCGACTCAAATACAAAACCGGCCGCTCCTCTCCACTCTGGTCCGTCTGACATAGCACTGCTCCTAAACCGCGTTCGCTTGCATCACACTGAATAGTGAAAGGTTTTGCAAAATCCGGTGCCCTCAAGACGGGTTTCTCACTCAATGCGTGCTTCAGCTTCTGAAAAGCGTCTTCCTTCTTAGAGTCCCATTGAATGTTCACAGGTTCGGTCTTGCGTAAACTATCTGTCAAAGGGCTGGCAATCTCGGAGTAATTCGGGACGTAATGCTGATAGTAACCTGTGAGGCCGAGGAATGCTCTCATCTCGGTCTTAGTGCTGGGACGACGATAACCGACCACCGCGGCTACCTTGAGTTCGGACGGTCGACGACGCCCATTTCCTACAATGTGCCCTAAATAGCTTACTTCAGCACAGCCCAAATGACATTTCTCTCTCTTTACCGTAAGACCTGCATTTTTGATCCGTTCCAAAACCATCCGAAGGTGTTCAACATGGTCTTCCCATTTGTCCGAAAATATCGCCACATCGTCTAGGTAAGGCAGCGCAAATTTCTCGAGCCCGTGGAGAACCTTATCCATCAGGCGGCTGAAACAATACGGCGCGTTCTTGAGCCCAAAGCTCATCATCAAAGGACGAAAAGTGCCCAGGGGTGAGATAAAAGCAGCGTATCGACTCGCGCGCTCTGTCAAAGGGACCTGCCAATACCCCCTAACAAGGTCTAACGTAGAAATGTATTTCGCCTTAGACACTGTCTCTACCCTCTCTTCAATGTTAGGAATAGGGTAAGTCTGGTCGACTGTTACAGAGTTCAAGCGGCGATAGTCCACGCATGGCCTTGGATCACGGCCCAGAATCGCAACCAAAATCAAAGGCGAGGTGAAATCACTGTCTGCTTCGATGATAACACCTAGGTCGATCATGCGGCGAATTTCGGCCTCTAGTATCTCTCTCTGTCTAGGTGACACCCGATACGGCTTACAGCTGATCGGCTTGTTAACCGTCAGCTCAATGTCGTGCTTAATCACATCCGTTTTGCCTGGCTTCTCGGAGAAAACGGCAGCGAATTCCTGTACTAAAAGCTCTAAATCTTCCTTTTGAGCCTTACTTAGGGTGTTCCCTGTGTCTACCCTATCTGACAATGTGCTGCTGACCGTGCCATCGGAAAGACAAAGGATTTCCGCGCCCTCATCCTCAGGAACATTGAGTGCAAGGTTTACTACTGCTTTTCGTCGCATGTAGGGTTTCATTAGGTTACTGTGATACACTTTGGGGCATTTCCGGCCCCACTTTACCTCGTAGTTGGTGTCTGAAAGCACTGGCATCACTGTCGCTGGTCCCTCCCATTGTACGTCCAGCTTGTTTTTTCTTGAAGGGCACAACAGCATCACCTCATCGCCCACTCTAAAGACTCGCTTTCGAGCTGACTTATCGTAACGGGCCTTGGAAAGCGCCTGTGCTGCGCGCATGTTGCTCTCCACCACTTCGCGTGTAGTCCCCAGTCGCCCCAATAAATCCAGTACATAGGAAACCACATTAGGGTCCTCCCCATATCCAGTCCATGACTCTCGTATCAAGTGCAGCGGACCTCTCAAGTTCCTGCCGTAGACAAGTTCAGCCGGGCTAAAACCCGTACTCTCGTGTGGGGCCGACCTCAGAGAAAACATCGCAGCTGGTATACACCCCTCCCAGTCACTTTTATGCTCAAAGCACAAAGCTCGCAAAACGCGTTTCATGACCGAGTGCATGCGTTCCACAGGGTTCGACTGTGGATGGTGAATAGAGCTATGCGCTATTTTTATCCCGCAGCGTTCTAGGAATGTAGTCGTAAGGCAGCTTGTGAACACACTTCCGTTGTCACACTGTATCTCCGAGGGAAAACCCACCCGAGAAAAAATAGACAACAATGCGTCCACCACGCATACTGAACTCAACTCTTTCAGTGCGATTGCCTCCGGGAACTTGGTGGCAACGCACAGCGCGGTCAGGACGTACCGATATCCTGATTTAGATGGAGGCAGAGGCCCCACGATGTCAATCACGAGCCGACGGAAGGGTTCTGTGATTATTGGCACTAGTTTCATTGGTGCCTTCCATTTGTCTGTTGATTTTCCTATCCGCTGACAAGTGTCGCATTCACGGACAAACATCTCTACATCCTTCCAGCACCCGGGCCAGTAGAACTCCTGAGCCAGCTTAGCTTTCGTTTTCTTTATACCTAAGTGGCCCGCCCATGCGTTGCTGTGGGCCAGGTCGAGAATGTTCCGCCGGTATTTTAGTGGAACTACCACTTGGTTGTAGACCCGCCCTTTAGCGTTCTCATACCTGCGATGCAACACCTCGTTTTGGGTGTAGAACGAAACGTTCTTCCTAGAGTTACCTTCCTTATGTATGGCATCTAGCAGCATAGAGAGTGCGAGATCCGCCTTTTGATCGACCACTAGCGTTGCACGGTCGGTTCTGGCTAGCTGACACCAACTAGTGGACGCGGGTGTTAACACCGAGCCTGTCACCAAGTCCTCGTTTTCGGGCGTTAGAGATATTTCCTCGCTGTTGTCGACCATAGCCCCAGTTTCCGTCTCGACAACTCGCATGGCAGACTCATTTTCCGTCGCAACTACCTCAGGTTTTCCTACACTGCCCCCGGACGTCTGCTCCCCAGAGGGTGAGCTGCTCAGCTGTTGCGTCAGCTCGCGCGCCTTCGAACGGGTAAGGGCCATGCAAGCTATTTCGGTGGCAAATGATTTTCCACGTGTTTTTAACATTTCCTCAGACTTATTTGAAAATAGGTAAGGGAAGTGCTCCGGAAGGTTGGCTGAAATTGCTGCTTCCGTACACAATTGGCCGAAAGGGCCCTCGATTACAACCCTCGCTATCGGTAGGCAGACGCTTTGTTTTTCTGCCACTTGCCGAATCCAGGCACACTCTCCTATATAGTCTTCGGAAGATACGCAACTTGGATGCGCTACATCCATTGTGGCCGCCGAGTCCCTCAATACCCTACACATTCGGCCGTTCACTGAGAGTGTCCTCATGTAAGGCTTCAACAGCTTTAAGCTATCCTCTGACTCCTGAATTGTGGCAAATGCCATGTGCTTCTTACAGCTCCTGGCCATGTGGCCCTTTTCTCCGCAGCTGTAGCAAACAACTGGCTTCCGCGCTTCTAACGCATGCGCTATGTCACCAGGCGCCTTTGAACCTGATGAAGGTGCCGCCTTAGTCCCCTCACTGTCCTTTCCCTGCTGACTGTCTAATAACTTGGAATTCTCGGGTTTCCAGTTATTTCTTGCCAACCTCTTGCGTCCCTGGTTTCCCGACCAGCTTTCTACCTTTTCACTTTTTTCCGAAGTTCGTGGTGTACTGCGGAGACTACGGCGTGAGCAGTAATCTTCGGCGAGTTCTGCTGCCCTGTTCATGTCTACGTCTTTCATCCTATCCTGCACCCAAAGCCTTACCTCCTCGGGAATTCCCCGGTAAAACTGCTCAAGTACCATCAACTCAATGACCTTGTCAGGGTTGCCATAGACTTGCGCGCTTTTGAGCCACTCTTCAAAGTTGGCTCTAATTTGGTAGGCATAGTCTGAATGAGATTCGTTGCCCCTGGTAGAGTGCCTGAACCGCAGGCGGAAAGCCTCTGTCGATAGGCGATATTTTCGTAGCAATGCAGCCTTTACCCTGTCATACACCTCGGAGTCCTCTTTATTCATTCTTGCGATAACATCGGATACTTCGCCTGGTAGTACGCATATCAGTTTTTGTGGCCAAGTCTCCCTACTAAACCCTGCATTTTCGCATGCTCGCTCAAAATGCACGAGGTATAATGCAATGTCGTCACCCGCCTTGAAGGTGTGGATTAGATCCTTTATCTTTGATTCTCCACCCCCTGAATTTCGATTTCCCACGGACATACGAAGCTCAAGTTCTTTCAGACGGATTTCATGTTCTTTATTCTCGCGATCCCTCCTTATTTCCTCCTCTCTCTGTTCACGGGCTAAGCGCTCACGCTCCTCTTTCTTTGCCAAAATGGTTTCTCTGGCCTCAATGGCCTCTTCTAAACTCACTTCCTCTTTTCCCAAGTGCTCCAAAATTTGTTGTTTTCTTTTAACCGAGCCGACCGAAATATTCAGCTCCTGACAAATTTCGAGGAGTTCTTGGACCTTAAACTTCTCCATCTTAGATATGCACACCGTTTCTCTTCTAAGGTAATTTTGCCCACGAGCCACCCAATTCTTGGTCTGTGAATCAAAATTTACCAAAATCACCCTACCACGTTACCGACCATCTGCGCTAACGAGTCTGGCGAAAAGAAGAGCAAACACGCGGCACTCACCACTTCGATGCAGCCGACGCAGGCGAATCCCATAAGCTGCCAGCCACTGTTGCGCCTTTGGGTAGCGTGGTGCGGACTCGGGCCATCCGAGTCCCCGGAGAGGACGAGTAGAGAAGCCGGAGAAGGAGAAAAAAATGTTTATATACAGTATTTACATGGTAGCGTGGTACAACATGAAAAGAGAATCACCCACGAGCGCCTCTGCGCTAGCGTTTTTATACATCGTCCGCCTTCCCAAGATCCCTTGCAAGGAAAATTATGCGCAGGATACTCCAATGAGATCGTCGTCTTCCTCTCCGTCCCCGAAGAGGGAAAGCCAAACACCGCCTCCCTCTGAACCTAGGAAAGGGGCAAGGCATGCCCAGTTCGCTGTTTGGTGAGGGAGACCCCACGCGCCAGCGTGGCACCACAGTGAGATGACGTGGAATCCCATGCGCAAAGTCGCTCCTTGATGCCGCCAGGTTGACTCAAGCAATGCAGAATACCCCGTATAGCTGCTGGGTCGACGCTGCTTCGGAGTGTTGCTCTCGGCTGCTGACAAAAGCTTGGCCAACGACTTTTGTGTCAAGAGGAGCCGGCGACGTGGTTTTTCCCGATTGTCCGCGTCCGTCGCCGTCCCGGTGCAGGGTTGACTCATCAACAGCTGCCAGGTGCCAGCAGGCCGCGAAGACCACGTGGAACTTGGGCGAGGCACAACACCACCCTGTTTACGAGGTGTCTCCTGACGGGAAGGGTACCAGAGTCTTGGAAGAACGCTAACATCATCTTAATACATAAGAAAGGAGATAACAAGGACTTGAAGAATTACAGGCCGATCAGCTTGCTCTCTGTAGTATACAAGCTATTTACAAAGTTAATTGCTAACAGAGTAAAGAAAACATTAGAATTCAATCAACCAAAGGAACAAGCAGGATTTCGAACAGGCTACTCAACAATTGACCACATTCATACTATCAATCAGGTAATAGAGAAATGCTCAGAGTATAACCAACCACTACACATAGCCTTCATAGATTACGAGAAGGCGTTTGATTCAGTAGAAATATCAGCCGTCATGCAGACACTGCGGAATCAGGGCGTAGATGAAGTATATATAAACATTCTGGAAGAAATCTACAGGGGATCAACTGCTACCATAGTGCTTCATAAAGAAAGCAACAGAATACCAATCAAGAAGGGTGTAAGGCAGGAGGACACAATCTCCCCAATGCTATTTACCGCGTGCTTACAGGAGGTTTTCAGAAGCCTAGAATGGGAACAGTTAGGGATAAGAGTTAATGGAGAAAACATTAGTAACCTGCGCTTCGCCGATGACATTGCATTGCTGAGTAACTCAGGGGACGAATTGCAACTCATGATTACGGAGTTAGACAAGGAGACCAGAAAGGTGGGTCTTAAAATTAATCTGCAGAAAACGAAAGCAATGTACAACAACCTGGGAAAGGAGTAGCGCTTCGAGATAGGTAATAGTGCACTTGAAGTTGTAAAAGACTATGCCTACTTAGGGCAGGTAATAACCGCAGAGCCGAACCACGAGATTGAAGTAACTAGAAGAATAAGAATGGGGTGGAGCACATTCGGCAAGCACTCTCAAATTATGACAGGTAGATTGCCACTATATATCCCTCAAGAGGAAGGTATATAACAGCTGTATCTTGCCGGTACTTAGCTACGGAGCAGAAACCTGGAGACTTACAAAGAGGGTTCAGCTTAAATTGAGGACGACGCAGCGAGCAATGGAAAGAAAAATGGTAGGTGTAACCTTAAGAGACAAGAAGAGAGCAGAGTGGATTAGGGGACAAACGGGGGTTAAGGATATCATAGTTGAAGTAAAGAAGAGGAAATGGACATGGGCCGGGCATGTAGCGCGTAGACAGGATAACCGCGGGTCATTAAGGGTAACTAACTGGATTCCCAGAGAAGGGAAGCGAGTTAGGGGGAGACAGAAGGTTAGGTGGGCAGTTGAGATTATGAAGTTCGCGGGTATAAATTGGCAGCAGCAACACAGGACCGGGTTAACTGGTGGAACATGGAAGAGTCATTTGTCCTGCAGTGGACGTAGTCAGGCTGATGATGATGATAATGACATATACTAAATTTGGTATCACGTGACGTGAATAGATTACGAAGGTACATGACGCATCGAAACATGATAATCATGACACGGAAGTTATGTACGGCATCATTTACCTCCACCTCTTAACGTTGTGCTGATTTTAAAGTGACATATAAATCTTTCTAATTCGTGATTCGCATATCATCGATTCCTACTGTACGTGGGATCTGCCGAATTTTTTTGCAGTAATCAAGAAGGTTTACTTACTGAAACACGACTAACAAGCTTAATCATAGTAATAGCACCTTTTCTCAACCATGGTAGCTTCTGAAAGGAATGTCTGAATTGTACTGGACAAGTAGCGTGTATATATATATATATATATATATATATATATATATATATATATATATATATATATATATATATATATATATATATATATATATATATATATATATATATATATATGTGTGTGTGTGTGTGTGTGTGTGTGTGTGTGTGTGTGTGTGTGTGTGTGTGTGTGTGTGTGTGTGTGTGTGTGTGTGTGTGTGTGTGTGGAGATAACAATGGAGATAATTAAAGATACTGATAATATGAAGAAATAAAGGGCTACGGCGAAAAACGATAGCTGACGTGGAGAAGAGACAAACACAGAATATAAAACACAGCAGCTCTCTACATTCTACGCCTCTTTCAGTTCCCGTCGGTTTTCCGTGTTGTTGCCTTCCCCTAGGTTCAAACTAACAAGCCTGACTACGCATGCTGAATGTTATGTAGACCAAAAATGGGGTCACACTAAATAGAAGGCACAGAAGTTTGTTCTGGAACCACATCATACGACGCCCCCGAAACCGCGCCCCTCATCAGTGACGAAAAGCCAAGTGTGCTGTCACGTGCGTGCATATTAGCATTCTTGTGCGCTCTGGCCGCGTATACACATAACTATGTGTTACATAAAATGGTGTGAGTTAAACAGTCAGTAAAATCTACCTCAACTTCTTGACTTAATTTTTTAACGAACCCCTGGCACTTTGAGGAGGAGGAGGAGGAGGAGGAGGAGGAGGAGAGTTTAAGTGGAAAGACAGGGAGGTTAGCCAATTCTTAGACCGGCTGGCTACCCTGTGCTGGGGAAAGGGGTAAGGGGAATAAAAGATGATAAAAAGGAATGTTGCGAAGAGAGAGAGAGAAATTTAAAAAAATAGCGACAGAGTAAAGGCAACGTCAAAGAGTATAAGACACTAATGTCTGTCTCTGCATGGGGCCAGTTGTCCACAAAAAGCGCAGCAAAGCTTTCAAAGCTTTCTCTGCTGAAGAGCCAGGCACTTTGAGCGTTGTTATCTACCTATCTATATATACTTTTCAGCTACCTACGTCTGGGTGTTTTTATCCTCGTCTTCTTAGCTTGGAACACACCGAAATTGGCATAGAAGGACACGGGGTGCATGTCGAAGGCACAATTCACGTGTTGTGACATAAATAGCTTGCCTTTCCTGTGACGTAGTACGTCGTGAAATCCTATGCAGCAGTAACGAGTAGCGCATAGCCGCGACCCGTGGTATATGAATATGTGCCACAGCTGATCGACAGTCTCTATCAACCTAGGCTCAGGGATAACAGAGTGGAAATTTTAACGCGAGAGTGTTAAACAGTCCGTGGTGTGGAAAATCCTGTAATGGCACTGACGGCGTTGTAAACTGGCAAAAAACCACGATGGAAGCAAAGCATGTAACTTGCGGCTCGAACAGGATTCGAACACGGGCATTCTGCATGGTAGTCGAGTATTGTACCCTAAGTCTACACCACTGTTCCAAACAACTTTCCAAAACTATTTTATACATGAATGATGTCCGCGTAGCTCTATGGTTGCAGTGCTGGCTATCCGCTTTCATACAAATGTAATTAACACCGACTCTGCAAGTACGTTGTTGTGATAATATTTGCGCGACATATTCTTGCTCAAAATCGTTCGACGTCTTTACGCTTATAACCATTCAAAATACAAATAACATTCATCTATTATAAATAATCTATGCGCCAGCGGAAAATGCCCCACCACGGTGGCTAAGGTACTCGGCTGCTGACCCGCAGGTCGCGGGATCAAATCTTGGCTTTGGCAGCTGCATTTCCGATGAAGGCGGAAATGTTGTAGGCCCGTGTACTCCGATTTGGGTGCACGTTAAAGAACCCCAGGTAGTTGAAATTTCCGGAACCCTCCACTACGGCGTTTTTCACAATCATATGGCGGTTTTGAGACGTTAAACTCCACATATCAATCAATCTATCGTTTCACAGTGCGTTTTTTCTCGGTTACCAGAAGCACATTTTTTTGCGCTTAAGTTCTGATAATAAAGGTATACGTACAGATTGCATTTTTAAAGTCATGCTATAATGAGTCACTTTCGCGAACGTTCACGTTTTAAATCACTAAAAAAGTGACAGCGATAATTACGCATTCCCTGCAGGAGAACAAGAGAGAAGATTCTAGAACATCCTATGCTAGGTAGCAGCATTCTGACGCGTCTTTGTTGGCATTCTTTTTCCCACATCACCAGTCACGCTGATCGCGGTGATAACAACGCCATCGTGGCGGCTTGCGACCCGGTGACATAAGGCGACATTAGCCAATGCGCGAATAAAGGAAAGTTTCCGGGCGTATCGACGCATGCGCCAAGCAGCATGTGATCGAGACGGCCATGGTCAGCGAGCATCTTGCGAGGACTAGGAGGATCTAGGACCGCCATTTATTTTCGCTCGTCGGTGATTGATGCAGCGGGTGCAGTGCGTATCTGCGTCACATGGCTGTGTTGCGCACGACAGGCAGCGCTTGACAACATTGCACCCATGTCACCGTGCGTCTTCTACACGGATTCTAGAAGAAGTGGCGTCAACTTTCGGGCGTTGAAAATGTGAGGACTATTTCAAGAAACCTTTGTGCCTGGCAAGTTTTGGACACTGCCGCAGACAATCTGTTCCGACTGCTAATGGACTGCTCGATGCTCGACATGTGCAAGAGTGGCTATCAACTCGCAACGGACATTTTCTTTCTGCTCTCAAGTGCCTCCTGCACGCCAAAGCTCGCCTTCCGTGCAAGCTCCTTCAATACATCCAACGCTCGGTGAATGCCACGAACCTCGGCCCGTTCACGTTACCATAGGCCTAACGCTCTCCGAGGAATCCGTAGAGTGCGAACTTGCAAGTCATGCCTGCCGTGGACTGGTTTTTCGTTGTGCGCGTTTGCCAACCGTTGGCGTGACCTGGACAAAGGACTATGATTCATGATTACCACTCTCTGAGGACCAGTGGAGCCACCCCTCTTCACGGAGCGCTTGGTCATCGGTCAAGTTGGAGAGGGAGTCCTCGAGCTCGTGAGGGTGGTACGCAGCTTAGAGTATCTTTCAGCTCAATTCCTCCGATTGGCACTAGCTAGGCGTCCTGGTTACGCTCGAAAAAAAAAGCGGGAGATTAGTTGGGTTGTAATAATAAGCCTTAATCTTTTCTGATTGTTCTGCGGCCACATATCGTGTGTTCGCCGTGGCGGAATTTGAGAGGACGGGCCGCGTCGCTGGTGTGGCGACGCACATATAGCTGCTTCAGGTTAAGTTCGTGGTTAGGCAGTGTTAGGTTTGGCCTGTGGATTCATCTCTCAATCCCTTCGGCGCCCAGTCTTACCACCGCTGTCAAGTATTTGGGTGATTGTCCCGACCAGGCGGCGGGCAGAGGCGAGTCCCGTCCTTCAAGTGCGGACCCTTTGGTCGTCCCTTCGAGCAGCAGCGTGACTGATGACCTCGTCGACTCGTCGGGTGACAGGAGGGCTGGCTTGCCCGGCGCCGGAGCTGACCGAGGAGCGGCGCTCCCTTTTGATCCCCATTCACCAAGCCGACCGGCAGACTGCCTATGCTCGTCATGCATTGTACGTGCTAGCCGGAGGGCGAGACGTCGTGTCGCCAAGACGCCGCTAACCATTCGAGAGAGGCCAACAGAGACAGCGCCTTCCTGGAGGAGACCAACGGCCACCGCAAATTACCCCGCTAATTGAGCGAACAAAATCGGCGGACCCTTGGAAGTATGCTGCCAGGATCGTGGGAACTCTCAAGTGGCGGCACACACACGACGCGGAAGAGCACTGCTGGCGCCACCACCGTGCAGTGTTCACGTGGACCGTGCATGCTCGCCCCCTCACCTGTGTGTGCGTGATTGGTGTTCGACTCGGAGAGGAGGAGCACGACAGGGCATAAAACGAAGCAGCAGAGTGCTGGACGGAGCTCTCTGAACCTGGCTCTGAACTATGTAGTGTTCAACCACCACGCTCGTGGTTTGTGAAACCACTATCCCTTCTTTCTGTAAATATGTGTAAATAATGTCATAAAACCCCTGTTATGTTTTCCCGTATCCTCCTGCGTTCCTCCTTTCGACCTGAACAACTGATGGCAGCGGCGGGTTGTCATCATCAGCGACCATTCCTTCGACCAAATCTTACAGCAGGTAGCTGACACTAGGCAGCGTAGCTTGATAGCCGTCCTCTTCCAATTTCGTCAGGGACATTTGCCCGTTCCGAATGACGTTGCTACCTCGACCTCTATTTCGTTATTGGGTAGTTCTTCGTGGGTGATACAATAGTTGTAGTGAGAGGCTGTTTTAATATTAAGCGAAATGTGGTTTTGAGGTAGCCAATGGCATGCGGAATTGCCTCGTTAGCTCGATAGCTTTATTACTGCTGCTGAAATGCATCCGGCTGTAGCCAGCGCTTCCCGCTACAGCAAACGTGAGTGGTCGTCAGCCTTGTTGTACTTTGTGAGTGTGTGTGTGTGTGGGGGGGGGGGCTTTGCCCATTACTGTGGTACGAACGTCGCTCACTTTGTTGGAAGCACCACTCGCCTTGGCCATGTTCTTGGAGGATGGCCCACGCCTACGCTTGCGAACCTCGTTACGCTGAGTAGAACAGTTGTTCTTACGTTCGTAATTCTAAAGAGCGTTTGTTGAACTTTTCAGATGTTTTCTTTTTGGCCGACTTTCTACTAGTTCGTGTGGAGTGCAGCACACTAACTTCTCGGTATGTGGTGGGCAGGTGCGCGTTTATCATTTCCATTGTTTCACTAGGTGCTGTTGCACACTTCCAAATAAACGCAGGCCTACTGACGCCCCGTGCTTAGACGTGCTGTGCATCGGACTGTCCAGCTGGAGTCCAGGGCGCAGATTGCATTGGCCACTACGCGTCCTGTGGGTGTGTCGGCAGCACTTTCTTGTTCAGTAACAATTTTTCTTTACTGCAGGAAGGGCTTCGATGAGCGTGATGCGCTATTGTCAAATATCATTTACAAGGCACAACTCGTACTTCAGCTGTGATTACATGCACTTAACAACGCTAGGTTTCCCCGCGCCTCTTCAACTGCGACCAGTGACAAGGACGTGGAACTGGCTCCTGCAGATCGCTTCTGATGCATATACGTTCCTGAGCTCCCCTGGGCATCACTCATTGCACTACCAAACTTAGGGCCACCCTTGCAATGTTTTGCTTTGCTGACGGTGTCATTCATGAAGACAGCACAATGCTGCTACTCCTGAAATTCTCCCTGTAAGTGTCACATTCACACGGCTGTTTCATCTGCTTAAATAATTTTGTCATGCTTATTTGCAGCTTACCTACGTCGGTCTTTCACTGCTAGCCGTGACCAAAATATGGAGCTGACTCCTGCGTTCCCGTGGGCTTTACCCTCGTCACGTGGCTGAACTTATTACCACCTTTGCACTGCTTCGCCGATCGCGTCATCAGGGCAGACGGCACATGGCTAGTTTTCTTGGAAATTTGTTGGTAGGTGTCATACTCACACAACTATTACTGTGGCACTGTTAACCTGTGCTTCAAGATTCTGCCTTGTTTATTTGCAGCTTGCCTGTCTTTCATTGCTAGCCGTGACCAAAACATGGAGCTGGCTCCTCCTGCGCAGGTCGGCTCTGGTGCCTGCGTTCCCGACATCCCCATGGGTATCACTCGATGCATGGCCGAAATTATTGCCACCTTTGCACTGCTTTGTTAATGGCGTCATCCATGCGGATGGCAAATTGCTGCCCCCTCAGGAAAAGGTGGGAAAGCCTCCATTATTTTTATTGTTCTCTGCCTTAGACAGGAGCCGTGAAAATTTGCCCTCCTCCTTGCTTCGGAGTCTGTGCACAACAACCAATGTCGATAAAGTTCCACTACAAAGGCTATATCTGCTGAGTTTCTACATATTTATCATAACCCAGGTTTTTCAAAAAAAAAAAACTTTCAAAACTTTATTTCGTCCACAAGTGTGTGTGTTGTGGAACAGGAGGGCTCGAGAAAAAGTGGATTTATCCACTTGAGAAGCCTCGAGCCCCCGTTTTACATGGCATACAGCGAGAGCATGGAAGTGATTATACAGTACTGATATAATACAATACTTATACTAACACAATAATACAATATTTACAACAAACACTATACAATACAAAATGTGCACACTATCTAATGATAAATCATTCACATAATCATGAGATCGCAATCAGCATTTCCGAGTTCATGCAAAAAAACTGAAGAAAGGCAAAAAAGAGAAAACAGTTAAAACTTGAAACTCGTTGAACACAATCTATACTTTTTTACAAAAAGAAAGAGCATCAATCCTTGGCGGTGTTATGCCAGCGAGTCCTCGTCAAACGTCCGTGCCTCGGAAAAAGGCAATCTGGGTCAAGGCCAGCCCGCAGCCCGCCCGACGCGAACATCTCAACGGCGTGAACACGCGCGGCGCCCCTCTGGCCCAGGTGCAGTGAGTCAGCGGCGCACGTGACAGCGAGCCGGCGGCCGCGTGCCTGGTGGTCTGACGCATGGCGCGGCGGCCCCATTGGCGGAATCTGCCCGGACGACCAGCGGCGCTTCTGATTGGACATTTTGGTTGGACCCGGTGTAAATAAAAGAAGCCCTGCGGCGCGTCGTGATCGGCGGTCCTATGTGAGTGAGAGGAGGCCCCGTGTCGGAGAGCCGGCATGTGTGTGAGTCGGCGGTTTTAGGCGAAAAGCTGACCTATGTGTTAGAGAGAAGAGCTCGGCTTTTCGAGTCTCTGTCGGCCCCAGTGCCGAAGTTGTAACGCTTCTGTATATATGCTGTACATAAACCTTGTTTAACTCACCGTCGTCTCGTCCGCTCGTCTTATCAGCTCTGCGCAGAAGCAGTCGCGAGCTGATAAACCTACGCTACGCAACAGTGGTGGCAGCGGTGGGATCGGTCCGTTTCTCAACAGTGGTGGCATCGGTGGCAGCCACGGAGGCCCGCTACGCAACAGTGGTTGGCAGCTGCGGGATCGGCCGGCGTCAGCGACATCGATGCGGTGAGTGCCTGATGTTTTCCCCTCAGTTCACCAGACTACTCTAGCTCAGGTTGTAGTAGTTTAGAGAAGGGCTGTGTGAAGCATTGTAGTGAGCTTTGATCGTTTCAAGCAAAGTCGAAGTGCTTTGAAACCAAGGTTAATGCGGAGGGGGTAAACACAGGAGAGTGAAAAATTGCTTGCGCGTCTTGCTAGTGGACTTATAGTGGGTACGGCAAGTAAATTGTTAACAGGGGCAAACAGCAAGAGGCTAGTGTGAACGATGGAGAACCTTAAAGTGAAGGAACTCATCGAAATTTGTGAGGAACTCGGCATTTCTTTGGGCCGTGCGAAACGAAAGCAAGCGATCCTTGAGATCATGAAGGATGAGGGAGTGTCGGCTGAGGAAGTCGATGAGGCCTGGGTGGATATTAAAGCACGCCGTGAGGAGGCTGAAAGGCGAGAAGTAGAAGCTCGCGAACGTGAGGAGGCTGAAAGGCGCGAAGCTCGCGAAGAAGCTGAAAGGCGCGAAGCTCGCGTAGAAGCTGAAAGGCGCGAAGCTCGCGAACGTGAAGAAGCTGAAAGGCGCGAACGTCGCGAGGAAGCCGAGAGACAGGAGCGCCTTGAGATGAAACGACTAGAATTGGCAATCCTACAGTGTTCGCAGGCGCCTAGCGTAGCTTCTCCAACAGTTCAGGTCAGCGGTTTGAGAATTAGGGACCAATTGCCACCGTTCGTAGTAGGCGAGGACATGGCGAAATATCTCGTCAAGTTTGAACACGTCTGTGAGCGAAACGCTTTGGAGCGGTCTCTTTGGGCGCGGAACCTGCTAGCTCTTCTTCCCGGCGAAGTGTCCGACGCGATAACTTGCTTGTCGAGGGAAGCGTTTGAGAGCTATGACGAGGTTAAAGAAGTGCTCTTGAGACGTTATAAATTGTCACCCGAGGCTTTCAGGCAAAGGTTCCGGTATGCTGAAAAGGGGAATGAGTCACACGTTGACTTCGCGTTTCGTCTTAAAGCCGATTTGATTGAATGGCTCAAGGGCGAAGGTGTTTATGACGACCGCGATAAAGTGGTGGAATGCGTTGCATTGGAGCAATTCTACCGCTGCATCGAGGAGGATGTCAGACTTTGGCTGCAGGACAGACTTGGGGAAGTACAGTTAAATAAGGCAGCTGAGTTAGCTGAGGAGTATTATGCTCGCCGAAAGTTGCATAGCAGGGCAGTGCGCGTTGAAAAGGATGAAAGGAAAGAGGGCTTTTCAAGGAAACCTGATCAACGGAAATCCGCTCCGCACCGTAATTTCAAGAAGGAACCGTCTCTTACGAAGGACAGTGTAGGGGAAAGGCAAACAGAAGCGGAGAAATCGAGTGAGGTTTCTACCACACAGGCATTTGAATCGGAAAGCAAACGGAAGCCGCTAATCTGCTACAACTGCAAAAAGGAAGGGCACATCGCGAGAAACTGTCAGGAAAAGTTTGCTTTCGCAACGATCCGAGAATCAGAAAAAAACATTCGGTTGTTGGAGCCGTATCTCCAAGAAATTAGGGTGAATGAGAAAACGTGCCGAGCACTTAGAGACTCAGCGGCAACCATGGACGTTGTCCATCCTTCATTGGTGTCTCCGGATGACTTCACAGGAGAATGCGCGTGGATCAGGCAAGTCGCCGAGGAGCAGAGTGTTCGCTTACCAATCGCCACTGTTGTCATTGAAGGCCCGTTCGGTAAACTTTGCACCGAAGCGGCTGTGTCTGCCGCGCTAAATGATCGTTTTTCTTATCTTTTCTCCAACAACTCGGAGCAGCTTCTCAAAGAGCAGGGCAAATCATTCTTCCCCAACTTAGCGTGCATGGCCCTCACGCGATCGCAAACGCGGAAGCCTGATCTGGTTCAATGCAGTGAACTCTCAAGTGACCTTGTCGGCGGGTCGACGGAACCCCAGAAAGGAAATTTTCCGCATGAGTCATGTGAGCAGTCACGCGAGCGGCCCGTCGCGAAAGCGGTCGGCACGGCCGGCGCGGTAGGGGGAGACGACATGGCGCCATTGAGTCAGAGCGAGAGGGTTGCAACGCTCTCGCCTGTAGCGGAAAGTTGGAGCGAGCTGCCGAGAGTTGATCGAGAGACGCTCATTCGGGAGCAGCGTGAGGATCTCTCGATGGAAGCGCTAGTGGAAAGCCACAAAAACGCGGCACAAGTGCTGTCGAAGGAGCACTGCGAGAAATCGGTGAAGAAGCGTGCTTTTGAAGTAGGGAGTCAGGTAATGCTGCTGCAGCCGTCCAAAAGGAACAAGCTTGAGGTTGATTGGGAAGGGCCCGCCAAAGTATTATCGAAGTCTTGCGATACAAATTATGAAGTGAAATTAGGAAGGCGGCCGGACAAAATTTACAACTTGATGAAACCCTACGTTCAACATCAAGCGGTCGTAAATCAGCAGTTGAATGCTTCAGAGGAAGAGGAAGCAGAAATTTTTAGTTCTTGTGAGGTAATCAAAAGGGGATCGAAAGTAATCTGGGAACAGTTGAACCTAGAGCCTAGCTTAAGTGAAGGAGGACCTGAGAAAGAGAACCTGAGAAAGATTGGTTCCGAGTTTGGAGACGTGTTTTCGGACCGCCCCGGAAACACGAGGGTGATCGAACACGATATCGAGCTAAGCGGTGAAGAGTCAATCCGTAGCAAGCTGTATCGTTGTTCCCCTGTGCAACGTCGAAAGTGTGAGCCGCTCTTGGTGCCGCATAGGTATCGTCGCCTAAAAGTGGCCGGTTACTGAAGTGGAGCATGTTGCTCCACAGCGCAACTTTGACGTTCGCTATCAAAAAAAAAAAAAAAATAAAGGAAAGGTAAACGCTAATGCAGGTGCATTGAGCAGTGCGTTCCAGCTAGTAACTTCTCAACCTTTCGGTTTCTCGTTGACGATTCGGGGCAAAATTTTGACCTCATCACGACCTTAGCTGAGCGCTCTTGTTCAGAGTGATCTCAAGGGGCCAACTTTATGTGGTATTCTAATCCGTTACGTTGTTGTACGGGAAAAAAAATTGAGTTGTCATTTTAAGGGTCTTTTGTCCCACATGTGCCTCTTGATGTAGAGGGGACAAAATTCCGATAAACCCGTAGTTAGGTATATGTTGTACTATACTTTGTCTGGTGTTCTGTCGGGTGACCGAGGGCACTTGCTTGTGTCGTGTGTTGTCTGTTGTCGAACCGTTCTTAGCAAGTTGCAGAACCATCGACAAGTGCTGAAACCGAAGATGGTCAGAAGAGACGAGTGAAGCTGGTCAGCAAGTTGTGGCGACAAGCCAGTGGAGCTGGGATCCGTCGTCAAAAATGGGATGTGTTCCCGGAACAGTCTGGAGCTGTATTCTCCCCATGGCCCTGGAGGCGAACCTGGAGGGACTTGGCGGACGAGCGCACCTGACATCCGAGCCCCGTGGAAGCAGCTCGTCTTTCCGGTGCATTGTCTGGCGGCGGGGGTGCTGTTATGCCAGCGAGTCCTCGTCAAACGTCCGTGCCTCGGAAAAAGGCAATCTGGGTCAAGGCCAGCCCGCAGCCCGCCCGACGCGAACATCTCAACGGCGTGAACACGCGCTGCGCCCCTCTGGCCCAGGTGCAGTGAGTCAGCGGCGCACGTGACAGCGAGCCGGCGGCCGCGTGCCTGGTGGTCTGACGCATGGCGCGGCGGCCCCATTGGCGGAATCTGCCCGGACGACCAGCGGCGCTTCTGATTGGACATTTTGGTTGGACCCGGTGTAAATAAAAGAAGCCCTGCGGCGCGTCGTGATCGGCGGTCCTATGTGAGTGAGAGGAGGCCCCGTGTCGGAGAGCCGGCATGTGTGTGAGTCGGCGGTTTTAGGCGAAAAGCTGACCTATGTGTTAGAGAGAAGAGCTCGGCTTTTCGAGTCTCTGTCGGCCCCAGTGCCGAAGTTGTAACGCTTCTGTATATATGCTGTACATAAACCTTGTTTAACTCACCGTCGTCTCGTCCGCTCGTCTTATCAGCTCTGCGCAGAAGCAGTCGCGAGCTGATAAACCTACGCTACGCAACAGTGGTGGCAGCGGTGGGATCGGTCCGTTTCTCAACAGTGGTGGCATCGGTGGCAGCCACGGAGGCCCGCTACGCAACAGCGGCGAAAGTGCTTTGATTGCACTGTTCCCAGTTGTCTCCAAAATGATTTCACATTTATGGAGTTCATTTAACAACTTTGGAAGCGTATGACGAAGCATTTGTTTTATCATAATGCGTGAAAAAGGTATTTTCCAGATATCATCATTGCGTGAATTATATGACCTAGTGAGTGGTGTCAACTGAGAAAATGTACGAAGTACATTTTCTGAGTTGTACGAAGTCTGTATCGAAGTCTGTATCGTGCTTGTATTTTCTGGCTAGATTTAATGGATACAAATTGTGTACGGACGTGATGTTATATTTGATAAACAGGGCTTTTGTGTGCGCAGTTTTTTTCACGCATGCAATGTGGCGAAGTGCTTTCTTTTGAAAAACAAACAGGTAATTCAGGTTTGTTAACGTTGTTGTGCCCCAGACTAGACAGCAATAATTTAAGCGAGAAAGAAATAGTGCATTATAAATATGAAGCTTGACAGCTGTTGGCAAGTGGAATTTGAATTTCGCCAGAGTTCCTACTACCTTTGCTACCTGTGTAACATGATTTATATGAATGTCCCATGATAGATGCTTTTGAAAAAATACACCAAGTGATTTTACTGAGTCAACAATCTCGATACGTCAATTTCCTAAAGTAAGATTCAGAGTGGGTGTTACAGGTGATTGTCGGGGTGTGAAGATGATAGCTTTTGTTTTGGCTGTGTTGATTTCAAGAGAATTGATTACGCTCCACTTGTGTAAGTCACATAGATCTATGTTAACGTTATTTTGAAGAGTTTCGTAAGAATTGGTGAGAAAGAAAATAGTTGTATCATCTGCATAAGTTATGTACTTTGCTCCATAATTAATTTTAGAAATGTCATTTATATAGAAGGTAAATAATAGTGGTCCAAGTATGCTTCCTTGAGGTACACCTGAGGTAATTGCCTTGTGCCGAGATAAATTGCCTTGAATACAAACACATTGCATTCTGTGTTGCAGGTAAGACGTTATAAGAGCGAGCGGTGTGCCTCTAATTCCATATAATTCAAGTTTTTTAGTAAGTGTTAAGTGGTTTAGGCGGTCAAATGCCTTAGAGAAATCAATGTATATGCCAGCTATTACACTTTTTTCATGGAATGCTTTTAAAATGATTTCTTTTTGCATGACAAGGGCAAGTTCTGTTGATCTCCCTTTTCTGAATCCAAATTGAGTTGGGCTAATTAAATTGTACTTGTTTACAAAACCAATTATTCTGGCATTAATTATCTTTTCTAAGCCTTTGGAGAACACGGGCAGTATGGAAGTCGGTCTGTAATTTGATAAGCTATTCTTTTCACCGCCTTTGAATATTGTAATAACTTTTGCTACTTGCATTTTCTTCGGAAAGACGCTTGTAGAGAGAGCAAGATTATAGATATGCGTAAGCTGTGGCAGTATGATGTCAAGAACATACTTGACTGGCCTAATTTGAATGCTGTCAATATCGCATGTTAAGCTGTTCTTAAGAGATTTATAAACGTTATCTATTTCACTATCAGTGGTGGGATTCATATATATGCTTGCCGAGTTCCTGCTGATCCCCTTTATTGCCTCCGGGAAATGAGAGCTAGAAACTAGATTTACAAAAAAACTATTAAATTCTTCAGCTAATTCTGCTCCTTGTATGACTTGATTGTTCAACTTTAGTTCATGAGTTTCTGGGTTTTTAGATGCACGATTTAGTAGCACGATTTAGGTTAGCTGACCTATGCTCGCATTGGCTAATCTTGACCGTTTCAGTGTTGGAGAGGCTGCGAGGCTAAGTTTCCTTGACTTCATCCATTTTTCAAAATAAGGAATTCGTATGGTGGACAATATCTTTACAGTCGACCAAATTGTTCCGTCATAACCACAGTTCGAGTGCTAAAGCTTTTTTTGTGCACGTAAATGTTTTTTTTTTCGGCAGACTGGTTCACAAAATTTAGCATCATTATTTACTACTCAGCCACTCCGCTAAACTTCATTTCGTATGTCATCTATTACTTGCCTTGAGATGTGTTGTACTTCTTGTATGTATGAATTATGTGTCGTTAGCAATATGACCTGGAATACTGAAATTACTTTTTCGATGTCGATAAACCACATTTTGTGTATTGTCATGCGCACGTTTGTAAGTGTGTGTGTGTGTGAGAGAGAGAGAGAGAGAGAGAGTTATTTTAATGGGAAGCTGGAGAGGTTTGCGTGGATTTTTACCTTACAGGCTACTCCAGTTGCCGGGTGATGACAGTGATATATACAATGACAAACACACAACACATACAGTTGCATATACTCATAAGAGTCACATAACACATAAAGTCTCTCACACGCACTGCACAACTTACAACGTTTCGTTCAAGCCTGTGGCCCGTAAGAACGTCAGTAGCGCTTTTGTAGAGTCTAACGCACTGTAGGTGTTCTGCCATGGGCCTAGAATGTTTTTTCCACTCCAAATTTGTGTCCTGTTGCATTTTTAAGCCCATCTTCAGAGACGGTCTCTCTGATGCGTATTTCATACACTCACAAAGGACATGTTTGATGTCTTCAGCGACGTTACATTGGGCAGAAAATGCCGAGTCGGACAGTCCAATTTTGTTCTTGAAGAAGTTCGTATATGCTACGTTAATTCGGATGCGGTGTAAACACGTTTCTTCTTGCCTGTTGAGATTTCGCGGCATCCTGAAGTCACACGGTGGATCAATCTTGTACAGAGGCCCATACTGTTGGCTAGGATCTGTCCAGAAGAATCGCTGGAGGCGCCAGGCGTGCGCCGACACTAGCGTTGCTGCATCTTGCCTCGAGAAAGGTATCTCGACGATTTCTGTTGAAGTGTCATGCCCAGCTTTGGCAGCGTCATCAGCCCGGACGTTGCCTTGTATTCCTCAGTGGGCAGGTATCCACTGCAGAACAATGCGATGATGGAGGTCACAGGCTTTCTTTCATAGGCGTTTGATGTCCATGACGAGTTGGTCCTGCGTGCATGGAGACCTCAGCGACTGCTCTTGAATCAGTGAAGGTGACCCAGGACTCGGCTGTCTGGTCAATGATGTAATTAATGGCAGCCCGCAGAGCAGCCTGTTCAGTGGCTGTAGATGAGGTGCAGTGACTGAGAGTGGCAGAGACGGCACACTGCAGAGATGTCCCCATCTCTGCAGTGTGCGTGTATGCGTACCGATGCAAAATTCGAAAGTTACAGCAGAAGGTTACTAAAGGACTAAAATAATTGCGGAAAAACTCGTATAAGCCCGTCTCCCCCGCTCCTCTTACCCGGAAAAACCAACCAGCAGCCGTAAAACTCTACAAATGTGACCCGGTGGGAAGCCTAAATCGGCTTGTTGCGAACAGAACTGGCAACTGCGACAAAGATATTCGATGTAGTCCATGTTTCCACAAGAAAAATTTTAGTCTATTCGCTGCCTTGATGGAACCACGTCCTCTTGCAGAAACGTTGTCACCAGCGATATTTCCTGTTAAGTTTTTTTTTATCGGTACACAGAAATAATATTGCTATTGCTTTTCAGATTCCTCTAATCATGCCAATTCGAATGTTGTATGCCGTTTCAGGGTTGCACATGTCATGTTCTGGCTTGTGGTGTGCTAAAGATTGGTGCAGTCGGTCCACTCTTGACATCGGTAACACTCTTGACATCATCTCAAGAGCGACTACACCAGGCCTGATCGTTCTACCGGAAACCCTGGACCATTCGAGTCTTTGTGCGCTTCCAAGACTTTGTTGACGTCCTTTTCTCCCGAAAGACTTCAGTCGCCTTTGCTCGACCATCTTCCGAATCTCGGGCAGCAATTTTTGTGGGAGCTTGTGAAGGATATGACATGTCAATACTTCAGTGTGGCAAGCTCCCTTACGTTGAAAGAGTCGAGTTTTGCTCAGCCCATAAATGGTGCATCTAGTAGCTACGAAATACGAAGCCGAAGAGGGGAAAAATCTGAGTCTAAGGTCTTGTCACAAGTACCCCTCAATATGGGTGATCTGTAGACGTTTGTCGGTGAGGGTAATGACATTCATTACATGCTTTTGCTGCAGTACGTTGATGGTGCCAGTACCTGTTTGCCCTCAACACTTTCATTTGTTCACATTGCCTAAGTTCACAACTAATTTCTAGTCTTACCAGGTTGTGAATAGATCGAACCTACCTTTCATTGCAGTTAGTTCCACATTGCGGTTTGCATCCTTAGTGCCCTTACTAATGAACGCAACTCGTTGATAGTTTAGTGGCAAGTCGTATACAAAACGTCCGAGAACTTTTTTTTTCCAGCCATAATGATTTTAGTTGCTGCCGAAGCGATTGTTCACTACTGTCCACGGACATCTGTTTTGAAAATGTTTGAATCACGCGATTTGCACAGGATTTGTCGTGCCGTATTGGTAGAAGCCCATTAGACTGTTTCCCGAGGTTCTTAGGCAGGGTGTTTCATTCCCTAGACTGATTTGCCCTTGATTCGTCATGCCGTATTGGTAGAAGCCCATGTGGCTGTTTCTCGAGATTCCTACTCTGGGTGTTTCATACCTTCGACCAACTTACACATGATTCCTTATGCCGTATTGGTTGAAGCCTAACTTGTCATTGCCAAAGGTTTGAACTCGGGGCGTTTTACTCCCTGAAGTGATTTTCACGTGATTCGCCATGCCGTTTCGGAGCCCATTCGGCAATTTCCCGAGGATTGAACTCGGGGAGTTTTATTCCCCAGAGTGATGCCCGGGCACGTGATTTGTCGTGCAGTATTGGTAAACGACAATTTGGCTGTTTTCCTAGGTTTGAACTCGGGGTGGTTATTCCGACAATTAAACTGATATTCATAAAGTTGGATTTAGTGAAAGCACTTGAATCGCTTAAATGTTTTCTGCTCGGCGCTTCTTGTGTCAATCTACAAACACTGATCTAAAACCATTTTCCGGTCACAAAGGTTTCCATGCATTTTCACACACCCAGCTGCCGGTTGTGCCATTAAACATGTTGGCGTTTTAAGTAGCAGGTCATGAAGACTCTCTCCGAGCAGATCCCTTTTATGTGCATCAGCGTGGTGTTAAGGCGCCAGCTAAAAGTGGTCGATACTTTTGATACACTTTTGTAATCTGTTAAAGAACTCGTTTATTTGGCTTTGACTGTAGGGCTGCTCTCGAAGTTCGTTTCGCTCATTAAGCGGGTTTGTTGTGCAATCATTCTCATATTGGGAAGGTTTAAGTGGTCGTGCTTATTCATGCGAACATTCTCTTCTTGAAAGCAAAGGTTTCATACATGGTTTTGGTTTATTTTCATGTCTCTCGTCACAAATTCATAGCCGCGACACGCCACTACAATATTGCACAATGTAAATAAGTGGGAAAGCGTGGGATATACTCTCGCCAACGAAGGTTTTCGCCATGACATAAGCGTTCATTTTTTGACAATCGCAGTCCTGCCTTTTTTTATTCGCATTGCTTGTCTTAGCACTCATGATCTGTCGTTGTCATGATTTCAATGTTTATACACTATACGTTCTTTTAGTGACAATTTTTAGGCCACGTTGCATTGGTGGTGCTAAGTGTTCCACTGTCAGTTCATCTTGCCACTGACAACTCATTACCACTCGTATGGCGCTCTTCAGCAATATCTGGCCCTTGCGCGCAACTAACACCTATTACATTAATAAACGTAGCGTGAAAGACAGACAGAAGAGCACGTTTAGTAATGAAATATTACCAACTCGCCCAGCAAGTTAACCCCCAATTTCGGGCATTCACAAGAGCTGGTTTGCGCTGCAACCTGTCATGCTCGTAATTTACCCAGTGTACAAATATTCGATGGATGCGCACAAGGGTCCGCTTCGCGACCCTTGTGCGAGTATCAGCGCTTCATATCAGCTTCTGGTGTTGCTAATACGCATGTTCCAGATGACATCATTGCTGCGGCAAGTGCAAACAACTGGTTTATAAACATCTGCAAGTCTTTAACATATGTCTCTGCGTGCAACAGTTGTACATATATTTAGCGTAATTTCATGAAGTTTCGCTCATTAAAAAAATTGGAACGTGGTCGCCTTCCCTCCACAAGCTTCGAATAACGTCGATTCCCAGGTACAGAGATCTGCCGAATTCTTTTTCTTGTGTTCTTTACATGTGGGGGCATACTTTTGTAATAACACGTTTTTTCACTGAAACCTCTCATTATCTAGAGATCAGATTTAGAGGTGGGTATGGTAGAGGGAAACTTTCCTGGCTAGATAAAAGCGCGTGCAGATATGCGAACATTTAGGTAGCACGTACTTATTAGGTTAAGGAAGCCTTTCTTTAAAAAGCACTCCACAATGTTCGAACATCACTTTTTCTATCCCTAGCATGAACTGCTGTACTGCGTCAACTAGAAATCAATCTGTATTCACATTAGGCTCCAGGGGTCACGTGACAGACGCAATAACAGATTTAGGGGTTATGGAGCAAAATGGGCGATTCTTCCTTTTTATAGGGAGCCTTCATGTGCCCGCCGCCGCAAACGGATGCAGCGCGCACATGAAGGCTTCCTACCTTTTTCCGGCTCGTGGTGCCACCTTTCGTTCGATTATGCGAACTGTGTTAGTCCGTAGTTCTCGCTTTGCTCTAAGAAGCGACGCATTTCAGATACTTCTTTCCTTGCCCTTTGGTCACGTTTCAGATGACAGACCACTGAGTGGGTCGCGTAGGGTTAAGTTGTCCGCAAACGTGTTACCGTATTTTACAGTGTGGCATGCTATCAGTTGCTTAGAAGGCAGCTACTCTCGTGCATATCATCGGAAGCGCAAAAAACGACCGCGAAAAAAAAATCGCTATTAATGCCACTATGTCCTGCTTCTATTTCAGTGCAAGGCGACAACATCAGCATAGGCACATACATTTAGCGTGAACAAGAATCATATTCGAGGATGTTTACAGTACACATACAATGCGTAGGTCACGGGATCGAATCCCGGCTGCGGCGGCTGCATTTTCGATGGAGGCGAAAATGCTGTAGGCCCAGGCGCTTAGGTTCGGGTGCACTTTAAAAGAACCCCAAAATGTCAAAATTTTCGGAACCCTCCACTACGACGTCTCTCGTAATCATATGGTGGTTTTGGAACGTTAAAATACACATGTCAAACAATTTTACAATAAATAGGTTGCACACGCGCGTGCTGGTTTGACAGTGTATATGTCGTTTCCATCGTTGATGCGACCATCCAGTGGTCTGTACGCGGTCATGTGATAGCCTTACTACGTAATCTGGTGCAACACTGTAAGCAGTATGGGGCCCTGCAGCACAACGGTCCAGTGGTACGGAGGGGCTATCATGGCAAACGAAGTTGAAAAGGGGAGCCAGGTATAAGATAACTTGCGGAATTTTGCCATCTGCGTTTTGTGCCATTTTCGATATGTATAGCTGTGATCACGCAAAGCTCACCCCGCTTTAAGGTGAGTGACGACTTTAGGTCGGACGGACCATAAGCTACTCTTCACACGTATGTGAAATCTACATGGTTAACAAGCCTACAATATGCGCACAACTACAAAATTTGCCCAATCACGTTGATCAACCACCTAACTCAAAGTGAAAAATCTGGCATAGGATGCTACTCGCTGAATTTTTGGCATAATACAAATTCCCACAATGTTTTGCCGAATTTTTTTTTGTCTTTGAAAGTTGACAAGTGCCCACAGTTTTTGCTCATTCTTAGATGCTTTCGCTTTCTGTGGTCCGCCTTTAACCACAACAGTTTTCCTTTTTTCCATATTTTGTGGCTGCTCCTCCTGAGGTTGGGGCGGGTTACCAATCGCTACCTTCCTGAGGTTTATGAGGTCACTAATTACTTTCTGAGATTACTGAATGCAGGAATTACTAATTAGACTGCCTTTTCGAGGTTTATGCACCATTATTCTCAAGAATTCGCTTCCAACTCCGCACAACCCACGTTCATTCAAGATGAGCCGCTACAGATGTATACCTTCAGGAATACGCTGAAATCTCACGGTGGTAGTACATTTCACGAAACAAAAACTGGCATCGTTCGGCTTCGTGAACACGCAACGCTCAAAAGTGTTCATTCAGAATGTATGTGGAAATGACTGCATCCATTTCATTGACGTCTTTGCTCAACATGCATATATCACGGAACCACGGCCCCTTCTGCTCACAGAGCTCTTCCGACAGCACGAACGCATTGAGACTTATACGAGCGTGGAAACGTTCTGAAAACGATGCTGCAGCGCGTTTCGAGGTTTCACAAGAGATGGAATGGAAGCGCACGCATGTTATTTCCATCCAGCTTCTCGGGTGCCGAACCGGGCGGGTTTCAAGCTAATCCCGGTAGAGGGTACGTTGCACCTTCGGCTCCAAAAACCGCGTCTTGGAGAGGATTATGGGAACTGGCCGCTTGGAAAACCGGCGATCGATCTTATCCCCTAAAACTTCGGTATGCGCGCTTCCGTATGCACGAAACCCGCATGACTGGGTGTACCATTACCACAAGCCTGCATGCAGCAGTATCGCGACGGGCTCTTATATAAGCCCCCACTACGTGAACACCCACAGCTCAGCTTAATTTGCAAATGCAAAGCATGGATGGTGCGCATAACAGGCGACTGAATGAATGGTATCTGAGCCTGCGGATCGGCATATTTACGTTCCCCGTAAGTTAACACTTTGCCAAATTATGCTCGCCGTATATCAGGTTACCCGTCCATAACTCTGGCACTACCTTAATTACGCTCTCATAAAACAAGTTCGTTATTATGGAACAGCAGGCTACCAGCATGACCAGGCAGGATTCATTACATATATATATATATATATATATGTGTGTGTGTGTGTGTGTGTGTGTGTGTGTGTGTTATTAAACGTAACAGACATAAAATCCCGCTCTTTTTCTCCCAGCTTGCAAAAATATCCCGTGCTTCTTGACGCCAGCAGGCAGTAAAAGAGTGTTCCACACTCGCCGTCATTGCGGCGCTGACTAACCCTCTCAGATTTGAATGAAAATATATACCCCTTAAAGTGTACATGTTTTGATAGAAATGCCATATTTCGGTAATCAATGAATATATCAATCAATCGGTATTTATTACAATGTGTGGATGTCTTTCTGCGCAGTCGCCGCAGTGTAGTGAAACCTACGTCCCACGTTCTCAATGGCGCGTGAAAAATGTGCTACGTAGAACCATGATTCTGATTTGCGGCTCTTTCCTGTCTTTTTTTTTTTGTTAACATCACTCTTCTCTGCCCGAGATTTATTACGTGTAGATGCTGTTACTGTATGTAGTGATCTCTCACGCAGTGCCGGCCCCTCCATTAATCATTGCCCCCAAAGCAAATTCTGATGTGTGTGCGCGTAATTGATCTATATGCTGTGTCAGATGTCTTTCATATCGTAACCATGTAAGAGGCCTTCTTTTTCTCAGCATTTTGCTGCGCATGCTTTTTATGAATTGGAAAACAATTGAACTTGTCTACAGCCCGTCCATCTGTATCACCTTTTGTCTTTGACATCGATGCTGGGCTTCTAAGCTTCTGAAACAGACGTCATCACTGTCTAGTAACGTTGCGTGCTCAGTGCAGTGTGCGTTGCACTGTAATTTGTCTTCTCTGCAAAATGACACGTTGTGCGGCAAAGACATAAACTGAAGCGATAAACCAAAATGTTGCACTTTCAATGTAGTTAAAAGCTTCGCATTAAAGTAGACGTGTATTGCGGTAAAAAAACTACACACTTGTGTAGTGTTCTGGCGCATGTTGACGTCGCGGAAACACTGAAGCGTGCTGCGCACGCGACGCAGTGTATTGCGGTGAAGCGTATTCACACTGTGTAGAACAAAACGCCATACAGTGAAGCGCAGTTAAAGGGCGAAAGGTGACGCGTTGGAGTACGTTTCGGCCTTCCATCGTCAAAGGAAGGAGAGGAAGATGAGAGAAAGATAGAAGTCCACTTTTTTATATGAAAAGGTATGCCACCAAAGGCGAGGTTAGGGTGCGTGTCCCTCAATCAAAAAAAAAACTTGTAAATGGGTGCCCCGCAGTGCTGGGAACATAATTCGGTGCTTCCTGCCGTGAAGGCTTTAGCTCTACCACCGGGCTACCGCTGCTCTACCACCAGCTACCACGGTGATTGTTCTCTTTGTGTTTCATTTCTCTCTTTGTTTCCTTCATCTGCGTGCCAACGTGAAGCATACCAGAGGGAATGTTCTTGACGATAAAAGGGAATTAAGGTGCACGGTTTTCCACCACACTACATTAAATGGCCGACGAGAAAAAGCAGCCACGGCGGGGTTGTTAATCATGCCTGATTTCCTTTCGGCTTCGGGAAGGCCCACTTAGGGCGACTATTCATCAGGCCCTCTGCACGACAGGCCGAAGCTACCCGATGGTCGGTTTTGTATAACATGGTAGCCACGATAAGGCTAGTCCAATTATTCGCGCCTTCACCGAAATATTCCGTAAAGCTTCGCTAATTACCAATTACGGCATAGTCAAGACAAATGTTTCTTGTGTTGCGGCTACTTTTGGCACGTCTATTTCTGTGTATATGTTCATCTACAGCGTACGAGTATAGTTCGGAATTCTCCGCAAATTGTTCTCTACGCACCCCCTATTCTCTCGTCGTGCCAGCGCGATAATTTGTTTCCCGCGTTCGACGTAGCTCGGCCTTCGTGGTACGCTATAATCGATCTAACTCATTAGATTATCAAGAGAAGTTCGTCTAAGTTTTGAAAGAAAAAAGAGCGTTTGACACGAGATTACGGAAACATGTGTCTTATCGTAACTTCGTGGTTGTAGGTACATCAGCCAAGTAACTTTCGCGTTAATCATTAACTTCGCAGTTTTTTTTTTTCTGCAGAACCACCTCAGATAGACGAGAAAGAGAGGAAGAGAAAAACGAATACAAGTAAAGGCGCACACTATTGGGAAATAAGGTTTGCTACCCTACATAGCCGTGTGGAATAGCGGGAACGCGAAGGTTGATGGAGAGGGAATGAGCACATAGACACATGATATGAGGAAGTCATGATCACTTAATACTATCACAGCACAGAAGGAAATGTTAGTGAAGGCCATGTTGGGCTGCAGGCACTTGTTCCGTTTGGTTGTGCTTCGAAGGTGAACTGCAACAGCGCTTTTGTCCACTTATATAACGTTTACCTCGGCGTTTAAAAACAGTTATCTCTCTTATTACCCTGCGATCAAAAACATGCTGGTGTACATGTGAGTGAGCGCCTCAGCCCACCTAATGATATATAATATTATTGATAACTAACAGACAATGGCCCCATTGAAAGTATAAAGGGCGTTAATAAGTGGTATGGTTGTAATGCAAATGTGATGAGAGTAAAGCGAAACCAAAAGACACTTTCCCGCTGTCAGGGACTGAACCTGCGACCTTTCAATGACGCGTTCAATGTTCTACCAACTGAGCTGCAGCGACGGCCATCTATCCGTCCACATTATGGGGTGTATATATGCAAGATGTTTCAGCGCGCGAACAAAGGAAAAAGGACAGGGTAGACAGAAAGAGCGCTGAAAGTGGAAAAATTGCAGAGGCTTTGCAAACGGGTCAATGCACCTCGTGCAAATTCTGCCTCGTGCTCTGTCGCGCACAGAACATGCTACGTCCCATGCGCAGTGGGAGTCGTTTACTTGATTCCACTGACGTGTGGGTGCATCTATGTCGGGCAAACCGGCAGGTGCATAAATGACCGCCTCCGAGAACACCGAAACAATGTGCACAATGGGGTACAAGGGCATCATCGCATTCATTGCCGAGATTGTGGGTGCACCCCTCTCTTTGATCAGTGCTCAATATTGGCAAGGCACAGGGACCAGCTAACCCGAGAAATTATTGAAGCCGAAAAAATACACTTGCTAGGAGATAAATGTGTAAGCACATCATCGATTGCTTTATCACAGGCTGAACGTGATTACCTAGCTGGGCTTTGAGGCAATAGAGGACCTGTCACACGTGTTTTGTTACTGATGTGTATATTAGGCGTGCATTTTACCTTCATGCTCTGTTATCATCCTTTTTAGCAGTATATATTCTTGCCACTCTGTGATATAAAGTTAGTTGGAAGTCAGCGCTCAAAAAAAAAAAAACAGCGCTCTTTCTGTCTACCCTGTCCTTTTTCCTTTGTTCGCGCGCTGAAACATCTTGCAAATATGACTACGCACCAACTAGCCCAAGTTTTCACTCTTGTGTGCATATATGCATTACGTGAAAATGTTAGTCAGCACCTCTAGTAGCCATCCAGGTGAGTGTGAAACACTCTCGCCAGCGGCAAGTTATCTTTTCCTAGATTTTTTCTTAACGTTTACATTGCAATTACTACTGATGACAACCTCTACACTTTCCTTCTCAACGTTGTCTGGCAGTCCTCATTATTATTTGTGTTTAACAACGAAAAAACAAGCCCTTAAGGTTCCACTTATTTCCCCCTATAAACACGCATATCGGGTTTGTGCGTATGTTGTACAAAATGCAGCCGGAAGTAGGGGCTGCTAAGGCATTCGGACCAATGTGAAATAGCGCACCCTTCTCCACCCCTTACCATCTGCCAATGACGTCCCTCGGCCTACAGACGCTTCTCAGCTTTAGGAACATGTAGAGAATGCGAGCAGGGAAGACTAACGGGATCATCAGGGAAAACACTCTGGTTTAATTACCTCTCGCAAGGAAGGAAGGGAACGAAGAAGGGAGATGACGGGGAAGTTGACCAGGCGCCTTTCAAAAGCAAACGAAAATAGGAAAGATTCTCGCAGTAAATATTTCACAAGAGATCTCCTGAACTTTTTTGTTTTGTTTTTTGTTAGCTCGTGGATATTTCCCTTCCCTTCACAGTACCTCTCGGTCCCACGGTACCGTTTATCAGTCTTTAGATAACGACGAATACAACAAAGATAAAAAAAAACAGAGTGAATGCAATCTGTAGAACTTTTAACTGAGCGCGTGAAAGGACTCGGAAGAAATGACAAACGTTTTTCGAAGTTATGCCATTGTCAGATGTTCTATTTTATGCAGCTTTTTTCTCCTTTTTTTTCGTGGACCGCTGCGCCATCCGCTGTGACATCATGTTAAATGTATCTCTAACAATCCCAGGTGCACCTTCAAGCAACCTTATTCGAGTGTGAAAATAATTCTAATGAAGTTTCTCGGACTCGTGTCTTGCCGTGCGTGCGCTTAAACTACATCAATTCTTTCAAAAGCTTCACAAAAACAATCGCGGAACTTTGAGTCTTCCTACACGTACTTATATTCGTAAAATAATACCCTTCAGTAGGTCCCGTAAGAACGTGCTTCCAAATGTGCTGACCTGCAAAAGGGGTCACTTGCTTGGCTTTTCAAGTTAATGACTATTTACGTCGTACAAAGCTTTCCTTTGTTTCTTTTTTTCATGCTTGCTGGCTGAATTGTGTAGTTGAGGTAGAATTTCGGCGTGGGCTGGGCTGGTTTATATTCCATCGTTATACTGCTCATCGCAAAAAACAGGCAAGACACACATAGGAAGGACGACGACCAGCGCTAGTCCTCGTCCTTTTTATGTGTGCCTTGGCTATTGTGATGAAAAGTTTGATAAAGAAGTTGGATATTTGTTCATCTCCTATGTGTTAGCCATGCACGGTGAAACCTGCCACTTCTTTTAAAGACGTGTGGGCTCTAGGACCACTTTTCGGTAGCACATGCTTCGCGTAGCTTCCCGTCCTATAATATTATTATTATTATTATTATTATTATTATTATTTGATGGCGATCTGAATGCTACAATAAAGATTATGTGCGCAGTACCAGCGCGCCGCCCGCGACCAACTCATGAAATCGTCCTTCCCCCTTGTGACGGTGTTTTTTACAGCGCTTTCTGGGATCCTGATAAACTTATAAGAACATAGTTATTGTGCGTTTGCGTCCTTGCTATCTTCACCATTATCAACCACCTCCTCATAATGAAACAGCTCCCGCCATTTTCCCTATACGATGAACGCCTTAATCAGCGCCTGGCTGGCGTGGCTTTTATTAAGACAAAACTATACATGCACCAATATCCTTGAAAGGTGCCATTTTCTTCTGGAGAGGCAGTACACAACATGAACAGTAGCTCTGCTCCGGGACCTGATGGAGTTAGTAACAAACTCCTCGGGAACCTGGATGATAAAGCTATCCAGACCATGGTGTTAATAAAGTTTGTGAGAACGGACTGGTTCCTTTGACTGGAAGACGGCCACGGTAATCCTAATCCCGAAACCAGGCAGGTCTCCCAGCTTGGAGAACCTCCGGCTCATATCCTTAATCTCATGCATCGGTAAGGTTATGGGACATGCATTGCATAATAGAATATCTAGATACATTCAGCACAAGGGGCTCTTCCCGTACAATGTGATAAGATTCCGACCGGCTCTTTCCACCCAAGACGTTATGATTCTGATTGAAACACAAATCTTAGGCTCACAGAGCAAAGATGTCAAGGGGATCCTCTCCTTAGATTTAATCCAAAGCCTTTGACGGGATCACTCATGCATGCATTTTTAAAGAAATATCTGCTTGGAACTTGGGAAACAATTTTTTTTTGTACGCTCATTCCTGGAAAGCAGAACGGCAGTCATACGTATGGGGCATTTGACATCAGAAGAATACACCCTTGAAAACTGAGGTACTCCGCAAAGGGCGGTTATTTACCCCCTTTTACGTTTATTATCGTCATGAGCAAACTATCAAGGATGCTTGCAGCAGTACCGCACATCGGTCATGCATTATATGCGAGTAATATAACAATTTGGTGTCCAGGAGGTTCAGAGGCTACTGTGGAACAAGCTTTCCCAGAAGCTCTCGATGCAAGTGAGTGTTCCCTGGTGGACACAGGAGTTGCGCTCTCTGCAGGGAAATCAGAGTTCCTGCTGTATAGACAAGCACGACGGGAGGCTAGGGTATTAACACCCCTTAATGAAGTGCCCATCAGTATTCACACCGGAGAGGGACTTGACATTCCACGAGTAGATTCCCCTAAGATCTTGGTTCTTGTGATAGATGCCAAAGAATGTAATACCAGGGCCATATCTCATCTAACCACAAAGACAGAAAACATAATTAGGCTAATCATGAGAGCTTCTGGTAGGAAATGCGGAATAGAGGAGGACATGCTGCTCAGGGTTCATCGTGCTTTCCTTATGAGCCACGTGAACTACATAGTATCGGCTCTCAATTGGACACAAGTAGAAAAAAAAATAAGATAGATACACTTATGTGGAAAAGTATCAAGAAAGTGCTTGGTATACCAATAACAACCAGTACAGAGATGGTTTTTAAATTATGGGTCCATATTGCCATAGATGAGCTAGCAGAAGCACGGAGGATGGCACAAAGTATCAGATTATCCGGTACCAAAGCAGGAAGGGACCTGTTAAGCGCCGCAGGCCTGCAACCTGACATTAACAAAGGTGAGGCAATTCAGCTCGAAAATCATGCCAGGGAACCGATCATTCTTGACCCATGCCCAAGAAACATGCATGCACAATTTAACAAAGGTCGAAGGCTCACGAGGGCAAGAGCATTCCTAAAGAATCATATGGGTACAGAAACATTCATAAATGCAGCCTGTCACGAAAATGCTGGCAGATTTTCAGTCCCTATCGTACACCTCTCGTTTGCTTCACCTCAATGGCAGAAGTAGCTGCTGTACGGGCCTTACAGTCGGGTGTAGACTCAAAAAAGGCAGCTAGGGTCCTTAAAGGCAGGTCCCTGCGAGACGAACCTCACCACGTCATCTGGTTTTCGGCTCACTTAGGTTTGGACGTAATACCGGGCCACCCGAACTACAATGATATCGCTCATGATCGTGCGCGAGTATTCATAGACCGCGGTGGTCAAGAGCACTCTAGTGATTCGGAACAGCTCGAGTTCGGCGATCAGCTCGTCACTTTTTAGTAAATTACCTCGCACTACAGGGGCATTAGACTATTGTTCTCATCTCCCCTCCATAAACATAATAGAGCTCAATCTATCATGCTGAGAATGCTTCAAACGCCCTCTTACCCTCAAAGAGCTTCTTGAGTATGGTACATGCGGAGATGGACCCAAGATGCCCAGACTGCCGAGAAGTAAGGTCATTAAAACACATGCTCTGGCGATGCCCTGCGTTGTAGGACTGCTGTCAATAAGCCTGGTGGACCACTGCCATTAATGATTCTAGCTACGACGTCCAGCTCCTGGCTCTCCAGAAAGCCCGTGAGAGGGCGGAGAGGCTCGGACTCTTCGTCCCGACATGGGTCAGGGGTTGGATGTATACGCATCTCATCCTCTTCCTTCCGGACCAAATAAATGCATTTTCTCTCCCCCTCTCTCTCTTTCTCTCTCCCATTTGCTTCATTTCTTTTGCCCTCTTTTTTTAAATAACGGAGCTCTTTAACCACCGTTGCGTTTTGTGCCGGGTAGAGCGAACAAACATTATAAACATCATGTTCTATGCAGTGTTTTGTTGTACTTATGATTGTTAAAATTTGTTTTTTAGTCTGTATTCCATTTATTTGTATAACTTATTCCACGTTGCTGCATTTTACTTGTGCATATTCATCACATTTTCTGACAGGAGGTCCCCCTTCAGCCAAGTGCTCTGGGACCTCCTTCTGTATGTTTATGTAAGCATGTATGTTTTGTACGAAAGTAAAAATAAACTGAACTGAACTGAACTGAACTGAATCATGAACGGGCTGATGCTGATGCTGATGCTGATGACCTTTGATGGATGGCGCTTACCCACAAAGGGGGATGGGCCAAGAACCGGGTGGCAGGATACTTAAATGAAACTAAACTGAAAATGAAGCCAATCTGAAAAAGTAGCTTAAAATACTACTACCAAAAAACAAAAATGTGTGCTGAGCAAGCGGTCAAACCATCTTTTGTTTTTGAAAGACATAACTACGTATCATAAACTAAAGATCTGAAAAGGTAGTGGTTCACTAGCATGGTAATCTTTTAGTTGCGTTGATGTAATCAAACACAGCGGAGCATACATCCCTGTGGCAGTAACCAAATGAAGTTCCGCCAACTGATAAAATTACTGGTAAATTTACTTGTATTCCGAGCTTTTGTAATGGGGCTACTAAAAAATCTTTTTCTCTGATAAGAATAACGATGACAGAATAAGAAGAAATGTTCAATTGTTTCAATTTCGTTGCACCAAATGCATAGCGGTGACGCCTTGAGCTGAGCTTTATTAAGGTAATAATTTAGTTGTGGAACTGCACAGCGCAATCTGGTATAAGTGGCCTCTAAGTGGCGAGATACACACCACTGTTTATTCCAGCAATAGCTCAAACGCTCGAAATCTTTAAATTTATCCAAATTACATTTTCCCCATTGCAGGCAAGCATTTCGGAACCTTAGCGCGGTTACGTAAGCCGTATCTGGCAAAACTGGGATGGTGGGCCCACCCAGGGATACTGCTGCTAAAGAGTCCGCCATTTCGTTCAAATATAATCCGCGGTGGCCTGGTACCCATAGCAAATGCAGTTTTTTTACGTTTTTCGGTACTAAATGCCGAAACGTATTCATCAGCTCTGAATTTACTGCCGTAGAAAGTGCATTACAAACTGATAACGAATCTGTAATGATAACTGCTGATGATTCGCTTGAGGGTAATTTGCGTAGGGCAAGAACAATGGCCAATAATTCTGCCATGAATACCGGGGTATAATCTGGGAGTCGAATCGAAAAAGACCAGTCCAAAGAAGGAGAGAAGATGCCAACCCCAGCCTTTTCTTTTGACACAGATGCATCAGTCGCTATGATATTGCTTATCTCTAGGTGGGCTAGATAATCTGCTAACTGGTCATTTAAAAACCTATATGCCAATTGTTTCGCGTTATGAGGAAATATATCATCGAATTGTATGCTAAGCATTGACTTTAGGTTGTGTATTGGACCAATGTGTCTAATTTTTACATTCAGTTGCTTTAGTAGCGCTTGTGCAAATACTATTTGCGGGGTGTGTAGTCGCGACCAATGGGTTTCGAAAAATAAAGTCGGTTCTTGAATGAAAGCGTAAAATGAGAGTCTTTGGTGTGAACTGTATATCTTTAAGAATGCTTGCACAGTAAGAATTTTAAACCTATTTAGCAGAGAAGGTAGGCGAGCTTCCATATACAACACGTTATTTGCAACAAACTTTGGTAGACCCAGACACAAACGCAACGCTTCTCTTTCCAGCAGTATCAGGGGTCTCATTTTATAGGCTGCGCTGCCAGAAAATAGTACACATCCGAATTCCATGATGGGCCGCACATAAAGTTTATATATCATTATTAGCACATCTCTTCTTAAACCCGCTTTACGGTTTGCAAGCTTCCGTAGCCACCCCATGGCCCGTGTTGCCTTGGAGTACACATTATCAATGTGACTTCTCCAATTTAATGCGTCATTATATATGATGCCCAAATATTTAAGGGAATTCGCCTGCGGAATGAGCTCATTACTGTACATTAACGAGATATTGATAGGCTGCAGAAAAGAGAATGCAAGGAGCACACTTTTCTTTACGTTCAGGGTCATATGAATATTTTTAAGCCATCTTTCTATCATATTGAGATAATTTTGTAGACTCTCGTATAATGATTGAAGGTCGGTATTACTTGCGAAGAAAGCAATATCGTCCGCGTACACATATAACTGAATATCCTTAGTTGATGGAATGGAGCTTAAGAAAATGTTAAATAAAACTGGCGACAGGACAGCCCCCTGTGGTACGCCACGTGTCTGCTTATATCTATTTGATGAGTAACCATCTTTAAAGCAGTAATATTCTCTCCCTCTTAAAAACTCCGACACCCACGCAGTGATGTAGTTGGGAAAGTGGTGATATGCCATCTGTTTTAATAAAATTGAATGCTCAACCCTATCGTACGCTTTAGCCAAATCTAAAGTAACTAAAGCACAGTATTGGCGCCGACGCCGAGCCAGTTGTATTCGGCTCTCTAAATCAACATGCGCACACCATATTGAGCAACCGGATCTAAAACCAATTTGACTGGGGTTTAATATTGCGTTATTATTAATATATTTCATTACCCGGGCATTCAAAACTCTTTCAATTAGCTTAACCAGATTTGACGTGATTGATATCGGCCTTACATTGTCCAAGGCGAATCCTTTTTCCTGCTTTTTAAGAAGTGGAATCACTTTAGACAGCTTCCATTCCGCAGGTATCCAAGCTTTTGTCAAAGAAAAATTCACCAGATTAAGTACTTCAGTTGGACAAATCTCGAATATTACTTTTATCATTGAATTTGTTACCCCGTCTGGTCCAGGTGCCGAAGGAGATAAGTGCCTTATTATCTCTGCCAGCTCATCTAAAGTAACCTCCTCGAAATCCTCGCCTGCCATTGGGTTCACAATGTGCAGTGGTAGAGTTGACATAAATCTATCTTGGAGCCCTTTCGCAATATTTTCTACTAAATCAGAGAGCTCACGGGGGGAAAGAACAGAAGAGTCAATATTTTCAGCGGGTGGTAACATCTTTTGAGATCTTAAAAATCTGAAGAGCGCTTTTTTGTTTTTAGCCCTAGAAAGATACTCATGTCGTTTCATATTATAACCATCTTTTGCTGTACTTACTGTGCGTTTGAAGTCTGCTGCTGCGAATTTATAATCACACCAATTTTTTGGACATTGGTTGACCAGCAGTTGTTTCCATGCAGCTTTCCGTTTTCTATAGCTCCTCGTGCACTCTTCAGTCCACCATGGACTAAAAGAACCTCTTGTGGCCGAGTCTAATTTAAACGTTGCGTCTTTTACTGATCTTTTTAACACTGCACACAGACTCATAGCCCTAATGTCACCTTGTATGTCCTTGCGGTGATCAAAAGTAGCCCTCAAGTCTTTTTCTAATTTTCTATAGTTGAGCAATGAGCGGGCCTTTTCGGCGACATGTATTCTTGGAAAGTTCAGTACAAAACTAATAGGCAAGTGGTCACTGTTAGTAGCACAGTCTAAAGTTTGCCACGAACAAATATTTAGAGATGAGCTTGAAAATGTCAAGTCAATTACAGATTTAGAGAGACCTCGGACAAAAGTAGCAGATTGCGAATTTAAACAAGATAAGTTCTTGTCAATAGCCCATTCCCACAATCGTTTTCCGCTTAAATCTGTTTTAAAACCCCAGGCCACATGATGTGAATTGAAGTCTCCAGTGATTAATATATCCTTTTTGCAGGCAGAGAACATATCGTCTAGACTTCGTGTGTCTTGCACCCCGGCTGGGAAATACGCATTTACAAACGACAAGGAAGAAGCGTCTGGTAATATTATGTCTACTATCAAAATTTCACAATCTGGAGTCACACAACGATAAGAGATCGTAGCTTTGTGACTAAACTTAGTTGCTATCCAGACAGCAAGCCCACCACCTCTGCTAGGTCGGTCCAATCGAAATAGCCGATAATTTTTTAGGTGAAACTTCTGGCTGGTTGAAAGCCAGGTTTCTTGCAGTGATATAATATCCGGGGAAAGTTGTGAAGAAAGGTATGATAGGTCTGTGGCTGCGGAAAATATAGATCTGCAATTCCACTGTAATATGGTTAGTGAACCTATTTTGATGACAGAACCGTCGCAGAAACTGCTTGGTCCAAAATGTCCTTTCGCAAAAAGTCTTTCTTAGACATGTTCTCAAAGAATTCTTTTTTGGATAGATACTCTTTAGATTTCGAATTATGCGAAGAGTTTTTTGATTGGGGAGATCGGGTTCGCTTCAGAGCCTTATGAGAGTCCATATCCATATCTGCACATGATTCCGAATCATCCGTAAGATCCCCGTCTTCCGTTGTTTTGGAAGTCCCTACCTCAGGAGAAACCGCTCGCTGACGTGTTGTCGCACTTTCTATTTCCGTACGCTGCGATACCAATGATGTCTGAGGAGCCCAATCGTTCGTAGATGCTACACCTAGAATTTGAGATAGTTGACTGGAAACCAATTGTGCCAAGCTTTCAAAAATGTTGTTTGCGAGGCGTTCCATTGCCTTTTCCATAGCCTTCTCTACGGCCTCTGCGATAGATGTTGCGAGAGATGCATCCATGGCGGTGGTATTACGTGCTGCAACACTGGCATATCCTTTGGATCTCTCCTGCATTTCTGCAACGGCTTCTCTCCGTGAGCACCTCTTGCGTTCTACGATATCCAATATGGCAAGCTCCCTTTCTTTTGCTGCACAGTCTGCAGAGTCTGCAGGGTGTGCTCCATTACATAAGCAGCACCTCTCTTTCTCAGAGCTGCACTCGCGGCTGTCATGATTTTCACCACACAGACAGCATCTAAGAACTGATCGGCACCCTCTGACGCTATGTTCATATCGCCAACATTTCAAACACTGCAGGGGTTTGGGGGAAAGTGGCTCTACCTTATAGATCAGTGGCCATGCCTTAATTTCGGAAGGTCTAACTGTTCCTAAAAAGGTCACTATCACCGATTCCGTTGGTGATTTTATGTTGTCAATTGTACGGGTGCACCTGTACACTGAAATTACACCCGCCACCGAAAACTAATCGAGCACATCTGCAGGTGTCAGGCTTGTGTCTACACCGCGGACTAATCCTTTCGAGCATGCGAGGTGTGCCGGAATAAATGGGCTTACCGGATGCGCTGCGAATTCGGAACATTGCAGGAGCTCACGAATGCATTCCTGATCTGCGGAACAGCACAGGATGCCTCCGCGACCAAACTGGCGGACCTCAGTGATCTCCTGGGGATGCGAAGTGGCTTTTCGAAGCTCCACTTGAATCGCCTTTGGGTTCTTCATCGGAATACTGCCCCCATCTGTAGGTACCAGCGCCACAGGGACACTTCTCGCTCCACTGCGTAACAAATAGTCTATCGGCCAATCCTTGGCGGGAGTGGAAGCTAACCAAGGGGAGTGCCCTTGGCCGGGGGAAGAAAATGACATCAAAATGGAGTGACTCGCTTCAGCTGAGAAAGACCAATACAGTTACCGGAAAATAAAGAACTCTCAAAGAACAATATGGATACTGCCGCCCGATCCTGAGCCCGGGCAGCTTCTTCACAGTCGAGCCTCACAGTCGAAATGCGACGTGGTAGAAGCGATGGGCGACACCTAAGCTGCTTTTTCTTCCTACGCTACCAGCGTGTTCTCGGTGATGCAATTGACTGAAGGCTTCGTCTTCTCTTTCTGCTTGTGCTCCGTGGTCGCTGAGCAAGAGAACGGGCACGCTCTCCCTTCGCCCTCCTCTTCCTCTTTTGCTCCAGTCTGACAACACATGCCACCGTGTTGAGCAGTGGGCAAGCCCAATTTTCGGAGCACATGCCCGTTTATGATGATAATAGTTTTGTGTGCACTCTGCACACACAAAAGTTTTTACGGCTAACTTAAACAACTTCGCTGCTAAAAGAGACACTGGCCTGTAAATGGCTTTGGTATGATCTTGCAGCTACAACATTTTTACGTCTTGCACACAACAGCATTGTGACGCTGTCTGGCTTATTCTGTACTAATCGGAAAGAGGTCTTCAATGTTTAGAAAACAAAATCTGAGATTTTACATTCCATAACCACGTCATTTTTACGAAGCACACTGCATTAAGATACTCCGGGGTGAATTGATGGCGCGGGTTTTTGTATTTTTTTTTCACTTGAGCTCATGTCAAAGAACACGGTTGTTGATTTCCATATCGCACACTGATGCCTTCATGTATACGTGCATGGACTTTTGGTTCAGTTCCTTAAACCTTTTGGTTCAGTTCAGTTCCTTAAAGCTCGCTTTTCTGTAGAATACCTGTACACAGTATCGCGCAAGGTGCTGTATAAGGACCTACTGAGTACACTCTTCCCACCTCCATTGTACCGTTCACTGTACTCCAATCTTCCAGGTCACGATGTGTTGAAGCGAGTGCGCAAAATGTACATTCCACCAAATTCAAAAACATTCTTCCATAAACTCCGCTCTGAAACATTGGCGGTAAACACATGGTTAGAAAGAAAAGGTATTTTCATTCCGTCTGTTAACTGCCGTCTATGTTATGTGCCGGAAACGATTGAACATTGCTGTTTTAGCTGCAAAGATGCCATACTATTTCGGGATGTCCTTCAGCGAGCACTGAAAAAACGTTTCGTCATTAATTCTCACACAATACGTTATCTTCTGCCAGCAGGGCTTGATGAAGTACTATATGATATGTTTTTCCTCATGGGTATGCACAGCTTGTGGAAGACACGAATTCAAGACCGCAATGCAGAGCCCACCACCTCTTCAAGCACGCACTTCATTCAAATGGCTATCCACCTAAAAAACATTTACGACGAGCTAGACTTTAGACCAGACTGGTACTCCGTCTTAGAGAACTGTTTGACCTCACCCCCCCCCCCTTTTTTGTATAACACGATGTGAAGAACTCTCCATGTGAGTAACTCGCGCTGTGTTAGCCATTTAGTGTTTATGAGTAACGCTTGAACGCTTACTTTCGCGATTTGATTGTACTTTTGTTCGCTTGATTTTGTCTTTATTGCCCAAGTACTATAATAAATACCCTGGAACAAAAAGAACCTGCGTGGCTCAGTGGTAGGATACTAGAATAGCATTCATCTGGCCTGGATTCGAGCCCCATTGTGTCATTGATACAGCGTTTTTTTTTCTTCTTTAATTTCGCGCTATGTGGTTACGGACACCGGCGGCGGCGGACAACTACGGCGCTGCGCGAGACCCGAGTTGTGATCTCATAACTTTCGCGTTAAAAAAAAACAAGCGGATGAAAAAAAGAAGCGAATAAAAAAACTCCCAAGCATTTCCCCGAGGGTGAACATGGTTAAGTGTTCCCCCTCATAGCACGGGACGATGCTATGAGGGGGAGTAAAGCTAAAGATCCGTTGGCATTCGCCAGTGAGTTAATGTAAACTCCCCCGTGTGATCACACTGCGATTCCCTGGAAAAAATTAGACCCTCTCGGGAAATCTTGGTGAGTTTACGCGTATATGTGAGAGCAAATTCACACTATAATGATGTTTATGTTCACGGCCCGCTTGCGCTCGGCATCGCGGGCCCTTCGCCGCGCTGCCTTATCTTCAACCGGCGCGACATCTTCAACGACGCGTGCAATGCTCGCATTCGATTGCGTTGTACTCGTTGTTGGAGGTATCACAGTCGAGGTTGATGCCTGCGATGGATACATACCTATGACGACTTGCCGATCTCGAGCAAGTCGTGGCTGCGCGGGCGCGCGCTGCCGATGAGCTGAGAGCACTCTTTTCACAGTCTGGCCGAGATTGAAAGTCTCGGTCACGCCTTCTACGCTGACGACATCACCGTCTGGTGCGAGGGAGGCAGTGATGGGCAAATTGAAGAGCGATTACAAACAGCGATCAGGGTTGTCGAAGATTTTCTTCACAAGGCAGGACTCTGCTTGTCGGCTAATAAATCGGAACTGCTCCTTTACCGGCCAACAATCGGTGCAAAGAAAGGAAGTTTCCCCGATATCATGATCACCACAACGAACGGCTCTATTATTCCGATCGTAAAGAAAGTTGGAATCCTCGGTATGTTCCTGGAGGAGGATGGCAGTAACTCCTACGCGTTAGAACGCATCGCAGCCAAAGCCGATTCCATGACAAAATTAATCACGATGGTGACCAACAAACGAGGGAGTTATCCGAGGAGAACCTTCGTAGACTCTTTCGCGTCTTCCTAATGAGCCACATCAAATATATCGCCCTGGCCCACAAGTGAAGCAGGAGGGATGAAGCCCGATTAGAATCAATAATTCGCAAGAACATAAAAAAAGGTGCTGGGTCCCTCACAGAGCACCAGTACAGAACATCTATTGGCGCTGGGTGTCCACAACACCTTCAGCGAAATAGTAGAGGCACAACAGGTCGCCCAAGTTGCAAGACTGGCTTCCACGGAGGCTGGCAGACAGTTACTAGCGCATATTGGTATACGGTCTCCCATTGCCAGACAGAGGGAGTGCGCGCTCCCTATCAAAGTCAGAAAAATGTATACAGTATCTCAGGTACCTAGAAACATGCACCCCCAACACAACTGCGGCAGACGCAAAGCAAGGGCCAGAGCCCTTCTTCAAACAGCGGGTACGATTGAGGACAATGTCGCCTTCGTTGACGCAGCGCAATACGCAGCTTCCAATCACTTTGTTTCAGCAGCTACGTCGTTACGGGAGAGCTGCTGACATCACTTACGCTCAAAAATTCGGATGCCGACAAAGCCGAACAGGTGGCAATGGCCATCGCCATGGCCACAACGAACCGTTCTACTATTTACACGGACTCGCGAACCGCCACTAGAGCCTTTATGAAAGGCTCGGTGTGCAAATAAGCCACGCGCGTTCTCTCTGCTGCATCTTGGACAGGCAAAAAACATATAATTTGGTTCCCTGCTCATGTGGACAGTGATGCTCACGAAACCATCCCAAACGCCAACGAACTTGCACACTCCCAGGCGCGAGGTCTCACACACCGCGCCGGAAGTGAGCACTCGGAGGCTGAGGAAGGGCAGTGGCAAAGGGACCCTCTTCTCACTTTCAACGAGGTCTGCAAGCACTATCAGCTAAGGCGCAGGAAGTTCCCGCTTCCACACCCACATCTAAACAGACCACAGGCAATCACCCTGCGAATGTTACAAACAAACACGTATCCATGTCCGTTTATTTGGTCAAAACTCGTAGACGGAATAGACCCACGCTGTCCGCGCTGTGGTCATCTGAGGTACACCCTCCAGCACATGCTGTGGCAGTGTCACGACTTGCACGGGGGCTCAGGGTCTCCCTCCACTGAGAAAGACTGGCTCCAGTTTATCACCAGCTCCGCAAAGAACCAGCAGCTAAGCGCTGTCCAGACAGCCCGTGAAGTCGCCGAGAGCTTTAACCTCTCGGTACCATCGTGGGCGGGGCCCCCAGACGGTACCCCCTGACGGGGGCATTCTCGTCTTCTCAGGACCAGATAAAGTTATTTGACTGACTGACTGACTGACTGACTGACTGACTGACTGACTGACTGACTGACTGACTGACTGACTGACTGACTGACTGACTGACTGACTGACTGCCGATGAGCGGAGGGAGGAGCGCGCGCAATCACGTGGTGTGTGAAGTCGCTGCGCTGTTGCTACAGACGCTCTTCTCCGCTCTTTGCGCCGTTGCTAGGGGAGAGGAGGAGGCGCATCGCGGACGGCGGATTCAGGGTCGCTTACAAAGTGCATTCGCACTTAAAACGGAAGTTGATTGCTGTTTTATCTTGGTATTACAAATAGCGTTCATGAAATCCAATTGAGCTCCCCTAAACATCACACCAATACCGTTCATTCACATGACCTTTAAGGACGAACGTGTCCTTTCGTTTGTTAGACTGACAACTCTCACATTCTGATCCTGTTCTGCCGCTATGGCCGTGACGAAGATGGTTATCTTAGTAGTGGTAGTAACGACAAGATAAAGCACGTGTTTCATTTCAACCAATCCTCAATTATGGCTTCAGTGTAATGCTGGGCGCTTTAGCTTAACGCACCATTCTATGGCTAAATAATCTAATTCATTCAAGTCATTCCTATTTCAGTGAGAATCATAAAGGCAAATATAACCTCAGTGAAATGCTCATAAGCTAGTTACCTGTTCTTGCAACCTGTTAAGCGTCGATGATAGTTATAGCGCGAGAACAAAACGACGACAAAGGGACAAGAAGGAGACGAGCACTCGTCTCCTTCTTGTCCCTTTGTCATCGTTCTGTTCTCGCGCTATAACCTTTGTCATGTCATGCCAACTTGCTTAAACCGCCACACTTTTAAAACGATATGAAGGGCCCTTTTATTATTCTGTGCTTTGTTTTCTTTTGTGTTTCTATAGCTAGCGTCGCAAGGCTTCGTTTACCTCTTTTGCCGTAAAAGAATGTGGAGACTTGCTATCGAAACGACCTGCTAAATGTTAGGTTGTTGACTCAGGGGTTTCAATGTCTTCACGCGATGTTAGAGATACCGTCTATCACTCTCGTGTCTGTCATGTAACTGGGATCATCCGAGGTCACTTATACACTGGACAAAAAGAGGCTTTCTTGCAGAAAATACTACTTAAATGAAACATCTCCTAATCAAGGCGATTAGAGCAAACTTTGACGTCATTGTTACGTAATTTATGGTAGCCTGAGCTCGTGTTGCAAAGAAAAGTATCTAAGTCGATACAATCCGAGTCGGTATTCAACTTCGCGCCTGGAAGTTCAAGGATTACATAAGTAGCCTCGCCTCACCATATCCTCTGGAGCACTGATTCAGTCATCTAAATCCCAGCCTGTAGTTAGTCCGCTCCTAATTGGTTTGCCTTTGAGCTGCTGCGTATAAGACGGATAAGCTCAGTGCAAGAAGTATCCCCGAGGGCTTAAACGTAAATAAGAGATAAGATGGTCTTATTTTGTTTTTATCCGATGATGTGCTACATTGTATGTCTTTTTCTTAAGTTTCAGGTTTTTCGATATCATCTCTCAGCGCCCTCGCGCAAGAATCAGCGCAATAATTCATGAAGCTTATGCATAGATATACACACAACGCACCCGTTCTTACAAGCACGCGTATATTCATAAAGTCGTCACAGTATAGAACGCGTTCCGAAACGTAAGAACGACTGGATGCGCGTCCCCATTTCAGGGACCGTATGCAGGCATGCATATATTATAAGCAGTGATGCCTTCAGATTGTGTCTGGGTGCCAGCAGAGTCGCTATTTTTTTCTATATTCACTCAGTTTGACGAGACTTACACCAATCAACTTCGTGCAATGTTTCTCTATTTCTTTGCGTGTGATGTTGCTGCTGTTTCCATATTGTGATGTGATGTCGCCAGCGTTATTGTTTGAGCTCGCTGACTACGCTCTTCTCTTTCTTTCTTTTTACTCAAACAAAGGCCATAATGTGTGATCCGCTGGAGACGAGTGAAGAACGAGAGGAAATATAGAGAAACGAAAGAAACGGCGGGCAGCTCGGAACAGGAATATTCAAAAGTGAGACGAAGGTCTGTAATGAAATGTGCATCGCTAACAGAAAACCTACGCAGGAGATGGTTTTTATGCATGCCCGCTCGCATTCGCCTTACCCGCTGTTATTTCTCGCCTTAGCTAGTTTTAAAAGGCAAATGCCTTGAGTAAAACGACCTATTACACTAATGGGGCACGTAGCGTGGATATTAACGAATGTATCATCCATGGCATCCTCGGGAAAGCTTTATTTCCATCTATGCAACTTTTTAGTCGTCCCAAAGCATGCGTACAGGATGCTACAGAGTCGCAATTTAAGAAAAATAAAATAATATCAAGAGCTCCTACAAAGGTTAGTTGAGGATTTGAACTTTGTGATACCAAACATTGAACAGTCCTGCCTGCCGGAGTTATTCAGGGCCCTCAATCACAGTTGCATCGCTGATAAACATGTATGCTCTTCAGACGTGAAAACGTAATCAGTCAATAATATCAGCTTCCACCAGGCACTCCGTGTTTCCTTGCTGCAGATTCTAAACGAAGAGTTATTGTGAAGCAATGAGCATTTTATCCCATATTCATCTCATACTTCGCACAATAAGTAACTACAAATGAAAAACCTACTCGTTTGGATTGTATCCGCTGGCGTTATTTCTTATAGCTTCGTTCAACTCATCATTCAGAGTTCTCGATTTGCATTAACAAGTCTAGTACTAATACATGATCCCGTTTTCAAGCCACTTGGCATTGTAAAGTACGAAACTGCTTCGCTTCAAAAACTACGTGAATTCTTGTGAACTAGAAATAACCATGGTTTCTGTACGGAAATGAAGGATTTTCACATTTTTACATGTACCCTTTTTTTTTTGAAGATGTCTTATCTGTTCCCTGAACCACTGCCGTCATCATTGTATATAAGTCGGTTCTCACACAGTCTTTAAGGCTCATTAGCAAACCAAATTTACATGATGGCTCCGTTGCACTTCGTGAAGACATGTGATAAGTCAGAAAATACAATAATTCCTCAATTTTCACGCGTACAAGCTGAAAGCGCTACGAAAACCTTCGAATGAGATGAAGCCCATTTCCGACGAAGACGGCATATGCATTTTTTACGAGAGTAGCCCGTCTTATCAGTTTCTTGCAGGAAATCGACTCGAGGAAGTGCATTGCGATGCCGCCTAAACCCGAAGCAATGCCTTCAGCGTTAACGCTCCAGGATATAATATCATCTTCATTCTAAATGCTTTATCACGTCTTTGAGACTTCGCACGCGTTTATGGTTGATAAATGTGATTAGTCTCTGTATCTCTCTCTCTCTCTCTCTCTATCTGTGTATGTATGTATGTATGTATGTATGTATGTATGTATGTATGTATGTATGTATGTATGTATGTATGTATGTATGTATGTATGTATGTATGTATGTATGTATGTGTGTGTGTGTGTTGTGTGTGTGTGTGTGTGTGTGTTGTGTGTGTGTGTGTGTGCGTGCGTGCGTGCGTGCGTGCGTGTTGGACACCTGCAGCTCGACAGAAAACTTAATCATCACGTTAACTTTCATCAATTGCAATATGCGATTCTAAAGGAGATCGTCTTGACGTCCACAAATTTGATTAGGGCACAGAAACGAAAATCAAATTTGGGCACATATGAATATATATGTCCTCATACGAAATAACCTGCTAACATCAAATAACCTGCGAAAATCAAATTTGTGGACTATGTGAATAACCTGCTAATACTGAAGAGTGAATCGCCATGTATGGGGATTCACTCTTCAGTATTAGCGGGTTATTCATATAGTTAGTGCACTGTAGTTACCCCTGTTAACGAAGCTCTTTAAGCTAGACGTAATTTGTGGGGCCTACGATGACCCGGGTTCGATCCCCATTCGGGTATACGTGCCTTGTGGCCTACGAGAAAGCTATCATCATCCTGAAGGGTGTGTTCCACAAAAATGAGGACTACTCCTCCCTGGGCCTCTAAAATTAAATCAGTTCGCCGCTATGGCTATTGTGCTCGGCTGCTGGCCCGAAGGTCACGGGTTCGATCCCAGCAACAGCGGTCGCGTTTTGATGGACGCGAAATGGTAGAGACCCGTATACTGTGGGGTGTCCGTGCACGGTATAAATAACACCAAATGGTCAAACCTTCCAGATCCCTCCACTACGGTGTTTCTCATAATTATACTGTGGTTATGGGACTTGATGATTGTTCAGCGAACTGGGAGTATGGGGGTAAACACAGACACGAAGCAAAGAGGAGGCACACAGCACTCTTTGCTTCGTGTTTGTGTTTACCCCCACGCTCCCAGTTCGCTGAACAATCATGAATTACCAACTAGCCCACCTTTCCATCCTATTGCTATGGGACTTCAAAGCACAAATATTTTTGTTACTACTTGCTCTTCTTTTATTACCGTGACAGTATTATTATTAGGTCGATGGAGGCGGAAATTCTGTAGGCCAGTGTGCTCAGATTTGGGTGCACGTAAAAGAGCCCCAGGTGGTCGAAATTTCCGGAGCCCTCCACTATATGGCGTCTGTCATATACATATGGTGTTGTTGGGACGTTAAACATCACATGTCAGTGAATATGATTAATAATGCTACAGTTAGGTCAGTAAATCGCTGCGAAGCGACGGCGTTGAGCCGAAGAAAAACCCCTATAGTATGCGGTCGAAGGACTATACTATGGAACAGGAAGGCCAATGGAGGCTGCGAGAAACCACCGAAGTGATGTAAGCCATACGCCTCCGACCACGTGCCTTTATAATGATGGGCGCAGACGCTTGGTTTTAGGGCGAGGTCTTGTTTGTGGAGTTTGGACTGCCGTGTCATGCTCAAAACTCTATGCGCTGAGAAACAACGTAAAAAAACCTAGCATCACCTAGCTTAAGCATATCAGTGGCATTTACGCAACCTAGATCTGCGTCACTTAATTAGTGACGCAGGTCACTTAATTAGCAACCTGCTTCACTTAATTGGCAAAGGCCTAGGAACAACCTGAAAGCTACCAGATAAGTCTTCAGAACAGTCTACTTTCACCGTTTCAAGCCCTGTGTGCCCGGTGCAAACATGGGCAAATTTCGTCTCTTTATTACTTTATTCAGCATTTGTCGGCATTTTATCTCCCTTTCGCCATGGCCTCCTTTGTCGATCATCTTTGTATTCTCGGTATCCTAGGTTTAAAGAGGCCTTGCCACACTCTTCGAGCACAATCAGCAAACGGTGGAGTGGAGCCCATTGAGAGCACGCGGGCCACACATTGTAGCGCAGCAGGCAGCCTGAAATTCACAATTAATTCTGAAATTCAGCTAGAAAACGCTCCTCCCTCTTCGCTGTACAAATGATGTCATATAGGGTGTGTTCCAACACTCACCGTAGGCGGCTAAACAAACAGCTATATGGACGGCGGCCATTTTAAGTCCCATACCAATTCTCACGTAGCCGGCGAAATAGACAGTTTTGAGAAGACCGCATCGTAGACAAGTACGATGCAGGCTACTTTGCTGTCTAGACAAGATGGCGGCTCATCGAATCCCTCAGATAGATCGGATCTCGCCGGAATGGTCGTCTGCACACAAGCAGACGCTTCCCCAGACGCCCAATGTGAGTAACGTCTATTTGTTTTTGCTTTCAACACGAAATAGGCTAGAAAATACAACTGTTACGTTTGTTTATTTTAGCTTTTTCTTCTCGACGCCAGGTGGCGCACCGTCGCGTAAAAGCCGTCCAGACGTGTTCCAATTCTCGGACAGCATGGGCTCGGTGCTGTCTTCTAAGCAGTCTGCGTAGACTGTCTACGTGCTGTCTAAGAATTTGAACACAGCCTTATACTTAAATGACCCCTCCGTACACCCAAATTCGTGACCGCTGGCTGATTCGAGCGTCGTGAAGTTACCGAGCCGTCGCGGAAGGGTGACACGGCCCTGCGCGCTTGCTCTTGAACAAGTGCTCAAGGTCATGAGGCCTGCATCATGACCTTCATCCTCTTCCCCAACGTCACCTCTCCCTGCTTAGTCTTCAGCTTTCAGCGCGCTCGTCGGGACGAGAGAAGGGAGAAGGCGGTCACAGCGTGCGTCTAATCTTTGTAACTCCGCTCTTACTTGACGGTTTTCTAAAGAAACGTTGCGTTGGTCGATTCGTGAGACAATCAACTCCACAAATGAAGAAATTTGATCGTTACGCGGGAAACTGCTGCAGGGCCTCCTTAGTCGATTTCGTAATTTTTACCACAAAATGCTGATACTGCAGATGACTTATCTGTCCTGAATGATAAGTGTTATGCAGTTATGCGAATGTTAAGATAGTATTCGCACCTACGTTTGTCCACTTGTATTTGAAAATTTCAACCTATACGCGTCTGCGTAACAAATTTGTATAATTTTATTTATTGTTTATTTGTACCCATGTATGCTCGTGCGCGTGTGTTCGTGCCGGTGCTACATTGATCTTTGATGACATTGTTTCGGTATTTTTAACTCCTACCGTCTCCTTAACCCAACGAGACCGACATCTGAGAAGCGTAATTGTCTGCACGTTCGCAAATATGCAGCAATGGCACGTTTATTCTTACCAATATTGGTTTCGAAGATCTAAATTAGTGAAATGGAGGTCGTGTAGACGAACCAAAGCTCACTGATTCCCCATGATTTTTTTTGCATTAATTTATAATCGTGATAGACGACACGGCGATAGATTGTTCCGAAAAGCTATTATTCTAGGTATTTTATTTGGTTGAGAAAGGAACTGCAAGAGTAGTCTTTTTTTTCGCTTCTTTTCTCTGAAATCCAATGATATCGAAATTCCGGAGGCCCCCTCCCTTTTCTCCGGTCGCTGACATAAATCCTGAACGAACTACTGTTTCGCTCTGTCCGACTGCATCCTGCACTTGTCAGCACACTTCGCGATTACGTCTTCCTTGCCCTGCGACGCGGAGTATGCAGTGTCAGGCTAAGGCGCCACCAACATCTTTAAAATTGCGCCTATAAAACGATTATAATGCGATATTGAGCAATTGAGAAGTGAAGGGAGTAAAGGGGGGAGCTTAACCCGAAGAAATATTTCTGGCTCGCTATGCATTATACGCCGGGAAAGGCGTGCATGGTGGGAAGAAAAGAGATTACAAAATATGACGAAAAAAAAGTATTAAAGTCAGCCCTGAGAGTATACGTGAGCAATAGCGCCGCTAGTGGCAACCGAAGTGAAATGTGGAACATTCCTTAAGCATGTTTTTCATGCATCCAATACCTCTGCTAAAAAAAACTCAGAGTTGCTGCTGCACCGTGAGCAGTGATGCTTGATCAACACTCGCAAGAATCATATTAATTATTCGCATTCCCCGATATCAAAAAAAAATGGTTGGAGGACGGCCCCATTGAAATTACAATCAGTAAAGCAGCGCACTCTAATAAAAAAAAAGCTTTCACTTCATCCTTCCTCCCCTTGGCATTTAAGTTTACAACAAGTTATTATTTCCCATATCTATCTGGCTTCGTGCGCTGTTTTCTTGATACGGTTATTTTCTCTTAATGCTTCGATCACCGAGTGCCTGTTATAGAGAAAAAGCCAACAGAGCTTGCCTCGTGCGTGTCTGCTATATGGGCTCATCTTACTGCATGAAGCCGGATTTTGGAAGTTAACCCGCTAACTCGGTTCCCCATTTCACCGGAATACCACCCGATCCGCGTACGCTATTCACCGATGCCTATTCACTTGTGAGCTCAGCCCACGTTCAATCTTTTCAACCCTGCCGATATTGAGATAATTCGTCGTGCCAACTATACCGCTTCGCCCAAAGTCACGAAATTATGGCACATTATCTGCGTTTTGTCGGCGACGAGTTTTTCGGGGTCACAGTCTCGGAGAGTTTGGTAGAAACCTCGTCTCGGCGTGATTCGTAAATGAGGAAGCCCTTTCGAGACAATTGCGGTTCTGATAGGGGGCGTTCTAAATTTGGCCGGATCTCAGTCGATTTTTCTGGGCTTCTCTGTGTATGGCTTCGTGCGAATAGCGCATTGACTCTGAATACGAGACCTTGATGACGATGATCGGACAACAAACTTTATTAGCGATGTGCTGGTCGGTTCTCTGAAAACCGGCTTCGACTTGTCTGAATGCTGTCCCCGAAGCCAGCAAAGTGACAATATGTATATACGTGATATGCAAACAAAAAAAGAAAAAAAAATGAAAACAACCATTCCTTCTTAGATTTCAAAACTGATTCGAAGAGAAGGTTCTTTTGCAAGATCGTTCATTGCGCAGCGAAACTCGCATCTTTGATCGTCGTGCCTCAAGCCCATTGGTCGAAAATTTTCTTCTCGTGAAATGTCTATCATAAATCTGTACGCTGGCGAGAAGAAAAAAGAAAAAAAGGCTCGGAGGGCGCTTGATTCACCTTCATGAGCAGAACGAGATTACTAAATAGGACCCAGTGTGCACTGCGTTCTCAGTCACTAGCTAGAAGACCCAAAGCAAGCATACAGTTGCGAGGTGTCCACTTCTGCGACATAAATTTTCCTTTTACGGTTGGGAGAGGTGTACTCACTACAACTCCGTAGGGCAACACGTATAGCTGCACACGTTGATGCTGTTGTTGACAATGATGATCAATTATGCCCGTTTACTTCGTAATTTATGGGCTTTACAACCAATGATTGATTTGTGGGGTTTAACGTCCCAAAACCACCATTTGATTATGAGAGACGCCGTAGTGGAGGGCTCCGGAAATTTTGACCACCTGGGGTTCTTTAACGTGCACCCAAATCTGAGTACACGGGCCTACAACATTTCCGCCTCCATCGGAAATGCAGCCGCCGCAGCCGGGAATCGAACCCGCGACCTGCGGGTGGCTTTACAACCAAACACTCACTGCGCAACTCACCTGGTGTGATTCTTCGCATCTGCACCACATTGGATGCAAAGTTGGATGCGTTAATGAAACTCATTGCACTACATATTATTCATATAATTCTTTTTTCCGAAGCAACTTTTATGCTTCAGAACTTGATTACTACGCAGTAGTCCTGGGTTCATTTCACGCGCGAACCGAAAATTTTTGTTTCCTTATTTGCATCTACCTCGAAGTTAAAGCTCACGAACAACACCGATTTTACGTTAACAACCGATGACACAGATGCCTACCTCGAATTTTATGCGAAACGATACCTTTAACGCTATTGCATTTAAACGAATTTATAAGGAGTTACTAAAATCAAGAAAACTAACGATGCATACCATGCACGATCATGCAGTGGGTTGTCGTTTTTCTGCTAGCTGAGCTATAAAACTAGAGATTTCTTCCACGACCTTATTACTATACGATTCTTGGCTGTGAACTAAGGTTACCAGAAGCTTCCCCTGCTGAATGTAACATGAACCCCTGAAGTAGTCACGAACATATTTGGAGTTATACTTCATTGAAATGTGCATTATTAGTGGAATCAAAAATATATTCCGTTAAATGCAGTGTTCTTTTTAATAGGAAAGCTGGCAAAAGGGGGCGCAGGATATGCACTGGATCTGAGTTATGATTTGTAGAAAAAATGTCAGTAATGAAAATACAGGAAAAGTGTGAAATAGTTCTTATGGTGAAAAGCCTTAAGATGCCTAGGTGTCCCATAGACGCAAAAAAAGTAAACTTCAGCGTCGGCATCAACCCAAATGGTAGAAAAAATCTAGCAAAGCAAAAAAGCAAGCGACGCATCGTCGCTTTGTGCGTCGATCATACAAGATGCTTAACGTTCACTAAACTACAATGAAGTGAAGAAGTGAATGAGAGTATTATTAAAAAGTAAAAAGTTGATTAAAAGTAGTTAGAAAGTAACTGAGAATGACAAAAAACTTTGTAGTAATCAATGAGTAATTTAAAATAATTGAACAAACTCAAATAATTGAAAATGTCGACTGGGGAAGCAACGCATGTTAAATACACTTGCACCCGCATATATCGAACTCACAAATAAAGGGGGAGGAATCAGTTTAATATATCGCACAATTCTGTATGAAACTTACAAATTACCTTGTTAAATTAGAGACAGGGCTTTCAAACTCGGAAACAAGAGAAAATTCAAAGCACCAGAAACGCTGACTAAAAACTCAAGGTCCAATGTGGTGGAAACGAAGAGAGAAAGACGCAACTTTATTCAAAAAAAGAAAAAATAAGGTCCGGCAAGTTGTTCAGGGATCTGGGCAGATATTGTTGTTGTTGTTGTTCTCCTATTGTAAGTGGCGCATACCCACTGTGGGGGATTGGCCAAGAATCGAGTGGTTTCAACATTTACTGTTCATATTTGGAATGATGGAGGTTTAACAGAAAGATTACCGATAGTCTAGGAAAGTGTGGTGCTAAATGTAATGCATACAAATATTTACATAAACGAATTTATTCTTAGAATAGAGCAATAATATGATTTTATACGTATATAATTATGTGGACCTGTTAGGATAATGAAACTGGTTAATTAGTCAACCTATTAGTTTCATCAATATAGTCCCGGACGGCCGCGCTTACTGTCGCATTAGAGAAACCAGAAATGGAAGCTCCAAAAGACAAAATGACAGGCAGAGATAAGTCCATACCAATACCACGTAAAGGTATTTCTAATAGGGTTTTTCGTAATGTGTTAAACCGCCTGCAGGTCAAAAAGAAGTGGTCTATTGTTTCCAGTTCATCAAAGAATGCACACAGTGGCGAAGGTGCCTGAGCAGACCTGGGTTTATAGAAATTTAGATTTGGTACCCGGCAACGCAGCCTTGTGATAGCTACTTCTTGTTTTCGAGTGCGGCAAAAGCCTCTTCGCCAGGAATATAATAAATGGCGATATTCTGTAGAGTTTGTTAGTGCTGAACCTTTAAAGACTTGCATAAGCGTACGTCTGCGGAATCGAGCAGCAGTCACATAAGCGGATGATGGACAGAGCGGTAGAATTGGTTCGCTGATTGACGACTTAGCTAAGGAATCGGCTATTTCATTTAGAAACAAACCTTTATGTCCAGGCACCCAAACTAATCGTACTTTTCTCAAATGCGCAGGTACTAGAGCACGGAACGCCTTTGTTACTTGATTATCAGCACCAACAGAAAGTGCCGCACAGAGAGATAGGGAATCTGTTATTATGACAGCTGATGTAATTGCCGTATCTAACTTGCGTAAGGCGAGCACCACTGCCAGAAACTCAGCCACAAAAACGGGTATGAAATCAGGTAGTCGAAGGGAATAAATCCAATTTAAAATCGGGCTGAAAATACCAACCCCTGACTTTTCGTCGTATTGCGATGCGTCTGTAGCAATAATAACGTTCGTTGTAATACGACGCAAGTGATCTTCTAGTAAACCATCCAAAATATTATGGGGAAGTAATTTGGCATTATTAGGAAAAATTTCGTCGAATTGAATTTCCACCGGGGCTAAATTATCACGACTCGGCAGATATCCCCGCCTAGGTATCGGCCACGAGCCCTTGAGCTCTGGTGGCGGCCTCGGCACGCTGGACGGCCCGGGAGGAAAAAAAAATATAAAATGAACAAGTTAAACAGCTTGCTCTTACTCACACAATCAGAGCTAGGTTACAGCATAGCTAGTCGGCAACTACAGCTTGTCCTATAGCTTAACGGCTCAGCCTTTCATTCTCGCGCATATCCCCCCCCCCCCAACGTATTTGCTGAACTAAACTCTACATGGCTACGCTTTCTCTCACCAATTTTTTGCCATTCTTTTTTTTTCTCTTTCTCTGATTTCATCTCGCTTTCTTTTTCTTTTTGTAATCGCACTCTTAGCCATAAGAACTATGGCATCCCAGGCCGCCAAAATGGGCGCACGTATACTGGGAGCGAAGCAGAAGACGATAATGATCAAGAAGAAAATACGCGCCGGCTCGTGTTGATGATCATTACCTGTCTACGACACAAGGCCATCCTCTAGCATGAAAGCTCTGCTGCGAAAACTCCCAGTGCAAGTACGCCGCAGATATTGAGCATACTCCTCCACTCGTCACCTGTCAACTAAAAACGAAGAGGCCGACCACGTGCAAAAGCGTGTGCGCCCCAGAAATTAATCGAATCCTACTACGCTGGGGAAACGTGCATACGTAATCTGTGAGCGACGCAGAACAGAAAGAAGACGTCAACATCCACTGACGTGATGCGGTGGATCGATATATCGTAACTTAGATATCTCGCAATGTGATATAGATCAATTACAACTTTAAAAAAAACATGACCAAATGCCAGACACACTCTTTCCATTGTCGATCCATGTTCGTATTATTGCCCCAATTATTTACGTTGGGTTTCTGTGACGTCTTGGTCATGTAGAACTTGCAGCATCGGCGGCTCTTGTAAATGACAAAAGGCACAACAAAGGGTGAACAGCGGCTTTTTGTAAGTGGTTCACGGCTTCTTAATTCGATAGTACTTGGAGATTTTACAATGTTGTTTCTGACCGAAAATAGACTCTGGTTTGGATATGAATATTTTACTCCCCACGTTCACGTAAGCTTCATGTCATGCTTCCAGGAAACTCTCAAACTGGTAGGTGTTCTGGGATGCTTCTAGCTAGCCTACAACCGGGCCCCTCGAACTCATATGTGGGGGCCACCCTTACCCTCGCCGCCTTTCTTTGTGTGTGTCGTTGTACATTGTTTTAGATAGACGAAGAAAGTGCTTAACAGCGCAATCGACAGGAGGGAATAGAAGAGACGAGAACACAGCGCGCCTCTTCTATCCCCTCCTGTTGTTTGCGCTGTTAGGCACTTTCTTCGTCTACCATGCGCATCAACTAGCCCAATAAAGCACATTGTTAAAGTTCTAAATAGTGTGAAACAGTGTAATAAACTCCGCACTAACGTTTTTGATCACAACGTGCAAGCCTCATTGGCTTTTGGTTTCAAGTAGAAGCAACAGTCAAATCGATATCGCAGCAAGTCTAACAGATCAATCCAATCCAACTTGAACCAAAACAATCCGTAAATATTTAGGTAGTGTTGGGAGCTGTTGAAACTCGAGAGGTTTGCCGACAGTTTTCAATGTCTTGGCAAGATTCGTATTTTTGCTATTGTGATCACTTCGCGTGATGCGGAATAGCTCTACGACATAGTAGGTAATGCAATACGCTATTCTGCTGTGAACAGCCTTGTTCCCCCGTTCGCTAAGCGAAAACACAGAGGCGAGACAGATATTTGTCACTTGTGTTTTGGTCACATACTTCTTTCGCTAATCGCAAGCTTTGTTTTCATTCCCAGGTAACGTGCCTTTCCCGCAGACCTCATAGCTTGGAAACTAAAATCTTGCCGTAATAGACCGCTTGGAGTGTTCGGCTGCGTCAACAGAGCAGCATGTTTCACAAAGGCGGTGAAGGGCGTCCTAGAGGTTTTGGCTTCGGAAGCTTCGAGGTTTCTTCAAAGAAAACCGATCCGCCTCTCGGTCGCAGTGCTTTGCAACCAGAAGCGGCACCTGTTCCCACCTTGCCGGTTGTGAACCGGCGCGGCTACACTGGCTTAAGTACCATAACGCAAAATGCCTTGGACATCAACTACGGAAACCTTCGCAAGCGGCCCAAGACCGAAGAAGAGTAAGTGTTCATCTCATGCAGGCGCTATAAAGAAGTGCTTTGCCGCTCTTCTGCTTTTACGCTTACTAACTCGATATTTTTTTCTCTGTGTTGTAGAAATACGTCAAAATAGTACGCTTATTCGGACGTTCCTGAGTGCGCTCTAAAATTTAGCAGTGCATAAATTATATTGTCTGGAAACGGCGGTTAGAAAGTGCAACTGGTCTTAGTGTGCTTCAGCAGCGTTGATCAGCTGATCTAACGTGTCATTTGAAAGGTCATGTCTGGACCACTCATTTTGTGTTACCGTCTGATCTATTCGTTTATTGCAACGTAACTGATGAGTATAAAGTTAAATACGCATGTGTACGCTCGGTATCTTGATTGTTAGCATCTCCAACGTGGCCCTACGGCCAGTCAGACACTTCAACTCATGAAATTACACAATGACAGGGATATTGCATGTTCTTTAAGCAAATCACTCATTGACATTGGCAGAAGTGCTGACAAAATGTTCAGGCATGATCCCCTTGGCTTGTCATCAGTGACTGAGGCTGCGGTTATTCTCGCAGATACTTCGAACAGGATGAAGAGGATGGGCGGGGAGGGCAGTTGGCCTACATACCAGCCCCTGGAAGTCCTTCATGGGACGAGCAGCAGCATCGAGAGAAACAACTAAATTCCTCTGATAGCGAGGAAGACCCTCTAGACGCCTACATGGCTGACATTCAGGTGACTAGTGTAATCGTATTTTGTGAAATCAAAAGCAACTCTAGGTTTAAGTGCACTTTTTTTTTTATAGATAAACCCCTTTAATAAGTGTGTTATGACTAAAAAGGCCCATTATACTTCAGTTGAGTATTCTCGCTACAAGGTGCATAAAGAACCCAAGTTCGCATCGGGTTTGTTGGTACGGCATATGAAAATTTTGGCATAGTGTACATGTGCTTGTGTTTGCATTGTAGTTGTGTCATGTGACTAGTGGGCTACTTCAAAACGTTCCGATACAGTGAGCACGGCAACATAAATACGAAGAACCCCACCGTATTGAATGATAGCAGGATCGACTGAGGCATAGAAGAGTTGAGTAACACCAAGCTGTAACTTACATAGCTAACCACCTTGTATTCTCTTTGAGCAGTGTTACATTCCCTGCTAATAAACCTCTTGGTGTTACATTCAAGATGACTGGGTCAGACTAGTTCATGTGAAGTAGATAGGAAAAAACTGGGTTGTGTAGTGACTTACTATAGGTCAGTTTGCACTGAAGTCAGAAGTCAGACGAGCATATTTCCGCACCGTGTGATTTTGGTGCCGTGCTAAACAAGTAGTGATACAAGGAGTGAGTGTTTCGTTTCAATCTCAATGGCAGCGTCAATTTGTAAATCAGTCGGTGCATTTTATACTTGCCTTAGGCAAAATGTGGTAGAGTGTTGCGGACACATTCAATGGTCATGAGCCAGGTGACGTTGCATCCAACACTGTAGTTGCACTGTTTGTTTGGAAGTCTTGACAGTTGCATAGTGTCAGCACCTAAAAAAAAAGGCACCTATTTTGCAGGATGATGAATAATGGCAGTTTTCATAAGCTAGCATGCTTAGAGATTTTCAGTCTTTTAAATACTAATTTAACTGAATTAAGTGGAATAAATCAAATATAATTTTAATAGGAAGCTTTGAACCTTACAAAATTTTATCTATATATTCATCTGCATTCTCAGTTGTGTTAAATGATATCTTATTCACGCAGTAGAGCAGTACAGCCAGTAATACCTTTCACAATGACAGTCATAAATCAGTGTCTATCTACACTCCAAACCATTGTCCATCTTCGCTGTATCCTGGACATCTCCTTTGCTGGCGTATTCTACAACCAGTCGGGACTGAACAGCCAGAGTTGCTGGTATGTTGTGTTACTGGCTCAGAGTGTTGTCTTGTGGCTGTGGTATCTCACCTGTGAATGTGTGAAGGACTCTTCCTTTTCTACTTTGTCACAAAGGCTTCATTACTTACCTGCACAATGTTTAATTTTAGTTTATATTGCAAGCAAGTTTATATAGTATAGACCACTTATAACGTAATTGCTTATAGTGCAAGAGCGGCTAAAATGTGTTTTTTTTTTTTTTTTGCTCCCGTTTACTCTCTTGTAAAATCTCATGTATACGCATACCGCGTATTGGGCAGTCCCCCAAGATGAAAGACCGGTTATAATGCGATTACCGGACAAAATCTTTGTGTCAAAGGCAGTAGAAAGGGCGCTTCTGAAAGAAGGCGCACCGGGTGCGCCGCTGAGGAGTATGCGAAGAAGTCGTTACGTGGGAGGAGGAGGCACGAAGTGAACGAACAAAGGGCGAAGGGAGAAAAAAAGAAAGGAAAAAAAACACTGCACGTTGCACGCACTCGCCAAGTGGGAGGAGGTTGGTTGCCTAGGCGACGGTTAGCCTTTCTTAATTTTCTTAACATTCGGAAATTTAGGTGGCTGTCAGCACCATGCGTCACATGTTTCGATTTGCGCGAGTGCAGACTTGAAAAATTGTTTCGGTCATATAGTGCAGTACCTCTTATAATGTGGATATTCACAACTCCCGGGACTTACGGTATAAGTGGTCTGTACTGTACATATAAGAACCTTTAATTTTTTGCTGTTATGCCTAATAATGCTTCATTGAACATCAGTTGCTTGTATGCAATGTCGTCATCTTTATTCCTTCATCCAGGTAACTGTTTGGTAAAAACAATGTAATAGCTTACAAAGGTGCCATTTTACTGTGCTCCTTCCTATAACTGAAAGTGGAGGCAAGGGCATATGGCAAGGACTCGGCAGTTTATTCATTTCTTTGCAGGCTGCTGGGTTTTTAGATCACCCAAAAAGTTTGGGATAGTTTAGTGCTGGTTGTGACAATCACTCCTTTATTGTTGTTTTTTCACAGAAAAAGCTGGAAAAAGATAAACCATCCAAGAATACCAAGACACCCGAGAAGGAAACTAAATCAAAGGATGAACTGAAGTAAGGATAATTGAATCTGCTGCATACCCTCTTCCCTGAACCCCCTGTTTCTTTTTTCGTGCAGTACAATTTTTAATCAGCTGGGCTTTACGTTTGCATTGGTACATGCGCCTTCAACTAGAGTCTGATTTGTTATGCTCTGAAAGCTGTATATAACAGCGTGTATTCATGTAGTGCATTTGTTTTCTTGGAGGTTGTCATTCATTCTTGCCATTTTTTTTGTTCTTAGGGGTGTCCGTGATGATATAGAGAATGAAGACGATGAAGAATCCTATTATCGTTACATTGAAGAGAACCCTAACGCAGGAGCAGACAAAGATGACAGTGACGTTGAGCTGGAATATGATGAGGATGGCAATCCGATCGCCCCAGTCAAGTCAAAGGTACAGCTTCTGGAAGCCACATTCATTCTAACGTAATGAAGCTGATCCTACTTTTACTAAGGTACTCGGCTGCTGACCCGCAGGTCGTGGGTTCGAATCCCGGCTGCGGCGGCTGCATTTCCGATGGAGGCGGAAATGCTGTAGGCCCGTGTGCTCAGATTTGGGTGCACGTTAAAGAACCCCAGGTGGTCGAAATTTCCGGAGCCCTCCACTACGGCGTCTCTCATAATCATATAGTGCTTTTGGAACGTTAAACCCCACATATCAATCAATCAATCTGATCCTACTTTCATTTGGCTTGATTAGTTCTTATCCTATTAACTGAACTTTAAAATTTTGATATTAACCTACAGCTCTCTGAAATATTTTTTCTCTTTTTCTTTCTCTAATGATTGTTTTATTCGCATAAGAACTTACCAGTAACTTTATAATCGTCGTGAGCTAGACTGCTGTTTGTTACAAGTGACAAAAGGAGTAATCAACCAACATTCACTTTGTAGGCAGACTCAGTTTGCTTTTTCTAATGTGCACATGTTCTTTTTCCCTCTTTAGTACATCGATCCATTGCCGCCTATAGACCACTCGACCATTGAGTACAAGGAATTCACCAAGAACTTCTATGTGGAGCACGAAGAAATAGCTGCGCTAAGCGAGGCTGAGGTGGATCAGTTGCGTGCTACGTTGGGCGTCAAAGTGACAGGAGCTATTCCACCGAAACCCGTGACAAGCTTTGGCCATTTGGGATTTGATGAATCATTGCTCAAGGCTATTCGCAAGGCAGAGTACACACAACCTTCGCCCATCCAAGCACAGGTAGGCTGTCTCGTAGCAGCACCACATTATGCTGCTTTGCTGCTGTGCAGTTTTAATAGAAAGTTTTCACTAGAGACCCTGCAAGCTTATTTTTATGTGAGTTACTGACTTCTGTCTAATCATTTAGGCTGCAGCTAAAGCCATAATAATTGAAAATTATTTCATATAAAGTGCTCGACTTCAACAAGCATTACATAGCTTCTAAAGGCAGCAGACACCGTCAAGCACGTGCGTTGGAGCTTGTTAGAAAAATGGCATTATCAGAGGTAAAATGCTACCTTGTATTTCTGCGCTAATAAGGGGAAGTCCAAAACACTGAAACTTTTATTTCACTATGAGCTTAGTTCGAACCTCTTATTTCTTTGTATTCACAGGGTTGTCCATAAAATGAAGATTTCTTTGCTTCATATTAAAAATATTTAATAAAGTTCAGCTTTAAGGTCGCGGCTGTGCTCATCATTCAGCAAACTTGTATGCACTTCCTAGTATAATTCATTGCATTTCCACTAAATCTGCAGAACTTGACTCTCTCTCAGAGAAGTTGCATAAGTTTAAATGAATGGTGGGGGGCAACTTCGAAAGTGCATTTCTTTGTTTGGCACAACCTTAATGAAAACCAGCAGATAATGATGCCAAGGAAGGCATAGTGCATGTTAATCTTACTTTTTTAAGTGTATTGTAGTATTTGGGATATGGGTGTGAAGGAAAGTGGACGAAAAGGCAACTCACTGCCGGTGCAGACCAAACCAGCAACTTCTGGATTATGTGCCCAATGCTGTGCCAATTGAACACCAATTGCATGTTCATTCTCTGCTTACGGCAAGGTGTCTTTTCATGCACCTCACTTCCCTCACTTTTATATCACAATTATTACAGTATAAAGCAGTACAATTAATGTCCCCCCCTCATTTCAGGACGAATCAGTTTGGTCTTGGAAAAACCATTGTAGAACTAACCTATTACAAAACTTGGTTGTACAGTGCACTTTTATGCTGGCCACAGTATCTTACGGCTTTCCAATTTTGTATTAGACAAAAAGCCAACTTGTATATGAGAATGTACCGCCGTCCAAATGCTCACGAGTGTAAAATAAAAATTTACGTTGCCCTAGGTGGAAGATTAGAGAAGTAGAGAGAGTAAGACAGTATGTTTTCTTAGAATGGGAAATTTATTCGCCTGGTAGTTCATGCACTTCTGTAATGCCATTTTCCGGACTCTAAGATTATGCCTTTGATTGCATGCATATACAGGGTTGTTAGATAACTTTATCTACACAGGACAATTTCCGCTAGTGGGAAAGCACGTCTTTAGGACGAATATTTTTGTGCTTTTGGTCCGTGGAAACGTTTGCTGTTTGACATACAGCTGAAGATCCCCTTCCTTTGTTTGTGGCACTCGTAGTCACAGGCCTCGGGGCACAGTTCAAAATGATGCGATGCAGCTATTTTCACTGTGAAAAATAATTTGTTCTTGACATAAGTGTTCATAATAACAAGGACACATTATTAATCGAATTTCACAAAAGAACAAAAACGATGTGCTCAGCTCGGTTGCAAACGAAAGCGTTTTATGTGAACTCAAAACAAAATGTGCTTCGTCGCCATTTTGTGATTGGCATGACACTATCTATATCTGACTACTGACAAAAGGCTGTTGCTAATGCGGTTTTGGTTTTGTTTTCACGTGCAGTGAATTTTCGAACTTGATATATCAGAAAAACAATGCTCGTTAAATAAGATTTTTGTTTAAAATTGAGAATAAAATTTCACTGACACTTGCTTCAACTACATGCTTAGTTGCCAATTTCAAAAATGTAAATTACATTCCTTAGAAAAGCGTAGGGTCATGCTATGAGCTTATTCGGGTGATCTGGATTCATTTGTGGGATAAGGCTGAGTATCACCACTTATATTCTTAGCTCAGGTTATACAACAATTTTGTGTGGTCTCCTCAAAGTCATATAATCGTGGTTCCACGGTACTGGTCTTCATTAAGGTTTCGTTAGTTTACTTATTCGCTGTTCTTTGGTTCTTCTTTTGATGTAACGCTTTCAGGTTTCTAAGTTTATGGTTCCTAGTAATAATTGGCTTTCTGATGGCAATTTAATGACTGCACTTATTGCAGGGAGTCCCAGTGGCACTGAGCGGCAGAGACATGATTGGAATCGCCAAGACTGGCTCAGGAAAGACTGCCGCCTTCATTTGGCCTCTCTTGACGCACATCATGGATCAGGTGGGTGATGCTTGGTAGGGATAAGCAGGCGGAAAAACAATTTATGCTTACCTTTAACTGGCTTCATCATAAACACCAAGGGATAGCAGAGCTGAGGGGAAGCCTTAGCCATAGAATGCAAAGTAATGAAAAGCTGAGACGTCACGCCACCAGCACGCAGTGCAGCTGCACATTGCCTTCCACACCTAGCCGTACCACCTGCACCACTGGTCATCATCTCTCCTCACGCCTCCTCCTCTCTGCTTGACCACCTACATGTTACTGACTTTCAACTCACATCCTCTAAAGTATGCTATACCCATCCTTTTCCTCATCTTCTCTCTCATGTCATTCCTCCTCACCCTTTTTCATTCCTTGCTATACTATACTACACAAGGCTATGCTTTGTCTTCTCCCCTCTTTTTTCCTCCTCACTCCCTTGGTACATTATACTATACATGACTGTGCTATGCTTTACCATCTCCCACCCTTCTCTCCCTCCTCACTTCCCTTTTCTGCCTCCTGTCTCTACTATACATGTCTGTGCTACACTTCATACTGTCTCTTCCACCTCACTCTTGCATCATTCCTCCTCATCCTCACTTTCCTTTTCCACCTCCTTGCTATAATTTACTATGCATGCATATAGTATGCTTCCACTTCACTTTGCACTGCTGCGCTACGTTTTGGGTGGTCGTTGGTCATGGTTAGAACTCAAGCCCGAACTGTACTGCTGTTAAAAAAATCATGGGATTAACTGACTGCATGACACGATTTTTCTACAGCCTTTTCCACCTCTTGTACTGGTCAATCTGTTGAAGTCTAATGCTTTGAAAACCTACTGCATTGTGTCTGCCATGAAATGCAAGGGTGAGGCTGATTGAAAGAAGATAGAGATTGAAAAAAAAAAATGGCATGACATAGGGAGGCGTAAACTATAGTATTGTATAAAATAACATTAAAAACTCGTACAGCTTATTGTTTTCTTGTTCTTTTTTGCTCTCCACATTTGTGACGCTACATTTCGTCAATGAATGGGGGCAGTGTGTAAAGTAGTTTCAACATCCATGACGTGACGTCATACTTGTTGCGTGGGATGCCTATCTGGGAGGTTCGAAGACCTCATTCCAGTTACTCTTACAATTATTAAAAACTTATACTAACGTGTTGTTTGCCAGGATATGAATGTCAGCCGTTCAAGGTGTTTGTGGTTGGTGGGTTATTTACCTGTTTACTTTTGTATGTGGCATTATGCCACTTTTGGTGCAGGCCTGAAAGTTGTCTAAGCACTGCTGTATTGGAGCAGCATTACTGTAAACTGTCCTAAGAAGTGGTGTGGGAAGCTTTTGGGAAGTGATAAGGGAACCCTGTACAAATAATAGAACAATGTAATCACTTGGGATGCATATCTTGCCCTTTGTTTTTCCTTACAACCACAGAGAGAGCTCGCACCAGGGGAAGGTCCCATTGGCCTGATTCTGGCACCAACAAGGGAGCTTGCCCAACAAGTGAGCACAGGGCTTTTCTTTTCTGTTTTTTTTTTAAATACGTGAATGCAGCATGAAAACATTGAGGTAGTGGCATGCTATGGACAGAATGCCAAACATGCAAGATCTTTATAGCTTCCACAGTTCTTCTTCATCCATTTATGTATCTTCGCCAGCATATGTACAGTCAAACTTGGATATATAGAATCTGAATGGGATCACATGAGAGTTCTTAGTATAGGTGATCCTGTATATAAATTATTTTATATACAATCGATCCCAGATATATCTAACTCTGATATATAGAATTATTGGCTATATCGAACAGTTGAAAAATCCCCTTGAACTTCCCATGCAAAAGTATGGGACCGGTGCACCTGTATATAGAACTCTCTCACAGCGGACATCTGCTGTATTGAACGCTGCACCACGCCGAAGACCACAAAGTGCATTTTTCCTAGCAAATATTGATCAATTTTAGGCCACGTTCTAACAAGTCCCGATCCTTTTTCACGCGCAGGCCACGAAAAAAACAAGTGTTATTCTATCGTGCTGATCTGGTTCGTTGCGCGTCACTTGCTACATCTGTATGTTTGATGCGCGATCTGCAGGTCTTAGCACACGGACATAATGTTTTCCAAAAGACCGATTGCCGAGGGCACCGAAATGAGAATGGGAAGTGACTCGGCGATCTCGGTGCAATGCTCGCATGTGCTTCGCACTCCCTTTCTTGTCATTAGCGCACAATGGCATGCAAGCCTGAAAAGCATGGCCTTCGAGATGTGCTATCTTGCCACGTATTTTTAGTGTTTTCGATTTCAAAACACGTGTCTCGGAGCCTATGCTTTTTTTTGTCTTTTCGTATCAAAACCACTAAAAGCAGCGCCCGCCAGCTACAAAGCTATAGTGACATCGATATCACCAACATGTCGACGGTGAGAACTTTGGTGAACTCAGCGTTGCGTCTTTTGCGCCTTGTGGTCTTGTGCACTTCTCGCCTCCCTGATAAATCCTCATTCGGGAGTTTAACTGAACGTTGACCCACACGTAACGATAAAAATTATGACTGGCGCTTGGAGCGACCTCAAGTAAAGTACTGTTGTAAACATTCTTTGCGGCCCAGGTGATGACTTCAGGTGCGTCATGACCGCTAACAACGGCATATGGTACCTCAGTGAATTCTGCGATTTATCAGCATTTCCGGGCACCATCTCGGACAGTAGCGACTTCACCGCTACAGATGACGTTGCTGTTTCTGACTGCATCGATGCTGAGATTTTGGCTGCCGTTGCCATCGTCGTGGAAGTGTACTCGCGCGTTTATGATCAATATGCAAACGCCTTCGCTGCAGCCACTAACCAAGCTTTTGCCGTACTGCAAACCTTGCATCGGCGTTCTGCGTTAACCAACGTTGTGGCCAAAGGAGCTAAGTTCGTTTATTTGAAAAGCTTCAATGATATTAAGGATGACTAGAACTTTATAGTGCGCAAGAAGCAAGACAAGTTTATGGACTAAATGAAGTGTGGTAACCTCCAGTTTGCACCTTGTTTTTGATCAAATCGTTATCTTAGCTTCTGTAAAAATTTCAGAGGCCTGAAATTCTTCAATTTAGGCTTTAAATATGCATATTTTGTATTTCGAATTCACGATATATCAAACTATTTTGCGACCCCTTTGAGTTCAATATATTCGGGATCGACTGCATCAAAAATATACTCAAGGGCACTTTACAACTGTTCCATGTACAGAATAATTTGTTATATTAGTATGCGGGTTCGACAGTATAACAGAACTGTCGTAGCTGTATAACACGATTGTCATGGTGTGTGAACACATTGCCGCATATCTGGACAAAAGACACACTGCACAAATATCAACATCAAGAATGTGTTTACCAGAAAACTAGCATGTGTATATGATACTAAAAGGGCACAGTATAACTAAGTGAACCTACACAGCAAGTGTCCTACATATCAATTGCAGACTTCTCTGTTGGAACCTCCGACTCGTTTGACTTGCTTGGACACTTTGTACTTGCAGATCTATCTCGAAGCCAAGCGCTTCGGCAAGGTGTACGGTGTAGCTGCTGCCTGCTGTTTTGGCGGTGGCAGTAAGTGGGAGCAGTCTAAGGCACTCCAGGAAGGAGCTGAGATTGTCGTCGCCACCCCTGTAAGCCTCTTGTTCTTTCGCCACATCCTTCGGTTTTTGTCCTTTTTCTCATAGCGTGCAAAAAAAATATTCTGAAGAATGAGAAGAGGCTAGCAATCGGTGTTAGTGCTGCTCATCGAGCAGATATTTCACACAGCGTGGAGGAGGTCTGTTTGAAAACAGGCCTTCGATGAGGCAGCCCCTCTCAGTTCGCCTGAAAAGTCTAGCTGAGGAAACTGGAGTCTCACTTGAACACAGTTTAATGGCTCCTGTAGCATACCCGCCACCGTGGCAGTGGCAGACTATAGACTGCGATGTGTCTTTCCTAGAAGTTACAAAACATGCACCTCTTGCCCACATCCGAACATACTTTTTGGAACTTCAACACAAATACACACGTCCTGAGTTCTTCACAGATGCCTCTAAGACTAACTCCTCTGTGTCCTACGCTGCTATCGGCCCATCCTTTTCGGATGCTGGCCCTCTACATCCATGCACAAGTATCTTCACAGCGGAAGCTTACGCGATACTTGTGGCAGCTAAACACATCAAACAATTAAAAATACAAAAAGCAGTAATTTATACAGACTCCCTCAGTGTGGTAACGGCTCTGCACAGTCTTAAAAAACAAAAAAAACCCGGTCCTTGTCTCACTTTACTCCATTTTGTGCACACTCTACACACTCAAACAACATGTTGTAGTGTGCTGGGTGCCAGGGCACCGTGAGATCCAAGGCAACGTGAGGGCGGATCAGCTCGCTGCATCCGTCCATGAGAACACTGCCATTACATCCATATCAATCCCGGCCCTTGATCTTAAGCCGTCTCTTAAACGAACCCTCAGGGACTACTGGCAGAGCAAGTGGGATACACAAACACAAAACAAACTACACGTTATTAAGCCACACCTTGGTCATTGGCTGCCCGTATCGAAATCGCGTTATACAGAGGTAACACTAACGAGACTCAGGATAGGACATACATACACGACACACACACATCTTTTGTCCGGTGGTGATCCACCATTGTGTGATAAATGTGGTGAGGCATTAACAGTTCTTCACGTTTTAATCCAATGTAAACAATTAGACACTCTTAGAAGACAACACTTTCCATTACCCTACCGACAACATATACCTTTACACCCTGCAATGTTCGTCGGTAGGGAACCACTTTTTAGTCACAAATCATTGTTAGCGTTTTTAAAAAAAATTCATAGTTTTCATGTCATATACCCGGGCATCCCGTAGCATGACCGCTCCAGAGAGGTTTTTGCTGCGGTGATTACACAAGAAAGCACGTGCCTCACGGCCCTTGGACGCAAGGGTATGAACGTGTGAGGCACTTGTGCTATTGCCATACATATCCACCGTCGTCTTTTATTATCACCAACTTTTGTCATCTGTTCACATCACACACACCTTTCACGGCATGGTCATGATTTTATTACTTGTATGTTTTTACCCGCCTTACTGCGAGGAATTTTATGGCCCTTATACAGCCGCTTATCACAATCATTGTCCATATTTTTAGTAAGATGAACTGGCGCTCTTTGGCCGTGAATCGGCCCTTGCGCCATAAAACATCAAACATCATCATCAGCGTGGAGGAGGAAGTAGGACCACACGGATAAGAAGTTACTCTAGTGGCATGTGCTCGTAGTCATTGCTACTTCACCGATGGGACTTTCCCATTGTTTGCCTCAAGACAAAACCAATAGTTCGACAGTTGCTTGGTAGTTACACGATGTTTTGCCTTTGTGAGAGTTTTGAATGCTCGTCAAGCATCTATATTCACCACTTGTCAGTTAGTTACATGCACATGACTGTTCATACTGTGTACTGTTTCCTGTGTACCTTTAGCTGGGTAGGTGGATTCACAGGAGCTTTTTTTTTTTTCTTTACAGGGCCGCATGATTGACATGATAAAAATGAAAGCCACGAACTTGGAGCGGGTTACATTTTTGGTCCTGGATGAAGCGGATCGCATGTTCGACATGGGCTTTGGTGAGTGGCTGTTGTATTTAAGAGCGTGTCATAAACAAGACGAACAGAAGAAGGTTATGAAATGAAGGTTCAATGATATTTTCAGCTATACACTCCGAAATATTTTGTCAATATGGTTGATTGGGCGAGTTGGTGATACATGATTGTTTTGAAATCAGAGCGCACTACTTAGGCGCAGACAGAAAGACAGGGACAAAGGCTTACTACCAGCTGAAAGTTTATTCGGAAAACTATGAAATATATACTGACAGATGAAACAGTTTCAGTTGGTAGAAAGCGCTTGTCCCTGTCTTTTTGTCCGCGTCTAAGTTGTGTGCTCTCATTTCAAAACAATCCAAAGTATTGTTTGTTTATTCATTTATTCATTCATTCACAGCCTACAGGACCCAGAGGAATGTTAAGTAGGGGTTGACAGAAACATAGCAATAAATAGAGCATAAAAGAAAGTATATCAAAGTAGAAATAAAGAAATTTTCACATAGGAAGGGAAAAAGAAATACTATAAGCTAAAGTATTGTTGAGCACTTTTTTCGCACTGCTATGGCCTTATGTTTTTTTTCTTGTACTGTTTTTGCAGGTGTCAAAGTTTAGCATGAGCATTCTGAGTGTGCAGTTTTAATTCTTATTTTCGGTTAAATCTTGTTTAAACATTTCCATTAACAATGTGCTATCTGAACACATGATACTTGATCGCTTGGACTGAAAGAGAGTTGAAATTGGCCGCAACTCATGTTCTGTTTGCTTACTGTGGGTCAGTGGCAGCTGTTGTTAGGAAAAGTTTTAAGGAGAAAATGCTTTTAAACTGCACTTGTGTGTTCTTTTAGTTGCTGGTCGTCTGTCCGATGAGAGCAGCATCCACTGGTAATCTCTCGCTTGCTGTCTTGCGAACTGTGCCCCTTGTGATTTTCTTGCAGAGCCCCAAGTACGGTCCATCTGTGACCACGTTCGCCCTGACAGACAGAGTGAGTAGCCTTGCCAAGCTTTTTACTTTTGCTGTTGGTGTTGCAGAGACCCATTGAAGGGTTTAAAGCGTGCAGGACTTCACCGAATTTGACAGCATTGTGTTATTTAGTGCTATGAAAAAATTATGGCAAATCCATCTTAAAGTGCGCATGATATCGTGTGTTCATTCGGTGGCTACTTAAAGGGCCAAGTTGAGGTGCAGAAGGTAGGTGTTAAGCACGCGATAAGCCTTCAGAAAGGTACTTGTTCAAAGAGATGCGTTGCTACCGTGACAAAATATTTTTAGCCGTATGCATCACAGCTTAGCATGTCTTTGGCTTCTGCTGTTGACGTACGCTCATTCTATTATTATGTCATAGAGGAGATTATTGTGCCAAGAGGCGGGATGTCCTTTGATGTTGACACGAGGTGCTTCCTCATGGCTGCATGTAGCCTTAGCTTCATACTAATCCTCTTTGATTGACAGTGGCATTGAAGAAAGGTAAAAAGCAACTCTCATGATGGTTGTTAATGCCCAAGAATTTTTCTTAGCTGCTTGATTGCTGTGTAAAGAAAGTAGACAACAGAAAGCACAAGGATGTGATCATTGCATGAATGAAAAAAGCCTTTGTACCTTTTTTTTTTCATGGTGTTGCCTTTCTGCTTTTGGTTGTCATGTTCTCAGTTGAACATATGTGTATATTCAGTTTACATTGATCTCTAGAGATATGGCAACCTAAGTTGGCCACCAGCATGTTATGTTTGAAGTTTTCAGAAATGAATTAAATCATATGTAGTTTTTTTCTCTCTTTTTTTTACTTGCAGTTACACTCAAAAGGATGTTGCCTCTTATCATTCAATTGTGTCAGAGTGCAACTTGCATTACTCCATCAGTCCTACAAGTTATGCTATCTTGAGGCATTGAATAGCCATTACTAGTTATGTTCAGTACCCGAATATTGAGACAGAATGCCATGTTGTCCAGTGGTCTTCAAAGGAAGAGTTCAAAGATTGTGGCCCACTTAGTGTACTTTTGCCTCTCTCGTGGCGTGCATCAGTGAGGCCCGCTGAATGTAAAGCAAACCAACTTTCTTTTCTACACATGCAGCCCTCATGTTCAGTGCTACATTCAAGCGTAAAGTGGAGCGGCTGGCTCGAGATGTGCTTACGGACCCCATCAAGGTTGTTCAGGGTGATGTGGGAGAAGCTAACGAAGATGTTACACAAATCGTACTCGTGATGCCCAGCATTCCACCGACATCCAAATGGAACTGGCTCACTATACATTTAGTGGAATTCACCTCAGGTGAGGGGGAATTCTACCGTGCTGTTAATTTGCCTTCTATAGCTTCTCTTGTTGACGGTAGTGTTTTAGAAGTGCTACTGAAGTGACGGAGAAAGCAACTTACTGATTATTAGTAAGCTTACTTCATGTAGCTAAGTGAAGACTTCTTTTTTAAATGTAGAGCCTCGATGTTCATGGTTTTGACAACCTCTGACATAAAGCCGCTTGAGTCCTCAGTCGTGGTACTTAGATTGTGATGAAGTGTATACTAAACCTGTAAATAAGCGGTGTTAAAGTTTGTTAAAATATTGCTACATGCCAGCGGCATCGTGGCCGACGAAGAGGAGGGCGACCGAGGATAGACTGGCACAAGCTGATAGTGTCGGCAGTGGTAACAATACCATGGACACCGCCTCTCAGTTCATGCTTTTGCTGCGAAATGTGAACACTTGCAAGGAATTCATGTTAAATGAGTTGAATTATACCTGATCTCACTATTAACCTCGCCGTTTCCCTGCACTGAACCTTTTTTTCTGGATTTCGTAAGATTTCTCAAAAGTACATGCACAATCACCTGAGCTCAGAATCAGTTTTTTGGGTAAAATTTCACCATCAGCAGCAGTGTATCGATGCTTCGTGATAATGTTCCTGATTGTGCATGCCTATTTCAGTGCTTCTCTTTACACTGGTGCATTTTTTACGTGTAAAGTACAAGTGAGTATGAAAAAGACATTACATTTGGCATATAATGTCCTTGCCTTTGTTGTGGCACAGCGAAAATATCAGTTTGCATATCGATGCAAAAGGTCTTCACTTTTCAAGTCATGTATCATAAATGAATAAATGTTCCCTTTGCTATCAGATTCCCTTGTATGTGCATAACTTTATTGCACTCTTTTCTTTTGTCTTTATTTGCCTCTTGGACACTGGCACAGTGGGCAGTGTTCTCATCTTCGTCACCAAGAAGGCTAACGCAGAGGAGCTGGCAAACAACCTCAAGGCTCACGACCACAATGGTAAGTGCTGTTGATATCCAGGTTGTCAGTTTTCTGCTAGAGACCCTGAGTATCTTGTATACTAATTGATTTAATCATTAAGTAACAAACTACAAATAGAAGTAGTAGAAGTATTGTATTGCTGCCAACTACCCCAAAACCAAGCTTTGTCGAAGTAGGGGCATATTTGGGAACATGCTTGTTGTATGCTAGTAGATTAAAAAAAATAGAAGAAAAAACAACAAATTTTTTCTAAAGTATCTTTTTCTCGGCTTTTCCTACATTCTTGTTTCAGCATATAAAATATTGCGGAAAACAAGATTGCTGAAGCGTTAGGCTTATATGAGAAGTTGTGTTGGCCCGTCAGTACTTCCCCATTTTTCATAGCTCTTGACGGGCTCTACAGGAACTCTTCAATGTGACATGTCCATAAGAATGTGAATGTAGCGCCAAACAGTTCTCAGAATTCAGAGTCGTTCATTTCAATTTTCTGCGTTACAGTCGGTCTTTTACACGGAGACATGGAGCAGAATGACAGAACAAAAGTGATTGCTTCCTTCAAGAAAAAGGATTTCCCTATTCTTGTGGCCACGGATGTTGCTGGTGAGTCGTAATAACGTTGTGCTAGAGACTAAATTTGCCCTGCAGTGGAATGAGGGCAGCTTTCAGTCCTGCATTGTTGACAGAAAAATTGTGTGCATGCACGCTAGCACTATTACCAACCGCCTTCATGCAGATTCTTATGAAACAGCACTTAAAATAAAGACCTTAAACATTTTTGCAAAGACATGATTTTTCAACATTTTTTTAACTGCTAATTGAAACAAATGATGTTGAGAACCCTATAAAGTGTATTGCCATGTTTGCGAATGTATTGTATATATTGGTAATGCTCCTACCTAAAAAAAAATCAACAGCATATTCACAGAGGGAATGATGAAGAGTAGGGCGAAGCGTCCATCAGCCTGTCTGTGCTTCCGTCCATCCGTTCGTTCTTTTTTGCTTTCGTTTGTCCGCGCGACCATCCATGCGTCCGTCCGTCTGTCCATGTGTCCGTTCGTGCGTCCATCCGTCTGCTGATCTGTCCGTCTGTTCGTCCATGCGTCCATCTAGTGAACACTCCCAAGTACCGCCATCTCGCATCCCATGTGGCACCTACCCTCTCTAAAGTGGGTATGTGCCACCGGTGGATACATACTAGTACTACTACTACGTACATTGGAGGGTGGACAGACCCACGCTTTAAGGAGCTTCGCCCCTAAAACACTTTCGGTTTCGATATGTAAAGGGGGGCAGGTTCTCAGTGACGTGTCATCTTAGTGTGTCTCACGAGGAGACAGCTATTCGCTATGTACTAGGGGCAGACCTGCCTCTGCTCGTGGTGCATGTAAACAATGATGAGCGAATTTGCTTCAGTGACTATGACAGTAATTTTTGCGATTTAGGCTGCTCGCAAGTCACAGAGTTCGCAAACTTGGTGTAGTTGTGTTGACTTGTTGAGATTATGTCCATTGCAGTAGGGCCACCTACCGGAATCTCAGTGATGAGAACTTTAGAACTAAAGCCAAATATTTTATTCGTGTTGTCTGGTTTGTGGAGAGCGTTATAATGCACACCGAGGAAATGAACAACGTCTCTTTTGCAATGTCTCAAAATCGTGTTGGTACTCTTTTAGACTTTCTTCTATGCTCACAAGACAGATGCTGTGGGTATGGCAGGCAGGAGCAACAACCTTGTATGTTAAATCAGAGATGGAAGTGCTCATTGGAAGGCATCTGCCTTTACATAAGCACTTCATTTTCCCAGATGTATTTGCCATTATGTAAACTTGCGTATGTATCAAAAAACCTAAATATAAGTTGGTTTGAAATATAGGTCGACCGCACAAACTTTGAATCTCCAAAAAAGCAATTTTTAAAAATCGCAAAGTGTCGCGGTGCACCCTTACCTTGGTAAATATGCGACACAACCAGCTGCATTGTGGTAACGTTTCTTTTCATTTGGACTCTATTCTTATGTAGTCGAATGCCAGAAGGCCACAAAATGCTGTCACTCAGACTCGTCCTAACTTGAGTCTGACGATGTCTGTTTTTCACTATTAGCGTCCCAGAGCACACCGTCCTTGGTTCCATTCAATGCGTTACTGATGCAGAATCTTCGGAAAGACAGAAGTACGCCGCCTCAACGCAAAGCCCGTCCCTTTCATAAATCAACGCACCCATGATGGCGATCCCTTGAATTGACTGTTTGCAGAAAAGTGGCCGCCCCCTGTCGTATAAATAGGAAAGGTTCACTCGTGATTTTGGTTGGAAACGTATTCGCTAACTGGCATGCTCAAAGACAGGAGTACGCCGCCTCAACGCAAAGCCCGTCCCTTTCATAAATCAACGCACCCATGATGGCGATCCCTTGAATTGACTGTTTGCAGGAAAGTGGCCGCCCCCTGTCGTATAAACAGGAAAGGTTCACTCGTTATTTTGGTTGGAAACGTCTTCGCTAACTGGCATGCTCAAAGCAGTGTTTAGCGGTGTACGTCACTTGTTTTGTTACTTTAGTGCCGGAAATGCATGCCTATTGTTGAAAGAACATGGTAAAGGAGGAAAACTTTCTGTTTACATATGTATAAACGGTGTGGAACAAGGATTTCTTGCATTTCAGCCTGAGCAACGACCAAGTGAGGTGAAACCTTTACTCCGCTACCTCTATTGTTTGCCAGGCTCATCATGCCTGCTCCTTCAAAGAGGAACACTATGTTAAATACTTGAAGTTAACCTTTGAAACATCTGACGATCAATTAAGTTCGGTGAGGTCGGCTTGCGCACCGTCTGTGAGGTCTGGTGCTTGCGTGAGAATAACAGGGTTCGTCATTACTATGGGTCACATTGTTGGGACCCACTGCGAGTAGATTATTGGGAGAGATATCTAGTGTAGGCAGAGCGTATTATAAGCGTTTCTAGTACACTCTAATGTAAGCGTCTCATGTTAAAATCACCAAAGTGTCAAACGACCATCTTAATGAATATGCACCAATGCGCTCGCAAGTACATCAGTATTAGTGGCAGGATGCACTTTTCTAATACGCAACATTGCAATTTCTTCATGTACCTGGAGTTTCTCCTACTATACATAAAGTGGCTACGGATGCAGCTGCCACTATTATGATTATTAAACTCATGGTTTGTGGAGATATGTGAGAGCACATCCTCGCATATTAATGGCAGTATAGTGCGGTCTATTAGAAGCGCTGATATGCGCATGACTGTGTGCTACCATGGTACACTAAAAAGATCAGAGAATGTTTGTCTTGCACCCCCGGCAAGCCACAGGCTCCACACTCCTCTGTTTCAATAAAGCTTTTGTCCTCCTTCGCCAAGATTTAACATGCCATTTTCCGAGCATCTTTTCAGCACGTAGCCTCGCAGACGAGAGCGTGTCAAAGTTAACACTCATTTCTCGGTTTAGCTGCGAGAAAAGCCGGTGAAAGCTCAAGATTTATTGATTGTTATGTGTGGTTTAACGTCCCAAAACCACCATATGATTATGAGAGACGCCGTAGTGGAGGGTTCCGGAAGTTTCGACCACCTGGGGTTCTTTAACGTGCACCCAAATCTGAGCACATGGGCCTACAACATTTCCGCCTGTATCGGAAATGCAGCCGCCGCAGCTGGGATTCGATCCCGCAACCTGCGGGTCAGCAGCAGAGTACCTTAGCCACTAGACCATCGCGGTGAGGCAGTGAAAACTGAAGAGAAGGACGATGAAGGCACGACCTATCACACACTGTCACCAGTAGTTTTCATAGGTTCTTTTAACACCTAAACATTAACTATGAGGCTCAGCTTTTCACACTTCTCTCTAGGTAAAATAATTCGTGCAGTGTGCTGGCATATTTGCCCTAGCTACGAAAGCAAAGCCACTTAACCACGTCACACGAATGTATGACCGACGGCCAGCCGAGCTACGATTTTCCTACCAAAACCAAAATGCTTGCAGAGGGCACTGCCTGTGCTATTACTGCTCAGGCGCAGTAGTTTTCCTGCAGATGGTCAATTGTACCCTCGTGAGCCCAGAGTCGCGCTTTATCTCCAGGGATTTTACGCGTATGCACTCTGCTGTTATGGGTAGCGGCCTTGCATGCAGCTCCCTGACAAATTGAGCGAATAGCGCTTCGAGTTCGGGGTGCACTGCAGTCCACCCATAAAGCGATGTCTTTCTTTTGGTTGCTGCAGGATGTGATGAGCTGTCTTTGGCTCCTCTAGTATTGGACGCTTTTCTCTGATGCACCGAATTCCTGTTCAGCCGCCAGGTTGCCGTGCGCTTCGGCATACTCGATAACTTTTTTCTTAAAGCCTATCATAAACTGCCGCCCCCATCACTAATTTCTGGAGAAAATAGAAAAAAGAAAGCAGCAGACTGACAGCAGATAACCAAGGCAAAATGGCGTTGCTAGAACACTGTAGGTCTTGCCTAGCCTTGCCCAACGGTGTTGATGCTAATGCTCACGATGGCAAGGAAGGCTTTTGACTTCAGCTGCCCATTGTTGCGAGACTTCCAAATTTTTTTCTGCCAGTGACTGGTATATAGGACAAGGGTTGACTTTTCTATGCATTTTTTTTTTCGCCCTATATTCTGGTTTTTACGGTAGTATTTAAACCTTAGCAACGGTGTTCTGGAAGTGTTAATGCAAATAGAGCTTGCATGGGGTCTGCCTTTTACACCTGGTGATTTGATCTTGCAACTTAAAGGGGCACTAAAGTCAAATAACAATATACGTCAGAGTGAAAGCTCAATGTATGACAACATCTAAAACAACAATATTATCAACAGCAGTGCCCTACTTTCCGAGAAATTGAGGTAAATGCACAAGAATACATGCGCCGCAGTAGGACATTCTCAAAATGAAACCCATGACGTCAGATGAAATGCCTACAATTAATCTCTAGTAATCGATCTAACTGCACTAAATAAAGAACCATCTGTGCATCAAGAGGTGCAATAAAATGCTGCTTATTTGATTCATGGGAAAAAGAACTACCAGAAGTTATTATGGGGAATGGCGCAAGTGGTTCAAAAATTCAATTTTCGCGTGGTTAAACTTCACAGGTCGTGCCATCTAGCGGGGCGCAGTTTAATCAAAACACGTCTGCCATCTCAGAGCCAATGGCAGGACATTGATCAATGGCCGCTGTTGCTGCTGTGGCTTTTGCTGTTTTCTTTCTGTCTACTAGTGACTGTGACCGTGCAGTAAAGCTGGGCAACACTGCACATGGCAACAGGGACGTGAGTCGGTCCGCTTCTTGAGGCAGGTAATTTAAAGTGCGCTAACCCGATGTGGGCCACTAAAACATGATCTTATTTCAAAATAAGCCCTTCCTTGGCACAAAAGTAACACAACGAGGTTTCTGGATCGGTATTTCAACAATTAGTGTCAACTTAATAGTTGCCTTTAGTGTCCCTTTAAGCCAGGCTTGAAGAGCATTGGTTGCCTAAGTACTTTCAATCTTGCAGTCATTGCAAGTGGGTACTAAATTCTATTGTAACTGTATTTCTCCAAGGTGCCATTTTCTTTGTCTTGTGCAGCACGTGGTCTGGACATCCCCCACGTTAAGACTGTGGTGAACTACGACATTGCTCGTGACATTGACACCCATACACATAGAGTTGGCAGGACTGGCCGTGCAGGTAACAACGTTATATACTGTATTTAGAATGCGTTTACATTCGCGTGATACTGCACTCTCCAGTATGTGTCTACCTGTACAGATATGTTTTACTTTTGTACTATTCTGAGTCAGTGGATGTTTCTCAGCCTAAGTAATAGGTTGAGCATTGATTTCCAGTGCTGAAGAAACTGGGTTCGACACCAGCCATCAAACGAAGTTGGTTCACTAAATATGTGCCATTTTTCAAAGGGTGAAAAAAAAAAAGAATTGAAAAATGCTGGGTCTAATCGAATCATTGTAATATATAATCATATTCAGTTTTATGCTTCGAAATGCTTGTGTTCGAAAACCTTGTCGATAGAATTATAAAGCTCTTCTCTGCATGTGCTGAATGCTGTTTGTTGCCATGTTCTGCCACATTAGGTGAAAAGGGTGTGGCATACACACTGATTACGGACAAGGAGAAGGAGTTTGCTGGCCACCTTGTGCGTAATTTGGAAGGGGCAAGCCAACATGTGCCTCAAGAACTGATGGATCTTGCCATGCAGGTAAAATATGATGACAGTGACACCTTTACACTGTTCATGATTATAGGGGCTCTTCCTTGAGGAATGTACACAACAAACCACGCATGCAAACCTGTCTATCGTTTGGATTGCTTCATGTGTTATATAAGTGTCAGTCGCCCTCGCTAGGGCTGCGGCGACTGAACAAAATTACTTAAAAAGATGTATACCCCGCGCCTTCGCCACTCTGAAACGGGGTTTATTGGCGACAGGCAGCACTTGATAGGCAGGTTTACGGACGCTAAAAGCGGACGGCAAAATTAGAGTCGTACCACCAACAGCTCGGACTCGGCTCTTCCGGCTAAAATAGTCACCCTCTGCAGCACGATCGTCTTCCTCTTTCACATGAGTTTCAAGGCGAAAGTCTCAAATCTTTCCAGCCTGGCACATAATCACTATATACAAATCCTGGGGAGATTGAAGATAAACAGTATTTTAGCAATAATTATGTGTTTATGCAAGCTTTACTTTCATCCATTAATCCACATATTCATTCATTACTTCCAAGTTTAGTAAAAGGGACCTAGGGCACTAAGACTAAAGCATTCTGAATTATCTTACGAAAATTTTACACTTTTTAAACACACTCATGCAGTCAGAATAAACTATACAAAATTTACATCTGTGTAATGTTAGAAAATGAGCACTATTACTAGCATAAAATAAAGATGTTACCAAGGACTGCGCCATGTGTATTGAATTAGATAAGTGGTTTTCTTCTATTGGTGCATACTTCACCAAGTTAAGCAGGCACACAACCTGCAGTTACGTTTTAAAGTGCCCGCAAATAATGTTTTGTTTGGACTGTTGAGGTGATTCACCTATAGGAGTTGTTTGTTCTCAAGTGGTGAGCTTTGTATACATAGTCTTGTCTGTATACTGGTCATTAAGGGTAACTTACTGGATTCCATGAGAAGGCAAACACGCAAAGGTGTGGCAGAAAGTCAGGTGGGTGGATGAGATTAAAACGTACGCAGGTGTAACGTGGCAGCAGAAAGCACAAGAGCGGGTTGATTGATGGATCATGGGAGAGGCCTTTGCCAACACCACCTAGAACTAGGAGAAGGCCCGCGCATGTCCCCCTCTCCACACCAACTACGTCACCACAGTGAGATCTGCAAGGCCGACGACGCGAGCAGAGAGAGCGCACGGCGCGCACGGGAACTGGCGTGGCTCGGCTTGGCTTTCGGCTGTGGCTAGTACGGAATCCATCTGCCAGCATGCGCGTTGTGGGTATAAAACTGTTTATTGAATGTGGCAGCCGCAAGGTGTTTTTTTGATGCAGAAAATAAGGAAAATTTATATGTGTTTTCATTTACATTATGGTCTATTCATGCGGCGCAGTACTGGTTCTAAAAATTGTGATATACTGCAGGCTTGAATACATAAGAGCACCAATGCTAGCGGTATCAGCCCAAGCATCTGGCAACGCTGACACTATTTCCAGTGCTGCAGCTTGTTGGCGTGCATTTTCTTTGTACTCAGTTGCTCAGGCGTGCTGCATGAACTTTTGCTGGTGTGCTGGCGAAAATGCCTGGGTGCTGCTGTGCACCGAACTGTCGATCGAACTATGCTAATGGACCGCGAGCACGCGTGTACAGGTTTCAGTTGGACCCCGCCCAAAATGCAGCGTGGACGAAGGCTGTGCGGCGGGAAAACTTCACACCTACAAAGTACACTGTGGTAAGCACATGTTCCCGTTTGTTTTCCGGCAGTCGTGCTTCTCGTGGGAACAGAGTCTAGTTAATTGCGTGACGCATGCAACCGTTACGACGCCCTATGCACCTTAAGGATTGACAACTGAGCAAATGGTGTGTTTCAGTGTAATATTGTTCCATGTTCGTGCCGTAAAGTGTATAGTGCCATGTTTACGCCTCAGGTTGCTCATGTGCGGTTCTGCCTAATCAGAAATTGATTTAGCGCAATGTATTCGCGAGTAAAACTGCCTGCGTCGAACATACGATGTAGACGGCGTAGTTACTTTACATGTGGGGCATCCGCCACTACTTGAACGCCAAACAAACGATGGCTCGTGGTTTACCGTCTCAAAGCAAGGTTCGCTAAGTGAGACGTCATTCTTGTTGACTGCGTGGTCGTGGTTGCCGTACAGAAGCAGATAAATAAAGCGAAAGAATTTGTCTTAATCTTTACAAACGGTGCACTGAGATCATATAATTCTGTAAAATTGTTATGTATAATTCTGTCGATTTCATCTTATACTTCGTTGTTTGTGCTTATGTTCCAGGTCTGTGAGCACCACTTTCTTGAAAGTGACTTCGTAGACTCCACCAGCTACACTGACAGCATGACTAGGAAAGTAATTGAAGTACCCCTCAAGCTGAGGCGCTTGAAGCCTTCTGCAATCCCAAGCGTTTTCTCTAATTGCCCTGCTTACTTGTCCCGCCAAGAAACTTCTGCACGCTAGAGCCCAGAAGAAAAGCGCGCTCGTCTGGACGCAGAAGCGTTGCAGGAAGCAATACGGTTATCAGAGCACTCTCACGAAGCGGAAGAAAAGAAGAATGTCATTGCCACTTTCGAAGACCTATTGACAGCAGTTGGTGGCCTCTCTCTTACTGACTTTTGGACCAAGGTGGTCATACAGAAACAAGTACTTTTCCTCAACTTCAGCGACCAAGGTGCCCCAGTTGTGCATCGTGCAGTGACAGTGGCATCCGACCTTTCTTTGGCAGTGTATGTTGGTGAAATGAGGTTACAAAACCTAGGTTTCTCTGTGCTTCCTATGACAATTTCTGACTTGAGAGTGCTTCACAAAGTTCTGTGCAATGTGGAAGACGTCACGAAGAATTCCACAAATAATGAACTCCAACTAGAGATTCTGCTGAAGCGTGTCGTGGCACTCCTGGAGCAACTGTCATCTTCAGCTCTCCCGCATGAGTGGCAAGTGCAAGTCGTGAAATTTGTGACACAGCAACTTCAAGTTCTCCTCACTAAGGCGTCTACTTACCCAGCTGACTTTCTGGTGTTCTGCAGCCTTGTGTACACAATATCGCCGCACGCATACAGATTCATCAGGAGTACAGCAAAATTAAAGCTCCCACATCCACAGACAATAAGACGCATTTGTGCCTCTTACCGTGCTAGCCCATCCAGAGAGCAACAAGAGGATTCATTCCTTTCGTATGCAAGGAGACTGGCATCAACACTAAAAGACCATGAGCGCTTTGTGACGCTTATGATGGACGAGATCCACCTGCAGGCATCCTTTCAGTACAAGGGTGGTTATGTCACTGGTGCAGCGACAAACAATGAAAATGCGGCAAAGACAGCATACGTCTTTATGATACAAAGCTTGTTATCATCAAACAAGGATGTTGTGCATATACTTCCAGTAGCACAAATAGAAGCGAAACAGCTACATGAATTTCTTGATCTGCTGATCAGGCACCTAGAAGACATTGGAATACGAGTAGTTGCAGTGGTGTCTGACAACAACTCGATCAACCGAAAGGCTATGTAATTTTTTGCTGATCCTCCCAAAGTGAGCATTGTATACAGGCACCCGTCAGACTCATCAAGACCCTTGTTTTTTATTCTGGATGCAGTGCATATATTAAACTGTATCCGAAATAACTGGCTGAATCAGCGTAATTGTGGAAGGTGCATCTTCTTTCCCAATTTCAGTGCCCTCTCGGAAAACCCATCTGTCCTGACAGCCTCGTTTAACACACTATGCAAGTTGCATGAAGGAGAAAAAAATGAGCTTTTGCGACTAGCTCAAACTTTGTCCTTCAAGTCGCTGAATCCATCCAATCTAGAGCGACAAAATGTAAAGCTCGCACTGAGGATCTTCAACAGTTCAACTGCTGCAGCACTAAGAAGCACCAAAGTCGCACTTGAGCATAAAGCTGGTACATTGGAACTTATTAACATTGTTTTGACATGGTGGAATGTGGTGAATGTCAAGACCCCATTCAAAGGTCAGCGTCTCCGAGACCCATTTCAAGAACCGATAAGTGCACTGCAATGCCACCAAATTGAGTTTCTAAACAAGATTGTGGATTGGTTGGACCACTGGCAGAGCTTGAAGCATGATGCTGGCCAGTTAACTCGCGAAACGCACATGGCACTGCGACATACCTCACATGCCCTTGTTGAGGTGTCAACGTATTGCATTGAAGAACTTCGGTTCAAATACGTTTTGCTAGGGAAATTTCAAACCGACAGTTTGGAAGACAGGTTTGGCAGGTACAGGCAGCTGTCTGGTGCCCAATACCACGTTTCGATACGTCAGATTTATGAATCCGAGCAGAAGCTGAGACTTCAGAAGCTACTTGATCTTCCCAACTTGGATACCATTGCACCTTGCATTCCTACCACTGATTTGAAATTCCTTGTTAAGCAGTTTGATGTTGCAGTGATGGACGATGATGTGAAGGAGAAGGAGAAAATGCTACCAGCTATTACATATGTAGCAGGATATTGTGCATATGCTGCAGTTAGGAAACTTGCCCGCTCTTCCTGCCAGGAAAACTTGACTGTTGAGAATCGGACCATTGAACTGGATGATGATGTGCTGATAGCTAATGCAACGCGTGGTGGACTGAAATTTCCACAAGCGGTAGTTGTGAATGCCGTGCTCACAATGGAAATTGTGCTTGACAAGCTGAGAAGTCCGAAGTACGCATCACAATTTTTTGCTTGCGCAAAACAAAAAGAAGTTCTTGTAAGCCTCGCGACTTCCCTTGTTGAGTGCAATGAAGAGTTGGATTTCTGCGATGGTGGCCACTCACCTGAACTTGTCTTAAACTATGTTCTCAGTGCTGCTGCCAATACGCTGCTGAATAATTTGTGCAAAGTTCAAAATAACAAGCTGAATGAAAGCAAGGCTGCAAAGTGGAACAAAGTTGAAAATAAAGGAACTGAAAGCAAGGCTGCGAAGCGGAAGCTCAGTACTCTTCAAGCATAATCTTCTTTCTTATGAATTGTTCTGCCTGGTTGGATTATGATGTATCACGAATAAATATGTCTCACAACGAAAATTTAAGCCTCTTTTAAACTGCACGAAATGGCTGTGCATGCTGTTAAAAATTTCACGAGTGCCTGATGATTTATTTCAAGCCAGCGTTTAGTCAAAACATACTGAAAATATTCCTTAATGCAAATATTCTGTGCACTCCAAAACCGCGAAAATAATAATAATAATGTAGGGAAAATGCCATTTCGGAAAGAAAAAGCGTAGCATTGGGTGAAGCCGACTTTTAGGCCGATCTCAATGCGGTGACGTCACGCAGCCCTGCACAGGCCTTCTCTAGTTCTAGGTGGTGTTGCCTTTGCCCCTGCAGCTGGTGTGATCAGGCTGATGATGATGATGATGACATAGCGCAGTAATTTCTGTATTGTAACATAATTGTTTCTTTTACAGAGCCAATGGTTCAAGAAATCGCGCTTCAAGCAAGGTAGCGGCAAGAAACTCAATGTGGGAGGCTATGGGCTTGGTTTCAGAACAAGGGAGCGGCCCGGCCTCGGCTGTCCTGATAGTGTGAGTGTGTTTGGTTCTGCGACAAGCAGTTCTGTTCCTCTAATTCCAGCATAAGTAGATATAAGCTCACAACAGCAGCTTATTTTGGTGACATAGTTGTCTACTGCCACCCATTTTGTACTCATTTTAAATGTCAAAACCAGAACTGCATATGAAAAAAAAAAAAGTGGAAGCCTTATCATATGATTGTAAAACGGTGCTAATTGCATGGATCAGACAAGCTAGTGCTTTTGGTGGGCCACAGGGGTTTAATGCTTCATATAATTTTTAGGCGTGTAGTGGTGAAAGCAGTTCATAGCACCGTGTTGTCAAGTGATGCACCAAGTACTATCACGACGCAGAGGTAACGTTGCTGCTACTTGATGGAGACTGTAGACAATGCATGAGGCTCGGTCTCACACCTCTTCACTCAGTTCTGAATCTTTGCTGTCTCTGCCTCATTTAGAGGTGCAGTTTACATAATGTCGCTCCTAGAGGAACAATGCAATACAAGAGTCTAGTTTGAGCCTGCTGGCACTATTAGCACTGTGCTAGGATGTATGTTCAAGAGCCTTTATCTGTACTACAGAATGACATAGTTAGAGCTTCGAGCACTAACTATGGTACCTTCTTCACGAAAGGCCAGACATGTAGCATTATCACTGCTCACTGCAATGATAAGGTCAGGTTTCTGTCAAATGTTAGAGAAATAAAAAACATTCTTGTGACCGATTTCTGTGATAAAACTATCATCTGATGAAATGACTCTATTATATAATTTCTCTTGCACAGGTTAAGTACTTTTCTAGAATACTGGAAACACTATTTTTACTGCAGGAAGAATCTTGATGTAAAATGAAAAAAAAAAAACAGAAATAAAGCGAAGGGGGGTTGTCTGAAATTGCTTCCCAATTTCCACTGCTGCTTGCCTTGGCATCATACATTTTGGTGGTGTTTGCTAAGACTTCTGCTGTATGGGTAAACATTGATTTTTACACATTCTAAGGGAACATTAGGAAGTTTTAAGTACCGGTTATTCAGTCATATGGGTGCGAACGCTTTAAAATCTTCTACATGTCCACATATCAGTAATATAGTTTCTGCACATAATTAAAAAAAAACCTTTGTTTTGCTTTCTAAAGTGAATCTGCCAAAGAGAAAGCAACAATATACCGTAAAATCTTAACCAAGTGCCCCCCCCCCATCCCCTACGGTGAAGGATAATGACAAGATTAGGAGGTGGGCTCTTGATCAAGTGGAGATAGAAAAATAAGTATGGTGGCAAAAGAGCCACTAAGAATAAAGAATGCACACTTGTGCTCCTAATTAAATGCTTGATTTAATTACACTACTACACTATCATCATTTGCCCTTGTCACGCAAATAAAAACAGTGAATGAAACAGTCAAAATGGTGGTAGTGGTGAAGATGACGCATATTCGAAATCTCCCAAAAAAGGAATTGGGGGTGCTTGCTCAAGATTTCGCCGTATGTAGTTCTGAAAGAATCGGTCAGACTGATCATGTTTCTTATCACTGTCAGTTACTTTTTACTTACCACATCGCTAAGTACCACTTACTGGCGAATGCCGTTTCTGAAAGTGTAGTTACAAAAAAAACCACTGCACTCCTCACCTTCTTGTGCCGTACTGGCGGTGATTGTACACAAACCCTAGTCGCCATTTCATTTGTACTGCTTGGACAGAATTGTTAGAGATCATACAAGCTCGAAGTTTGAGCCACATGACGTTAACGACATCCAAACAACATGCACCCAAAAGAAAGTAGAGGGAAGCTGTTTCACTTGTTCCTTACGTTGCTTTGAAGCTATCTCCTGGACTATATTATATTGCTATAGTGCAGCTCAGTTTTTGCATGAAGGAAAGAGGCAAAGGTGAAGAAGGGAATGATGGGCTAGAAGATGAGTGCTTAACTTCCCTTGCTCGCTTTTGCCTTTTTCCTTCACGCTCAAGTTGAGGTGTGCTATAGCGATACAACATTATAACACATGACCTTGTCCTATCTGCAGTACTATACTTGTTATCTCCTGGACTCATCGAGCAGTGTCTACTTGGGCATTAGTGTCGCTGAAACATTAGTGCGGATGAGCCAGTTCCTTGAGTAGGCTTCTTCATCTTTGTTGTGCCTCTTGTTATTCTGTTTATTTCCGGAATTGTACCTTTCAAATGTGCATTTGATACTCACATTTAGGTTTATAGGGAAAACTCGTAAATTCGGATTTGAGAGGACTAAGAACAATGTTCGAATTAACCGAATCCTGGACTATAAAAATATCAAGACATCAATAAATGAATGTCTATTACATTGCAAATGAGTTCTGTGAAAAACCGCAAGGTGGTGAATGGGTTAAGTGCTGCAAACGGGTGGTTGTTTTTTTTTTTCTTTTCTTAATGTCTATTCCATTAGCCCACTCTCACTTTTGTTAGAAATGCAAAAGTCCAATAAACATTTTGCATAAAAGTAGGGAGGAATCTGCACTTTTCGTCATTTGTAAATTCGTTTACAATATGAATGCAAGTGAAGAGCTCATGTGTTAATCCGTCACTTGTAGCGCTTTGCACTCTGCGCACATAAGGTCTCATCCGAATTCATTGGGTTTGTGGCTAAATGTAGCCAAATTAATGAGAGCTTGATGCCAATAAACAATGCTTACACTGGCTAGGATTAGAGAAAACGTCCTAATTGTTTGGCTTTCCAAATTAAGAAGTGTCAAATTAATTAGCTTTTAGTGTGTAAAGTTATGCTGTGTGTTATTTTTCTTCAATAAATAATCTATGCGGAAATTCGTTTCGGAGTTCTCTGAGTGATGTGTAAGACCGGAGTTCTATTGTATTGTGCATCTTTTCCCAAACGTTTCTGGCCACCGTCGGAATGGCATCTTTCACGCTCTATCTAGTGCTCGCCAGCATCTTGAATGGACTCATGACACAAACATAACTGATTTCCCCCGTGGCGTCGTTAAAGTTGTTTTATCCTCCTCCTGCTCCCCCGTGGAAAGGAAAGTGTCAAGCCATGGGTAAAAGGGAATGCTTCATGCAAGCCATTTTTTTTTTCTTGTCACCTCTGCCAGACCTCTGCTATTTCTGCATGAAAGAATTACTAATGGTTCCACACATTATGAAATCATCTTTGCTGTTTTAAAGGGTCACGAAAGCAAATACTAAATCAAAGTATATTGTTAAAATAGTATTCGATAAACCTTGTAGTAGCTTTATTGTGCCAAGGAAATGCTTAGTTTGATAGAAAGTCAAGCTTTAGTGGCCCCTGTATACCGTAAGTGCATTTCAAACCACCCGCCTCGACTAACCACCTTTTGACGTAGCATTCGCCACGCATGCCCTTCACTGCCCAACAGGCAGTGCTGCGGTGCAGCAGAGAGCAGCCAGGCAAAACCAAAACTTGCGTTGTCCTCAGCACTGACATCGACAAGTTCTTTTTCATGAATTAAACTGAAATGCACCAGCTGAATTTTATTCCATCTTTCTTTTATTCACCTCATTGTTCTTTTTTTTGTTATCAACAGCTTTATTATTAGTAATTAATTGTGCTGAGGCTGTTCTACATCATAGCAATATAGTAGTACAAGCATGTCCCACCGGGGGCGCAACTTTTGTCCTACACTTACCTTAATTTCTTGATTACTGATGTACTGCTGTGCACAATGTTCACGTTTTAGACATTGTTCTTTGCTATCAGTGTCCCTTAAGCTTTTCTTGTAAAACTGTTGATTCTCTTAAGCAGAGTGGTGGCCACCCTAGGCAGGCTCCTGCGGCTGGTCCCATGTCGGGAATGGGCAGCTATACAGCTAGCGTGCTCTCGGGGCCGAGGTTCGTGGCTGCTTCTGGAAATAAGACGGATGTCCGCAGCAACATGGCCTCCTCTCCCTCCGCGCCTCGTCTTGGGGCTGGTCCCCAGACAGACAGGCTGTCTTCTATGCGGGCAGCTTTCCAGGTACGTACTTCTATCTCCTGCTTCGCCATTCATGCGAGGCATTATAATGCGGCAACACGCATTCAGTGCTTTGGAGAGCATACTATTCCTGTGGTCAATAACCTAGCATAGAAAAAACAGCTTCTTGTCACAACTTCACTTAATTTCTTGCTCACTGCAAAATAAGTGTGCTCGCAGCACTGATTCAACTAAGATTTCATGATGGCATGTCACATCACCAACATAATTTTTTGAGAAGGTTGTCACACTGAAGACCAACTGGTTTTTATATTCAGTCTAACTTTCATTCCACAACCGTAGTTAAACTTCTTGCTTATTGTAGAAACGGCAGCAAAAGTTCACGGGACATGGGCTCCATTGCAAATGTCAATTTCTGCACTATTAGTGCATGACACTTCTAATCTTATTGGTTACTGCATAGGTCACAAAAACTACTGGAGCATTTAATTGGAGGTTATGTTTTTAAACAAATTAGGAATAATATGGCATTTGGGAAAATATTGCATCCCATAAACTTTTCCAGATTGTGTACATCTATATGCTATCTCCTAAAAATAATGTGAAGCATTATCAATCATTTGGCACTTCCTACCTCAGCATTCACAAGGCAGTAAAATCAGCTAAAGTGTGCTTAAGAAGGGCATGACCAGGCAATCCCCACTGTTGTATACATTATTTTAGCTTAAGACACGTGGTGTTGTGGTGTATTACATTGTGTTGCACACTCTTAGTGGCTGCAGTTGTTGCATTAAAGGGACAAAGAAATTTACCTGGTTAATTGGAACTTGTACATTTCAATGTGTTTTAAGGGTACTCTGCCAGTGCTTAGAAGTATTTACATATGTTCATAAATTTTGAACCATATGCAAGGCTTAGATTGGTGCCGGTTGAATGGTTACTGCATGGGCCATGCATTTTTAGTTCCAATGTGAATGCAGGACTATCTATACAGCAGAGCCTATCTATACTTTATCAGACAATTAACCATATCAGTGTTTACAGGTATGTCTGTCCATGTTGTCAAACCCAGAAATTTCACATCCTCTCTGCGAACAACCTTATATTTTGCCTCTTGATGACACTAAAATCAGTTATGCTGTATACATTTCGTTTTGCAGGCTCAGTACAAGTCTCAGTTCACAGCGGCTACGGACACTTCGTGGAAGCGCGGGCTGCCGCGTTCACCACCCCGGCGACCACCCTCACCACCGCGACACACGGCATTCACTCCCGTTCCATTTGCAGTACCTGCTCCAGTGCAGTTCACATCACTAACCGTCAGTGCAGATGCACGTCGAGATTCGCAAGGGAATGATTCCAGCATCCGTTCATCTTCTCAAGACAGTTCAAGCCAGAGCAGATCTTCCAGCTCCAACGCTGGGCAGCAGCCGAGTGGTACATCTAAAGAGGAAAGGCGAAGAAATAGAAAGTCACGCTGGGATTGTTAGCCCGATGCATTTTTTTTTAATGGCACGATGTAGTGCTTTGAAGATCATTTTAATTGAAAACCAAACTGCACATATTCCTTGATAATTATGTCTGATATGAAGAGACAGAAAAGCAGAAGCCAAGGATTGCATCGCTCTTATGGGTCTTCACTTGTCAGTGTGACTGAACTTGGCTCCAACATGTCGCATTTCTAGTATCATAATATCATGTTACCTTAATTTTGTTTTCTTTTTCTGTAGATTCATTCATTGTGCATTCATAAATTGTTGCTTTACTCCAAAAATAAATATCCTTAAAAAACAGCAACTTTGCAGTCAAATTTATCAATTCTTTTTAGGGTTGAGTATTCGTAGAAAAAATCATAAGCAGTCTAGTCTTGGCACACTTAGTTGGGAATAAAGCTCTCTCAATGTGTGTGTATAAACTTTCAAAATAAAGCGCAGTGCAGGAAGAAGTGACTTGTATGGCGAGCAAGCTTGGATAAATTTTGTTTCGGTTCATGTATACACTCATAGATGGTGCTATGCGAACAAGGGCCACGGACAGCTAAGCAGACTTGCAGAACTGCATCAACGGGCTTTTTTTTGTTTTTGTTTTTTGGAAGACTTGGTTTTACCCTGCCTCTCAGCGGGCCTCTTTCATTTTATTTCTCTATTTTGACAAATAGTTTGGGCATACTGGAAATGTAGGCACTGCACCTTTTGAGAAAGATACTTTCCGGTGAGTGCAATTATAGACATTATTGCTGTGGAGAGCCTCCCAGGTTTTGGTCACCAGATGTGGCTCAAAGTGCCTTTTGCAAGAATGGTCATTTGACTGCAATATTTTATTCTTGTGAGGAATGGCATTCCTTATTTCGGCGCAAAAACCAGTGATAATTTCTCATACAGAAATTGTATCATGACATGCAACATAGTGTGAAGCACTTCTTGCCCGTTGATCCATGGTGCCACGCACCTCACAAGTTCAGAAGATGAAAGGAAACTGTCACGAGTATGAATAGTTTCACAAAACAGGAATAAAAACATTTCAACGTGTAACTTGTCATCACAGCAGGGTGAAGTAAGTGGTGCCCAGCAATTTTACACATGTTCTACAGGCCCCAATGCACCTATGCAGTCTGGTAGGCTGCGAACGGGAACACCTTTTCGGCGTGGCTGCTCCACTGCACCTCCGAGCCGTTGTGTCACCTCACCTTCCTACACTGTGGAACTATAAAGTATCGAGGGTGTATACTGCCTGCATAGGTATGCATGGGGAAAGTTTTCATAGGAAGCTATTGATGGTGACTTGGATACCTGTCTTATTTTCTGTGCCTTTTCTAGGGTACGCCGCACAGCTAAATGTTGCACTTTTAGAGCTCTACTTAAAGGGACACTAAAGGCAACTATTAAGTCTGCGTTGGTTGTTGAAAGAGTGGTCCAGAAACCTCGTAGTGTTACTTTTGTGTTGAAGAAGCACTTATTTCGAAATAAAATTGTGTTTGTTTGTCCGCATCAGGTTAACGCACTTCAAATTGCCCACCTCAAGAACGTCTCAAGTCACTGTTTCCGGGCACAACGTTGCCTGGATTCACTGCACGGCCATCAACACCAGTAGCAGCAAAACAAAAGTAATTGGAGCGACAGCAGCAACAATCGCCATTTAACGATTTCCTGCCATGGCCTCCACGATCGCAGACGTACTTCGTTCAACTGGGCCTGCTAGATGACAGGACTTGTCCAGTTCAACCAGGCAGAGGTTGAACTTTTGAACCACTCATGCCATTCCCCAGAGTAACATCAGGCGGTTCATCTTTCCATGAATCAAACAGAAATGAACAATCAGCATTTTATTACATCTCTTGATGCACGGAAAGGTCTTTATTTAGTGCAGCTAGCTCGATTACTAGTGAACGCAGCCCCACAGTGGTGGTCTAGTGGCTAAGGTACTCATCTGCTGACCCGTAAGTCGCGGGATCGAATCCCGGCAGCGACGGCTGTATTTTCGATGGAGGTAAAAATGCTGTAGGCCCGTGTGCTCAGATTTGGGTGCATGTTAGAAAACCACAGGTGGTCGAAATTTCTGGAGCCCTCCGCTACGGCGTCTTTCATAATCGTATGGTAGTCTTGCGGCGTTAAAACCCACATATCAAACAATCGGTAATTAATTGCAGGCAGTATGTCTGGCATCATCGGAATCATTTTGCAAATTTGCTAGTTGTGCATGTGTTCTCGTGCAATTACCTTGATTTCTCGGTAAGTAGGGCACTGCTGTTGATAATATTGTCGTTCCAGACGTAGTCATACATTAAGCTTTCTCTATAATGTAAATTGTTATTTGACTTTAGTGTCCTTGTAATGTAGTGCTTGTACTAATCTGAAACGTTTGGTCTCAATTCATCTGTATATTACTTCTACCTTATGTGCTTGTGATAGTCTGAAACGTTTGGCCTCCATTCATTTGTGTATTTTTGTCTTGGCAGTACATATAAGTATGATAAATCGCCATACATTTTAAGACCCAAGATACAGTGAAAGCACATTTCAGTACACCACTCTTATCTAAAAGGTGTTTGTTTTAAGTAATGTACTGTACATAACACAAAATTAAACTTAACTAATACTGAATTCAAGTTGAAGATCCAGAGAAGCTCACAAGCTCTTCCATAGAGTGCTGTCCTTTGGTAGAGAGCACCTTTTCTAAATCTGCATTTGAAACTCTTTTACTCCTGTTCGAGCAATGATTGATGTCCAACTGTGCACAGAAGTGACAGCATTCCTCATGTTAAAGTGATGTTTTTCAAGATGTTATCAAGGTTTGGACACACACAAACCTGGTTATTGTCTGGTCCTTTGTGTGCCAGTGTCTTGTCACTTTCTTGTGGCATGCTTGTACGCTGAACTTGGGTATATAACACCCTTACCTGAGATGTCTTGGAAAGTTTGCACTGATTGAAAGGGGGCGGCCTATTTCACTGTTCTTTATTAACAACAATCTCCATTTTAAAGCTCACTACTTCAAAAGTTTCAGTTTGGTCAAAAACTGGGCTTTCAAATTCTGGTTTGAAACTACTGCATACCTTTGCCCTATAATCTTGGTCTCGGCTCTGTACTTGAACCTGAGAAGTTCTTTTGCCACTCTCGTGTTGCTTAAGAAAAAGTATTGCCACAGTAAGGCATGAATCTTCCTCATTTTTTTTCTTAAGCAGCTTGCCCTTCTACGTAATGCTTTGGCAGAAAGAAGTATCGATTGCACGCTGCCTATTATTAATTCATCTTTTCTTCTGTTAAAGATAATCCGGAAGTTCATGAGGAATTGCCTGATGCTGGCATTTCCATCAAACACAATTTTACTGCATCACAAAGAGATGTTGGCATGAGATCCAACCTCAATTTCTCATTGGAAGTTTCATGTACCAAAAAAAGCATGGTACATCTATATCCCCTTCAACTTGGGGCAAAAAGCGACGTCATTGGGTGAAGTAAACCTTCTTTATAGTTGGTATGTCTTGACATAATTTGAGTGAGCTATAGCTGCATATGTAATCGAGCACTTTGGTGTAGGTGCTGCTAGGATTGGTGGGTCATTTGACGTGCAGCGCACCAGAATCAGTCAAAAGTAATACTTTTCTTTTTCCCTGTCTGAATACAACCAAAAACTACTTGCGCACACATTTGGAGCCTGATCTAATTCTTGTCATGTGAAAATATAACGTGACTGAGTGCAGAAAAATGAAATATTTAAGTATATACTAATGGCAATTATTGTCCGAAACTCACAGAAAACAACACATTGCCTTTTTTTTTCTTTGAGTGTAATACGAAGTGCCTTGGAGTTTTTCTATGTGCATTTGACAGATTTGTAGACAGTGCATTATAATTCGCGCCAGAAGATGATAGTGTTATTACCACGTTTCGAATTACAGGAGTAGTTCCTGCATCTTACAGTCGCTGACACTGGTGGCTCGATAAGGAAGGGGCATGCCTGTTTATATAGACAGGAAAATAAAGTTAGAAGTATGATTGGGCACGAATGTATAGCTTTGCTTCGTGCTAACCGAGAGGGGTGACAACATTCTTGTGATTGGTGTACTTGAAGTACAATTTATGGTTGGTGGTGAATTAAGCAGTGATTAATTGACGAAAACTGATATAAGCAACATTGGCAAATCGTAATATGGTAGAATGGGTCAGGGAACAAGCAGGGTCAGCGGGTATCCCGTTTGGCGAATGTGTGGAGCAGTTGTAATGTGACGATGACAGAATAAGAACTGCAATAATCTTTTCAGGTTTCTCTTTGTAATAAATGGATATGGAGACTCAAAAGGCTTCTGAATTCGCGGGCTGCGGTCATATTTACCCGTATCAGGCAGCCAGCTGTGGCAACGTAAAAAGTCCCGTGTTTTGTTTGCCGGCTTGCACGTCGCCGGCGCGTGGAAACACGTGGGCTGCCGCAACCCCTGAGGTCGAATTCCGTGCTGTCGGGTGCATCGTTCATTATGCTCCCGTCTGCTGCGGTATTTACTGAAACGTCTATTTGGCCAAACAATGCGACTGGATATGTTTGGCCAAATAGACTCTTCGTAAAATAGACATCGTATAAATCGCGCCATGTGTATTGAGTGTGCTCGCTCGTTTACGGGAACAGAGACGACAGATCGACAGCATTTTTTAATATGGTAAACAAGTGTTTTGTGGTTTCAAGAACTCGAGAGACAGCTATTCACACTCGCGAGACAACTCCTCAATTTCGCCTTGCTCACGTCCATTCAAGTTCGTATAAAATGTTTCCAACGACCACTTACCAAAGGAATCTCTGCAACCAAGGCATCACTTGGAAAATGTGGTCATGTTTATCAGCATTGGTTATGGACAAACTTTATGGTGATCAACGTATTCTAGGCTTCTTAACACATAAGCACCAATATAATTTTTCCAAAAAAAACTGAAAACGAAACCGAAACTTGTTTTGCCTCGGTTTCGGTTTCGCGTGGACGCTTTCTTTGAAAGGGCATAGAGGGCGCGAGCGTTGCCATTTTCAGCTGCACATGGCAGGATATAGCGTTGGCGACTTTCGCTCCTTATTCGTGAGTTTAAAATGCTTTCACTTACCATAAGAGAGCTCGCAGCTCATTTTAAGAGCAAAAAGTATTCTCCTTTGGAAGTATGTTTGGCCTGTTTGAAAGATATCAAGGAAACCAGCTGTCTAAACGCGTTTGTAACGGTGTTGTCAGAGCAGGCACAAGAGCAAGCGAGGGAAAGCCACGAACGTTTGGCCAAAAATGCACCGTTGGGGCCCTTGGATGGCGTTCCGATTGCTGTGAAAGATAACTTTTGCATATCCGGTGTAAGAACAACGTGCGGATCGCGAATGCTTGCCGATTTTCACCCGCCTTACACAGCGACTGTCGTCGAGAGGCTTCGAAAACAAGGCGCGGTCATCCTTGGCAAGACGAACATGGACGAGTTCGGAATGGGCTCCGGTGCCACTGATTCGACTTTTGGACCGTCCAGAAATCCGTGGAAGTATCTGGGTAAAGACGCGACGGATGATTGGCATATTGCTGGTGGAAGTTCCGGTGGCAGTGCCGTCTCAGTAGCGACGGGTTGTGCTTTCGGTGCTTTGGGCTCCGATACGGGTGGTTCCACGCGAAACCCGGCGTCGCGCTGCGGCGTCGTCGGCCTGAAACCCACGTACGGAGCACTTTCTCGACATGGACTTATCCCGCTAACAAACTCCATGGACGTTCCCGGCATATTGGCGAAAACGGTGCACGATGTCGTTCTGTTGTTCAACGCTACGGCTGGTGTCGACGAAAACGACTCCACGAGTGTGCCTCTTCCCGAGCACGCGCGGAATCTGGAGTTGGAAGAGGAGCCGTCGCTTGCCGGCATTCGTGTTGGCATTCCAAGGGAGTACCACTGTCCGGGTATGGCGCCTGAAGTAGTAGACGTTTGGCGGTACGTGGCCGATAAGTTGGACTCGCTGGGCGCCATCGTATCCTCGGTGTCGTTACCTCATTCGCAGTATTCAACGGAGTGCTATTCGGTACTCAACTGTTGCGAGGTGGCGTCGAACTTCGCTCGCTACGACGGTCTCGAGTACGGGCACCGCGCTGACGACGACTCTTCGACGGAAGCCCTGTACGCATCCTCGAGGCACGAAGGGTTTAACGAAGTCGTGCGAGGTCGAATATTGGCTGGAAACTTTTTCCTGCTGCGTAAGAACTATGACAAGTACTTTATGAAGGCTCTTCAAGTGCGTCGCTTGATATGCGAGGACTTTAAGAGGGTGTTTGAATCGGGTGTGCAGCTGATCTTAACGCCGGTAACCCTCACGGAAGCGCCAAAGTATTCGGACTGGGCGCTTAAGGATAACAGGGAGCGAGTGTCCGTTGAAGACTTTTGCACCCAACCGGTCAACATGGCTGGTCTTCCTGCCGTCAGCCTGCCGTGTCGACTTTCGCGCAATGGTCTCCCTTTGAGCCTGCAGCTCATTGCGCCCAGATTTGCAGAATGGGACCTGCTGTCTGCTGCAAAGAGGCTAGAGTTGGAGCTTCAGTTTCCACGACTGGACTTGCATCTACACTCGTGCGACCAGAGTAGGAACGCTGCATTCACTTCAATTTCGTGATTAAAACTTTTCCTGTGCAGCTATGTTCAGTGAATATCAGCGGAACAATTGCTGGTGATGTCATGGTGACACCAATGAAGCTCCAGTGCATACCTATTCTTGCTTTCAACTCTCCTGTGTCATGAATTTTCATGTCCTACGTGATGCACAAGGATCACTGACTACTGTAGTTATGAGGAGAGGCTTCATTCTTCATTTCAGAAAGAGTTCGAATTTTTGAGTTGTGTAAAGCTTGCTAAATTAGTTTGAACTTGACATTTATGCACTTACCCTTATAGCTAATGCACAGCAGTGCTACAGACAATTTATTACAAACATCTTGTGTACTGTGCCATGGCAGTACCATCAATGTTTGCACATGAACTCCTATAGGGCATGGTTTTCATTATAGCCCAACGCCTTGACTGCTGGCCAATAACATCATGACTACCGGGGCTAGACATCGTTGCAATGCATCCACTGACTTCATTTCGTTTTATCAGATCTTCAACATGCTTTGATTTTTCTATGCGTCCCTCTAGTTCTTGTACGAAAAATCTTCAGTCTATGTGAAGTCGCAATGTGTTGCTTATGACGGTCATTTAGTCCAGATGAGTAGACAGAACAAGACAATGTGTGTAACTGGCTGTTTGTAAACTAATCAATCCACTCTCCGAAAAGATGCATTTTAGCCATTATTTACAATTTTTTTCACGCCCTATTACTACCACCTGTGATATTATTATTCAGCAAGCATAATTTTTTTGTGTTAGATTGCATTGGGGAAAAAACTTTGTTCTTGACTTTGCTCTTTTTTTATTTTCCCCGTTTCGGAAAGTGACACAGCATAATCAAGCACTAGTAACGTGACATGCACTGTTCTATCGGGGATATCCACCTCTCCCCCTCCAAACTTTTGAAAGTTGTGTGCCCAGCTACATACAACATTTACAGAACTGAACGTCGTAAACACGTACCAGTCCATAATCTTAGCTGAAATATTCGCTCGAATCGCGCACGTCTGCAGGGAAGTGCAAATAACACTCGTTTAACCACCCACCCACCTCCGCTTCTTCCACACCAGCGCTACCCTTGTGCCTTGATGCAACAAGTGTCCCCTCCCCCACCCTCTTTTCCCGAAACAAAACAATGCCGACGCCCATGACTGGCATATTATTATCATCACCGTCATCTGGAGATTGGCGTCCTTTATCTTTTAATGCACACAGCCTCATCTGCTCCAGGAGGAGGTGGAAGTGATTTTTTGAGAGGTGACTGTACGTCGTACACAAACTGTTCTGAGTCTCGAACTCGCTCAAGCGGATTGACCTAATATAGGACTAAAAATATTCGACGTGAACTCGCGTGTAGTCTATAAATAATATAAATGAATTTAGCATAATTTTCGAGGTGGTCTTCATTACAAAATCACTGTAAAGTAGAAAAATTGGAGAAGCGCCGATGTGTTTCGTCGGGGAGTGCTGGCTGATTACATAGATTTACCATTTACTGCAGCATTTATGAGCGAAAATAATATATAGATCGCAATATAAAAAAATATCATACCCAAACCATTTACTGAAACAGTAATCTGTCTAGACCTTCATAAAAGAATTAGCGGGAAAAAAAATTATCGGAACAGAAAGAAATCGCATATCTAAATCCATTTACTGAAAGTCTGAATCAGCTATGTACCAAAACACCTTCATAAAAAGCCCACCTTAAAAGCGAAATATGTCCATGGATGACCTTATAGCATTATATACAAATATATCGCTGAAAATCGTACATGTGCGTGTAATACGCAGCGCATTAGCCGAAGTAGGAGCATTTCTTTTCAGGGTTCATCCTCGAATTGAGCGGACACTTGAAAGCCGCCGCGAACGGAGCGAAGTTCCTGAACGCCTTGTTGCAGTCCGCGCGAAATCGTCCCAACGTCTTGGGCAGGTTGCACATCGCGAAGCAGGCCGTGACGAAGAACACTCGTTCGGCGCTCCATTGCCTGGAAATCGCCGCGTCGTCGGTGGACGAGGCCAGGAAAGCCGCGTGCGCAACTTCCAGAGCTGGAATCTCGGGGAAGACCGAGTCGAATTCGGGACGCAGACACGACGTCTTCTTCGCCGAAGCTTCCCTCCATATCTCCGTAGGCCACGTGTGGAGATACCTACCGTGGCGGTCGAACGCTGGCACGTCGAAAGCCTTGATTATCTCTCGCGCGAACGTGAAGCCGATGGCGCCGTACAGAGCGGCTCTGCTGCCCGCAGCCTGGTACCAAGGGGGGAAGAGTGCCGACGCCGCCACCCGAACCACGTTCGACAACGGGTCGTACTCGAAGTGCGGGAAGGCGTACGAGCGTGGCGAGTCGTCGCTGCGCTTGTAGCTGGGACTCGTGCGCATGTGCCGCCACCTCGTGACCGATCGAATCCAGTGTTGCGCGAACGTCGCGTTCTCGTAGAACCAGGAGTCGAAAGCTTCGGAGAGAACCTCTTCGTCCAGAGGTTCGTATGGCGGCCAAATGAGGGTTCGCTGATTCCTCAGCTTGCTGGCAACCATTTTCACCGATTCGCTGTCGGCCCACGCGATGCCGTTCACCTTGGATATGGCCGCTTCAGTGACGTTCACCAGCTGTCCGTGAAGAAATGCCCTTGCCGTGGCATCGAACCACGGGAGCAGCGCTACCGCCGTGACGAGCCAGCGGTACGCTCTCTCGATTTGGGTGGAGCAGTAGTTGTTACCCATGATCTCAGCCTGTCTCGCACTTCCGTACTTGGCCACACGCAATTCGGCGCCGGCAAGCGGAGCTATTATCTGTAGGAGCTCCCACGAGACGTGGTCGAGGAGCTGCTCGCGGCTGAAGTTAGCAAACATCCTGTCGACGACAGCGAGCAGTTCTGCGTCCATGGTCGTCACGCCGTCCGACGACACGAACTTTCCGTGGCCGACTAAGTTTTCGTTCAAGACGTCGGTCCATCGACGCGTAGAAATGTGGGGCGTGTAACTGTCAATATCTTTAAGTAAAGTGTTCGTAGGATGCTTTAACTCGCTGTTTTCAACGTGTACGAAGTCCAAGTATATCGTTTTCTGCATCCTGCGGATGTTCAAAATTGCACCGAGGGGTCGCATAGTTTCATTGGGCGCAAATTCTCGATGAAAACCCGACCAATAGTCTACGAACTTGTCCGTGTGTAAGATGCCTGCCACGTTAAGCCATCGCGAGCTGAGGACCATTGCCGGCTGCAGGAGCAGGTTTCTTCTGTCGATAGAGTCGGTGGTGTGTCGCGACAAATCGACTCGGAACCAGATATTGATGTCCCAGTTGAACACCAGATCGAGCATGACGCCCAACGGGTCGACTCCTGGCAGAGGCGGCTCGGGCCAGGGAATCTTGAGGCCCCGCATAAATTCTCGAATTTCAGATACTTCTCTGCTATCCTCCTCTGAGGTCCCGCTCCTCAGGCAAGAGTCGAAGAGTATCGCCAATCGTTTCGCGATGGGCAAGCTGTTCGCGCCTTCATCGAGCCGGCGTCGAAACTCCTGAATCCAGCTGTAACCAGCATGGCACATCATGGCCGTGCCACCCCGCGCATGATCAATGCTTGGCGTCCAACGCGAGCAGGCATACGCCTCGAAGTCGTCGCACGGAGCGATGCTATCGTTCACCCAGGCAGGGATGGCTTCGGCTTGGTCGCGGCAACTCTGCGTGTTGCATGGCCAGCTGTCTCTCAGCGCCCCGGTGACCGCAGAGAGCGGCAGTAGGTACAGGAGAAGTGCGCACGTGATGGTCATGATGGCCGCAGCTTCGGCTGCGACCCACTTGCACGTTGCTTTGCTCCGGCACCGAGCGCCGCGTCGGCTCCGCAGCAGCGATGAATCCTGAAACGCCAAGCACTGGCTGATATAGGTATGTCACTTGTAAGGACAAGGGCAACAGAAGACACAATCGACACAAGACAGCCCTTTAGGTAAAGCAAGAAAAAGCTCCAATTGCGGACACAGGAAAAGGTCTTACCGTAGATGTTTCCGTAATCCTTAACGTCACCAAAGTCTATTTTATTAGCGAACAGTGCCAACCGCTGACGTACAGTATGCTCATGTAAGAGGATGTGTGCCACTGGCAATGGCCATATCAAATTCACGGGAAAAGCTTTCAAGCTGGAATGACTTGTAGCTGAAAGGCTGGCCCTCGCGCTGTCGCCGTTGGTTTGTCGCCATCGCTGCTTGCGATGGCGACAAACGAATGGCACAGAATGACAGGCTATGCGGCTTCGGTACTTTAACTTCGAAGGCAGCTTCGAGGAATGTCGTGTTTTTAAAAATATGCTGGCGCTCCATTAACTACTGTGGGGTTGCTACCACCCCCGCTAAAGTCGTTTTCGCTTCATGGCGCGCGCACGTCCAGTGGGACGTGGCGCTGTGCTCGCGCGAAGCGCGGTGTAAGTACACAGAGTTCAGGGTACACGAGGCTTTAGCGTGGTGCAGAGCCATATCACAACTGCTGGATTAAAAAAAAACGGTTTTTTATTCAGCAGCCGTGGCCATATATACACCTTTTCACAGGAAGGAAAAAAAACACCGCCGTGATGGGCTTTGCGCGGGAGTACAAAGGCTAAGGGCGCAGCGTTGTCAGTGCATTTTCGAGGGGACGCGCCAATTTGCACAGCCCAAGGAAGGCTATGGCGGCGCCCAGGGTGGCGTTTAAGAAAAGGTGAATACCCTCTTCGAATCTGGCGTGGTGTAAAGTCCCTCAAATGGAGGGACCTTAGCGTGGTGGCGCCAGCAGCGCTGCTTGGCGGGAGCGAGGTAGGTGTTCTGTGGTGAGTCGGGCGCACAGAGAACGGCAGCGAATCTTTTTTTTTTCGGGTTTGGCCAATTTGGTGCTGCCGCCAATAATCGTCTCCCGCTGGAGGCCCCGGCTATAGGAATGATTTGGCGGCTCGGTCCCAGGTGCTCCCAGGGTCTGTCGAATGTCGGTGACGCCGCATTGGTGCTACATCATATGTGTTATCTTTGTATACCTCTACCTCGGAACGGTTTCGTCCCAGATGGAATAAAAACAAAACACCATGCAGGCTACGAAACCACAACCAGACGCCCCCACTCGTGTGCTGCTCTGCTAGCAGATGCGCGTGTTTCAAGCGTTTTCACCTCGAACGTTAGGGAAGGGCATTCCGATAGGGGCGGACAAACAAGCCGACGAACGCATTCGCTGTAGACTCGTACTAAGGAGCCTTCCTATGCACACCGAAAACGGAGGCGGCACGCACATGAAGGCTCCCCAACTCGTACGCGACTGCAACGCCACAACTGGATATCGAGTTTTTGGCTGTCCTTGGGTCTTTTAACAATTAAAGGCAAACGACATACATTTATTCGCAATCAGGCATACTACAACACAGAGCTTAGACAACGATAAAACAAGCATCAAAACCCTATGTTGTATAATAGGGTGCCTATTGGCAATGTGAACACCATTCCACGCGTTCTCGCTAAATATTAGAATGTAGCTGCTTTGCACTGCACACGGGGGGCTTCGAATAACGTCGAACTACCCTTCCTCCCCCCCTTCCCCCCGTGTTTCCCGCTTTTATATATGAAAGGGACACATGTCGAGAGTCTAGAGACTCAATCAGTTCAATCTAAGATGATTGTCGATAGAACACAAAAAGCAAAAGTTAAGGACACCGGAAAAACGGCGTGCATGCAATGGTCGACCAAAGGAAGACATAGGTCTTCGCCGAAACAATCACGGTCTACCATGGTGACCACTAAGCGATTATTACTATCACCACCATAAAGATCATCATCATCATCATCACATGTTCCAGCTGTCAACTCGGTCCTGTGCTTGCTGGTGCCATTTTACACCCCCAAACTTCTTAATCTCATCCGCGCACCTAATTTTCTGTCTCCCCCTAACCCGCTTGTCTTCTCTAGAAATCCACTTAGTTACCCTTAATGGCCACTGGTACATGCCCGGCCCATGTCCATTTCCTCTTCTTCATTTCAACTATGATATCCTTAAACCCGGTTTGTTCCCTGATCCCCTCTGCTCTCTTCGTGCCTCTTAAGGTTACACCTACCAGTTTCCTTTCCATTGCTCGCTGCGTCGTCCTCAATTTAAGCTGAACCCTCTTTGTAAGTCTCCAAATCTCTGCTTCGTAGCTAAGCCTCGGCAAGATGAAGCTGTTATATACCTTCCTCTTGAGGGATAGTGGCACCTGCCATAATTTGAGAGTACTTGCCAAATGTGCTCCACCTCATTCTTATTCTTCTAGTTACTTCAATCTCGTGGTTCGGCTCGGTGGTTACCTGTCCTACGTAGACATAGTCTTTTACAGCTTATAGTACACTATTACTTATCTAGAAGTGCTGTTCTCTTCCAGGGTTGGTGTACATTACTTTAGTTTTCTGCAGATTAATTTCAAGACCTACCTTTCTGCTCTCCTTGTCAAACTCTGTAATCATGAGTTGCAATTCGTCCTTTAGTTTTCTGCAGATTAATTTTAAGACCTACCTTTCTGCTCTCCTTGTCTAACTCTGTAATCATGAGTTGCAATTCGTCCTTTGAGCTATTCAACAATGCAATGTCATCGGTGAAGCGCAGATTATTAAGGTACTCTTCATGAACTTTTTTCCCTAACTCTTCCCATTCTATGCCTCTGAAAACCTCCTGTAAGCACGCGGTAAATAACATTGAGGAGACTTTATCCCCCTGCCTTACACACTTCTTGATAGGTATTCGGTTGTTTTCTTTATGAAGCACTATGGTAGCAGTTGAGCCCCTGTAGATTTCTTCCAGGATGTTTATATATGCTTCATCGACGCCCTGATTCCGCAGTGTTTGCATGACTGCTGATATTTCTACTGAATCAAACGCCTCCTCGTAATCAATGAAGGCTATGTATAGTGGTTGGCTGTATTCTGAGCATTTCTCTATTACCTGGTTGATAGTATGAATGTGGTCGATTGTTGAGTAGCCTGTTCGAAATCCTGCTTGTTCCTTTGGTTGACTGAATTTTAATGTTGTCTTAATTCTGTTAGCAATTACGTTTGTAAATAGCTTGTATACTACTGAGAGCAAGCTGATCGGCCTGTAATTCTTCAGGTCTTTGTCATCCCCTTTCTTGTGTATTAAGATGATGTTAGCATTCTTCCAAGATTCTGGTACTCTTCCCGTCAGGAGACACCTCGTAAACAGGGTCGCTAGTTCTTCTAACACAATCTGTCCTCCATCTCTCAGCAGATCTGATGTTAGCTGATCCTCAGCAGCAGCGTTGCCTCTTTGCGTGCTCTCCAAGGCTTTTCTGATATATTCTATCATTACTGGTGGGGTGGTGCCATCAGGGTTACTGCTAGTTCTTATAGTATGGTCCAACCATAAAGCAGTGGTTCTCAAGAGTGGGCCCGCGAAATTCATCCCTATCAAAATAAAATAACATGACTTTTCATCCCCCCCCCCCTTTTTAGGCACACTACGTCCCGTAACAGTGTCCCTTTTCTGTTTTTTGGTTTCTATGTGTTATGCTTCACTGCAAAAATTTCTTGCATTGCGATGGAGCTGACTTATGTTGCCCTCCCTCCATGAGGTGATTCGCTTTCGTTGCAGTTTGCTACGATATATAGGCGTGAGCATACTTTTTCTAGGCTTGCATACTTGCAGAGCAAGCTTAGCTTGAAAAAGGTTGAATGTGCATCCGCGTCTATTCTTGTTTTCGCCCCATTTGTTTGTGTCAATTAGGCGCTTTGTATTTTTGGTGATTCTTTAGTTCCACCATTCTTTGCCAAGGAGAAATAAAATGCTCCTATTTCACGCTGCACACAGTATTACGTAGGTTAACTTTAATAAAAGATATACTCGACTTGAGGTCCTTGTTAAGAAAAAATACAGAAGCAATATAAACAGGAATCACTAGCGTAGCCAGTCTCCTCCATCTGAAAAAAAATTACAACACTGATAGAAATTGGGCAGTGATGATATATTTAATTTTAAGCAAGCATCGAATAGTATGTCTCGACATTATATTACTCTCGTGTATATTTTTGTTGAACAATATGTCGTACATTTTAACACATGAGGATAGCAGCGTTGTATGACTTAATGCGAAAATTGGAGCCCATGTCACAGACACAAAAGAAATTACACAAAGACCGATACAATCCATATGATTGGTTTCGCCATCCGAGTCTATTTAGGAAAATGCATGGAGAACCGCGCGATTTTTGCTACATCGACAGCTGCTTAATAAATGCTTTAAAATAATAAATATTGAACTTGCAAACCTTCATCGGGGTCCCGGCAGCTTGTGGTTGAGACAGTTGCGAGGAGAATTCGCCGGTTGTCCTAGTAGCGAAACCACTTCGCTGCATAGCACTCGTATTCGTCCAGGTCAGGCTCCTCTTTCCGAGCGGAGCTCGACCACTGGTTTCACGAGAGGTCTGCGAGTGCGGCTTGGTCATCGACTGGGCAGTTTTGACTGGTCGAATGGGAACGCCGGTTTCATTGTGGTCTGTTAACGCACTGCCATCGGTGGTCACTTTGATACCCAAAGCGCGTGGGTGGATCCGGCCATACCCGAGGTTGTCGGCTGCCATATTTGCTCCTGCGAGTGTAACCCAAAGGCGAGAGAATTACATCATCGCTCCTGACACATCGCTCCTGACACATCGATCCTGACATTTCCCAAGCATTGTGCGCGACCCATTAATTTTTTGTAAGGTTAAAGCCTCAGATGTCTTGTCAAATATGAAAATTGGCCGTTGGCGTGTAGACCGCCGTGTCACGGCGTTGGCGTCTGAGCTACGTAAAGATAAAAAACCGCGATAACGTCTCATATTGGTAAAATTTGTGACGTCACCATGGCGTCAGACAACGTGGCGTTATATCATGACATCGTTGCATCGTCGAAGGTGGGCCGGGCATGGGGGCAGGCCAAAACCGCTGTTTGTTGCGGAAATGTTTTGGAGGGAAGGTCGAGTGCATTGTCCCGAGAAGAAGAAAAGGGTGGATTTCTCCTGAGTGCAAATTCATTGGCAACGCAGGGAGTTCTTTCGTTCACACAAACCCCCAAGCCGCATGATGGGTCTCATACCTGAACCAGAGTCTTCCGCTGGGCTTTTTTTGGCCAGCCTCTGCTGCGACGCCTTCTTGCGGGAGCTGCGGGGCTTTTTGGACTCGGTTCCCGCACTGCTGTCATCGCTTGGGATCTCCGAAGCACCCTTGGGTTTCGGAGTGCGAGACCTGTCCTTGAGACAAGGCGATGACCTGGCGACATTGCTTTGCTCGTTCATTCTGCACGTAGTCTTCGAGAACTGCCGAAGCGCCTCGTGGCTGCGAAAGGGCACGAGCCCCACATCCTTTTCCTTCTTCATTGCCTGCGCTTGTTGTTCGCCTTCTACTGTAGGGATTTGGCCTACAATTGAGTGATGTCTTAAAAAATGTTATGTAACTTTAGAATAATGGAGGTCATAGAATAAAAAAACGTAAATGTTTTGCAAAATTTTGGTGCTTGTGAAATATACAAAAAGTGATGCTTTTTATTAGTAGTAGATAGTAAATTAAATTGCTTGACTGCCCCTCATGGGAGGCCTATAGGCCCGGCCACCTTAACCTGCTGGTTTCTTATAATAAAGTTAATTCCTCCTCCTCCAGGCTGATGATGATGATGATGACCTCTCATGGATGGCGCTCACCCACAGAGGGGGATGGGCCATGAACCGAGTGGCAGGATACTTAAATGAAACTAAAATGAAATGAAAGCCAATCTGAAAAATTTGTTTAGATATAAAACTGCCAATAAACAAAAATCGTTGCTGAGCAAGCGGTCAAGAGCCATCTCTTGTTCCTGACAGACATAGCTACGAATTATAAACTAAAGATATGAAAATGTTAGGGTTCACTATCACGGTAATCTTTTAGTTGCATTGATGTAGTCAAACACGGTGGAGCATATATCCCCGAGGCAGTAACCAAATGAAGTGCCGCCAAGTGATAACATTAACATCAATATTGACGTCAACGTCATAGTTCTTCTTCCTATTATTATTATTATTATTATTATTATTATTATTATTATTATTATTATTATTATTATTATTATTATTATTATTATTATTATTATTATTATTATTATTATTATTATTATTATATTTGTAATAGTAACAGTAAATAATTGTTAGTATTACTAGTATACTACTATACTTAAACTGCTACTACGTAAGAACTCTTAGGCAACTTCCCCAGGGTCAGAGAGAGAGAGCGAGAGGAAGATTCCTCCCTGCCCCCGCGTGCTCCCGTCAACGACGCCTCTGACCGAACTCACCCGGGAAGGAGCATCACCTGATCATGCCACCTTGGCGAAACGTCATCGGTCAGCTTTAGAGGCGCTATATACGACATCGCCTCGTCGCATGTATCACTCGTGGCCATAAATGAAACTTGGTCAGTGGTGAAACTGATACTTGAAACTATACCATCGTCCAGAGCGATTCACAGTTAGAGCACCACACGCTGCAGACTGAGCGCGTGTTCATTGGCAATTCAACATGACGTAAGAAAGTCCGAAGTGCGTATGTTGGCGCTAATACTTTGCTATATAAAACTGAGGTTTCCTTGTGACCCCAGAAGTGTGCGCTGTATAGATGTTGGTACAAAGACATTGCAATTGGGAACTGAGACTATCTTGTATATAAAATTCATGCATGCATTAAAGAAATTACCACGTTTTGACTTTATTGAGTGCGCCGGTTCCGCTGTATATACCGACGTGGGACGCCTCGTTCGGTATTGCGTGGGATACTTACAGTAAGTAAGACCGTACCTGCAGAGAATCTCATTAGCTTCGAAACCCAATGCAACACATTTCATACGTCACGAAATATAAAGAAAAAACACAAGAGTACTCCTACACTTACTGAGAGTCGCACAAGCGTACTAAAGAACAACGGCATCTCCATACAGCCCCTTGGCTTGATTCTAGTTCATTCGAACCTATAGCCTTGTATAGGGCCGAATAACTTACAAAAGAGGTAATGATAAAACAGAGCTCCACAGTACGGAAATCGTCATACGGCCATACAAACAGAGCCATTCCGGATCCATTAGGATTGCTAATCAGCTTATTATATGCACAAATAGTCAATGCTCATCTTCCCGTGAGTTTTTTTATATCCTTACTATTCATTCCTCTCTCATGGAATGTGCTCACAGACGTGGACATGTTGCTTTTACAAGCCGGATACTATAGCTATTGCCATTTACATAATTATGGCCCCCGCAATAAATGGAGCTATAAGCGTTATATTATTTGTTTCCAAACCAAAGAAAAAAAAGAACAGTGGGAGCAGTGGGACAAAACTACCGCGAGTGGCATACAAAACGCTATACTTGAGGCCAACGTATACGGTATAGAGATTCTGTTGATAAAATGCAAAGTGGAATTTAGAGCGGCAAAGCAACGGAGAGACCATATCTTCTATGCGCATGTGCATTGACGGTACAATAGCAATATATATGACCGCTACTTCTTTTGCGTCTTCTTAACATAGGCTAATTGTGCATCAAAGGTCAGCCTATATACGATAGCATGCATGCCAGGCTTGCACAGAATACACTCTCTGGGTTGCGCGAATGCGCTCTGGTCCTGAGGTATTCCTAAAAACAGATATCAGCCAATCTTAATACACTGTGCATGTGATTTCAGGTAGGCTCTTTAAATAATAATAAAAAAACGGAGTTAGAATTTTGTTCGTAAACGGGCCTACTGTCATTGCCCTGTCGTCTGCTATTATGAATTATCATTAATGTAAGAAGGAAGTGGGGTGGCGTAACATCGCACATTCTGAATACTCTCTAAATAAGTTTCTTTTGTTACCTGCACTTTTTAAACTTTTTGGCGCATCTTATTTGTTTTCTACAAGTTGTAATAAATTTATTCGCATTTAACGCTCCTGAAAACTTATGAAGAAAATAGGTATCGCCTATATGGCTTAAAGAAAAAGCACAACTTATATGACCGTGTAACATCCCTGGTTACCTATTCTTCCACCTTCGTTAGGTCGCGGGATCAAATACCGGCTGTGGCGGCTGCATTTCCGATGGAGGCGGAAATGTTGTAGGCCCGTGTACTCAGAGTTGGGTGCACGTTAAAGAACGCCAGGTAGTCGAAATTTCCGGAGCCCTCCACTACGGCGTCTCTCATAATCAAAATAGTGGTTTTGGGACGTTAAACCCCACAAATTAAATCTTCCACCTTCGTTCACCAATTTCTCGCATTCTCTTATTCATTGTGCATTTCAATAATTTATTTTACCGTGGCTGCTGATTCATGCTTCCGGAACATGCAAGCACAGATGTGTGCTCACGCCGGTTCTTTATAGGCGAAATGGAGTTCACATCTTCCATTTGGTCACCATATCAACAATACCTCACAGATAAGTTAGAATGTATACAGAACAGAGCTAGTCGATTCATTGCGCGTAATCACAGCTACCCGTCCAGCGTAACACAGATTAAACATAGCCTTGCACTCGAGCCACTGAAAATTCGCCGCGACATCTCACTTTTATCACTATTTCACAAACTCATCCACACCAGCATGCTATCTGTTCACCGTAATCTAGCACATTGAACTTCGAGCAGACTACATTACACCTTTAGCTTATCACGCATATACGGCAATACTAATGCTTTCAACCAGTCGGTTCTTCCACGAGCTATTCGTTTGTGGAATGATTTGCCAGATGATCTTGCGTCAGAACAAGATCACACAAAGTTCTATCATACTCTTAAAAAATACTTATGCACCAAAAACTGCTCTATCGCATCTTCATAATCATCAGTGTTTATAGGACTGTTGCCGATGTTTTTGCACTATTGCTAAGTTGTAGTTACTATCATAATATTTTTTTTTGTATTTCACCTTCACATTCTGTAACTCACTTTTCTATTATGTATTTTGCTTACATGTTCATAAGTTGAACTGCATTTTCTATTATATTCATTATTTGCCTATGTATGTGTTGATATATATGTATATATATATTTTTCTAACATATTATCTGTACCGCCTCCCTTACACAATGCCCCTCGAGGGTTCTGTAAGGTACTGTAAATAAATAAATAAATAAATAAATAACTTACGCTTCATTAAAGTACACCCATTCGTTTCTCCGTGGACCATTTCTAACGCAGCAGCGACATGTACGATAGAATACAATGCACATTTCAAATCATTTGCCTATTGTTCTTTTCGTATTTATACGCTATGCGTGGCGCCGCTGCCTTAGCTCAGAGAACGCATCTAATAGGGAGAGCTTTAGAATAGCGCACCGCGAGCCCTTGCGGTGCGGTCGCTGCCACTGCGCATGCGTCTTAACGCGAGTCGGCGTTCGCGGACCGCACGCAGAAAATCCAAAATAGCGTGCGGCGATCGCGGCCCGCATGTGGCCCGCAAGCGCTGGTTTCGCGGCTACGGTGCCACTGCGACCGTGCGTTGCGGTTCGCAGCAGGGCAAACGCTATTCTTAAGCTCATATGGCGCCCGCTACGCCCGCAGCGCTTGCAAACGGTGTTTCTAAAACTCCCTATTGTCAAGCATCGCTGCGTGCTTCTGAGTCAGTTCTACTAACGTGCGCAGCGGCCTGGAAAACTTCGACGAGAAATGCGCACGCTTGTCACTGCAACAATAGACTGGATTGAGGTTCTTTCAGCGTTTCGCTGTTTCCGTATCACTCTGGCAGGAAGGACCGGGGGCGATGTGTTGGCGTTCGTTTTCTTCTTCAGCACAGGTCTGTCCTTCGCATTCCGTCCGGCTGCGCTGTCTTGCTCTTTCAATATACTCAGAATAGCAGTCAGAACAGCACTCAGAGTAGCAGTCAAGGGAATTGTTACATGTGCAGTCAAGCGGACATTCAACTGTTTGGCTTTAGTAACGAGAACTCAATTAGAATATTGTTTTCTATTCCACGTACGGCCTTCTATTATCACTTGCATGCCTCTTTTCTGAATATCACACTGGGTTCGACTATATGCTACATCAACGTTACTAGAAAGTATCTAGTAACGTTGATGCTACATGAATGCGCCGATCAAACTTGAAATGTATTTGGAACCGAATTCTTGGTGCTGATGTTGACTCTTGAATTCTTAAGAGGGAGATGCTCAGATGACAGGTGCCATTTGAGGTATCTGTCTGAAAACACTTCACCGTTCCGTGCTATGACCGCAATGTTAATTAAATAATTTTCTGCGTCGTTGAATGATCGCATCAATTGCAATACGCTTCTACAAGGTAATTTAATGAACAAGTATAGATTCACCAGGTACACTCGTCAAAGCACACGGCAAAGCGGGAAGATTTTCTTGTGTTCGGTCAACTTCGCATTCGCCAAAAGATGACACAACTGCGCAAATACGCACGTCACATTCCGGCTAACGACAGCGATCTGATCGCTTTGCGATTCGCTTTCGTTTGTAAGGTTCGCTCTGTTAACCAGCACCGGTATTCTTTTTTTTTCATTTGTTTACTCATCGGCTGAAGCGCGTCACGTCTATACCACGAAGTCCAGAAAACGTGCACCAAGCAGCGTGACTAAGACAGAGCGCCAAAGTGATCGATTTGTTTCGCTTGCGCAACGTACATGCAACGGCCTTTCGAAGCACGCGCCTTGATAATCAGACACTTTCTCGTACTCGTTAAACCAGCTCCCGTATAATGCCTCTCACATTACAAGAAAAACTAAACACGATTAAACTGGCATAAGATGCGAACGCTGCAGACGACGAGAAGCGCAGCGGCGCAAAAGGCGCGGAGAGGTGCCTAACTCATTCACTCCTGCGGGCGGAGTCGCGAGCGACTCATTTCTGATCACGTTGCCTCCTCAATAGGCTCCTGAGTAACCACCGTCGTGTGGGCGCTTTGGATGACGTCACATCGGGATAAGCGATGAGCCGTCTCGCGGCACACTTTACAGCCGGTTGCCGGGAAAGCCCGTCCTAAATCGGGGGGACATGCGGCGTACGGAGTAAACACTCGGCTCCTTACTCGCTCAGGTGTAAGTAGCACAGACTCGCGTGGCAAGTCGGGGACGGCTTTCGCGCTTGCTCGCACCTGTTTGAATCAGCGGCGGCTTTCGCCTCCTCGGAACCCTCCCCCAAGGACACCGGTCGTACTCCGGCGTCACCGGGAAGTTGACTCAAGCTACCCGATTCCTCGGAGGCACAATTGAGACGCGCGCGCGGCGCTCTTGAAACGCGAGCGGCGCGAAGAAGAATGCCCAGCGAGCCGCGTCGGAGACGGCGAGCGACTCCTGATCATCGCTGCCAGAGGCGCCGGTGCGAGGACGCTTTGCACTGATCGCGCGCCGCGCAGTGAAACTCTAGAAGGGAGGAAGAGAGACGCGTGTGGGGCGTCGTCTCGGTGGTGTTGCGGCTGTCACACACACAGCTTCAGCGACGACGCGACGAGCTTCGCGGTTTCCAGAGGCGCCCCGAGTGGCGTGCACGTGCGCGACAGGGGAAGGGACGTACCACCGCCGCCACCACTGCGTCGCCGGATGCCGGCGGGCGACGGATGTTTGCCCCAAGGAAGCGCGTTTTATTATCGCCCCCTTTGTTTCTTTAATTCGCGGAGCCATCGGCAGCCGAGTAGAAGCAGCGGGGGGCCGCACGCCGCCGAGGTGGTCTGCCGTTGACGTCGTGTCCGGACCAACCGCGGTCTCGTCGCCGGAGCTGGAACCTCTGGCCCGCCAGAGGCAACGATGCGAGCGACTCCGATCATGGCGGGATATTCTGCGCCACCCGCTCTGTTCCCCTTGTTCCTGGTTTTCCTCGGGACGGTCAGGACGTCCGCGTTCAATCTGGACACTCAGTTTCCTGTGGTGCTACCCGGACCAGGAGCTGCGGGAAGTCACTTTGGATACTCAGTGGCTTTGCATGGTGGCGGCCAACTTGGAATGCAGTGAGTACATGCACTTCATCGGATATTCGCAGCTGTGTGAGCATGTGTGTCATTGCGCGTACATATAAGTTGTAGCTCACTGAGCCGTGGAACAGTTGACAGGGTTACATTAGCAACACAATCTACACTGTTTAAATGGCACTGTGCATATTTCTTTTGCTGGGGAACATGCTCGGAACGACGCCGGTACACTTTAATTATTTAAACTTCTATGTAGTTTACTGCCTCTTTTATTTGGCCGATGCAACGTTTATCAGTAACATTTACTTTCGCGCTTGCCGAGTTAGTTGACTCATCAGTAACAGAGGTTTATAATTTAGTGCTGCCAACCTGCACCACTCGTCAAGAGAGCCGGCAATAGGCTAGCATAGAGCAGCTCACCGTTCTACACTTATGAACTTATAAGAATTCAACTTCGTTGATTGAAGTTTCCATGAGCATAAGTATTTATTTCCCAATGAACTTGAAACCAGCTACGCCGCTAAAATGAGACATTAGGGAAGAAAGTAACTGTTGCTTGTGCGTAAACGTCCATTGGTCGACGATGGTTGCATTGTTTCGGAGTCAATACGCCTACTCGAGCTGAGCATATATATCACTCTGTACCTTTTGAACAACACCGCTGGTGGTATCTGTTTCACGGCATGCGTGCCTTACGTAATTGTCATTATATATACCCGTTCTCCAAAGAAGGGCGGTATTCATTGGTCCCTCCGAACTTGCGCTGCATGCCTCTCGTTCTCCTCCCACCTCTCCCCAAACGAACACATTAGGAACCAAGCGCGGATAATCAATGCTTATCCGAATTCGTTTTCATCTCCCACGTACTCGAGCGAAAATTTGATGGGGCTCTCAAAAGAGGTGAGCGCCGGTTTATTCTGCACGGCTGTTTAAAGAGCCGATTGATATGTGGGGTTTAACGTCTCAAAACGACTATTTGATTATGAGAGATGTTTAAAGAGCCGGTGGCTCAAAATAACATATTACAACAAATCGTACAATTATATAGATTTACAAGGGATGTTCTTATCAGCGACCGAGACCGCTTGTTTACATCGTTTTATTCGGAAGCTCGAAGTTTACACTATACTTCACTCCCCTTTGTTTGTTTCAGCATTTTATTCTACAGTATTATACAATACAATGGTTTAAACTATTACAAACGCGTGTTAAATAGAATGTTGAATATCATTTGGTACTCAGTGCAGAACGTACTTATCAAGGCCCCCGGTAGTATATAGTATTCACGAAACATTCGCCTCTCACTTACTATAACTGTTGTGAAAGCGAGATGACCATTGCGGATTTTCTGTTAACATTCATTCTTGTTAACATTCAAGGTACATTAAAAAAAGGTTTTTTTTTTGAAATTCCGGCTCAGAATATGAAAAGAGCGATGTTATGAGCGTGCGACTCTTTCATTCTTGTAAGGAAGAGAATTACAAAAGAAATATTATCGTAAAAACACGTCAGGAAGCTCGCGGCTAGAACGATGAGATACGCAGGTTCACAGGGCGACGGAAGAGCGTGTGATTAAGCTCGGGATGCGGCATTTTATTTAAAGAAGCTTTCTGCCCGGAGACGCGAAGTGAGATGCGATAAGTCAGCCCTTGATTTCACGGGAAAGAAACACACGCCATATGAAGGGAGTGACTGAACTCGGTCCATTGCGGTGTCATCGTGGCTAAAGCATATATCGCACTGCCGCCGAACCCGATGCCGCGGGGTTGATACCCGCCCATAGTGATCGCACTCTCGTGCGGAGAGGACGCAACATTTCTCGAATGCGCAAGTGATAGAACCAGGGTAGGGGCCAGTCGGTTGTGCAGCGTTAACGTTTTTCGCGCTGCAAGGGAACGAAAACGACGTAGCGAGAACGACACGGGACAACACAAACGCGGAAAAACTCACTCACTTCTCTCACTCACTCACTCACTTCACTCACTCACTCACTCACTCACTCACTCACTTCACTCACTCACTCACTCACTCACTTCACTCACTCACTTCACTCACTCACTTCACTCACTTCACTCACTTCACTTACTCACTTCACTCACTTCACTTCACTCACTCACTCACTCTAGCCGAGTAGAACAAGTAATACCCAAAAAGGAAGCACACATACGGTGACATACCACAACAGAAACAAAACAGAAAACAACAACTAAGAGATAAATAGCTGGATCGGGCGCTGAAAGAGAAGAGGAGAGGTACATTGAAGGAGGATTGCCTCTCGGTTAAGCGTCGGTCAAGTTCAAGTGAAGGGAACGCACAAGGACGGCGGGGTTGCTTGAGAGACGCGTTTACGACAGTCTCTGCGGGGGAAACGAATGAAGCTTTGCAAGCGTGCGGAAGTTGAGAAGAAAGAGTATAGGGATGCTGCGAGAAAGGAGCCAGGAAAGTTCTGACATCAGAGGGAAATTGCTCCCCCCTGTGCGCTGGCTAGAAGGCGATAGCAAAGGGATAATGCTGATTTACCTTATCAAGTTTACTCAAAACCGGGAAGAGCTCATATTACAGGCAGCCGACATAAACCAAACATGTTGCATTAAGGAAAAAAATATGAAGGTGTAAGTCTGCCGATTGTTCGGATAATATTAGAAAATTTATCCTGAACACTAACCAATTCGCTTAGCTAAAAATCTTAATGTATTAGTTTGTTCCAGTTTTCAAGATCCAGCAAGTGTTGCTAAACATTCTCGAAAACCACCGAATGTACCTATCCGGTGTTCCTACAAGATTATAGTTTTGGAGGGGAGAGGGTGGCGAGGGTGTTAGCGATTGTCTATTATTGTGTGGGTGATTCGTATCTATTGATGCTCATACTTACAAATCTCAGCGCATCAAGACAAAAAAGGCGCACAAGACGAACAAGACAGAGTGCGAGCGCTGTCTAACCATTGTGTCCTCGTCGCCTTGTGTCTCCGTCGTGTTCGCGCTGATTCTTTTAAGCATACATGGCTTCCAACTCGCCCACCGGCGCTACTTTACTGCTGTGAGTGCGCCATTTCAACTGTTCATCTGTAATCTGCAAGGCACGATGTACAGAGATAGCTGTAAGGAATGGGAAAAAAGTGCATAAACCATTACTAGAAATTACTGGTTATACTGTACAACGGTAAAATAAACATATATATATCAATGTTCTGCAAACAGAATCTACTTCAGCTTCTAACGTATATAGATTAAAAAACGATAGAAAATTCACCTTGTTGGGCAGAGAGTGATGTCATAAAAAGTGTATATAGGCGTGCAGCTACAGATTAAAGTGGAAACAAGGAGCGTAATGAATTAGCAGATTGAGTGAACTTCATAACACTTTTACGTAATTTCATTAAAAGTAGTGCTTGTGAAGTACTTACGAATTTCTGGGTAATTTTGTCAGCCTCAGAGGCCGTAGTAGAAAGAATCTGCAAAAATTCGCCTTCCTTAATTTAATAATTTTAACTTACTGCGCAATCACAAATGTAATTCGTGAACGACTCCCCGCACATAACCTCTCGTGTTTCTCCGTTTCTCGTAATCTTTTCTCTCGTCTTTCCTCAGCTCGCTATGGCCAAACGTTGTAAGTCTTAATTGGTTAACTTTCCTGCTTTTATAGATAATCTTCTTGCTGACCTGGAGGTCGCGGGCTCGGTCCGAGCCGTGGTGGTCGCGAATTCGAAATTTCGAAAAATAAGAGACGAAATGGATGGTGGTGCGAGAGAGTGCGTGTGCCTTTGTGTGCGTGAATGCGTTGCTGATAAAGAAGGTTTGTTCGTCTGATTCGCCGCTCCGCAACCGCTGTCTATATTCTAAGTACGCACACCACACCCACGAACAAAAAAAATCAGAAACACGCCATACACGGTAAAATAACCGAGATGTGCCGTCAAGCTCTTTGCTCAGTGGCGCTTGACTGGCATTTACTCGGCGTATCACATCCGGCCATTTCACGTACATCGTCAGCAGACCTTGTGGTTGCGTGAAACCGCGCTCGAAATCGTGGATGGGCTCTGAAGCGAGGACAGACCGCAATAACCGAATGACACGCACTCGTATCAGTGACGCTAACTTTGTCAGACTGTCGTTGCTACATTCGATGCCCGGTTTCATACTAATACTAACTTGCACCGAGTCAAGGAGTATCGGCTGTCTCCGATATTTGACAAAAATTGTGCTATTCTAATAAGTATTAGCTGAAGGCGATGAAAGGATTACACAGTATTGGTTGGTTGTGACTAATGCGCCTTTACTACGATAATTCTTTGTTATTGCAATAATGAGATATTGCACTTTACGGAGCAGAAACCTGGAGGCTTACAAAGAGGGTTGAGCTTATACACAGCGAGCGATGGAAAGGAAAATTATAGGTGTAACCACAAGAGACGAGAAGAGAGTCAGAGTGGGTCAGGGAACAAACCGCAGGGATATCATAGCTGAAATTAATAAAAAGAAATGAACATGGACCGGGAGTGTAGCACGTAGGCAGGATAACCGCTGGTCATTCGAATGCACGAAGGGGAGACAGAACGTTAGGTGGGCCGATGAGATTTGAAAAGTTCGCAGGTACAACGTGGCAGCAAAAAGCACAAGACTGGGTTGATTGGCGGATCATGGGAGAGGTCTTTGCCCTGCCGAGGGCGTAGTCAGGCTGATGATGATGATTGACCTGCGGGTCAGCAGCCGAGTACCTTAGCCACTAGACCACCGCGGCGTGGCAACATTTAAATACGGCCACGTCTGTCGGGATCTATCCATTACTTTCAGATCAGCAGCTGAGCACAGTAACCGCAGAGGCGGACTCCTCATAATTGTCAGTGAAGCCGGGTAAAACTTCTTTTTGATATCATCTGTGTGTTGGTTTTGTCAAGAGGGGTATTCCACACAATTAGCGTCGCTGCTGTGATGACATGCTATTTACAGTGTTGACTAAAATTGACGAAGGTTGCTTGCGCGTAACAGATGAAATGATACGAGGCGACTGTTTCGGCGTATGAGAAAGAGGAAGAATATAACTGTAAAAGGAGAGGGCAGACAGCGTAACGAAGTGCGCGCCTGGTTTGTTGCGTTATACAACTGGCATTTGAAAAATGTACGTTGACAGAGTAGATGTCCCGTAAAAAATGAAAAGAAGTTAAAATGAAGAATGAGATAAAAACAGCAAACACGCGCCTTTAAGAAGCACAATAATGCCACAGAGACTAATTACACTATCCGACATTACGAAGAATCAGCGTCCACAGTCTTGTGCGCACTCCTGCTTGTGGCCGCACGACTCATGCCTCTTGTTCACGAGCACGAGTCAGTGTGGGTTGGTGCTGCGAAGAAGAAGAAGGTGCGTGGGCGGATGAACAGTTTTTGTTTTGGAACGCTCTAGCGGACTCTTCCATTTTTTCGCACATAATTTTCAGGGCACAAGTTCGCCCATAATAAACTAGTTTTTGGTGTTTCTTCTCTTGCACCCGTTACAATATGTTGTTGTTGTTTTTTTGTCGCTGTATTTGGTTTTACAGTGTAGGACGATTTGTGGAGAAACGAAACTGCTGCGCCTCTAGGTTTAGCTGAAAAAAAAAGGGGGGGGGGCGAGGCGGGGGCGGCTATGCTAAGGACTACGGGGAAAATATAGTAGGCGAAGGGGTTGTACGTCATGTTGTGCTAACGGGCGTTGACACCAGGAGGCGCGCTTGACCTAATGACAGCTTGAGATACATCCCTTCAGGGTGAGTGAGCAGCCGCAGGCTGCCCTTTCAGTGTATACGCTTACTCCGCGCTTGCTTGATAAGGATGTGTGAAAAAAAAAATGCTGTGTGCTCAGAGGAAAAAGGGGGGTGGGTGGGTTGGTGTCGTCTTTGGTTGATACCAGCGCACCGAGTTCAGAACGGGCCCGCCCTGAATGCAGAAGCGAGGCCCCACGCAAGAAGCGTTCGGGCGCCCGAGTCGGTTAGTCGTCGTCGAGCTGTCTGACGCCTCCGCCCTGTGTGTGTCACACGCACAGCGAGCACAGAAAGGAAGCGTGCCCCACCTTCAGCCGCGATTTCATAAGCCGTGTGAGCCGTAGCGACGCACTAGTTCGGCAGACGAGTGTGTGAAGAGAGTTGCGTTTGCTTTCCCACTCTTTATTTATTTTTTTTACCGGATTTCGGAGCGGAAGGCCGTTTTCCAGCCTTCGTGGATCTCTTACGGACGTAACTGCAATCATGTACGCCTGCTGTTGTGGGTCGGCGATTATGTCTCGTAGTACTTCCTTAACGGCAGAGATTTGATGACTAAGCTATATAGTTTGCTTGCACGTCGCATGCCCATTATTCGGGCTTTGATTGATTCGTGGCAGCTTAGCGCTCTACACTGTTACCTGAACAAAAGTTGGCGCTCGCTGTTACTGAACAAGAAACAAAAAAAAGTTGAGAGCAAGATGGAGCCTTGACGTAATGAAATATCATCGAACCATGGGGATCACTGGACCCGTCGCTTCGCCGAATAGACTTGTATGCGTCAAGGCAGCACCTAACAAAGACAAGTACGGTTATCGAAGCGCTAGCTTCAGCGACTGGGCCCGTTTCAACGACGTTCAACAGTGCTACGAGAGAGGAAATCGCTAGTATCCATTCACATTACTCATCTTTATGTCTCTATTTTAGCTAACGTCGTTTTCTTAGACATATGCAATAATCAAAGAATCAAGGCAATATCTCCGGGCACAATCTGTTTCATCGGTCAGTTGACTTATCATTTTCCTTGCAAATCCCTTGACAGGAAGACGTGAGATTTCTGTTTCAATCTCTTTTTGCGCATCATAAGCGGTCTTCAATTCCCACTATCAACGCCTGATGTCAGCGATGTGTAGTTAACAGCTTGCCGAATCGGTCTGGTTGTTGCATTCCTGAAAGTGTAATGAGAACCCAAGTGGCGCAACGAAGATGTCGAGACAGACGAAGTATTGTCTTCCTCGCTTTGTGCGTCCTGTTTTTGGCGCTGTTACTAGATTTCCTAAAGGTGGAGTAGTGTGTAATTGTGGCTACAAGCAATGGCCCTCTCATTGTAGCAACTGTATGTCTGCAGCAATCTACCCTATTTTTCTTTTCTTCACACTCAATATGTTAGGCGTTGCACAACCACCGCTGCTCCACTTGCTCATCATTATATTTTGCTATAGTTCGGCAGCCCGAAGTGTAATCGCATCGCGAAACGGTTAATGGGACCGTGAAAGTCTCCGGACCGCATTCTGAAGGCTACCCCTAAATTTCTTGCGAGAAAACGAGTCAGCACCCATATATGTCAGACTTGTGTGTACAAAGCCCTGTCCTATATCCTGCACCATTCTTCGTATTTCATTACGGAACACCTAAACAGAGCGCCCAAGTTTGGTAGGCCGCTCGCTAAAGCACGTTCGCAAACGTATACCCTGACGAAAACTAGTAACGACAATAAATATTTATTGTTTAATACGGTTCCATGATAACAACGCTCGATCTGTGTTTTCTTCTTTCTGGGCTTCGTTTCTTCTCGACTCCTGTTTTTTGTTGGTGTACCATTGGTGTTCTTCGTACTTGGTTATCGTTTAAATAACTATGCATGATTGTTCTATGCCGTACTGCTGTGTTCAGTGATTACGTGTTCTTATTATTCTGCTTTTTTTTGTTTCAAACGTCGAAAGTTGTGACAGTGATGCTCACCCCTGTAATAAACACCAGGGGGGGATTGACAGTATTCTGTAAATAAATAAATAAAATAAATAAATAAATGAAGACCAGTCGATTTGCGTTGACACATTGGCCTGGTGGGCGTGCACAGGACGTGCAAAAACGACGGCAAGGATGGGGCTTTCCATTGGGGCATGGAAACCAAAAACAGCGCCCTAAGTGAAACGCAAGAGTGAGAGTCGCCGCCGCGCCTTACCAGTGATACTACATAGGCACAGCCAGGAGGTCAACGCGGGCCAGTGAGGCAGTCAGTCATGCGTGCGCGCTCGCTGTAAAAGGTGCATGAAAGTGCAGTGCACCGCCGAGTCGACGAGCGATTTCAACAGCCGCACTGTTCACCTGGAAAGGGATCGATTCTCTTGCGCCAGGAGACCGCAGCGGCAAGTACGAAGTTTCTCCACCTTTCCCACCCCTTCCGGACGGCCGTTGCGCGTGGCCGGTTTCCTCGACGCTAAGAAATTTATTCTGTATGCGTTATATGCGTGTACACATCGACGACGCTGTGACACGCTTCCTTTTATGTGGCATCTATCGTTTCTTGTGTTAGTGGGTGCGTCACGCGTAAGTCACAGATAAATTAAAACACCGGGACTCGAAACATTCGCATTCGACTGTACACTCTAAGAAAAATTACACTTGAATCGACTGTACACTCTAAGAAAAAGTACACTTGAATCTTTTTTGGGAGTTCTTTCTGACCACGTGTATGACTTCTTTAAAGAAGCACAAGAACTCCCTTTAGATGTAATTTTATACATTGGTCGGAAAGCAGTGGGACTCTAAAGAGTCTCCTTAAAAAAAAAGTCGTACACGTTTCACGCCAGAATATATTTCATGTGAGTAACACATACTGTTTTTTTTTCGTCATTTGCATGTAGTTCGTTGCTATTGACCTCGAAATCCGTCAGTGTTTCTATCGTGAGCGCCAGAGTTGAACAAGGCAGGTTATTCTTGACTTCATCAAATTCCACCGAATTGCCAAGTTCTGCAATGGGGGCATTTCGAGCTATAATCATAGAGCCTGTAGCTTTCCAGGTGAGGCTGCAAGAGCTGACGAGGTGACAAATTCGACAATACCATGGAATTTGAAGATTCCGTCGGGCCAAGTCATTTCTTCGACCGCAGAACAATCTAACAACGGCAGGAAGGGGAAGATGGGAGCTTTTGATGAGAAAAACCGTGAATAGGGGTTGTGTGCCCGAGCCTGGCGTTTTGACTTTTTGACGAGGGCACTTGTCTTCTTCAAGGCTGAAACTGATTCCCTTCAAGCTAACGTGTATATGCTCCGTACCCTCTACTCCAATCCCCCCGCGCACCACATATACAATTGTTCTATCCCCCTCTTTTGTTCAAATCGGAGGGGAGGGCACGAAGTTATAACGCTAAGGAAACCAGATGTAGGCTTGTGGAAGACAAGCCCACTTGTCGAAACGTCAGGCTCGAGCACACAACCCCTGTTCGCGGATTTTTATTGAGATAGCAATTATATGGACACTCTCGGCTGGATTTCGCCGCCGGCGTCGGCGTGGGCGTCAGTGTCAATGTCATGCATCGTATATGTATACGTATCCATATATATGAAAACGCAAGAAAAAAAATCTTAGAAAAAAAAAGACTCTGACGTGAACCGAACGTGGGACCTCCACGTTGAGAATGCGAGGCGTTAACCACTGAGCCACTGAGAGGTACCTCCTTTAACGCTCAAACGGTAAGCTATTTATATCTACCACCAACGCCTCCTGTAGAGGCGTTGCTACCACTTACCGCTATTGGCGGGCATCTCGGGGAGGAGGGAGGGGGAATATCGTGTTTTCAGCATTATCAGCAAGATGGCGTAGTGAGTGCGTGGTGGCTCTCATCTCTCACGCGTACTTTGGCCCGCGTAGAGAATAAGGGGGTACCATAGAGTAACATGTTACTCTATGGGTGTACACCCGATCGCGCGCTTTTATCTTGCTGTGGAGAGAATCGTACGTTTTGGCTAGCCTGGAGGTTTTGTCGGAGCGATTCTGTTGTAGTTACCGGGCGCAGAAAGGTCACTGCAATTGTTGCACAGCCTTCGTTTGCGAAAAGGGAGCGCTTTTTAGACACAGTGAAGTAACAACTAAGACGCTTATTCGTGTTCACCTGTACCTGTGGGCACCTGTCGGTACGTAGCTGTGCGTGACGAACGCGGTGCACGTTTCTATCTGCTTGCCATTGTGCACGTGGCTTTCAAATTTGTTGCGATCGCGTTCATTGCCTCGCCTTTGCGGCAAAGCTGGGACCTTTTTTCATGCATCGATTTATTATAATACGCTGCAGGCCCAATGCACAACCTCGTCGGGAATTCGATGTGGTGAGCCCGCGTCGTCGTAAGTGTAATCGGGATAGGGCATAGCATATTCTCTCGTTTTTCTTCCTCGTTCTTAGAAGCGTCATAGTTAGATCGTTCAGCACTTCACTAACTCGCCCAACTTTACACCCTGCTAAAACATCGTATAAACTCACTGCTTCGCAGCAACATGCACACCACGTTTTCTTAGATTCTTTTTTTCTCTTACGCGTATCTAAACTCTGTTCAATCTAAACCTTCAGCAGTGTGCTTGACATGTGTGGTTTCTATATACAATGCGAAAGAGGAATGAAACACTTAGACAGGTCAAGTGAGGGCGCGGGACACAGCGCTGACAAATAACCAAAATTTAGTACAACATAAATGGAATGTATGAGAAGCAAACGCTGTTCTATTCTGTTCTGTTCTATCTGATTTTTCCCATGCAGAGGTTGAGGTACATATTACCTATAGGCTACTCCATATCGATAAGTTCTGCAGCGAAAAAAAAAATACTGAGTGGTATCCAAAGTGAACAATTGTTTCACTCCTCTTTCATTGTTTGAGCCTTATCTGTACCTCTCTTTGATCAGAAACAAGCCATGCGCGTTTTGCTCACTGTTTTAAAGCTGAGAAACGCGGTATTGTGTTGGTGTTATTTCCTGAATCCTCAGTCACGGTGTCCTTGAGACGTATTGTGCTGTGCCTGCACTGCGATTGCGCAGGGCCCTCGTGGGTGCCATTCGGGCAAACTCGTCGCACCCTAGGTGGCGGGGAATTTACGAACCCGGCGTGCTGTATCGCTGTCCGCTGCTCGAGGAAGGCCGTCCCTGTGTCGAGCTGTACGTCGACGCTGTGGGTGAGAGTGCATGACAGTGCTATGTTGTACTATATGCTACGTTAGCGCAACATCTATAGTAGATCAGCGTGTTTCTGTCAGTAGCTGCGCAGGAACAGAATACGTCCCATCCCGTGACCATTATCCTCGTGTTTGCGTTAGTACTTAGTATAGGCGCCAATCTGTTTTGCTATACTCGTCCCTGCTTAATCATCGCTTGTAATATTGATCATGATGCTGTAAACTGCCCGAAGCATATTCCGAAACGTTTGCCTTGCGAAATCATTGCAACATTTCAGTATTTATCTCATCGCAGCTACACTGCAGTGCACATTTCTTTTTTTTTTCTAACTGAACTATTCTTTTTAGTTGTGCAAATAGGAAAGCAAGTATTGGCATGTATAGTGCCACCCTACCGCCACCCCATGTAGTACATTTCATGCTTTTTACCTTATCTAAATAAATATTCACATTCTAAAAAGGAACAGTGAGAAATAAGACGTAGAATGTCTTATATTTAAACGCTTTTTATGTCTTGAGAAGGAGGGCGATGCTCGAGTATCACCATGATACTCGAGTATCACTAGGGTGATACTAGGGTGATAGTTGAGTTCTTCGTTATAATAAAACACCAATGCGAACGCTGTGTGCGCGCCGGCTTTCGAAGACGTAAGATGCACCATTTGAATTAGTGGTCAAATAATCAAGCTGCAAATTGTTTCAGGTAACGAAGTCCACGACGATCATATCGAAACTATGCGCTATCACGACTTGAAGGACAACATGACCCTGGGAATGTCCCTCGACGTTTCACCTGACGGGAGCGTTGTGGTGAGTGCCTTCGACGCAGCGCTTCTTCAAGGTTTCGCGTTTAAAACGCATGTGCGAAGACAAATGAAGTCCGTGTTTGGTGGACCTCATTTGATGTTACTTCCTCCTAATTTCCCCATTTTTAAAGAAGCCATGGCACTGTCTCAGAACAATTTTTGGCTTTCAGCAAAAAATAGAAGTAGGCCTTGTATTATGCCTCTACATTTATGAAAAAAAATGAACAGTAAAACATGATTATGCACTGGAAGTCGTCCACTAAAAACCATGCCAGCGCTGGCGACCGTGATTTCGTTTCGCCATGTATGACGTCGTTTGCTGCATATACAGCAGATCGATCGTCTTCTACCAAAGTTTCAGCCGCTTCAAGTCGTTCAGTTTCAATGCAAAGCTTGCCCCGCCGCGATGGCCTAGTGGCTAAGGTACTCGGCTGCTAACCCGCAGGTCGCGGGTTCGATTCCCGGCTGCGGCGGCTGCATGTCCGATGGAGGCGGAAATGTTGTGGGCCCGTGTACTCAAATATGGGTGCACGTTCAAGAACCCCAGGTGGTAAAAATTTCCGGAGTCCTCCACTACGGCGATTCTCATAACCATATGGTGGTTTTGGGACGTTAAACCCCACAAATCAATCAATCAATCAATGCAAAGCTTAAGAATGCTGAAACAGCTCGATCGCACGCGCAGCTGTAGCTGACCGAGGAACAAAATTGTTCGCCGGAATGCTGACTCTCGCACGGGAGACGGATCGTTACGTCATGGTGCGCGAGTGCGCCATCGTTGCCAGACAGTCGGGCAACTCGCGTGTCTATAAAAATACTCATTTATAAACTATGCGGTTGATCAAATGTACTAAGGTTTCTTGCGAACGCACAGGGTTTAACACACATAAGGCAGAAGGGGATATTGCACCTGAAGAATGGGTGTCATGGCCCCTTTGATAACGACTTTAAGCGGTGTAGTTACCGGGGAGCTTTTAGGACGGAGATCAAGGGTCAAGTTTGTTGCATGCGATCCTCTACAACCCGGCCTGCCTGGCGAACTCAAGGTGATCCCCCACCATGTGCCCACGATAAATTTAGTCTTTACTTGTTTCGTATTTGCATGCGTTCAAAAATCACTTCGACGAAATCGGAAGCGGGTAAAAGTCATGGGAACTGGTGGTCGACCTTGACCAATCAGATTCTTGCTTCTACTTGAGCAAATGACACTGCGGTGGATGAACTGGTCAAGTTTATTTGTGGTGGCGAATGAATGCATCTCCAGTAGTGTCTATTTCGTTTTCGTGCACTTTGTCAGAGTTCTGTTCGCCCATCTGATTATATGCTCACATCTTATTTGTGGTATAAAACAAAACCTGCATAGTCTGGATTCTCGCGTGATACTTCAGAACTCTATCATTAAAGATGCAACCGCAGCATACTGCAGAGCAATAACTTCACTTACGCAGTGCGTTTAAAAGTGAACTAAATCAATGAACCAACATTCAACCGAATACATTCAGAGGTACTCAGCAGTTACGTTTCAAAACGTCAATATCGAAGGCCAGAACGCACTTTTCAGGCGACACATCAAGTAACGGAAGTGCGTCAAGCGTGCTATGCGGCGCAAAGTAAACCGGAATAGGCGCATCCTTCAGACCTTCCAACGTGCGTGAACAGCCCTGCGTTATCTGACACCTTAGCTTCGAGATATCCTGCGGAGACCGGAAAGCCCCCGAACTTACACGTATGGGTTCACGAATACATTGTCGTCAATCACCTCGGGAATATCCTGGACCCAAGAGAGGCTTCCGCTCTGTTGTTATCGCTTTCGTCTGAAGACGGGAAGACTTGAAGCAAACGAGCGTAATTTCAAAGTAGTTCATTGTGAACAGGAAAAGTTGAAGCTTGATAAAATATTGATGACGATTGATTGATTGATTGATATGTGGGGTTTAACGCCCCAAAACCACTATATGATAATGAGAGACGCTGTAGCGGAGGGCTCCGGAAATTTAGACCACCTGGGGTTCTTTAACGTGCACACAAATCTGAGCACACGGGCCTACAACATTTCCGCCTCCATCGGAAATGCAGCCGCCGCAGCCGGAATTCGATCCCGCGACCTGCGGGTCAGCAGCCGAGTACCTTAGCCACGAGACCACCGCGGCGGCTTTTGATGAAATATTAAACTGCTTAGAATGTTTGTACATCTGTTAGTACGTGTTTCATTAATATGCGCGCGTGTCAATGATGCATGTATTTGTTCATGTCATAAATTTCTTGAAACATGCACCGATAAATTTATGGCGCAACATTGCATTGCACTTTTCGCGTGTGCTTATAAGAGTAATAAGAAATATAATAACAACGTTTTTATTGCATTAAGGGAGGAAGCTCTGAGGGAAAAATATGTTTTTCATAAGTTCTAAATATCCTGTGTAGTGTATAAAAATTGCTGAACACAAAACTTACCTTGTGGGCATTTATTTCTTTTTTTCCTAAGCTGAATGTTAAAACTACGTGTAGTCTCAAATAACATTTAACTTAAGATCCGAAACGTTGGAAACGATATTGTCTAAGAAAGCATAACCCAAGGCTATTGACTCGTGATTGATAACGATGGTGGCACAATCATCAAATGCGCTTTGGTATTTTATTTATTTAACATTTTATTCTTGCCCGCATTTTCGCATGGCTAATGCCTGATGGATTTGAAGGACAGTTTAAATCAAGTGTGTTGCAGTTGCTTCAAGAGTCCCGTATGTTTCATTTGTTGGTACATTGTACATAACGAACGACCACACGCGAGGCTCGAACACATTTCTCGTCTTCCTTTCAGGCCTGTGCACCCCTGTGGAAAAACCAGAAATGGTACGGAGTCCACCTAGCTAATGGCGCTTGTTACGTGCTTGATCAGGACCTCAGGCAACCAAAGAAACTAGTCCCTCTAGTCAAAAGAAGTGAGTGTTCATGTGTTTTTTTTTCCCTTCCTGCTAGCTGCATGTTGTAACTGGTGGCATGCTTCTCGTCATTCCGATATGATTTATTTCATCACGTTGAAACAGTTTCTTATATAGTTACCCTTACTAGTACACCCTGATCAACTGTGCGTCATAATTTTGTTTGCTTTCATGCTGGCTAACGAAAATTTTAAGCTATCTCCTTTTCACTAGGCCATTCTTCCCTACGAAGATACTCAGGCTTATTTAGGTGTTATTCTATGTACTGTCTAATACCAACATCTTGTTAAATGGTGGTATTTGAAGCCAATCAGAGAGGTCATTGCAGACTTGTTGGCCAGAGGTGAACACTGGCGGAGTTTGAAAATGTCCAGAATAGCAGCCCAGGGTTCTAAAAGCCTCTACTAAATACTGCAATGCCTCAAAGGTCTTTTCTAAGGCAGTGAAGGCCCTTAACGCTTTCTCGCCCTTATACGGGCCTAAGAATTTTTTATACCAAGGCTCCTTCCCTATGGGCCTCCTCTACTGTCTACTGTATGTTTTTCATATATTGTGCGGAGAATTTCGCGTGGCCGCTGATTATTGGGCTTGTACTAATTTGGTTGAAAGCAACGATGTAAACACGAATGCAGTAACGTATATAGTGGTAATCGAGATACCCCATAAAATACCGCGCCACGTGTGCTGGGACGTTCAGTCCGTTTTACATCGAGACGTGTCTTTGAATACATTGAAGATGCTACACAAAAGCTGTATTGTTTTAGCGCTTTTACCTAACGCAACGTTTTGCCCGCTCACAAGCTCGTGCTTGTCTAAATGCGAAGTTGTAAGGGCCGTCAGCTTTTGCAACAATTTATTTATTTATTTATATATTTATTTTGACATGTGCTCGACCGCTTGCCTGCGAGTGTCACGGCTTCTTCTTTCATTGCTATCGGTCTGTTGCAGTTTTCTTTTCTTTTTCTTAGAATAACTTGCTTGAAAGCGTGCTTTGGTTCTAACTGCGCAACCGTACGCTGCAGCTGTATGCATTGTTGCAACTTTTGTTCAGAGTTTGTCTTGCAGCGCCGGTTTACCGTGACGGTAAGCACGCTATAGCACCGTATACCAACGTGATGGGCACGCAGCTTTTTACGAACTTTTGGGTCGCTCGATTTGCTTATTGCGAACGGCTAGCTTGATGCGACGGCCAAAGTGGCTAACGGAGGCCTTTCGGGGTTTAAAAAGCTACGGGCCGACGGTAACTGTATCCGTATACAGTTACCGTACGTTATATTGTACGTTAACGTATACGTTGTATCCATACTTACTGTACGATATTGCCGTCGCGGCTAAAACACTTTAACATCGCAAAAGGCGCCAGCAGGCTCTGCTCCAGCGGGTATATATGCTCTGTGCGGCTGCATGTTGTCGCAGCTTCATTAATCGCATAAAGAAGCCGCGCAAGCACTTTTCCTTAGCGCCGATGGTTCCTCAGTGGGTGTTATCTTTTGTAGCAACTTCATTGTGCTTTTTTTTGTTTTCTGCATGACTTGTACCCGCCAGCACTTGCCTGCGCGGTAGCAGCTGCTTCGGATACATGTATCTTCTAGCATTCTTATACTAGTTTATTATAGTTAAATTGTCTGTACACAAAATGCCCCAGCAAGCGCTTTTTTGCTTTGGAAGTTTTTCATCAGACGGCAACACGAACGAATTAGAGGTCCGGTCAGACACCTTCTTATTAGAACAGATTGCTTCTTATTAGAACATACGAATGAGAAATGATCCTGTCACACCTAATGATATGCATAAGTTCTGCGTGATTCATTTATCTGATTTGTGTATGTTTTACTCGCATGCAAAGTACTGATGTATGCTCGCATGTTCTTGTAGAGATGCATTGAACATGTCTGCCCAGAATATAGCACGCATGAATGTGCTTACAGAGCGGAAATAATGTCAAACCCATCTGTGGCCCATCGCACGACGGTTTACGGTTTGTTATGCTGGTGGTCAGAACATGTTATACAGCTCCCCTTCCCTATTCACTTATCGATTGTCATCATGTTGTTTTCGTGAGCACCTTACACTTGTGCGAAATATGCGTTTCTCTTTTTGCTGAAAAAAAAACGGAGGGTGTTTATAAAAGGACAAGCTTTCTTCGGCGCACGTGTACTGCGCATGTAGAGCCTGGGGTCTTGAATTTTATTAACGAACGCCAACTGAATGTGCCCGAGATCCTCTTTGCATGCTGCATGCCTGTACTTTTGGGTAAGCAAGTCACGCCGACGTATATGTGCGGTCTGTTGCTAATGTAGGCTTGAGACCACTTCATGAGGCCTGGCGCCTATTAAATAGGGTGGCCGACTTTGGCGTAAGCAGGTCACGCCGTCAAGTATGTACGGCGCTTTGTTACTAATAAAGCCTGGCCCCCGTTGAATGCGCCTGCGGCGAGCATTTGTCGCAGACAGCGGTTAGTCACGTCCCTCCGTTCTATAGAATGCCCACCGGTCATTCGCTGCATACCACTGCACGGTTGCATGCCGAGTCTGAAACGTTAATGCCTATACGTGGCACGCTTTCTTACTCGCTTGTTCTTCTCTCGTTGTGTGGCTTCATGGCGCGGCTCCAGCTAGCTGTTTCAGTTATATCGCTAGCATCCAAACTCTAGCTGTGTTCGCTGTTTGGCCATGCTTTGAATATTTTGCGAAAATCAGGCAGTATAGATCTGAACGCTCGGAAATAAAAAAAACGAAAAGTTTTTTGAAATAACGATGTAAGGCAGCAACAAAAAAAAACATTACGAGAGCAACAACACTGCGCTATAGGATTACTGAAAAATGAAACAACACGATGCTTCGTTGCTTCATATGTCAGCTTTCCGGTTGAACAAACTTTTTTTAAAAATTTTGTTCTAACCAAACAGCTTAACTTTACGCGCTAGAGCAATAAGCAAATGTGGTGCGACCGCACTTCAGCCAGCGAAAGCGTTGTTTAGCGTTTGTCATTTTTTAATACGTCAATTGCACATATGTTAGCATATTCAGTACTTATAAAAGCGATTTGACAAGATGTCAATGTAAGCTAGCCACTGTGGAATCTTTCGCCATACTTTCCTCGAGTGGCGGATGACGAAAGGGCCAGAAAGAGTTATATATTCAGCCCGAAAAACGTGCATGAGGTGCAGTGAATGCCCCGAGTGTGGCGTTTCTATAGCGAACGGAGTGGCGGTATAGTTGGGGTGGTGTCGGCGTGGCTTGTATCCCAGTTGACCAACTGCTCCAAAACCGAAGTACTTCAACAGCCCAGCAGTCCGTGAACTACGACTACTACTACTACGCGGCGGAGCTGGGGTTCTCGGCGGCCTTCGCGGAGGTGAGTATACGATTTCCTTTCCTTTCTTCCTTTCTTAAATTTATTCCGCTTTAAGCTCCATCGCATTAGATACATGGAAGACGTATGCAGAATTTTCACGCGAGAACTAGAATTATCGCATCTCATTTACATTCCAGAGCTGTTGTCGCTAAGTGATGCTTAAATGAGTGTCCGCGAGACTGCGTCAGAAACACATTTGCCTAAGTAGATGATTGCACTTTGTGGTGCGCGCCCCCTTGCACCATATTTTTAATTATTATTCAATACAAAATAGCGGGCGACATGATCTAGGCACAATGTTTCGCATTCTAAAGTTGCACAGTTTTTGTCGTTTCAGATTGCCTCACCAATATCGAATTTGCATGAAGACTTACGTCTTTTAATGCACGGCAATAATTAGAACGAACAGACATGAAAGTCAGAAAAGTATAGGGGATAGTATTTGTACTAATTATTGTGTATCTTAAATGTGAATAAAGTAAAGTAGACAAAAAAAAGAAAAGTTGCCGCTTGCAAAAACTGAACCTGCGAGCTTCAAATAACGCGTCTGATATTGTATCAAAGATACAGAGATATTCATCCCCCCCCCACTTCCCTCCGTCCACTTTATAGAGTATATAGGTGTATTAAAATGTGTTAGTGATGCAAGGAGCTATGATGATGAGTGCGGAAAACTTTTTCCTTGCCTCGTGGTACCACAAATCAAGTGATATTTTTACGAGCTCCCACGAATCATACAAAGTGACTGCGTGATATTGCTTTATTTTTGCTGCTTAAAAAAAGCCACATGCAGTTTCCCGGCTATAATAATGCTTTCATTAATGGGTGCTGTCATATTTACGAAAACATAACTAACGTGGACGCACGTTCGTTCCCATAACTGCTCCGTAAGAGCCAGCCGTTAATCGTTCCACATTTCTTTTTGCCTCATCTATGTGATTAAATTGCGAATAATGAGCTGCATAGGGTTGAGCCCAGTGTTTACTTTATTGTCCTTGTTCTGCGTGTCTTCCCAACCAGGACGGAAAGCTAGTCCTTGGAATTCCAGGCTTCTACAACTGGGAAGGTAAGTCAAATTTTTTCTTTTTTTTTCAGTGTAGTTTTTAAAGCCGAGCTTGAAAAGAGTCGTTGATGCTCGCAGCGTATAACAAAGCTGGTATGTGCCATCCAATGCACTAAACAAAAGTCACAGTTTCGCTGCAAGGACGAAGCTATGAATGCGATATTAACACGTTAAAATGTCACGAGAAGAACGGCAAGCAGATGAAAACGTGCAGCGCGCTTCTTAAAAACGAAGGATGTACGAAAAGAACAAACACAGGAGCCCGATCGTTCACGCGCTGCGCACAAAGTATACGCACGAAATTGGCACACAGATATACACGGGACGATAGCGAAGTGTCACAGTTGTTACTTCACGGCGTTTCAACAGCTCGCCTCCGTCACGATTAGGAGGCCTGTGCAGCGAGCGAAGTGACCTTTGCGTGATCTGCATCTATATAAACGCAATTTTTCCGTCGAAAGCAGACGACGTACAAACTGCCCGAATCATGTTATATGCTCGAGCGTGCACGCACATGGGTGCCTACGCCCAGTACAACAAAGTGCACGTTCACGAGAAAACGCGTGAATTCAGACCACCTCGCTGACATTTACCGCTAGTGGCAAATAGTAAATGGTGGCTCACTGTTAGTATGCCGAAGGGCGTGCACTTCTGTGACCAAGTGGTCACATAGTATAGCGGAGGTGAGTGGCGGTAGGAGGCGGGTTAGATGCTGGAGACGTGCAGCTTGTCAAGCGAACAGAATGATTAGCGACAATGCTGACTGGGTGGAGGCGGGCGTGGGAGAAGGCAATCCGCAGCGTCTCCACGAACGCAAGTTGTGAGACGTTAGTGATTACGTGATCGTCCTTCGCGCCGTTAAGTCAGCGAAGTTGACCCCTCAGCTGCGCGTTGTGAGTTGAAGTGACGCTATTATTTTTACAGAACTGGTGAAGATGAAGAATGGACATAGAAAAAAAAAGTAACGTGCCTCATTTCGTTGTATTTGTTGCGGCTGTACTGTTGTCAAACCTGCACAACATACATTGGCGGCAATTCATTGCCGCCAATGTATGTTGCCACTGGTGCCACTCGTAAAAAAAAAAAACTATATGATTACACAAACTTACTTTTTCCCCCTTACTGTGCAAGAATGCGTTATGGGTGTCTGTTGTTTCTTCTGCAGGTTCCATAACGCGCTACAACCAAAACCATCAACTCACGAGTCATCACATGCTTCTGGGCACAAAACAAAAAGATTCGTACAAAGGTACCTGAAACTTTTTTTTTCATATTCATTGCGCACAATAAATGACAAATATTTTAACATTCTGACAGTTGCGATCCTTTGATTATGCATCATAAGAAAGACGAAAATCTTTTATTAAATTTCTAGCGTCTACGTGGTCTGACACGTTTACGTTCTTTCTGTCCACAGGCTACGCCGTCACAACGGGAAGGTTATTTCAAGGACGCGAACTTACCGTCGCCGCTGGGTCACCGCGTGGCGGCGACTACAAAGGACAGGTGAGCACAGAACACGTATACATTAGCGAGGGAGGTTCGCTAACAAGCGCAGAAGGGGGGGAAATGCAATCGTTACCGAAACGACAATATTTCAGAGAAACACGAGCGCTTACGGACTATCCTATTTGATAAAAATAACAAAAGGAGATCTTACTTTATCGGGAAAAATGGGAGCTCGCGAGGCTTGGTGTGGGTGGGCCTGCAGGTCCTACGATTTTTCTTTCTTTGCGTGAGCACAGTTGGCACCGTGCTCAACGACTCACGTTTCAGCGCCGGCACCGGATTGATCGTGCGTCCGCACCAAGGCAACAGTCAAATGTGACAACGTGAGATGGTTAGTGACCTTGATTAGAGACCAGATTATATCATATGGGAAACCGCTGATTGTCGCCGAGCCCACGATCAAGGCGTCAGTTATTTGAAAGGCAAGACGCACACACTTATTTCATGTCTCTAAACAGGGGTATACGTGTCGTCAACCTACTAAGGCGCTTGTAGCGACGTCGTGGCGCGCAGGCTCCGCCCAGCCCAAAGCTCGTCCCTACGACCACGTGACAACTTGCACAGTAGCTGCCTCCGAGAACCACGTCAGGGAGCCTCCCGCACGTGCATTTATCCAGCCACCATGAGAACGATGGGTGTAGTACGCGAACTCACCTGGTCTTCTTGCTTGTAGCTTTATTCGTTGTTGTGTTTTGGTTTTGTATCAGATAAAACAATGAACTTATGTGAACTTTGTGGGCTGATTTGAATTGGTGAGCCTAAATAGGTTAAGGTTGTGACAGTGGAGTTCTAACGCTTTCGTGAGGGGGGAGGCAAACCTACCGCACTCGTCGTATATATATATATATATATATATATATATATATATATATATATATATATATATATATATATATATATATATATATATGTGTGTGTGTGTGTGTGTGAAAAAGAAGGTGTCCTTGGATCCAGTGGAAAAATACCAAAAAGTGGAGGACGGGCAAAACGAAAACTTTTTATTTTTCCTATGTTTCAGCCGGGGACCGGCCTTCATCAGGGAACAACCTGATCAAGTTTTTCCCTTTTCCCTGATGAAGGCCGGTCCCCGGCCTAAACGTAGAAAAAATAGTTTTCGTTTTGCCCGTCCTCCACTTTTTGGTATATATATATATATATATATATATATATATATATATATATATATATATATATATATATATATATATATTGTTAAGACGTTTATTGGTGGACACTCGTTGATGATTCACGAAAGCGACAGTCAATGCGGGGACCGACTCTCTACACGAGCTGCTCTTCTTCTTATGAAAAGGGCGACCCACTAGAAGGCACTCGAGAGGACGACCCACTGTTCGAAGGCTTTGCCACAACTACCCCGGGTACGAAAAGGGAGCCGCCTGACGACCTAACAGGTGGTTACAATGAGCGGGTCATGGTAGGCCTTGAGGCGCTCCACGTTAACAATGTCGCGTCCTCGACGGCGCATGTCCGAAGATGGTTCGATTGGTTCAATCAAGTAGTTGACAGGAGAGGTGCGTTTGACGACACGGTAGGGGCCTTCGTATTTGGGCAATAGTTTTGAAGATAGGCCAGTTGCAGTGGTAGGGATCGAGAGCCAAACGAGCGCTCCAGGGAGGAACGTGGGCGCTGTAGTGCTGGCGTCAGCGCGAATGCTTTTTTGCCGCTCTTGATCGTGCGCAGTAAAGGTCTTTGCAAGCTCTCGACACTCTTCAGCAAGCTTGGCTGTAGCAGAAATAGGCGCCCACTCAGACGGATCTGGCCTGTACGGAAGTATCGTGTCGATGGTGTGCGACGGGTGCCTTCCATATAATAAAAAGAAAGGTGAAAAGCCAGTAGTGCTCTGAGGGGCGGTATTATATGCGTAGGTGACGAAGGGTAGAATGGAATCCCAATTTGTGTGATCGGCGGCGACGTACTTGGAAAGCATGTCGCCGAGCGTACGGTTGAAGCGTTCGGTGAGGCCATTCGTCTGCGGGTGGTAAGCAGCAGTTTTGCGGTGAACAATGTTGCACTCTTTAAGAATGGCTTCAACGACTTCAGACAGGAAGACGCGGCCTCGATCACTGAGCAGTTCCTGAGGTGGACCGTGTCGCAGAATGAATCGTTGGAGCAGAAAGGAGGCCACATCGCTCGCTGTAGCCGCGGGTAGAGCGGCCGTTTCGGCGTATCGCGTGAGGTGGTCCACAGCGACAATGGCCCAGCGGTTACCAGCCGACGTCAGTGGAAGTGGCCCATACAAATCGATGCCAACGCGCCCAAAGGGCCTGGCAGGGCAAGGTAGAGGTTGCAGACCTGCCGGTGATAGGTGCGTTGAAGCTTTTCGGCGCTGACAATCTATGCAGGAGCGAACAAATTTCTGCACGTAGCGGTACATGCCGCGCCAAAAGTACCGTTGGCGAATGCGGTGGTAAGTCTTCGATACCCCGGAGTGCGCACATTGCGGATCGGAATGAAAAAACTCGCATATGTCAGAGCGCATACTGCGAGGTATGACTAGTAGCCACTGGCGGCCGTCACCGTTGTAATTGCGCCTGTGGAGGAGGTCGTCGCGAATGGCGAAATGGTGGGCTTGACGACGCAACGCGCGAGTGGATGGAGTGGATGGATCAGCTAGTAAGTCGATCAGTGAGGCGATCCATTGATCCTTGCGCTGTTCAGTAGCAATGGTATGAATGCTAATAGAAGAAATGGCAAGGTGAGACGCGGAGTTGTGGGCGTTGTCGTCAGGCAAGGGAGAGCGTGACAGGGCGTCGGCGTCAGCATGTTGCCTTCCATTGCGGTACAGCACGCGGATATCATAGTCTTGCAGGCGAAGTGCCCACCGGGCGAGACGGCCTGAGGGATCTTTCAATGACGACAACCAGCATAGTGCGTGATGGTCGGTGACGACATCAAATGGGCGACCATACAAATAAGGTCGGAACTTCGTAAGGGCCCAGACGATTGCCAAACATTCCTTTTCGGTGACGGTGTAATTAGTCTCGGCCTTAGTAAGCGTACGGCTTGCATACGCCACGACATATTCCGGGAACCCTGGTTTGCGCTGCGCAAGGACAGCGCCAAGGCCGACACCACTGGCATCCGTGTGTACCTCTGTAGGGGCCGTAGGGTCGTAGTGGCGGAGTATGGGAGGCGACGTCAACAAACGACGGAGCGTTGTGAAAGCGTCGTCACACTGTGATGACCACGAATGGAGAGGCCCGTTACTTCCAAGGAGCTTCGTCAGCGGCGATATGATAGTCGCGAAGTTTCGAATGAAGCGCCGAAAGTAGGAACAAAGCCCTACGAAACTGCGCAGTTCCTTGACGGATGTCGGCTTGGGGAACTCGGACACGGCCCGAAGCTTAGCTGGATCAGGGAGAATTCCGTCCTTGGACACAACGTAGCCGAGTATTGTCAGCTGCCTAGCTGCAAATCTGCACTTCTTTAGGTTCAGTTGCAGACTGGCGTCACTCAGACGCGTTAAAACATGCCGTAGGCGCTGAACAATATATATATATATATATATATATATATATATATATTAACGCCACTTGCACTATAATGTGACTTTTCATACACAGAGAATTTGAGCAAAAGTGTAAAAAAAAAAGACACTCACCTTTAAGCAGCATGCACTTGTACAACACATATATGCATGTAGCAGCATTACACGCGACAATTTTATAATACCTCACAACTTTCCGCATGAATACAAATATGTCGATGGTGGCCTCGATCACCAACATTATATATTTTATCATACTATGAAACTTTTTTTATGGCGAAGTTTTTAAATGCGATGCAATTTTTAGGGAACCAAAGGTACTTTGGGCATCTTTATCTACTTATCTACCTGTCTGGTTTCCTACATCTTGGTGCTCTCGTAGTCGCCACATTACATTAGTATCGTCCAAAATTGGCATATGGACATGACGAACATAAGTGTCTGGTCACGACACAACTAACGTGAAAACCGTTCAGTCATGTGTGTCGCATATCACGGGCTACGGTATGAGCCTTAAAGTTTGTATCTTCCCAGGAACGGTGACCACAGACGTGGGCAATTTAAAGGCTAGAGCTTAAAAAAAATCTGGCATCAGCAGCGTTGATGCAACGAGTGCAAAGAATAAATATACAGCGCGTGCACATTAATCAGCGCATTCAAGTGATGAACAATACCTAAAACTTTTCGGAATAGATGGATAACGTCTGATTCAAGTAGGCTAGTCGCCGATCACATTAGCAGTGCCTATCTATAGAGGGTGTTTAAGTAAATGTGTCCAATATTCCTTAAAAATTATAGAAAGGCAGGTATCTACGCGCTTGCGGCGTGGCCTTCCAGTGGCCGAAGGCATCTTCAAATGGGTTTATACAAACATTATTTCCGGCATTAATTATAAACTAGTGGTAATAGCCGGTCGAGTCAAATGAGAGAATTCAGGCCCTTCTTACGGGTACTCTATAGTCACTTTGAAATTTGGAAAAACGGCGGTCATGTAGGCCATTCATAAGGTTCGGTTCGATTTGGTTTGCTTTTTTTCTTTCTCTTCCGTGCTCATAGTATGATAATGAAGTGGGTATTTAATACGACTGATGATGATACTTTTGACCCATCGGAAGGTGTCCTGCTCTCTCATGCCCTTACGGTTGGATGATACACGTGCGATCACACGTGTACTGTAGCGCTGTTTTGAGTATCTTGAGTGTGTGAAGACATCTCTGATTAGCTTGCCGGCTCGTACCTACTACTCTTGCGGTAACTTTTTTTTCCGGAAGGGTATTTCCTTCAAGTATGACTTCTTCCAATCTTGGATTCGGCCCTAATTGTTGGTTTCCCCAGCGTGCAGCCAAGGGCGACCACTGTCGAAAGCGGGGGGTGCAGTTACACTTCACCACACTTAGGTGGTGAAGTTACGCTTCACCACCTATACGCCTATAGGCGGTGAAGTGTAACTGGTGAACATTTACTGAACTTCGTTTTGCGACAACGGGGCTCCAGGCCAAACGAAGCCAAACAGAGCTGAAATAAAGAAGATTAGAAGTATCCGCATCCGCGTGCTACCCATACTTCCCATGCTCGCTGAAGCGCCGTGTCCTGCAGCTCCCATAGACACTAGCGCCATAGTTCCCTCTAGTGTACTCATCATCATCATCATCATCATGATCATCATCATCATCAGCCTGACTACGTCCACTGCAGGACAAAGGCCTCTCCCATGTTCCGCCAGTTAACCCGGTCCTGTGGTTGCTGCTGCCAATTTATACCCGCAAACTTCTTAATCTCATCTGCCCACCTAACCTTCTGTCTCCCCCTAACCCGCTTCCCTTCTCTGGGAATCCAGTTAGTTACCCTTAATGACCAGCGGTTATCTTGTCTACGCGCTACATGCCCGGCCCATGTCCATTTCTTCTTCTTTATTTCAACTATGATATCCTTAACCCCCGTTTGTCCCCTAATCCGCTCTGCTCTCTTCTTGTCTCTTGAGGTTACACCTACCATTTTTCTTTCCATTGCTCGCTGCGTCGTCTTCAATTTAAGCTGAACCCTCTTTGTAAGTTTCCAGGTTTCTGCTCCGTAGCTAAGTACCGGCAAGATACAGCTGTTATATACCTTCCTCTTGAGGGATAGTGGCAATCTACCTGTCATAATTTGAGAGTGCTTGCCGAATGTGCTCCACCCCTTTCTTATTCTTCTAGTTACTTCAATCTCGTGGTTAGGCTCTGCGGTTATTACCTGTCCTAAGTAGACATAGTCTTTTACAACTTCAAGTGCACTATTACCTATCTCGAAGCGCTGCTCCTTTCCGAGGTTGTTGTACATTACTTTCGTTTTCTGCAGATTAATTTTAAGACCCACCTTTCTACTCTCCTTGCCTAACTCCGTAATCATGAGTTGCAATTCATCCCCTGAGTTTCTCAGCAATGCAATGTCATCGGCGAAGCGCAGGTTACTAAGGTATTCTCCATTAACTCTTATCCCTAACTGTTCCCATTCTAGGCTTCTGAAAACCTCCTGTAAGCACGCGGTAAATAGCATTGGGGAGATTGTGTCCCCCTGCCTTACACCCTTCTTGATTGGTATTCTGTTGCTTTCTTTATGAAGCACCATGGTAGCAGTTGATCCCCTGTAGATTTCTTCCAGAATGTTTATATATACTTCATCTACGCCCTGATTCCACAGTGTCTGCATGACGGCTGATATTTCTACTGAATCAAACGCCTTCTCGTAATCTATGAAGGCTATGTGTAGTGGTTGGTTATACTCTGAGCATTTCTCTATTACCTGATTGATAGTATGAATGTGGTCAATTGTTGAGTAGCCTGTTCGAAATCCTGCTTGTTCCTTTGGTTGATTGAATTCTAATGTTTTCTTTACTCTGTTAGCAATTACCTTTGTAAATAGCTTGTATACTACAGAGAGCAAGCTGATCAGCCTGTAATTCTTCAAGTCCTTGTTATCTCCTTTCTTATGTATTAAGATGATGTTAGCGTTCTTCCAAGACTCTGGTACTCTTCCCGTCAGGAGACACCTCGTAAACAGGGTGGCTAGTTTTTCTAACACAATCTGTCCTCCATCTTTCAGCAGATCTGATGTTACCTGATCCTCACCAGCAGTTTTGCCTCTTTGCATGCTCTCCAAAGCTTTTCTGACTTCTATCATTACTGGTAGGGTGTCATCTGGGTTACTGCTAGTTCTTATAGTATTAAGGTCGTGGTTGTCTCGGCTACTGTACAGATCTCTGTAAAACTCCTCCGCTATTTTAACTATCCTATCCATATTGGTAGTTATTTTGCCTTCTTTGTCCCTTAGTGCATACATCTGACTTTTGCCTATCCCAAGTTTCCTCTTCACTGCTTTGAAGCTTCCTCCGTTTTCAGAGCGTGTTCAATTCTCTCCATGTTATACCTTCTTATATCGCATACTTTACGTCTATTAATCAACTTCGAAAGCTCTGCCAGTTCTATTTTGTCTGTTGTACTTGACGCTTTCATGATTTGACGCTTCTTAATTAGGTTCTTCGTTTCCTGGGAAAGCTTGCCAGTGTCCTGTCTAACTACCCTGCCTCCAACGTCCACTGCACACTCCGTAATGATACTCGTCAGATTATCATTCATTGTATCTACGCTAAGGTTGGTTTCCTCACTAAGAGCCGAGTACCTGTTCTGCAGCGAGACTCTGAATTCCTGTACTTTCCCTCTCAGTGCTAGCTCATTGATTGGCTTTTTGCGTATCAGTTTCTGTCGTTCCTTCTTCAAGTCTAGGCGAATTCGAGACCGTACCATTCTATGGTCACTGCATCGTACCTTGCCAACCACTTCCACATCCTGCACGATTCCTGGGTGTCTAGTCATTATAAAGTCTATTTCGTTCTTATTTTCGCCATTAGGGCTCCTCCATGTCCACTTGCGGTTTTCTCGTTTTCGGTAGAAGGTATTCAAAATCCGCAAATTATTGCGTTCTGCGAATTCTACTATAGTAGCTCTCCTCTGGCGTTTCTAGTGCCGATGCCATAATCTCCTACTGCCTGGTTCCAGCCTGCTTCTTTCCTACCTTTGCATTAAAGTCGCCCATCACTATAGTATACTGCGTTTTTACCTTATACTCATTGCCGATTCCACGTCTTCATAGAAGCTTTCAACTGGAGCGTCATAATGGCTGGATGTAGGCGCGTAAGCCTGTACTACCTTCATCTTGTATCTTTTGTTCAGCTTAATTACAATACCTACCACCCTTTCATTAATGCTATAGTATTCCTCTATGTTGCCAGCTATGTTTCTGTGAATTAGGAACACAACTCCCAGTTCTCTTCTGTCTGCCAAGCCCCGATAGCAAAGGTTCTAGCGTTAAACGTTGCCAAGTTCAGGTTCCAAAGGGGGCCTGTAGTCCAGAGATTCTTAGCACCCTCTGCTGCGTTGCAGATCTGACCGCCGCCATGGTCAGTTGCTTCGCAGCTGCTGGGGACTGAGGGCCGTGAGTTATTTGACGTATGCATGTGGGAGGTAGTGGCCAGATACTGCACCAGGGTGGCCAATCCTTCTCTGGTGAGGGAGTGCGTTCCCGGCGGTGGTTACCGGTGAGGCCGCACCCCAGGCCTCTTAATGCAGTTCTATCAACACGCGGATTTTTTTTTTTTGCCGGTTGGGAACTGCGCGGCACCGGATTTACTCAGTGTACTCATATGAAACTATATATTTGCTCAATGAATCGATTCGTTTCGGCGATGGCGGCGCGTTTTCCGCATTCGATAGAGCCGTTGAGATTTGACAGCTGAGATATATTTTGCAGCGATGAATTCCGTGAAACTACGACACCGCCACCGAAATTATTACAGGCTTCGCTTCAAAGCATTTCAATCGGCGTGGCATGAGGACTGTTAGGAAGACAACTATATGATTGCAGCAGGGCGCGGGTTCGAATCCCGGCGGCGGCGGCTGCATTTCCGATGGAGGCGGAAATGTTGTAGGCCCGTGTGCTCAGATTTGGGTGCACGTTAAAGAACCCCAGGTGGTCTAAATTTCCGGAGCCCTCCACTACGGCGTCTCTCATAATCATATAGTGGTTTTGGGACGTTAAACCCCACATATCAATCAATCAATCAATCAATCAACTATATGATTGCACGGTGGGCTTGTTGGTTATTCATATTATCTGAGGTATAGCGCATCCAGGATGGGATAGAGCAGAAAACACATAACACAAACACAGCGCTAACTTTGAACAAAAAAAAAGAGTTTTCGCGTGCGGTGATCCAGAATTACAGTGCTAGTGGGACGCATAACTTTAACATACCTCACATGTTGGAAACACGTACCACGCGGCTATGTGAATGACTGAATGAATAAACATTTGTTAGGTCCAGCAAAATGCGATAAACGCGCACCTCGGTAATCCCACGACTGTATCAACAAGTCTAAGATCGCAAGTTTCCCTGCATATTGGCAACGAGTGTACATGGAAACTGTGCACAGATAACGCGAGAGATAGAATTGTGGGTAAGAAAACTTGCACACAGTTTGTGGTCGATAATGTCACATGATAGCTTGTGAGTTTTCAAATTATTCGTAGACGAAACTGTCATGTGAACTTACACTTGGTGTTCCTATTGCAGACGTGCACGATGCCCATTCAGTGGCCGGATTTGTTATTCTTGCTTGCTTTTGTGCACTCTATTTTCAATCAAAAAATGAAACAGCCTTACCGCTTAATGTGCTCGCTTCAGATCACACAATTGTTCTTAGCAATTCAACATTTCTATCAGTCAGATAAGCGGTACATGGTGTACCGGACACCCGGAACGTGCCTCGTTCGTCTTGCTTTCTTTTAACGCAGCCGTGCATACAAAGAACTTGCTCTTCGATTTGACAGGTGTTTCTCTTCAGTATCGATGGCCCCGGCAACGATCGGGGAGTCGTGATCAGGAGCCTTCTTTCCGGATCTCAGGTGAGCTGCTTCTTAGCATCCACGGCTTTCCAACGTTGCAGCGCGCATCCGTAATAGGTTTTATTTGTTTTCTCTTAGAATGGCGGTTTACCGTATCCATTATAAGGCACTACACTGCATGGTCATGGTTCGCACGTGGTCGTTTTAGTCTGCAAGATCTGTATTAATTGTGTTGCATCGTCTCATCTCGTTATACAACGCGCTTTGAGCATCTGGCTCAGCCAAAGCACTTACGCCTCACGATACAAGCTAAACTAGAACTGTAAGCCGTGGCACAAGCTGTATTTCATTACCGTCGCTATTAGTTGTGTCGACTAGCAGACAGCAAGTTTGTCGTGTCAGCATGAAAATAAATTCTTTTTTGGGTGCCTGTTTCAGCAGCTCCATGGGAGAGAATGCACTGATACGGAGAGATATGGCGTTAATGTTGTTTTTACGGCTGCCTAAACGCTTTAGGTAAGGTTTGTGCTGCTGTGCAGTAAAAGAATGAGCAAGACGTGGACTGGTACTTGTTTCGTAAAACACACCAAGAAATCCACTAATCACCGATTCAATTAAGTGTAGTATATAAGGCCTCTTTCAGCTGTGCATGGTCACTTGTATACGTATAGAACAGACGTGCCGCTGCATTAACCAGAGATTATTGGAACGTAAGAGATCGCTAACCGGAATCTCGCCTTCTAATCTTTACATTGCCGAGAGTGTATAGTGCGCGCCGAAATTCGATGAACGCGCAGTTTTGTACCGGCACTGGAATGAAAAGAGGTGTTTTATAATTGAGGCATGACATATCAATTATAGCGGTAGTGCATGCGTTATCTAACCGTCGAATGACATGCATAAAGAAGAAATCAAATGTCACAACAGTTATATTTCACCACTACGTGTGCCAGATTCATAGGTTCGCGTATTGCATGCATGGGCATGCGCAGATAAGTACCTTTTTTTTCTCTCTCTTTGTGCGCTTCTTCAGTTGTTATGGTAGCCTTTGGGGGGCCCCGACTTCCTTCTTGAATCCGTGCTTGGACGCCCTGTCTCTTTTAGAATTCGCTGATATGTGGCGTAAGCTATAGATATGCGCTGCTTGCAATGTATCATGGTATGATTGCCTTTATGTGTCGACATCGGCTCTTGCTCGTTGGCGCGTTGCTTTCCGCCCCAAAAATGGCCGAGCCTTATTCTGCGTAAGTTTCATGATCCGAAAGCATTAAGAACGGCTTTTCGGGGGTTTCGGCGTCCGGGTTCTGTATATGCTTTTCGCCACTGATATACTCTGGTTGGCGTTGTTTATGGTAATGATGATCAGGATGACGGTGATATAATTACCATTACATCTAGGCTTGCTCGTCTCTCCCTGTACGTACAGATGTGCGAGTATTTCGGTTCTTCGCTGCTGGCCACTGATCTCGATGGGGACGGCATTGACGATCTGCTGGTGGGCGCTCCCATGCACAGCATACCAGACGGACAGGACGAAGGACGTGTCTACGTCTACCGAAGCAACGGAGTTGTGAGTGCCTGACAGGCGTCATTTTTTTTCTTTTTGCTAGCTTTTCCTACCTCCTGCTCTTTACATAACATTAGCTACCGTTCTTTCATGAAGAATTATAAATTTGACACTATATAACCACCACCGAGATCCTATTTGAGCCAGCATTAGCACAATAGGCCTCAAACACAGATCTCCTGCTAGGTTTGCACCTGCCTTATGTCACAGAACGCGTACTTGAATGTTCTATCTGCACCCTCTGCTGTTTTTATATGTTCTTTACTTCTCTCTAAACCAATCTTGCGACACAATGAGACCATAGCTGCTCAGCATTGCTCAACAGCGCATTGTTTTTAAGTTCATTTTCAATCTTCAAACATTCTTTCAAATTTCCTTGACATCCTTCCCGTTTCAACCCCTTCTATCATGCATCTGTAAAGCGAAAGCGGTGGCATTTTCATCATTGTAATTGATTGATTTGTGGGGTTTAACGTCCCAAAACCACGATATGATTATGAGAGCCGCTGAAGTGGAGGGCTCCGGAAATTTCGACCACCTGGGGTTCTTTAACGTGCACCCAAATCCGAGCACATGGGCCTACACCATTTCAGCCTCCATAGGAAACGCAGCCGCCGCAGTTGGGATTTGATCCCGCGACTTGCGGGTCAGCAGACGAGTACCTTAGCTACTAGACCACCGTGGCGGGGCTTTTATCATTGTAATCTATAGAGAAGTTGTATCAGGAGCAGGATGGTAGTTCAAGCCCCATGTTCACGTTAGTATAATGGAAAAATATCGTCTGAAAGCGCCCAACATTCGCTTTATCTTCGAAGGGACTGTATGCTTCCGGCTACTTGGAGGGACACCGAGCCACGGCCGCCCGCTTCGGAACCAGCATCGCCAAAGTCGGCGACCTTAACAAGGACGGAATTCAAGGTGCGTCGACGGAGATCTACATTACCACGCGCTAAACAAGTTATGATATATGCCTTAATAAAGCTGGCATTTTCATGGAACAATAAGCAATAAAGTAAGATGAACAAGGTAAGCATACAGGTAAACGAGATGAAACAGACAACAGATTAACAGTCTCAAAGTAAACAGAAAGACGCGTCTTGCCAGTTCTTAATTTCTCAGTGAACTAATATAGCCACTAGCTGATTGTCGATAATCACAAACGTGACAAAATTCAGCCAGTGCAGCACCTTGGTTATAGGCCGCGCAATTTTTAGTGTGTGGTTAGTTTAGACGTTTTATGGGAGTATTATAAGAACGTTACAATCCTTATGATAATAGATAGAAGAAAGAGAGAAAGAGATAAAGATGCAAGGAAAGACAGGCAGGTTAACCAGACACACATCCGGTTTGCTACCCTGCACTGGGGAATAGATGAAGGAGAAAAAAGAGGTTGCAGAGAGATAAGAAAGGTACACACAATCACGAGCACATTCGGGAGAGCACACACAGTCTGCAGGCGGTCGCTCAGGTTTGTTGTCGTCAAGTAATGTATAGGAGTGCTTTAGTCACTTTCTGCGCAGTTGAGGCAGACGCCCAAAGTGCCAGAATCACAGAGAATGGTCTATAGAGTCCAGTTGGTTCAAAACCATCCGAAGCTGGCATCGTTGTGTGTCGTAGCAAGCGCAGCTTCACAGGACGTGTTAGATGGTCTCTTCAGTTCCGCCGGGTAGATTGAAATGTAGCGTCATGTCATTGTTTCTTGTGTGTTAAGGCATTAGAGTAAAGAGATGAGATATGGACTCGTATCCGCTTACATATCGCCAATATTTCGAAAGTGTACAGAGATGCGAGCCATGCAGTCTCAACCAACATCACTTCGGCGCCGAGTGAGATAAGAGCGGAAATGGGAATAGCAAACGTGTAAAGCAAGTCGATATCGTGCGGGAAGCGGCGATGATTGCGCATGCGCTTTCATCGCGGCTGTGTCTTTAAGCGCGAGCGTGATTCACGGATTCCGGCATATGCGGGATATTGCTATCGCGATGTGTCACCGGTGGGTACTAACCTTTTGCATCACTCATGCCTGCAGACGTGGCCGTAGGCGCGCCCTACGAAAACGACGTTGGAGCCGTGTACATTTACCATGGGTCGCCCACGCTCGGTGACAGGACCGTCTATGCACAGGTGAGCTAAGAGGCAAGAGCGTCCCATGACGAACGACTACGTAGACGGCATACACCTTACTAATGTTGCCCATCGAAGTTCAATAGACTCTGAGAAACCTGCACGTCAGGGGTGTTGTTTCTTGGCCTTGTTCGGAAAGCATAACGTGTTTCTTCTTGTTGTTTTTTACACGCCTGAAAAAAAAAACAGGAAAACTATGACGCGCACACTGTGTTTGTGATTTTGTGTGTGTCTCACTGTATCCTCGATCGAGTGCGTCCAAAAATTCAGTAAGGTTCTGCGTGTTGGAGCTTACATTTGTAAATTCACGATGATTTGAACATATATGGCCCCGCCGCAGTGGTCTATGGTGCTCGGCTGCTGACCCACAGGTCGCGGGTTCGAATCCCGGCGGCGGTGGCTGCATTTTCGATGGAGGCGAAAATGTTGTAGGCCCGTGTGCTCAGATTCGGGTGCACGCTAAGGAACCCCAGGTGGTGGAAATTTCCAGAGCCCTCCACTATATAGGCAGCGTCCCTCATAATCATGTGATGATGGGTTAGGGACGTTAAACCCCACATATCTCCATCAGTTGAACATTTTGCATCGTCACTGTGGAATTGTAAATGCATACGTTAGAGGCGCGCTTCACAGAAAGGCTTAATGTGTACAGAATAACAAGGAAAACCATGAAAATTCCATTTTAATTGTTTAGTGATGGTACATTAGCTATCAGATAAAGATACTTCCTTTCTGAGCTTCGCGCCGAAAAACCAGCGCCGCGTCAGTATAACGTTCGGATTTCCAGGCTTTCTTTTGTTTGTTCGTACCTGCCCCGCACGTGTGTCTTCGCGGGGGTGGGAGGAGGTTAGGAGAACATAGTCGCAGCTCCCGAAGCTTGCCGTTCAGTCGATGTCACCTTTATGGCACATCTCTTCGTATATTTTTCAATAAAAGATATGCCTTAGCAGGCTCAAACTTTCCTGAAATTGCTTCAGCGTCTACCAGCGCTTCTATTTTCGCTTGTCAACCGAACATATAATCTTGACCCTGTCGTGCTTGCTTCTATTGTTGTTGCTGTTTTTGTTGCTGTACATTTTTGCTTAAATATGTACGTATTCCAGGTTGGAAACGTTTTATCAGGCGCGCTTGCGTAAGACGCTATTCATCGCAACCATTACAGCACTGAGACACGCTTTACGCGACACTGCGCAGCATATCTGCGCACTTAACTCGGCGGACACAGACAGTGGACATGAAAAAGCAAGATGAATAAGTTTTCCTTTTCATCGCAGAAACACATATGCAACCTTAACTTGGAAATGTGGAAGTTTGGGCTAGTTGGTATGGCATCACGATAGTTATAGCGCGAGAACAGAACGACCTTGACTCTTTGTCGTCGTTCTGTTCTCGCGCTATAACTGTCGTGCAAACTTCACGGGTGCATAGAATAATAATCGTTGGGCTATCACGTCCGAAAACACGAATGCGAGGGGATGCCGACGCCGTAGTAGAGGGCTCCGGAAATTTGTTCGACCTGCGGGTATTTAATGTGCTCCTCAGTTGATTAATGATATGTGGAAGTTTACGTCCCAGCACGGCAATATAATTATTAGAGACGCCGTATTGGAGGGCTGCGAAAGTTTTCGTATTCTTTAACGTGCTCTGGCAGTACAAAGACCTCTATAGCATTTCCCCTCCTTCGAAATGTGACCTCCGCAGCCGAGACCGAACCCATGACCATCAGGTCGGCAGCCGAGACCCATAACCACTGCACCACCGCGGCGGACTTGCTCCTAAATATACATGTGTGTGTGTGGCTGAAGTTCGATCCAGAGACCATCGGGCACCATAAGCACACCAGCGGGTTGTGTATAGGAAATACATATGAGAACGTAATGCGTGCGCTCTTGTTAAGTATGCGGAGAGAGATAGAGAGAGAGAATTATTTTAATGGGGAGCTGGAGAGGTTTGCCTGGTTTTTCACCTGACAGGCTACTCCAGTTGCCGGTTGATGACAGTGTTACATACAATGATAAACACACAACACATACAGTTACATACACGCATAACAGTCACATAACACATACAGCCACTCACACGCACTGCACTAAATATGCGGACGCAGAGCTTGAACAATATATTTTATGGCTCATGTGGACACCGCGCCAAAGTTTGTGTGGTGAACGCGTTTAAACTTGGGCAGCATGGAGAGAAAGAGAAAGAGGGAAGCAAGGAAAGGCAGGTAGGTTAACCAGACGCACGTCGGTTTCGCTATACCATGCATTTGAGAAATGGATGAAGGGGTGGTATGGCAAAAATTCGGGGCTGAGGTGCTTGATATCTACACAGTTTTTATCCATCCTCTACCCGCTATTAAAGAAATAATGAATAAATGATATCATTCATTCAGCTTTGCTGTCAATAAGTCAAGTGATAATTAAAAGAAGTACAGGAATAAAATATGGCCAATAGAAGGCAACCATGCAGGTCAAATAACTCCTTGTTGCCGACCTATAGATGTTTTTTTTTTTTGATATAGCTAAGTGTAGTAAGTTGTCTCTTTCGGTCTGCCACCTTTGCATCTTGCGGACATTTAGCCAATGGCCCTTTTTTCGTAAGATAATCGCAGAACTAAACTCACAATTTACAAATAATTATTTTCCTTTGCATCTTGCGGACATTTAGCCAGTGGCCCTTTTTTCATAAGCAAATAGCACAATTGAACTTACAATATACAAATAATTATTTTAGCAAGCTTTTATCTCTACCCGGACAAAGTGAAAAAAAATGATGGGTGAAAAGAGAGATGGATGATTACATGGTGAGTGTTGTCACCAAATGGCTGATTGATTGATTTGTGGGGTTTAACGTCCCAAAACCACCATATGATTATGAGAGACGCCGTAGTGGAGGGCTCCGGAAATTTCTACCACCTGGGGTTCTTTAACGTGCACCCAAATCTGAGCACACGGGCCTACAACATTTCCGCCTCCATCGGAAATGCAGCCGCCGCAGCCGGGAATCAAACCCGCGACGTGCGGGTCAGCAGCCGAGTACCTTAGCCACTAGACCACCGTGGCGGGGCCACCAAATGGCTGTCGCAGTACACCAATGACATCTATCAATTATATCTATCAATCAGCGCTAACTTGCCATGGGCTCTTTTCCCGTTACTGTATCAGTATGCTCGTTAATTACCTCAACTTGCGCCTTTCTCAGGATCGACTAGCTAGGGAACAGACGATGTCGAAGTTCCTTCACCGCAGCAGCCGCACCGTTTGCCACACAAAGCGTCTGTGTCGTCAACGCGCACTTAGAAACCAAGGCATGAATCGTCTTCTTAAATATGGCACTCGTCTTATTCTTTTTTTCTTTTCACTGCGGCCCGCGAAGAACCTTGAAATTTTACACTTGCTATGCTATTTCCATATTTCTTCATTTTACTCGGGTGTATGCGTTTCTTGTGCACCGCATATATGACAAAAGCGAGCAGAAACCAGCAATTTTGGTAATAATCGTGGCTCTAAGTAGATGGGAATATGAGATCCCCCATGTTGTTTCATTTTAACAGCGTGAATTGTTTATGAAAATGTAACCCGCTCCTGCAATACCCCTGCATAGGGGTGCAGTATTTGAAAATTAATTAATTAATTAATTAATTAATTAATATTGCGGGTCTAAATGGGAAACTTCGCAGTTACCATGACGGAGCAATTTTTTCCGCCTCATTCTTTTGTTCTGCGTGCGCAGAGGATAGACGCGAGTGCCGTGTCGTCACGCATCGGGACGCCCTTGAAAGGGTTCGGCATCAGCATCTCCAAGGGAATGGACGTCGACTCGAACCACTACGACGGTGAGCGAGCTTGCGAGACGTTTTTTTGTGAATGAATGACATGTAAATAACGTGTCTTAGCGGGATCCATCGTTATATATACATTCACTTTCGTGGAAAACGGCAAACGTTTGCTGACGCCTGTATAGTTACTCGTCATTGTAATTAATTGTAACTTAATTGTAACTTAATTGTAACTGTTAAGGCGACAGCCTTGATACCTCGTGAAACGCGAAAATTGACGTCTTCACGTGAGTGGCGCAAAAAAATAAAACCACGGGATGACGACACCGTATATGACATTACAATAACGTCACAGACCGCTCAGTTTTGTCACGTCATCATGACATCACTGTAGCGTCACATAATGTGGCATCACGTGCCGACGGCATCCTATGAAATGGTTGCTTGATCAAATGCAGGCCTGGTCCTGGAGATCTTGTTATAGAGCACGTGTGGTTGCAGAAAGCGTTCGGAGCGGGGCGCGGGAAGTTCAGCACATTGACTTAGAAGATGAAGACGCATTTTGCTTTCAAGTTCACTGAAACGGATGCCTGAGAGCGCCCGGTGGTTTTTTAGGAGTTTCAGAACAGTATGCCGTCGTCCGATTAGAGCTAGACTACATGAAACGAACCAGTTGGTAGCTTTATACCATAAAACTATTGCACGGCACTGACACTCCTTCCCTGGTGGTTTCATATCTTTTTTGTTGCACTGTGCAATTGTAATTATGGAATTCAAATATTCTTGCAATATTATGGCTTGCTGAGACGTCACAGCTGCTGATTATTAATTTATTTGCACATTATTAAAAATGGCTATAATTTTTAGATGAAGTTCACAGTCATCGACAAATATCCATGTAGTTCAAGAAGAAAAGCGAGTATAGAAAGTCCAATCATATACATTAATTGGAAGCAGATGCACTTTTTCAAAAAAAAAGTGATTTTGCAATGAGTAATGTTTTGGTACCCGCTGAATCTGAAAACCGACGTAAAAGCTCTCAACTATGAACGAAAATCGCATTTCCCGCCAAATAAATAGCGGCCAGGGCTGCAGGCTTTTTTGTGATTGTGAGCGAACACCGTGACGTCACCTTCGGTACGCCGCGCCATCTGCCTTCGAGATTAGCTCCAGCAACGGCATGCAGCCGAATACTTTCACGGATGCCACGGCATGAGCTACGAGCATGGTGCAACGCGGCTTCACCAAAGGAGCTGAAGATGACGTAGTTTCGGTTATTCGTTTGCACGCCTAGACATTCGGCCAGCTCGCGTGAGTGGAGCAGGAAGCTTTCCTTTCGCGTATTCTAAACGTCCTGATGCAACAACCGCGAAAAAAAAAAACTATGGTATCGTGTAACTAGCCTAGTGGCGCGTGGTCTCTCTTACGTCTTTTCTGGACCAAAGAAGTCATCATCATCATCGTCATATCATCGACAATAATGTTCGTCCTCGTTAATTGCGAAATGTTACGAAGTTTGAAACTGTACTACTTCAATTTAGGAGCAGAACTCTTGGGTTCCTTTTTCTTTTTCTGTTGCGAGTACGGACCAGCCTCGCTCAACATATCTTTTCTTTCTGGGAACTTCAATAATTCCAGGTGTTACATAACCTATTTCACTTGGATGACTTGATTCATTTCGTTGTACCGGCTAGCGTCCAACTGGTCTAGCAGTCATCCTATCAAAGTATGATTCATTTGGTATAGTTTTTTAATGTTTCATTCAACTTTTTTTTTCATTAACAGACATCCTTATCGGATCATACGTGACAGACAACGCCGTGCTCTTTAGGTGAGTGTGAAAATATCGTGCGTGGCCGCCTCACGTTAACGGGCGCTATCAGCTTATCGCTCACCCAATACATGATAGAAACATTCTATTTATTGGTGAATAGAAAGTGCGTTTTTTTTATTCAAGTTATAATGTCGTTTCAGGTCCCGTCCCATTGCGCAGCTGAGGGGCGTCATCAGGCCCGAGGTCGCAATGATCACTTCCGACATGAACAAATGCGAAGTCGCCGACAAATCGAAATTTGCGTGCTTCAAGCTCACGACCTGCATCGAGTACACCGGAACATTTGTTCCCAATGCTACCGGTGAGCATATGATCTTCAGCGCCTCGATTACACTGGCCACATCCAAGGTTGCTTTCAATGTAGTGCCTGTTTTTTTTATTATTTTGTTAAGTAACTCCATTATGAGTAATTGCGTGTAGGCTACTCTTCAGGGCAGGGCGGTTAACACGATCTCGTGCTTGGAATCCCACTGTAGTGCATATGTAGCAGCAAAGGAAAAGAAAAAACAGTTGCTTAAAGGTTGCCGTGTGGTGTTTGATGTCGATTGAAGCAACACGTCATCATAGCTCGGCGGCTAACGTGTCACGCTGTTGATTTCGAGGATGCGGGTTTGATTCCTGCCCATGGCGGCCACAAATTTCGGTGGAAGGGAAAGGCAAAAGCACCCGTGTACTTTGATTTAGATGCACTATAAAGAATGTCAGGCAATCGAATTGTTCCGAAGTCCACGAACATGGCGTGCCTTATCACGCGGGAGTGGTATGTGAGAAGCACGTAATCCTAATTAATCTTAACCTTATTTTTATTGTTAAATGCGTCGTAGTGCCAAGAAATGCGTGGGGACGTATGATGATGACCTTGTGTAGATATGTGGCATTAAAACAAAGTAAGACACCGCAAAAGTAGTGGGTCACTGCTCAGGTAACAGAGCAGTATCGTGAAACAGTTGTTTCATGACCTTAACTAAATAAATGAAAAAATGTAATGCAAGAACTAAGATTACAAAGCAAACTTCATGTCATGATGACACCACGCATGCTTATATGTTCATTTTTACGATCGTTCTTCACCGACAACCTCCCATTGCTTGGCACAGGCCGCTCCGCCACCTTTGTGAAGCATCTCGATTGTACCAGACTATTTTTAGACAAGACTGCGCGCGTTACGCGAGTACATGTAGAAAATGTCACTTGATTTTCGGTGCACAAGCTTGCCGGATAAAGCGTTTTGTCTTTGACCGCCTGGCTGCCGCCTTCTTTACCGTCTAAAATCCGCAGCAATAAAGTAAGCTAGAAACTAAAAGGGATGCGGTGAGGCTAACAGTAAAATTGCCTGGTGCTAATATTGTTATATACGATGGACCGTATATAATAAGTTATATACGATGGACCGTGCTCGGCGAACAAGATGGCGACAGTTCATCAACAGCCAGCAGCCAACGTCGTCTTTCTCTTTCTTGCAGCAAGGCTGTGCCGGCTGTTGTGTATCAATATATACTGCTCTCATTGCGTTAACACGTGACCTCGGTGAACATTGCATTCAATTCTGCGTTGTTGTTTTTTTTCTTTGCCCTCTCGCAGATGTGGAGATAGAGTTGACGCTGGACGTGAACCGCCAGATGGATAACCGTCCCGCGCGGGGATTCATGTTCCGCGACGAAAACCGAGTCGACAATTACAGCTCGCTTGTGAGAGCGAGGAGAGGGCACACGACGTGCGAAAGTCGCCTCGTCTACTTAGATGTAAGTTTCGCTTGCCGCATAGAGATATTACAAAGTGTACCTGTGAAAGCACGGTATCTGAATGAATGAATGAATGAATGAATGAACGAACGAACGAACGAATGAATGACCGGGGTTGTGCCAGGATTTTTTTTTTACAGTGAACGTTGTGTATGGCTAAGCGAAGCGAAAAACAAGATTGAGGATCCTTAAGTTTCGTCTTTAAGAGTTGAGCGCAATAGTGATATTCTGACCCTAGTGCATTCTGAGTAATGGGTAACATGATTCAAACATCCAGTAATTATCTGCGTGAAATCTTTTCGAACTTGCTATGCCTCCTCTAAGCGGTCTCTACGCGTCGTAACGTGTGTGCCTTTTGTAGTGGATGGCCAGTTTTAAATGACGAGGTAGTTCACCTCTTCCCACTCCCGATCGCAATGGAAGCTTGTACCACGCAATATTGCTGCCAGATCACACGTATAGTGAAGCCTGTATACAAAACGCGTGTGTTTGTAAAGCATCATTGGTTAACATCCCTTTCTTCGTTGTTTCGATTCTCTCTCCTGTAAAGCATGAAGGTCATTTTCACCACATTTTCTAACAGAGGAAAGTTTGTTTTTTTCGTTGTAGTTACAAGCAGAAGAGTGGCTATGTGGTAGGACACGTGCTTGCCACGCAAAGTACCCTGGTTCGATCCCTATTCATATCCAGAAATTTCTATGATTTATGTTATTTGCATCATTGTTGATTTTTCGGTAATGCACAAGATGATTTTTTGCTCACAACCAACGACACTGGCGCTCGAATTTCTGCAGAACGAGCTCTTTAACGCTCTAGAGTTAAAATACGTCTGTCCTGGTGCTGCTAGAAACTTTTATATTGGCTGCGCCGTCAGTGACATTGTTCTCTACGTTTCCCAAGCACGTGCGCTACTGGCTGCCCTGTCGGACTTCATTCTCTATGTCGTACCCAAGCATGTTTACCATGGTGGGCAAATGCTTGGAGGAAGCGGTGATGCGGGCAGAACAGCGTCAACGGGGCCACGGCGCGAACGCGTTCGCCGGGGCCACCGCCCGCTTCCGGCGGAAGTTACTCGAGCGGCACTTCGACTGCGGTGTTTCGGCTCAGACGATCCCGTTCAGTGCGCGTCTGCCATGTATAGTACGCAATGAGCAACACGGTGGTGTTCGACGACGCAGCCGTGAACTCAACGCGTCTCGTCGAAGGCACGCAGTACCGATAGCCATTACTCCCGGAGCAGGGCAGGTTTCCCTGTTGCGATCTTTACGACGAGCATGCTGTGGAGTTCTCGTTTCCGCAGATATACTTTGGCCATACGCGGAAAATCACAAGTCCGCACGCCGCGCCGTTCTCCGAAGCTACCAGTGAGATACGGGGCTCGGAACGTCGAGGCGTGGAACCGGCTCACATTTTTGTACATGGCCATGTAAGTGATCCGATTCAACATCGCCGGAAAGACCGTCACATTCCCTATCCACAATGTCAAGAGCACCATGCATCCCTCGCCAACAACTAGAGAGAGCGGGGACTTCGTGTTTGACCAAAGCATGACGTCCATACGAGGGATCCCACTCATGGTCCATTTCTGGCAGGAACGCAAGAACGAGGTGTTCGCAACGACAAGGCAACAGGGCGGGTTAACGGAGTTGGTAACTTTGTCTGCCTCCGAAGTTCACTGGGACAGGTTAATTGATCTGTTCGAACACGGCAGGGTAGCCAGTGATTACACGCAATGCTGGTCCGTGCAGAGATGGCGTCCCTCGAACGCGTCAAACTGAGTAACAATGATCTTGTGCCATGTGCGCTATACGTCAAGATGCTCGTCGACGTCATCCTCAAAGACCGGCGCATGTCTTCGTTCAAGCCATTGTAACGATTGAGGAAGGCTGCAATACACCGTCGGGATCAAGCCAAGGTGGACGATTGGGCCAGTTGGCGCTTGTCCTTGTCTTTTTCCCGTCCGTGTTTTCTACCGCGTAGTACACTTAGATAAGGGATCAAACCACTGATTATCATTGGGCAAGGACAGAGTTTTTTTTCGTTTTTTAGGAGCGCAGCTCCTTAAGGCGTGGGGCTGAGCATTCCGTCGTAATCGTATGTTGTCACCTCTCGTTAGTTTTTTAACCGGCCGTAGAGTGCGGTACTTGTACATATAACGAAATGCATATATGCTGATAAATGCAAATGGTACGATACTAGAGGTCGTTACTTGTAATATGATATTTATTAAAAATCACAGCATATCCATGGAGTAAATGATGAGCTTCATTGATCTACCAAGTCCCGGATCACTTTCGGATGGCCCACGGACGCCTCGGCTCACGGGTGGTTACGTCACATGCACGTGATCTAAAAGTCCCGAGCCAGCCCGAGCGGCCTCGGACCATCTGCGCGCTTGATGCTGACTGCATCCGCTGTGGCGTCTGCTATGCCTGGCTATGCCGTCTGCTCCCTCCATAGCTGAAACACAGGCCAGAACGCTGACTCATTTGCAACCTAAACAGCAGTTAGGTAGTGAATTATACCCGTTTCTGTTGTGATGCAACTTACTGTAAGTGAACTACTCGAGCGCGTGCGCATCGTAGACCGCCACGGGCGTTCCACAGCTGTTTCTCCTAGCGAGCATAACGCGTGTTTGCCTGACCTTCGGGAATACGCACATGCTCGACGTGGCTCAGAACACCGATGACAAGAACTGAGTGCGCTGACAATCCAGAAACATGCGAGAAGCGGACAGAAAAGCAAAGAGAGAGAGCAAGAGCGCATCGAAAATTTTCCGTGTCTAACTTAAGATGGCCGCACAGCATGCGCACCGCGCCGTCGTCTGCCAGCTGCCCGAAAGAAATTGTTCGGGCGGTTCGGGGCCGCCCGCAGGCCGCCAGGCACGCGAAAAACGAACATGCGTCCGAGTGATCCCGGACCAGTGGGCGGAGCTTCCAGTTGGTCCCCCCCCCCCAAAAAAAAAACAAAAACGAATGCGGCGCCGGCGTCCGGGGCCGTCCGGGACGTGTAAATAGATGACGCTCGATGATGAGTGGGGCGAAGCGTCCGTCATTTCGTCCGTGCCTCCGGCCGTCCGCTTGTTCTTGCTTCCGTCCATCCGTGCGTCCGTTCGTGCGTCCGTCTGTTTGTCCGTGCGTCCATCCGCGCTTCCGTCCATTCCTACATCCGTTCATGCGTTCATCCGTCCGTCCCTGCGTTCGTATATGCGTCCGTCTGTTCATGCGTCCATCCGTGCGTCCTTGCGTCCATCCGTCCTCTCGTGAGTTCATCCGTGCGTCCATCCGTTCGTGCATCCGTCCCTGCGTTCGTCCTTCCGTCAGTCCATCCGTCAGTCCATCCGTCAGTCCATCCATCCGTATCTGCGTTTGTCTTTGTGTCCGTCCATCTGTCCGTACGTCCCTGCGTTCGTCTATGCGTGCGTCAATCTTTCCGTCCGTCCGTCCATCAGTCTGTCCATCAGTCCGTCCGTCCGTCCGTCCGTGTGCGCGTGAGTTTACCAGACAGACAGACAGCCGACAGGCGGATGCGTTCAGCGGATGATTCACGGTTTGCCAATAAAAAGTATGATACGCACAAGGCGGTGGCGGCTCGCGCTCGAAGACTGAATTCAGATGTGCGAGTGCGCGAGAAAATAGGAATGACGTCGCACAAAGACGTTGGCGATAGCGTGTTCGTCGGCGGCACCGTACGCTAGTGGGCGCGGTGTAGTGAAATAAAAGCCGTTCTGGCTCGCGCGCGCGAGTTCAGAAGGTCGGCGGATGGACAAGTCTGCAGAGCAGCGTGTGCGCAAGATGGCGTCAGCTCGTGCTCGAAGACGAAACCCGATGTGCGAGCGCGCGAGGCAGAAGCGTGCCGTGAAGCTGTGCGGCAGCGCTGACAAGATCCCGGCGTACGAGAACGGGAAGCCCAAACGGGACGGCAGTGGCGTGCGGACCCAGCTTCGACCCACTCTCCACCATTCATTTCGTGGATATGCTGTCATTTTTCTTTTTTGTTGTTTTGTTTTTGATCTTTCCCGGGGAGAGCGTGCACCGACGACAAATGAGTTCCTTGAGGGGAGTAGGGGAACTTATGCGTTGTGTTTGAACCCTGTTACCCTGCTTGCTGTTCTGGGGGGGAGGGGTGGGCAGAGGGGGAGGGCAGAAAAAAATATTGTGAAATAATCCACACACCCCTCTCCCATGCCCCCGCTCGCTCCGCTCCTGGTATTGAATGAATCGATGAACAACTTTATGTGTATCTGTTTAAAGCAAAGTGGGCAATCGGACAGAGGGTGGCGGGGAATGAGAGTGAGGTCTCCTCTACTCGAAGGGCCTCTTTGTATACTCTCTCATCCCACTCCATGCATGATTCTAGCAGCGTCTAGCATAGCATAGCATAGCCACGCATAGCATAGTGTGGGAAGAAGGTGGGTAAGGTAAATGAGGGTGAGGAGGAAGAAGAGGGATGGGGTAAAGCATGGCATACCCTTGTATAGTATAGTTGAGCGCCACTGACGGCGGGTACGTGCCAAACAGTTCCTAGCATAGCATGGTAAAGCATAGTAAGGAGGCGGGGAATAGTACAGAAAGCCGAGATGATTGGTACGAATGTTTTGTAATATAGCGCAAATAACACATAGGAACACAGGCCCCTGTGTGATGTTCGCGCTATTTTACTATGATGAGGTTGGCAAAGACAGTGATGGCGAGAAGTGTTGTGAAGGTGAGGAACAACACTAGGTGGCAGGGAGGGGATAAAGCATGGCATAACATTGTGTAGTATACTTAAGGGGAAGTGTGGGTGCCGAAAACTGATGTAAACGTTAGGAAGAAGAAAAGGAGGGGGTAAGAGGTATAGGCACCATGTACCGTATAACATGACAAAGGGTGAAAAAGAGAAGGGAAACAAGGACATAAGACAATATAGAAAGACCAAAGAAAGTGCGTTGGCCAGGGGGGGGGGGGGGGAGAAGGGCGCTTGCTTTCCAGCTTCACTATTTACGCCCAGGCTTAGACCTCACTTTAATTTCTTTTTGTGGTTCCACAGGAGATCTTCGTCGAACCGCTCATACCGTTCGCTGTGCGGATGGCGTACCGGCTGCGAGACACCAGTGACCAACGCTGGTGCCCCACTTGCCCGGTTCCCGACAAGACCATCCCGCTTGCACTCACTAAAGCGGTTAGTCGTCGGTCGTTTAATTCATTTTTCTCTTGGGCAAGATGACGCAGACAAAAGAACAAACTTAACACGCTGTATCGAATTTTATATGGAGCGCTTGCTGCGGTTGTCGAATTTCTTTCCTCACAGATTCCATACCAGCACGGCTGTGGTTCGGATGATGTTTGTCGGGCGGACCTGAAACTCGACGTCAACATTGCTAACTACGAGTAAGTATACTGTGAGATCTGGAAAGAGTTGAGTCAAGGCTGACGTTCAAGATAATTAACGTGCACGTATAAAAGTATTGCTACCAGCTCAATCTTCATGAGTACAGACTGGTGGGGTAGCTGGTAGTGCTGTATCCCGCCTTCATCGGTCGCCGCCCGTGTGATTCGTAACGCTTGTTTTTAATTAGCTTAATCCTCATTTTTCCTTTCCCGCTAACAACGTTGCGTGTACAGTAAAAACGTAATCAATATTTTGCCGTGGTTTATCACGATGGTTTGAGAGTGTTCCGTCGCATAGGTTTGACTTCCTTAAAATGTTCATCGTTACATCTCTTTGCAATAATTAGTGTCAATCATTATGTTTCTTGTCACTGGGGGCCATTGTTTCTGAAACGTGAGAGCTGTCAGTCGTTGTCCCACCTTTTTGTTTGTTTTTTGCACTATATCATGTTCTATGAAATGAGCTTGTTTCGCATATCGTGTCACACAAAGAAAGGCGTTATCATATAACTGCTGCTTAAGTGACTGCAGATTTTTTTTTTCTTTTAAGTGCTTTTAAACTTTACAGACCTCGCATGTGACTGGTGACGAGAGACCTTTACATTGAGGTTTGGTGTGTTGTTATGCGGACCAGGAAGCACGCTGCTTGTGCTCAATGGTCACAGTCGTACGAATTGTTGCGCCCTGCTTCGCTTTTAAACGAAAGGAGGAAACCGGGCAAGCCAACTGCCTGCAAATCTCCGCAATGCTGGATGTCCCAGCTACCTACGGCATCCTCCTCATTTCCTTTTACCGCTTTCGCCCGAACAGTGGATCCCCGCTAGTGGTCGGCGAGCGCCGGGATCTCTCGGTGTCGTTGTTCGTGGAAAACGCCGGCGCCACGGACCCTGCGTACCTTGCGCGCGTGCTGGTCACCCTGCCGGACCGCGTGCGAGTGGTCAACAAGGACCAATGCAGTGTCCAGCTGGACCCGGCGCACGGCAGGTCGCTCATCGTCTGCGACGCCGGGAATCCACTGCGATCCTCGAGAAACGTAAGCGGGACGAACACTCGCGGGGTCACTCGCCTTCGACTCGAAGGCAAAAGGCGTCTTTCTTTTTCTTCTCAGCCAATGTATTGATCCTCACCCCCCCCCCCCCCTCAGAAAGTGGCTCAGCACCGCTTGCAGGATAGGCCCACCTATGACCAAGCAATGTCGTTATGTGATGACATCATAATGACGTCACAACATTCGGTGAACTGCGACGTCTGAGTTTTTGCAACACTCGCATTGACGCCCACGCCATGAGATGCCACTTCATTTGTTTGAAACGTGGTTGAGTGCCATTATGGGCTGCAGGGCCGTAGCAAGGAGAGGGGGGACCTATAGACCCCCACCCCGAAATTCGTATGAACGGTAGTGTGCTTGGTTGAGTGTCATTATGGTCTGCAGGGCCTTAGCAAAAAGGAGGAGGGGACCTATAGCCGCTCACCTCGAAATTCGTATGGACGAGTGTGTTCGTGGTTCAGTACAATTAATTATGGGATGCGGGGCCGTAGCAAGTGGGGGGGGGGACCTATTGCCCCCCCCCCGAAATTTGTATTGATGAGGGTGTTCGTGTTGAGTGTCATTATGGGCTGCAGGGCCATATCAAAGGAGGGGAACTATATCCCCCTCCGCTCCCTGAAATTCGTATGGACGGGGATGTTTTATCGAGGACAAATAATATAAATATAGGTGCTCTTCACAACTGCGCCTCCCCTCCCCCCCTCTTCGAAAAATTTCCCTGGCTATGGGTCTGAAGGACTGTGTATCCGATGGCAGAAAGGTTGGGGTGTGTGTGTCACCCCTGGCTACGCCAATGATGACGTGCTGTTTAATAGGGGTATCACATAACGCACTTCCTCTCGCGACCGAAAGGACATCGTAAGACGCCGGTATAAGATAAACCGCGGGATGTGTTTTGTGAGGTTTCATTGCTTGAAATACCATGATAAATCTTGACATTCGCAATGGTGGTTGAGATAATTAAACTATTTGAAGGCCGTGTGCAATGTAAGTCTACACCTTCGAAGTTTTTTTTTTATATAACATCCTCATTTAGGAAGATGGAAGATGTTCGTGTGACGTAAAGGTTTGTCGCGCGCATATCGATACTCATCTTTCGCATCTACTTTGAAGTCTTGCAGTTGTTGAAAAACGGCGATAGCTTTCAGTCTCACTGCGATTGATTCAGATTGGTCTACTGCCTCGTTACTGGTAAAGGGCATAATATATTTTGTTGTACGGCACTTTTCTGAGGGTGTCTTGCATATGTGCATGCCCAGGTTATGTATAGATTGTGCGGAGAGCTTGGATGCCGCTTGAACGTTGCCTTCACGAGTAGAACATGCTATAGCATAACCGGGGCCACGTGCGCGTTGTCTTCAAGCACGTCAAAATAAAAATCTTTGTGCGCGTAAGATGTGCCGTTTAAGCTATTCTAGAATGCCTACTGGATGTGCTGTTGGTAAGGGCCCACTACACTATAATTCTTCCTTTTCCTACTTGGTGGTGTACTTACTTCTCATCCGAAAAGTGCCCCTTGCACTTGCGTTGCTGCCAACTTTGTAATGGGTGGGTAGCTTTAAACCACCACTCGTTGCACGATTCGCATGCTTTGACGCCTGGTGCGATTCTAGGATTTTACCATGCAATGTTACATGCGCTACTGAGAAGACTCAATCAACTACTTGAGATTCACAGTCTTTTTTTTTTCAAAGCACTCTCAAGCATCGACATGACGCAGACGACCCGGGTTCGATTTTCACTTCAAAACGAAACTTTTTACTTTTTATTTTATTTGAGTATTTCTCGATTTCTCGGTCACGGAGAAGATTATGATTTTTAGCTCACAACAAACGACACCGATACCGGAATTTCTGCGAAATGATCTCTGTAACACTATCGAGATGAAAACATATCCCAAGAGTTCAATTCCGCTAGGTTTTGCGTGTGGGGCCTCGACCCGTATATGCAGAAATCGTACTGAAATTCGTGGGCCGTCGAATATGATTTCTAGCATCATCAGTTGAGTGTACTGCTATCCGACCCTAATCATTTAACATGCAAGAAAAGTCCACGAAACTTCTTGTTTTCAACACTTGATGAAACTGAATCACATAGACGACAGCACATTAGCAAAATAACGAGGCAAAATTTTCAAGTTAAAACCTGAACCCTACTGGTCGTTTAGCTATGAGTGTTTTACATAGTTTGTATGCTATGTACGCTCTCTGCAGGCATTTTTCCTTCTAAAACTGGACATGAGCCAAGTCGCGGATACATTCAACTTGACCGCTGAAGCTACTTCGACCAGCGAGGAAGCAACGCCGAACGACAACAAGGTTGTGATCACGTTGCCCTTCATACACAAGGCAGACATCTCCATGCTGGGGTGAGTATATTCCGGTAAGCTTAATTAATGAAGCTCTCGTTGCCTAATTTAAGCTGATGAAGCTATTCCAATATGAGACTGTCAGTGAAGCTGCTGGTATACGATGTCTTCAAGACGTCCTGCGCTTGACGTCTTGAAGACATGTAATTCAATGTATTTAGAAGACGCTTAATATGGAATACGGGCTCTGTTAACAAATATGAAGGCATTGCACCTGTGACATGCGCCGTTTCCGGGTTGTGTGTCATGACTCCTGTGAACTTTCACTGCACTTGAAGCTGATTAGTTAGTGCTGGCAGCTTGCCGGCTCATTTCACATTATTTAACCAGTTCTGCACCTAAATTTATTCCAATGCGTTTCAGTGTTCCATTCAGTATACAACTAAGGCGCTTGGTGGTAAACAAAATCAAGAATATTACATCTCTCCGTTAGTGTGGGAATAGATGCTGATTCGTATATCAAGACTAATACTTTCTAGTCATTCATACTAGTTGAATGCGCTCTGAACACTAGGCGGCTGGCAGTTAAGACATGTAGCTTAGATGATTAAAGTGTTAATTAACTGATTACTATAACTGATGGTGATGATTATGATCTGAACTTTGTTTTTCAACAGAAAAAGGTTGAGTGTACTCCCAAATAAATATGCTGTCTTATCTAGGGAACCATAAAAGTAGCAGCGATGAATAGTCACAGAAAAAAAAACAGGACTTACATAACTTGGTGATTGAAATCGCAGGAATTCTGCACTAAGCAAAACGAATAGGAGGAGATACAGCAAAGAGCATGTTTGCGGAAAGGTGCATATTACAGCAAAATGCACATTAAGCAGAAGCAGATGCATAAAGCAAAGTGCACATTCATTGAATGTAAACAAATTTTAGTGATATACAAAAATAGAACAATGCAAAATGCACTCTGTATGGACATAAATTAGGCTATATTGTAACTGTTTTATACCCATTTATTGAAAAATTAAAAATTGCATGCTGTTAAAAATATAAAAAAGTATTACAATTGCTGATTTGAAATTTTAACATGTTCTTGCAAAAAAAACATTTGATACATGTGTGAGAATGTGTGAAAATGTTTGGCACAAATTAGATATACCTTCCCTTTGTTTCGCCCTTAATTGCAAAGGAATAAGTTGTGTAGCTTAAAACGCAAGCTGTAAACTGTACCATCATGTTACAATATAAATTAAGTAGATAATTGGTCCCTGTTGTGCATTACTACCTTCGTTAATAATTGATCCCTCTGGTGTGATATTAATTTAGTACCCAATAACATTGAGAAATATTCAAGCGCTTTGCATCTTTGCAGAAAGGCCAAGCCAGAAGTGGTCACTTTCAATGCAGCAACAAAGAACATTGAACTTGAACATGGATTTGTCGTAAGTATATCTGTTCGCTCATTCTGAGTACGTCTTAAGGGTGTCAAATTTAGCATTGTAAACTTCTTGCTCAAGTACCTGTAAAATGAAGAAATGTACTTATTGCGCTTAGAAGCCTATGTGAATTTTGTTATCTTAAAAAGGAATCTTCAGCAACAGCAGATAGTTTTGACATAGCTACTCAGTTTCATTGAGTCTAAATAAAGTTCCTCAGTGTAATGCACCAAATTTAAAGAACTATAACATAGCAGTAGCGGTAGAGTTCTATGCATTCTAGACCATTTGAAGGACAATAACCTGGCGTGCAACATACTCTCAAATTATTTTTTGCGTGTGTGTGTGTGACTTTTAGATGCTATATAATAGATAACACTTTGCAAATTGCACTGTCATCATTTGATGTGGAGGCAAGGAATTGTCAAAGTTCTTGAATTGTTTCAGAACCCTACCATTTGTAAAAATTTAGCGAACACTCCTTTGATTAGGGTCAATAGTTTGAGTCAATTTTCTATTAAACACTGGGGACTATCGTTAAGTTAGTTCGAAATTTGCTGAAGTCAATTTCGCAGTATTTCAAATTTAAGAAAAGTGAAGAAAAAACAGTAAAAATATAAGAAAGCAACAAAGTAGAAAAATAAAGAAAAAATGTAAGAAAGTGCGAAAGAAAGAAGGTAAAAAATCGAGAAAGAAAGTAGAAAAGGAAGATAGAATGTAAGAAAGAAAGTAAAAAGTAAAAAAAAGTAAGTAAAAAGTAAGAAAGAAAGAAAAGTAACAAATAAAGTGCGAAAGTAAGAAAGTGAGATTAAGAAATGAAAGAAAGAAATAAGAGCAAGAAAGAAAGTGAGAAAGTAAAAAGAATGTGGGACTGTAATAGGAGTAAGAAATTAACCAAGTAAGTGAGAAAAAAAGAAAAAAATCACACAGGAACCTCGTCGATTCTTGTTTTCTCTCGCCATATTGTGTCCTCTTTTATTTTGCAGCTCGCCAAGCTGTACGCCAGTCCAATACAGCAAGTTCAGCTGTCCGTCCGTGTGCCCTACGTTTTCAGCGAGACGGAGAAACCAATCGCCTATGTCCGGCAAATTAGGGTATTTCAAACTATGATATTTGCCATAAATTTTTGGATATATACATAAAGAATCCGTCTAGATTTCCTACAGACATATCGTGTTTCGGAGGTAGCTATTGCACTGCAAAATAATATATTCCTGTTCCCATAATGTCACTACAAAACTTGATCTAAAAGATTTCAACAGCGTCAATCTGTGTTAATTAAATGCATAAAAAATTTCTAAAAGTATTGAAAAAAAAGCACTTACTATGTCACGTTCTATGATGCATTGCGATGAGCAGTATGTTAAGCAGAAAAAGCATTATGCAGGAAAAAAAAAACTTTGGTTCCAACGTTTCCCTTCGCTTTTAATGCAGTTATGAAACTTAATTTTGCTCAACTTGTTTGTCATTTTGTGTGACTTTTATTGTTCTCCAGTTATATTTCAGCATCTGACAAGGCTGCCTATTTGAAAGTTGCCGCCGTCTCGAAATGGTTCCGTTACAGTCCAATGATATTGAATTGTATGATTCAGTGCAACTTTGTACGTTTCCCAGGCCTTTAGGACGACGTATTACAAGCTTGAAATCGTAGAAACTTACCGCGCACTTGTTTATTTTACTGCAACACATGCGCTTAGTAAGCTAGAAAGAACCAGAGAAACAAACGTCATTGGAGCATACGCGACACCTTATCTGCATTCATTGGCATCTGGAGGGGGCGGGGTGAGAAATTGCGCCCCGCCCCCTGGAATTTTGATGATACTTTTTTATGGTGTATTTATAAGCTACACAGCTCGATTAGCACACTGAGGTCGTGCATAGTCATGTTAAATGGTTACACATTATTGGCTGAGCATGCCGGTTGTGACACGGCAGTGAACGAAATCTTACCTGTGCTTGATGACACCTCCCCTACCCCCATTCTTGCGGATGTACCCTCCTGCAAAACTTTTTGCGGACGTCCTTGTCTGCATTTAAAACTTCTTATAGCGTCCCAAATTTTCAATGTTCGTTAAGGGCTAGTTAACTTGTACAATCATATATCGTTGCCTCATCATTTCAATCTGCGTTTCACGCTACAGTGTGCAGTATACTACCGGGATTTTACTTTTTTTCTTTACCTTCCCGAGGCTATTGATCTCTTTTAAGCAGCATTCTACCACAGCCGACAAGACACAGTTTGAATAACCACTCTTATTTAAGTGCTCTATTGGGAAGCTCATGCTTTCACCTGTTATGTGCTGACACGATTGTTTAGTAGCCTGAAACATGGATGATTTTACAATGCCTCTTTTTGTAGGTTTCGTGGGATCAGACTCAAATGGCAAGATAGGTTTACCACTGCGTGTCTTGTACATCCACGGCACAGGAACATGTTTCATGGACAACTGGCTGCAGTTCCTAGATTTGGAAATCAGTGCTCGGTTAGAGCACATGTAATGAGGGTGCAACCCCCCCCCCCCCTTGCCCTGAAAAATGCACTGAGAACTGCACTGGTCATATCCTCGCCGTTTGGGAATGGGACCGCATTGGTCGGGTACGATCCAGCTTACAGGACGTGGGACACCAAAGGGCTTCGTTCTTTCCCCTACATTATTTAATATCGCACTGGCAGGGCTTCTCCGCTTGCTCGACTAGATCCCCAATGTCGTCCATGCTATTTATGCGGATGACATCACTATATGGTCGACACGGGGCTCTGATGGAGCCATCCAGGACCGACTGCAAAAAGCAGTGGATACTGTCGTTGAGTACGCTAAAAGGGGAGGCTTGCAATGTGCTCCTCAAAAATCGGAGCTCATCGTCATTCGCTCCCGAAGCACTCCTCCCCCATTTATTGTGCATGTGGATGGCATACCCATAACACATGTCCCTCGTGTCCGCATCCTTGGTCTACGTGTTTAAGCGGATGGCAAAGCGAACTACACCGTTGGCCTTTTATCTCGACAAGTTGATCGAATACTGTCCAGGATCCGGCGGGTTTCAAATCGGCGCTCAGGGCGTAAAGAAGAGGACCGGCTGCGCTTGGTGGAGGCCTGCGTCATCAGCCGGCTGTAATATCACTTGCCCTTCCAGCGGTTGACCCAATCGCAACAACTACGCATAGACGCCATGATCCGCAAAGCGACAAACTTTGGCCCATGGCGTTCCGAACTACACTTCCACACGTCTTCTTCTTAAGTTGGGGACACACAGCACACTAAGCGAGCTGCTCTAGGCAGATTGGGTCAGTCAGCGCCAACGCCTCCTACTCACCCCTACTGGCCGCAATCTCCTCTCGCGCCTCAGATATCCCATCCCACCACTTGGGATTGAAACCCGCCCCACGCCCTTATAATACTAACTGTTCATCCCTTACCACGTAACATGCACCCCCAGCATGACAAGGGCCGGCGCAAATCCCGCGTACGATACCTCAGCCGTATGCTCGAAGACATCCCGAAATCGCATACTCTTTGCACGGACACAGCCCGAACTCGCGAAGGTTACACTTCGGTAGTGTTGGATGGCACCGATTCCCAGCAGGACTCGGCTGCAATGCGTGGGACACATGCCGCTCACGGCGAAATTCTTGGAGTCGTTCTAGCGATACGATATGCTATCCGTGTTCACAGTTGAGGTCTACATATTGACAGACTCGCAACAGGCATGTCGGGCCATCCTATCAGGACATGGCATCCCAAGAGCGGCCCACCAAATTCTCAATGAAATTGCACTAACTGAGTCAAATAGCACTTTTCGCACCCACTTACTCTACACTCCTGGTCATGCCTCTCTGCCGGGCAATGAACGCGCACACGCTGTTGCCCCCGAAAATTCCCTCCGGGCGGCCCGGCAAGGCGAGGCGACCATTTCGAGTGGGGGGATCCTCTTCTCACTCACAGACATTCTTTGTCACTACAGAAACGTTCGTCGCACTCAAAGCACCCCACCGCCATCTTTCTCGCGAAAGCAGGCAGTATCGTTACGCCAGCTACAGACTAAAACATTCCCAATTTAGTATCGCTTTATAAATTCTACCCACAGTGATATATATGCAGACCGTTGCTCCGGCTGTGGAAACTCGCCCACAACCTTTCATGTCTCGATCGAGTGCACTGCGAACATCTTTCCTTCCTTACCTGCTTTCCTTCACCCTTTACGTAATGAGAAGCTGTGGGATGATGCTCTCCGTGATGGACCTCCCGAGGTCCTTCGAGCTCTGATACAGCGGGCCCGGCTTGTCCCTGGAGTCGTCCTAGGGTCCCTGGACTAGAGGTTCCTCCCAATCCCTCCTTCATGATTTTGTGAATAAAGACGTTCCTCCCTCTCTCTCTCTCTCTCTCTCTCCGCAGAGAGAGAGAGAGGCCACAGCGAAACGGCGAGAATATGGTCAATGCAGTTCTCGCTATAAAAAAAATTATAACGACGTGAGAAAGCAAGCACACATTTGAAAGAGTGCCGTAATGTTGAAGAAGACGCATTAGATAGACGCATTGTGACATATATGCGATTGCTCAAGTTGATCTCTCTTGGCGGGCAGGTGTTGCAGGGCGATTTATTCGTTCCTGGTAGTTGCCGCAACATGGAGGGAGTGGTGAAGAGCATTGACGGCCAAGACCAGGCTGGACGGAACAGCGACGATGATTCGCGGACCGACGTGCTCGCCTCGCGAAATGGCAGCCTGGGTGGCCGGGTCCAGCGGTCGGTGCCAGAGCATGAATCACCGCGCTCCGAGAAACTCACCGCTCTTCTCTACCAGAACGTTCCGCCTCTGGTGAGGAGCGTACATACTATATTACACATAAATTTCAGTGCCGCCTTCAAGGGCTGTTAAAATTGCCGTTTTGTATTTTTAAGAACTAAGCAAACAGTGATACGTAGCACGTGTACACATGGAAATTGCTGGGTTGCTGCAATCGACGTTTCTTGACCTTATTAGTTCACGTTGCGATATGCTAAAATTAAAATAAAAAAAACGTTCTTCTAACTGTCCTAGGTGGAGGCCCCGATATACCTTATGTAAAATCGCCAATATTGTAGCTCAGCGTGAACAAAATGGACCTGCTGGCCTGTTTACATAATTTAGATTGCAGACTACCTACATTTTAGTTGAGAGCCAGATGACCTCGCATTGGGGAACGATAAGCGAGTGTCGATAAGCGGCCATGCGGCAGACAACCCTTGCCACGCACGACACGAAGTTATAGATCAATGGTTGACTAGGCCGAAGGAAACAGTGTCGTCATTGAGGTTGTTTTGGAAGTTAAAGGTAGATGCGCTGTTTGGCGCGTCGGTTTTGGTTTCACTCGCTAAATTAGCCACATTTTCTTGCTCCACGGTGATTACCGGTGGCCGCCTTTCAGAAGTTTGAAATGGCTATAGACTATTCGCACGAAGGACCTGAATTCACCCATTGTACATGATTGCTTATTTCTAGAGGTTAAAAAGTTAATGGAATTAATTTTTATAGTCACTGCCGTAATTAATGTCTGTAGGCATCTGAAGATGCCTTCTGCCACAGTAAAGGGAACGCCGCAGGTTGGACGCAAATACCTCCTTTCCGTAAATTTTCAATAATCTTGAACGCATTTTTTAAATGCCCTGTTTACTCACTGTGAACCGCCGTCCATAATTGAGCGTTAAATTTCTCTTTTTACAGAACTGCAAGACTTCATTGTGTCACGAAGTCAGATGTAACTTCGGGCCGTTTTTGAACAGGCAAAAGATTGCTCAGATCATACTGACGGTCGTCGTCAATATGGAAGAGTTCATAAGACAAGCCGTAAGTACCAGCCTTACACGTTACGTGCCTCGTCGGCAACATGTGCAAAATTAAATCGTTCTCTATATCTTGCTGGTGCTTTTCACATTCACTAATAATCAGCTCCTTTCATTCTCCACTTCAAGGGCTCCTGGTACGCGTTCAGCGTTGGTTCGGAAGGTTATTTGAAGATTCTTGACAACACCACCTTCCTGACTGACCCGAACTCCCGCAAGGAGATTCGTGTAAGATGCACTATTTGCTATGCTGCGATTAATATTTTCATTTCCCACGTGTCCGTTGGCAAACGCAATGGCAGCTTACACATCGCACTGCCATACTTTCTTAACAAGGGTGTCTATGCAGGCTAGTTGGTGCTCAATTATTGCTATACTTTCATCGTCAGCCGTGTGACATTTAACGGTTATGAATCGATTCGACCTGGGTTCGATCCTTACTCAGACATGAAAATTTTTATTATTTACTTTATTTACATCGTTATCGATTTCTAAGTCACGGACAAAATTATAATTTGTTGGTTACAACCTACGAGAGCTCTTTGACGCTATCACGTTAAAAAAGGAGTACGTATCACTCTTTTTGGAGAGGTCTAAATTGCAAATAGAGACATGTTAACGCCCTTTTGGGGGCAGCAAATCTTACCGGGGCATAAATTTAGAAAGAAAGCTCACGTGTCTCTTCAAAAAGAGTCGTGTACGTGATAGCTCTTTTTTTGTGTGAGTGTCATGGTTCTACATTTGCACCCCTGGCTATAGAAACGAGTTTAGTTGCTGGTCAGGGCACTATTTTTGGTGCGTGAAGCAACATTGCCGTGGTACAGAAATAAGTCTTGTGCAGAGGCATTCAGGAGCCCCAAGCTCTAACACCAACTAAAGGCAGTCAAGAGGGCCCAAGAACTGGCGGAACGTCACCACGTCCCCGCCCCGGCTAGGGCGTCGCCTTTATAGCGGCTGCCAGGATGTCCCTCGTGGAAACCCCAATGGCTTGAGCGCCTCATGACATTTTAATAAAGTTCTTGGCTGACTGACTGACTCGCACTTTCTTTCTTCTTTTGTCTCAGGTGGCAACTGTCTTCCAGAAGGAAGGTCCTCCACCAGCGCAGAAGGTGGCCACTTGGATCATCGCAGCGAGCGCCTTCTCTGGCCTCATCCTCTTCTCATTGATTATCGCTGGATTAGTTCACGTATGTACTACCCTAAATAAATGTAGCAACATTAATGAGCTCAACGAGAAGCTGCCCAGTTAAATGTATAACTTTCACTACGAAAAACTCACTATTGCGGCTTCATTTGTGACTCTGAAGGAAGACGTGTCTTTCTTTTAAATTACTTGTGTTTCAGTGGGAGACAAAATAGCTGCTTCTGTTGTTCTGGTTAATACGGGTGCTAAACAAATGAAAGCGGTAACTTTCGTAAGATGCTTGTTCGGAATAGTTGGTACTGGATTGAACTGCTACAAAAATTTCAGGTACGAGAGACAAGAGAATGCGGTTCTGTTACGTGAAGCTATAAAGGCGCGTGGTTACCAATATATTTTACGCGTTTTTTTTTTGTAAATTCAGTTGGAAGTTTAGTGCTTGGGTGTTCGCATTCTCTTGTCCCTGAAGTTCGCGCTACTCACGACATCAGACGAGGAAATCACGGCAGCCTCGTGATAAATAGCTTCGGTGCGCTTGCCTGTAATTATATGATTACATTCGTGCTCTCAGTGTGATCAGGTGATCAGAGAAGTTACGTGCGCGTGTGTATCTATAATACTGTCACGGCCGACTAAAGCTGAATCACTTTTCGCAAAAAAATAAAAGAAAAAAATTACGCAAACTCCACGTACCTTCAAAATCGATGTTATGCGAAACATGCGGATTGATAGTGAATGCGTGAATTATAAGGACAGTCTCGGCTGGTTTTTTGTCATCGCCGCCGCCGTCATTCGCCGTATCATGTATGCATATCTACGTATATAACAACTCAAGAAAGAAAAAAAAGATCACAGCATATCCACGGAGTGTCCGTTCGTCCATCCGTGTTTCTGTCCATCCGTCCATGTCTTGGTCCGTGCGTCTATCCATATATCTGTTCGTGCGTCCGCCCGTCCATTCGTGCGCACGCCCATACGCCCATCCGTCTTTACATCCGTCCGTCCGTCCGTCCGTCCGTCTGTCTGTCCATGCGTCCAACTGCGTTCGAGAATGCAGACGGCGCACGGGTAACACAGACGAGACGCGAGCCAGTGAAGCCGAGCCCAAGCATCTTCAACGCGCCCTCCGCTCTGCTTCGTTTATGCCCCACCAACGATCCGCCACGTACTATCCAGGAGACTGAGAGAAGTACTCGTTCTCCGCGTACTCGGGCACCGCCCGCGGAGCAGCCAATCGGAGAGTAGCGGTACACCGCCATCTAGAATATACTCGCTCGACTGCAGTTTGCATGTACTTTTATGAGGCAGTGCTGTCTGTTGTACTATTCGTGGGATACTACCTTCGTTTTTTTTCTCGCCTCTTCTCTCAGTTACGCCACGCGCAGGACAAGGTTAGACTGAAGCCGCCCGCGCTCGGCACACGCTGTTGCTACTCCGGGTCCTGCGGGTCTCAGTTCGGTAGCGGTCCCCCGTCCTGGGTCCCATCGTCTAACAAGTCAGATGAGGCGCTCGTAAAAACGACAACAATTTATTTACATGGCTAGTAACTGAGCATTCGAAACGAGGTGATCGAGTTATCAAGTATGAGAAGTCAAGAACTGTACAGGAGAACTGCTGAACTGTAGAACTTAAAATATACTAAAGGTCTTCCACTTATATAGCGCCGCGTTGCCAACCCTGGGCGCATTGTCCGCGGCTTCAGCCAATACGGCGCTCCATGGTCTAGGTGCTTTACCCACGAAGGAGGAGAAAGACACCTCACAATGCATGTGGAGAAGGCACAGTCTACATGATGTCCAAATATGGTCACAAACCCACTGCACCGACGTTTCGCACACGTCACCAAGATTTCGCGCACGTCCGATGATCTTAGATGACCTTGGATTCCAAGACTCTTCTGGCAGTTGGGTGAGGTTCGAAAAACCGGCTGCCGGTACACGGGTCAAGCTTGCCTCACTGTGTTTGGGTAGGACAATGTAGTGGTGCGCCAGCATATCGTCAAAATATGCCACCACATTCAGCCGATCCTATGGAGAAAAGGGGAAGGAGGAGTAGTCAACTAGTCCATCGTCGTCGAGGCGGGCTCCCGCAAGGGCTGCAGCAGATAGTGCCTTTTCCTTTCCAACCACTCCACATTCTATTCCTCCTTGTTTGCTAGAAGATGCGGCTTAGCTGCGAATATCCGGGGCTCCGCTTCTCCTCGCAAGATGCAGCCACAACCAGTTTGGCTTTAACTTTCAGCCCAAACTGCTAATACCACGCTGGTTCGGAGCTTTCCAGATCCTCGGTGACCTCGAAAATGGTCCAGCTGCTTCCTTGTTTGCCTCTAAAGACAGGCATAGAGTCGAGCTCACAATGGCCTTTCTGGGCTCGTGCGTTTTTCCTTGCGCGAACCAGTATTGGACCTCTCGTTCACATCTTGCGGACAGGAAATCAACCCATCTTGACGGCACATTCTCGCTTGGAATGCATCGAAATACTTTCGTTCAGTTCATAAACGCCGAAAGACTTCAATAGGGATTACGATCGTAACAGCGCTTATCGCGTCGGCGCACTTACGGGGGTTAGGTGAATGTGCACGCGCTAATCCTTCGGTGGGGAGAATCATGTGCTTTCGGCTTTTACCGGAACGATTGCGTTAGCTGTCGGGCCCACAAAGGCCACTTCACTCGCTGCACAGGCCCCGTTTGTGAACAGAGCTGATTTTCATACACAGTGATGTATAGAAACTGGGAAACTTGTTAGCTTGCACTGATCTGTACTTATGATTACATTTCGTGTGTCGTTTTTGTTTAAGCAGCGCGTTGGTCGGTAAACGTTGCTAGTTCGCTCTCGTCCTGTGTCTGTTGTTTTCGTGCATCATTTGTGCGTGAACAGCACGCTGCACGTTTCGAACTGCTTGTTGTTCTCAGCATAACTTTCCACGTTATTGCTATCGCATTCATTGCTTCGCCCTTGCCGTGACATTGCGGCTTTTTTTTATTTGCGGCTGTTATGTCTACATATATACATATACGGCACATGGATGTGATGGCGACGGCAAAAATCTGCCGAAAATGTCCATATAGTGAAAGAACTGATAGCAGGACCCGTTAGAGTTTCACCTCTCCATTCTCGCCGCGATTCACTCTACGGCAATCATATTTAACACTAACAAACTGCATGCTACACCGCACAACATATGAAACTGCGGCAAAGCTGATAGATTATACTGTAGACACTATCGCTTACGCGCGGTGTCTTCGTGCCAGTTGGTTTTGGGATGTTTAATCCAGTATACCATTCGTATCTCCGTGCTATGTTTTAGCTTTTCTGACGATTGCCGAAGCATCATAAGGGGTCCCTTCAAATAAACTCAACAAAAATTGATTCGGCGTATCTCTAATAAAACCATTTCTCTGTTAATACGTACATGTGAAGCCCATATTTTATTTTTCACGTCAAACATCGCTTTTTGTCCGCAATGAAATGCTCAAGGTATTCCGTGCACCTTCTCCTCTCGGCAGTTGGGCTTCTTCCGCCGGCGACAGCGAGAAGCACTTGAGAAGCTGCTGCAGGAGGAGAACGACAACGAATGGAACGAGTTCACCGTCACAAAGGCTGACGTGGAAGCCGAGAAGGAGTTCTTCCGCAAGAGCATGATGATGGGTGCTATCGACCTGAAAATGCTCCAAGAACAGCTTGAAGGCAGCAGCGAAGATGTCAAGGAACTCGGTTGAACGACCACTGGAGAAATTGAAACGTCCAAGTCTTCAGCGCTTTCAGCAATGTGACTTAATACTTTGACGACAATTCAAGTCCAAAGTCGGAAACCTGGACTTCTCGTAGTTTGTTGGCGAAGGTGCCGGGACACCTTGTGTTTCTCTATTAAGAGTGTTATCTGTGAGCCACACTTTAAGAGTGTTATTTGTGACTACACTTTACCTCAGTGGTGTGCTACATGTACAATACGTGGGAGCAAAGTTGTGTAGTTACAACTTTTGTTGTTATTGTTCTGGGATCTTCACGACAGCAAGAAAGGCCATAAAATATTTAGCTTATATGTAGCAGAGTGCTCGACATCTCATGGATATTTTTTTTATCAAGCGCCATATATATGCTAGTTCTTCATCATGTATCAGTCACAGGCACATTGCTGTGCATAATCCTGCATATAAATGAAGTCTTACGTGGCCCAATACAGCACAAAGTGATTTTCACTAAGATGCCAAGTGTCGCCTTAAGCCTCCGAGTTCACAATATGCAAAAGTGTGTTCATAACATGTGTGCACCAGAAGCTTAATCTTTGTGGAAAGCCTTTTTGCAATGGCTTGAATGCACTATGCAACGTGTTTGCAAATGTTGGAATAACATCGCGCGGTCTCTGGCTGAACTGTTTGCCGGTGTGCCGTCATGTGACTTCCACTTAAATGTTGCAATAATTCAACTATGGTGCAAAATGAGATTTTGAGAAGCGAGAGCATGCATACACACTTTGTATGGCTGCCTTAGACTAGTGCAATGACAAATAATAAATTTTATGTATAGTTATTAATATCATTCAGCTATATTACAACGAGCTTACTATCCCGTATATAGAAGGCCGAGCGCATACTAATGCTATTGCCAAAACTTTTATATATGTCAGCAGAAATTGCACATGTTCAAAGTGCTTTAGTAAGAAGCATTCTTGGGCTTTGGCTCACATGCCTCCACTTTATTGCCTGCTATTGGCATAAGTGCGCACCTGTACAGTAGCTGTGACAGATGGCAACGTGGTAAGAACGCTAAAGGAGGCCAACATAGTTTTCAAGACAATTTCTACATTTTGTTTTGTTTTTATTTCATGTGTCCCTTGGGGAAACTTCTTCAGATTCATGAATTTCATTTCAAGTCATTCTCTTTGGTACTTTCTACTAAAAGTAACATTGTTAATTTATATATGAAAATTCGTATCTCATGTGTGTGCGTATCTTTACGTAGGGCATTGCTAATTTATATATGAAAATTCGTATCTCATGTGTGTGCGTATCTTTACGTAGGGCACTTCTGTATTCTTGCTGAGCAAAATTATCTTGCTCTTGGAAACCAACATACCATTCTTATTTTGACAAGTTTGTCGTGAATTATGCAGTAAAATAAATTAAATTATGACATTCAATATGACAATATCAAAACAATAAGCCATCAACACATCCCACGCATACATTATTTGCAAATTTGAGTGTATGTTTTAGCTAGGAAAGTGTACTGTCTTCACATAGAAATTTCAAAATAAATCCTTAGGTTTTATTATTCTTATAAGCTTGGTGTTCCACAGGTAATGAGTTCATGAATGCACTTGCTGATATTGTACATGATGAAATATTATCGATGATGATATGTATGGCAGATAATATTACCACAATGGTCTCATCTCACCAACAATTTTTTTTAATTATTGTAATCTTATTTATTCATGTGGCATGTACCTTGTATATGACCATGGTAATGTGCACTCCATGTACTGGCCGCAACAATTGAACTGGACTTGTTGACTCTAAGTGCAGAGCCTAGTTGAATGTGACATGTTGTAACCAGTCCTGCCTTAGCTCTGTATCGTCAGTAGTTTCAGTGACGAGTGGAAAAGCACAAGATATATTGTCCTGCAGTGTCTGTCATTAATTCACTTAACGCTGATAAAAATATTTTTGATTCAGAATAAGAAAAACATAATATATAGCAAAACATTTCATGTCGCATATGGCACAAAGCGAACCTTGCCATGATTTATTCACATAGAATAATGTGCGATTTGTGCCAATTTAGTTGTAGGTGAAAACGTTGCCATATGTCGGTGTTTTGGCAAGACCGTGAAAGTAGTAGGGCTACGTACTATTAAGAAATCGCAGGTGTTTGTAGCTGTTTCTTCGCACCCAGCAATCTTTATTTATAACCGACAGATGCTTCAAAACAATGCCTGCTCTAAACTACATGATTTGTTAACAACCTCTGAATCATTCCACACCAGTTTATCTTCCATTGAGAGTGCAAATTCGGATCATTGATATTCAAAAGGGGGTGTTGTACTTCGATAAAGAGTGGGATGGGGTTTGGTGAAAAGCTCTTCACTAATGTATTCTTACGTTATCACATTTTCTTCCAACTAAAGCAGCGACATGCTGTCCAGGATTGCACTGTATCTGTGATGAGTATTTGTACTATTATTCAAGAGCAAAGTTTTTTTATTGCTGACTTCGTGGTTTGTGCGAGTTTTTTTTTTTTCAACAGTGTGAACATGTCTGCGTGTTTCATGATGTCTTGTGAGCTTATTTATGCTGTTCATGTGTTGACTCATTCATGTCTAGAAAGCAATCGTCCTGACTAGTGATGTGGGCATTGCATTGTATTTTGCATTATGATTATAAATATTTATTACATTGTTCTAGTGCTACTTTCACATGACCCACAACATGCATGTCAAGTCGATGTTATGTTGTGCTACTGTGCGTGTTATACGAGTTACAATAGAGTGCTAGGTACAAGTTGAGATGATGCTGGATTACTCGAGCAGTTTTGATCTGCCACTAGTTCATACACTCGTGATGTTATGTTTTGGGAAAATGTTCAGTGTGAATTGAACATTTAAAACCTGTGCAAATATAGCTTGAAGTGGTGGATAAACTGATGGTGACATGTAAATAAAGCTAAAATTACTTAATTAAGGCTCCTATGTTTTGCAGCACTCTCTTCTTCAGAGAAAAAAAAGAAACTATTGAGGCACATGGCAACACAAATTCCCATTTAACCTAAAGTGACTTTCAACAAAGAGTGGAGAGCCATTACTAACATCATCATTTTCAGCTTGAATCCTTAGCATAGACTGGCGTTGCCGGGAGAAGAGGAGGTTGGAACCTCTCTCAAAATTTTCGAGACATGTATATATATATATATATATATATATATATATATATATATATATATATATATATATATATATAAAGGGAAAGAAGTGTATACCTAAGGGCTCGTTTTTCCATGTTTTAACACAATATTAATGAGATCTAACAGACAATAGTGCCAAGAAATGTACAGGGGAAGTTATTAGAACCAATGGAATGTAAATAAGAAGAAAGAAAAGTGGATGAAAGAATAGCCAGCCGTGAGCAGGAAACGAACCTACGACCTTTGAATAACGCGTTCGATGCTCTAACCACTGAGCTACCACAGCGGCCTTCCCTCCATCCACTTTTTTGGGTTTATATGAGAATTTAGAAGTAGGAGTGACAGTCAGCGCCATATATAAGCCAAACGACGAGTGTGAAAACACTCTTATGCGCATGTTTGGCGTCACGTAGCACGTGAACTTATTATGAGCGGGCAGCTGATTAATTGTCCCTCTTATACAACCTAAACACACCAAGTCTGCCATTACGAGACCCTCGTTCAATGAAATAAGCTCACAGCTGGTTATTCTTTCATCCACTTTTATTTCTTCTTATTTACATTCCATTGGCTCTAATAACTTCCCCTGTACATTCCTTGGCATTACCGTCTATTATATATATATATATATATATATATATATATATATATATATATATATATATATATATATATATATATATATATACATATAAACCACAGCTGAGAGCAGCACGTTCGCGGCACGCAAATGTGGTAGTAACGTTAAGGACACATAGTATTTCTTGGGATACTTCAACGCAAAAACTTTGGTCTGTCTGTCTGTTGCTTTGTCAGTCGCACGATTCATCCACCCGGGAAAAGTTTGGACTCTTTCTCAATACCCAGCCATCTTTATCTGCTTGCTGCGTTCATACTTGTGAACATAGACCATCAAAAAGCAAGCATTGCACACATTTTAGGTAAGAATCGATGCGAGTGCAGCATCTACCATGAAAGCTAAACATAGTTGTTATTTCCCAAAGAGTGTTAGTGTCTGAGAAGGCAGGTGCATTCATTGTTACTACTTTATTCATCTTTAGTACTTTGATGCACCCATGTTGACAGAATGTTCACTGAGCACGGTGCCTCAAAAATATTCGTCCTTCAGAAAAGTACTGTGTAGTGTGTTTATTTCTCAAATGACTAGCTACGTAATTATAAAGATCACAGTGCGTATTACATCATGCTAACGATGCAATGCTACAAACATTGTGGACAAAAAAGAGGGGCATAGAGTTTGATGGTATTATTGTATGAAACAGGTGTTTCCTACGCTTCATCAAAACGACACGGTACTGCCACCTACCAATAACTCTGCCTCATAGAAAAAAAGATGTTTTGTTTCTTGTAAGTACTATCAGATAGCGCTCGTATATAACGCAGAGTAGAGTTACTGTATGTGCTCCCTATATATACAGTATCTCTAGGTGACGCGTGCTCATTGCGTCATCTCGCTGGTAATGCTGAAAACACGATAGCTCCTCCTACGTGGCCATCGCCAACGGTAAGTGGTAGATATAAATAGCTTGCCGTTTCGACGCTGAAGGAGGTGCTGCTTCGTGGCTTAGTGGCGAACGCCTCGCTCTCGTGCACGATTCAGAGCTCAGACGTTCGATTCCGCGCGCCGGAGTCTTTTTCTGAATTATTTTTCTTTCTTGCGTTTTCACATATATAGACACGTATACATAGACAGTGAATTCCGGCGACGCAGGCGGCGAAATTCGGCTGAGAGTGTCCATATGACTGCTATCGCAATAAAATAAATTTCGCAAAGCCGGAATTTTCTTAGTGTCTTCGAATGCTAATGTTCCTGGAAGGGGTTTTTATCCCCACATTACGAAAAACTTCACCAATGTTTTGACAGAAAGTGTTCCCTTTTGTTTTTTTTTAAATCTCTGGTATAGAGTATTAATATGGTTAAAATACATTGACACTCGGCCAGTGTTGATGCTTAGCCGAGTGGTCAAAACACTCGCCTTTGAACCGCCACGCCCCACGTGCGGAAGCCGACCCCACTTACGTATCTTTAATTTACTATTTCTTAACAGGAGTTTTGTTACATTTTTAAACCCCATAGCATTCGATTTATTATACATATTCCCATTTCGAAATGATGTCCAAGATGTGCTGGTTTCTCATGCTATAGACGGACAACTACGTGGTGGTGCGACAAACCTTACTTGAATGTCTTCAGGGTAACGAATATGTGTGATAATAAGCGCACTTAGACGGCAAAGGCACTTACTTTGATAATGAAAACAATCTCCATTCCTCTTTTCTTTTTGTTTCTGATTCAGTGAGCCTGCTTCTCTTGCCCTCTTCACCAGCACAGGTCAGCCAGCCGGTTTAAGGACTGGCTTACCTCCCTGTCCTTCCGCTTGTTCCTTTCTTTCTCCCGAGCTCAAGCTTCCCCTGATGCGCTGGCTTTCTCGCAATGTATGTCGAAAAGCACTCGAAAAAGTTGAGGCCCTTATCACCCCTGATAAGGCTCAACTTTTGTCTGACGTCACACCGTGCAACGAAAAATGTAGTGTACGTTTACATTTGTCTCTCCCGAGCTAAAACTTCCTCTGATGCGTTGGTTTTCCCACAATGCACGTGAAAAAAGCAGCTGAAAAAGTTGAGGCCCTTATCACCCGTGATAAGGCTCAACTTTTGTCTGACGTCACACTGTGCAGCGAAGGTTATACTGTACGTTTATATTAGTCTCCCGAGCTGAAGCTTCCCCTGATGTGATGGCTTTCTCGCAATGCATGTCAGATAAGCAGCCGACAAACTCGAGGCTCTTACCACCCCTGATAAGGCCACAGAACACCTACCCGATAAGGCTCTTTTGTCTGACGTCACACCGTGCAATGAAGGATATACTGTACGTTTATATTAGAGTCGCCCAAGCTGAAGCTTCCCCTGATGCGTTGTATTTCCCGCAATGCATGGCAAAAAGCAGTAAAAAAATTTGAGACCCTTATCACCCCTGATAAGGCTCAACTTTCGTCTGACGTCACACCGTGCAATGGAGGATGTAATGTACGTTTATATAGTCTCCCGAGCTGAAGCTTCCCTGATGCGTGGGCTTTCCCGCAATGCATGCAAAAAAAAAAGCAGCCGAAAAAGTTGAGGCCTTTATCACCCCTGATAAGGCTCAACTTTTGTCTGACATCACTGCGCAACGAAGGTTATACTGTACGTTTATATATTAGTATTCCGAGCTGAAGCTTTCTCTGGTGCGTTGGCTTTCCCCCAATACATGTCAAATAGCAGCCGAAAAAGTTGAGGCCCTTATCACCCCTGATAAGGTTCAACTTTTGTCTGACGTCACACCGAGCAACCGAGGATATACTGTACGTTTATATCGTAGTCTCTCGAGCTGAAGTTTCCCCTGATGCGTTGACTTTCCCGCAGTGAATGTCAAAAAAAAGCAGCCGAAAGAGTTGAGGCCCTTATCACCCCTGATAAGGCTCATGTTTTGTCTGACGTCACACCGTGCAACGGAGGATGTAGTGTACCTTTACATTGGAGTCTCTGGAGCTGAAGCTCCCCCTGATGCGTTGGCTTTCCCACAATGTATGTGAAAAGGCAGCCGAAAAATGTGTTGCAAGTTGTGACGTCAGACAAAACTTGAGCGTTATAAAAACACAGTACATCCTTCTTTGCAAGAAGAATATACTGTGTTGTAACGTCAGACAAAACTTGAGCCTTATTAGGGGCGATTAAGAACCCCGGCTTTTTCGACATGCATTGCGGAAAAGCCAAAGCATCAGGGGAAGCTTCTGCTTGAGAGGCTTCTACGTGCACAGGAGATCCGTCTTTGCACGGTGTGACGTCACACTGAAGTTGAGCCGCTATCACAGAGTTTCTGACCATAAATTCTACGCTAATTAATCACCTCCAGCCTGCAGTTTGTAACCTTGGGACATCTGCATATTTACCTGCAATATATTATCCGTCTTCTTACTTGACTAAGAAAGACTGATTGATGACTTGATTTACTCACACTACTCGAAAAGGAGACTGTGAGCGGAAGTTCTATATACGTGAATGGCATAGAAGCAGAGTGGATGATTAAAGTTGTCTGTCCATCTATACATCTCTCTGCCATGTAATACAAATCGCACTGAAGAAACATATATAGAAAACAAAATAAACTTGTAGGCTGCATTTTTGAGTTTTGAAACAACTGGCTCACGCTCTAAAAGTGAGGGCCTTGCCCACTGGGCTAAAGGCCCAGAGATGCACAGCATAACTACCTCCAGCGCCCTGTTCCTCGTGAACATTTTGTAATGAAGTTTCAAATGCCCAAGCCATTGCTAAATAGAAGGCTTCAAATCAAGGTCGTGTGTTATCCGTGTGATGAGTACCCAGAGTTAGGCTCATTATAAACATCTTCCTTTTTTGTCACAGAATTGCTCGTCGCGGAGCTCATGCAAATAAACGATCCTCCAATGGCACAAGGGTACAAGGATAACGACAACAGCAACAAACCTGTCATAATACTTCAAACATAAGTATTTTGAACAGGAGAAGGGAATAACTTTAAGTATTTTGAACAGGAGAAGGGAATAACTTTAATACAATAGGCCATGAAACAATAACACTGCGACCTCATGTAATAACCTTGATCTTGACACAAATATGCGCACATTCGGTTCACTTTACAAGCACACTTGCCGTGGGTTTTCCTCATATGCGCCATGGAATATCATTGCGGTATTTCTTTTATTATAAAACCGTCACAAGGAACGCCTTATGGCGAACACAGAATCATCACTCAATTTAGTTTGCTGCATATTTTCATTTGCTTGTAGAATTTATAACATGAACAAAGCCTTTGCGATTATTGTTAAGATCATCATTATTAAAACACAATGTTAATCAAGCACACCGTTTGAACTTACACAAAGTGACTCGGACTATTGCTCAGTTTTAGCATTATTCACCTTTGCCACAACTAGAGTGGTGTTTCGGTATATTCCGTGGTATCACAGCTGACATCATGTCCCCAACACGGCTGGGACAACTATACTTATCGAATATGACATGATGTGTCTACAGAATCTTACCTCGATCACTTCCAACTGCGTGTCAGCCAAAGCCCGCATCATATGACGTGCCTTCGAGGGCTCACAGTATGGGCATTGACTGACGCTTTGCAAAGGAGACGACACTGAAACGAGGTAAATCAGATGCTTGTTTTGCTTGTTTTAGAAGTACTGTGCAAGCAGCTTCCAGCGTGCTCCAGTACGATTGGAAGAGATCTCTACCACTGTCAGCGCAGTGCTTCAGGGCAGTCATACTTAAGGGCAGTCACTGCTCTCGATTCCGTGCGCTTCGTTGTTACACATGAGATCTTGCGGCCAGCAAGAATATTACAGGATTGTAGTTTGGCGATAAGATGCTGATTGTTGACGAATTGTCATGTTTTCAAGGAAAGTAAATACAAATGAAAAAGGAGCGTAACGGCAATAGGTCATTTCTTTGTGTTCCCGATCGCGAACGTTGGCACCGGGAAAATCTACTAAATTGGAATATATGAACGAGGTAGTTTGCTGCGACAATCCATTCAACTTGAGTTGTTTTCCTTCACCGTTTTATGCCAGCAAAATTCTTCAACTCATTCAGAATTGGTGTCACGGCTTCTGCATCATTCTCCTTTTCATCTGGGCTCCCATTTCTCCACTTAGACCTTTAATTTTTGTCATTTAGGTGCTTCTCACGACTTAGAAACACCGCAGTCATTATGCTGACACCTTTAATTCAATTTTTTTCAAACTTGAGCTCTGTATCTCTTCCTGCTCGATCATGACAGCCACTAGGTTATCTCACACGATACTGACCGACAAACCTGATTTCGTACAACTTAAGGGCCGACAGCAGTGAAGTATACTGACTTTAGTGAACACATGCCCAAAAACAAAATTAATTTATTAACAAGGTGCAGTCAAAAGAAACACCACAAAGATTCTTAATAAAACAGTAGACTTTATTCTAGCTCTGTAATACTCCTACAAAATAGATGAGCGAATATAACAGAGCTGTAGAAAAACCTAACAGTAATATTTTTGTGTTGAACTTCGCTACATGATATCTATGCATGATGGTGAATTTCAGAAGCATATTACAGTGCTCTCAAGGTGGTAGTTTCCATGTAATGAAAATGTAATCGATAGATGATGAGCAATGAACACAAAAAACTCTCTGCAAATCACATGAATCATCATAAATAGCATGATTGATCACCCTGTACACTTGTCCCCCAGATAGCATGACCTAAAAATTCCAAATTGCAACTCAGCAGCGCAGTGGCTACACGCATGGCTTTGTATATATGCACAATTACTCAATAACAGGCATAGTTCACTAATATTCTAGACAGTTAGCCAAGAATTTAAAGAAACAATAAGTAGCAATCACAAAATGCAGACAGCAATACCTCTACCTCTACACGAGCTATAAAACAAGGAGAAGATATAATGTGCGCCTCCAATATCTCCTAAGCTATGTAAGTTGATCCCTGAAAGTGAAGAATGCAGGACAAAACTTGCTCATCTGTCTCAGAAGCTCACTGAAACCATAAAAATATTATAAAAGCAAATACAGATACCACAGTTGTTTTTTTACAGAACTACAATTTGCACAGGACCAAACCAGATAATGTTGAGTACTAAAAGTGTGCAGCTGTTCAAATATTGCAATTAGTATTTAAAAAAAACCAAAACATGACAGGAAGCCACATACAAACACAGCCATGTCAATGCTTCTGCCAGATGCAGAGCACAGTTTCATGTGAAGGTAAAGTGAAATCAACACAAGTAGTTGTTAATTACTAGCTCTGTAGTGAATACTGTAGCTGCAGAAATAGAGCCTCTGATAAATGAGCACTAATGATAAGGTTGCTCAAAGGAAAAAAAAAGGCATTTGTTATCCTAGACTTAATTCAGATGACAATTGACAGGGCATCCAATACTCGATATTATATGAAAATTGCACATCTCGACACAATGCCTTGACTTCTTTTGCTTCTGATCTCATTTCACTCATATATGAAAACTGTTGGACTGGATTCAGATGCCCGAGATTTACATATAAAATGCAGAATACTTTGTGGGAAAACTAGTCGACCCTATACATTCCATGCTTAATACTTTTTTATGATCATGTGGGAATGCTCAAGCATTTACACGATATCCCAGAAATTGATTTGGCATGTTGCCTTCTGTAGTGGTGCCTTGATTACAGCTAACTTTTCACACCTCCACAGTTGATTTAAAATGTTTATGGAATGTGAGATATAAGAAATTGTTGCATATTTATAGCCTATATTTACAGCCTGCTACTTGATTTCTAACCTGTTTTTGTGTGTGTGTGTGTGTGTGTGTATGTGTGTGTGTGCGTGCGTGCGTGCGTGTGTGTGTGTGTGTGTGTGTATGTGTGTGTGTATGTGTGTGTGTGCGTGCGTGCGTGCGTGTGTGTGTGTGTGTGTGTGTGTGTGTGTGTGTGTGTGTGTGTGTGTGTGTGTGTGTGTGTGTGTGTGTGTGTGTGTGTGTGTGTGTGTGTGTGTGTGTGTGTGTGTGTGTGTGAACAACAGGCTACAGTTACAAACTACTCAGGCATGCAGTGCTTCCCCAGGTCTCACAGTCCATAAACTTTTTATACCAACTGTACTAATAGTCGATTAGTAATGAAGCTACCTTGAGTACGGCAGCTAAGTCACATTAAGAGAAAGGCTTGTGCTGACTTAAACAGATGCAATTTTTTGGTAAGAAGTGACACTGTTAAGCTCATCAGGTTGTACACAGCACATTTATTATGTAAGTCGTGCTTTCTTTTATTGATTATGCTCTTTAATTCTACCATTGCAATGGTAACTAACACTTAACCTTGAGTAACCCTAAAAGAGATGTCACTAAGTCTTTTTTTTAAATCAAGCCCATTTCTTGAAATGTCTGGAGTGCACCAACATGGCTGTGGTTTTGTTAGTCCCCCATTGGATTTCTTTCCTTTTGTCAAATTACTTACAAAATCTTCTAAAACATTCTATACATATTTTCATCTGCTTATTCTTAGAATTCACAACAATTAATAAAAAAAAGTATTCATAAAAAGTTTCATCAAATGCCGCAGCATGGCACCCTGCTCAAGGAACTTATCTCACAGAAAAGATGGATAGACACAAAAATGCAGCAATTTCAAGTATGCGTGCTACATTAACATAGTGTTTTTAAGAAACAGCATCCAAAGTTTTGTGACAAAAATATTCTGCACCATATTAGCCAAAACGTGCAGTTCACTGTGCATGAAGCTATTCTGCAGGTTGAAGGAAATAAAAAGAACACAATGATAAAATCTGGGCAGGAATAACATGTTTCTTTTAAAAAACATGATTTCTTTTCATTTCAGCAATTTCTTGCAAGAAGCATTCCAAAAGTTAACATCCCTGCATGCACATACACAACAGCAGGCCAGCAAAAAACAAGATAAATCAACTTGGTAATTTGTATAATGGAACTGTTAAAAAAATATGCCAGCCAATATCCCAAATACAGACAGCCTGTATCAGCACAGGTGCTCATCAAGACACTTTCCATAAGGCACAAACATGGCATCAGCTATTTAAGTAGAGATCACAGGATATCATCACATCACTCACAGGCCACCTATACAACCATACACAACCTTATCCAAGTAATTAGCCGTAGCTTTACATAATGACAATGCTCCAGAGCACTGTGGCAGTGATAGACTTGATTATAAAAGAAACTGCTGAAGTGATACCCACATGAAGAAACTATGCTATGCTGAAGCGATACCCACATGAGGAAACTATGCTAATCGATGATGGAACACAGATGTGCCTGCACTTAAGCCAAAGCTGGTCAGAAACCTCAGATGCGCTGTTGCTAGACCACATAACACCAGACTTGGCACTTACGTGTCCATAGATTATGTACACTACGCACGGCAAGTCAACCTAGTGAAGTAGCTTTCATCGAAACAAAATGATGATGTTCCCACTAAAGAACAAAATCACCTGAAAACAACATACAACCGTCCTTCAAATACAACAAAATGTGGGAATACTACTAAGGTACAATTCCTGCAAAACAAAGGTATACAATGTACTACGTAAACCACGTCTTGAGAGGTATCTGTGACCATGAGTGGCTAAGTGCACAAGGCACTTTGTTGCATCCATATTCATCTAACAAAGGAGTCGTCACATAAGCAACTGTAGCAGCTATGAGTGGATGGAAGAGCTACACAGAAGCAGATTTAGGGCCTCAACCAGCACACAAATGTTTGTTCAACTATTCTACAAGCAAGTGTTGAAAAGTATGCACAGACCAGCAGTGCACATATGCTCTTGTTTGAATGTCTACCTCTTCATAAAGGTCTTATAAAATGTATGCCAAGACACATGTAGACTTAACTTTAAATTGTTCAATAAAATACTAAAATGCCCTGAGCCACCCTGACAATATTTGGCTGCCCCTATTACCTTGCCACTCAATATCAAAGGGCCTCCACATATGCTACATTCAGGAAATGGTCTCTGTAAAGTAGTGACAGCAGGAGGACTCGGCAGTGGTTCTAGTACTCTGGAGCACTCCACTGTTGTTACCTTACAACCAAAATAGCATGTGCACACTCACACAACACCAACATTCACAGCTAAGAATAGTTCTTAGTTAAAAGCTCGAAACATAGCTCATTGTGTTGACCCTACACTCCTAGGCAACTAATTTTTCACCATCTTAAGCCTTTCACAACCAACAGAACTATTCCTCAAGATAACCACGTACAAGGAACGGGAATGTTAAAAGTATTCTATCGCTGTAGATTCCAATCACCCAAATTTCACGCATATTGTCAGCTTTGTCCAAGTACCTATAACAGGCCTGTACAATGTGCCAAGGGCAATCTGTCACTGCAAAGCCCAGAACAGTGCCTTTCAAGGCAGATAACAAAGCAAGATATCAAAAGTGAAGAGCTCCAGGCAACACGACGACAACGTGACTAGCGCAGATGCTATGCTTGAGCATGCTTAGGATTGGCCAACACCTCACAGGGTTCGCCTCAGGGGTTCTCAGAGCTGAGAAGACTCCTTCTGACTTCTGGATCGTCTGAGGGTATGGTGGGCAGAGCCTCCGTTGTGGGCGAATGTGGTGCGCTGCTAGCTGCCAAAGACTCCCGCTTTGAGCGCTCCAAATCTTCCTTGGCTTGTCTCTTGAAGAATCCACACTACAGAGAAAGTTGCATGCATAGAAGATAAAATCAGGGCGATGCTACTAGTAACAATCCACAGTGGCCACAATGATTTTCATCACACAGACTTCAAACAGCGGAGTCAAGTGTACAAAGAGCACATGTGTATAATGTCCTGCAGATGCGTAGCGGTGATTCGCTACTCTTTAGAATGACCGATAATGGTATAGTGGTTGCTTTCCAACTTGACGAAAATTATGATTCATGGCGTAGTGGGTACCTTGCAGTGTACTTGTATAAGTAGCTCTAAGTGATTTTCCAAGCCCAGAAAATGCTGCTCTTCCAGCTTTTGCTGTGACTGTATTGCACTTTCTGCACAGGCCTGGTTTTCTTTAGGAGCTTGCTCGGCAGGCTTCTTATGCTCACGCCTTGTCCGATGGCTGCTGTCGTGTACACCAGTGTTCCAAGTGTAAACTTCTTAGGTCGCCACTCCTGTCCCCTCTCCAGTGACTCCAATAGTGCTCACTAGATGGCGTGCCGCCACACCCCAAGGCGTCTGTTTTCGATGGCCTGTGCGCTCACCTTGTCCCGACTACGTTCATGTCGTTCTCATCGCTTTGTAGGCACAGTAGCCCGTGACAAGTTCCTACGATAAGTGTTAAGCACGAGTACCAATATCCTCCGAAGCCCTCTCACCTGCCTGCTATAAGCCCCATTAAAGGATGCCTGATAATTCTACGTCCGCCCTTCGCGAGTGTTGGGCATTTGACCCTTCACAACGGCCAGTATGGCGTAAAGGGTCTGGTGGTTAACATGCCAATCGACGTGGCCAACACTGTGCAGGGCCGGCCTCAGAACGCGCCATGCAATGCTGCCTTCAACAAACAAATCATGCGATGGCTTGTTGACAAGCCTTCCTACAGAACTGGTATCGCCAATAAACACCCCTGCACCTCCGAGCAATCAACATCACTCACTTTGAGGATATGGCAGTGAATTTTTTTTTATTACTGTAAAACTTAAATGAGTAAGTTGTCACCATAGTATGGCAACAGCTACACTTTCTACTTGGTCGTTAGGATTTAAAAATTGTGAATTAAACTAATACATTACATACACATATAGTCCTACATTTGGTAAGTTCATAAGGTCTAGTATGAAGAGAAATACCGTATTTACTCGCGTAATCCTCGCACTCGCATAATTCTCGCACCCCCCACATCGCCCAAGAAAAATACGATTTCTTTTTTTCCTCGAGTAATTATCACACCCCCGAAAACTGCCGCAATAATGTTGTCTGCTCGTTCCAGCCACTGATGATGATAGCGCGTGCCATCTGGCACCATCTCTTACGCATCAAGCACACTATTGCACGCAGATTCAATCCAATTCAAGCCAAGCCAAAGTGGCCAGTGCGCGTTGCGGCGTGTTTTGTATGCTGTGTCGGTAATCTTGGCACATTATGGGGTGATACTGAAACTACACGGCTGCTTCAAGTTGCAAGTGATAGATCATGCACTAAACGACGGCAACAGGGCCGCCGGTAGGCCCTTCGGAGTCTACGAGTTTTGTGTTCGCTACTGGTGACGGCAGCTGAAAGCCACCAAGACGAATTGGGCCTGCCGTGTGCCTAAAACTGGGATTGATGGTAAACTTTATTTCTTCAGAAGGAAACTGCGGACGATTCTGTTAAATAGCCATCAGCCCAATACTGACGTCCTACGCTTACCTTTTGAGGGCTCCTGTTGAGCGACGAATGCTACCGCCATGCCCGCAACCCCCACAAGCTTTGCGCATGGTATTCTAATTCTCGACGATTTGCTTGCACTTTTTCTGTCTTAAATAAATCTTGCCTTGTGTTGAACCTCTGCTTTTATTGTTGAGGTAAGTTCTAATTAGTACTTCTTAAAGCTTGCTGTAAGTTGATGGTGTGAGAATCCCGATTCACGGCCACTTCGTTTTCTTTTTCGCTCCGTACGTTTTCGTGGAAAGTTTTCCCCGCGTAATTCTCGCACCCCCCCACTTTGCATAAGTTTTTCGGCAAAAAAGTGTGGGGATTATGCGAGTAAATACGGTAAGTGAAAAATTAAGGGCTTGTTTTCTTTGCTAGACATAATATTATCAATAATTAATGGACAATGATGCCAAGAAAAGTATCGTGGATGTTGTTAGTGGCAATTGTAATGTAAATGTGAACAAAGAACAGTGGACGAAAAGATAACTTGCCACTGGCAGGGACCGAACTCGTGACCTTCAAATAATGCGTCTGACACTCTACTAACTGAGCTACAGCAATGGTCATCCCTCTGTCCACTTTATAAGGTACAAATGTGAATTCAACGATGCAGTGTCTGCCAACACCGCCAGTAACCATTAAAGTGATCGTAGAACACTCTTTTTCTGCCTGTTTGTGTCACGTGGTGCATGGTCTTATTACGAGCTAGCAGCAGACTACTAATCCCTGGCATATTACCTGAAGGCGTCTAGTCTGCCAGAACAAGACCCTCACTATGAATGAAGGAAAAGAAGTGGAATGTTCACATAAAAGTCTCTTGTAACAATACTTGGATTTTAGGTGCATCCTCAACAACCGACCAAAATCCCTTGTACTGTGAAGGTTTATTGTAGTGAGATTAAACTGTATGCATTCTATCGCTATTTTGTTATGGCAACGCGTCACTACATCTGGCACTGACGATCGGTTGTTGCTAACACTGCAGTGGTTTTGGTTTCATACTCGATCAACAAGTTTTGCAAAACGTGTTTTCTGAATATTGTTTAAGCACCACTAAATTGGTATACTATAAGCCATCAGCGTTACCCAAAAAACTGCAAAATATTAAGTTTTTCCAGGCTCGTGGCAATACTGCATGTTACATCACCCACTTTCCTTTGTGACAGCAAGCGGCACAGTTTCATTTTCATGCAGCGGGCAACCCACGGCCACCCGGTGTATAGGTTGTCATGCAAAAAGGAATCTCTTTATTTTGACCATGTTTTCTACTACATTTTAACACAAGAAAGTTATTTGGCTAGGTCTCCAAACATGCGCACTCGTCCACTGTCTTTTAAAGCCGCGTGCAGTCGATGCTGTAGTAGTTTAGAAGTGTGGCAGCTTGGGCTAGTTGGTATGGCATGACGATAGTTATAGCGCGAAAACAAAACGACACAGAGACAAGAAGGACACGAAAGACACGAGCGCTCGTGTCTTTTGTGTCCTTCTTGTCTCTGTGTCGTTTTGTTTTTGCGCTATAACTATCATCATGCTGTAGTAGTGACACGAGAAAGCATTTTACAACATTGTGAACTTAGCTTTTATCACTGAAACATTTGACAAGTTACATGAACATCAAAATCGATGTAATTTTCTAAACACCTTACATATACAGTAGACTGTCATTAAACGAAACCTGAATGGGCTACTAAAATGTGCTCTATTTATTAGGAGCTCCGTTCACTGAGAGATGAACAAGGGTGCACAACGCAAGAACGAAACCAATCTTGTCAGAAGCATTTCTTCCATCTAAGCATCAGTTCCGTTAAACATATTTCCATTTACTGAGAACCCACTGTACTCTATCTCGAGTTCGCAAAATGTGAAAATCAAATTTACTGACCTTGTAGAGAACAAGAATGATGACCAAGAGCACGAGCAAGCCTCCGAGAACTATGAGAAGATAGATCCACCATGCCAAGGAAGGTGTTGCAGGTGGGCCTTCTTTGTTGAGTGAGGTGACAATCTGCACAAACAATAATTAAAAACAAAAAATCTATAAGCAGTTAGATACTTATCTATAAGCAGTAAGGTATAACAAAGGGTACATAAAGACTAGGTCCTTTAGCATTACATCTGCATGATGTCATAGCCATATAGCCTCAGCTCACAAATTACAACTTATACTCTAGTGTGCAGATAGCCTCAGCTCACAAATTAGAACTTACACTCTAGTGCGCCAGCCAGTATAGCCATTACTAAAATGCTGTTGTGTTATGTTCATCGCCTTTTAATCAATTAAGAAAAGTAGTGTTGAGAATAGACACAATTGAGAGTAGACACAGCGTGGAGACCGCTAAGAGTTTAATTAAAACTCTTAGCGGTCTCCGTGCTCTTAGTAGCATTACTGAATATCTCACTATAGGCTGTTTTTATCTTTTTTTTAAAACACAGTAGAGTACTAATTATGTGCAAAAAAACTAATTTTGGGAGAGATGCTACTAGGAAAACACGCATTTCTTGAATAGCTTATTTTGTTTTTATTTGTTTTCACAAGTTATCATGACAAAAAAAAAATCAAAAGTTGTAATGAAACTTGTAATAGGTCAAAATCGCTTTTAAAGAGCGCAAGGTGGCTGTTAAAGAATAGAAAAAGCTCATTGTCTAGAGTGCCCTGGATATTGTCTCCGGGCTGCATGTCATTGCATTTTGCATGAGGCGTTCACTAGAGCCACATGCTCAAAATAACCATGCTTCCTAAGCTCTCATGATGGAAGCAATCATTTAATATGCAATATTCTTGTTTTATTTATTTGCATTCTACGGTAAATTTAGAGCAATATGAGCCATCAATGGCACCTAACTATAAAAGCTTGGTGAGAGAAAAAATGTGTCTAAAAAGAGCTACCGTATTTACTCGATTCTACCGCGCCCTCGATTGTAACGCGCACCCGATTTCCACCTCGAAAAAAAAAAAAAAACGTGAGACATCGATTGCAACGCGCACCCATTTTTCTCGCAGGCCCGCACGATCACACCACTCGAAAAAACGACTCTTTTCGTGAGCGTCTTCCATTGAAATATGAGGTACGGGTGAAGCTTGTGCTCATCTGACGTGTAACAGAGCATTGCCGTCACTGTAGTTTTACCGTGGACCGATGTCAGCACATGAACTTGCTTCGCCCCCTTCTTCTCGACTGTTGTGGTGCCAGGCATGTCGAAGAAAAGAGATGTCTGATCGGCATTCCCGATTTGCCCAAGCAGTTAGCTGTTGTTGCGCCGCAAGTTTAGGACGAACCTCTGAAAACTGTGAAGCTTTTCATCGTATTCCTCCGCAAAACTTTTCGCATATGCATGTTCTCCTTCGGAGGGAAAAGCCTTTCCTCTTCATAAAGTTAGTTAGCCAGCACCTGCTCGCTTCAAACTGGCTCCGCATTAGACCTTTTTCTAAGACTAATTGCATAGCCCGCACTTGGAGCAGTTCTGTCGTCACGGGCCGCTGTGCTGCTCGCTGCTCAAGCACATACTTGCCGAGCAGCTCTTTAGTTTGCGGAAACCGACCCTGCTGTGGTCCACTGAAGCCTTTGCGTGAAGCTTTGCTGTCGACAATCTTTTGCTTTTGTTTCCGCCGGTCCCACACGCACGTTTCGGGAACTCCGAACGACCGTGATGCGGCCCGATTTCCGTCCGTTTATGCACACGCGATGACTTTTTTTTTAAAAGCGGCATCGTGGTTCACTCAAGTTTTTTGGAGTCGGCCCTTCCACACCGTCGATGCTAATGCACTACTAGATGACGAACTCCTCAGCACACGTACGAAGTGCTGCACATGGGAAACACATAGGCAGAAATGGCCGACGCGCCATGCCGACGCACGTAGTGGGCGGCCATTTTGGATTTGCCGATGGCAATAGATTGACCGTAATTTTTTTGTTCATACTCGATTCTAACGCGCATGCGATTTATGAACTCGCTTAACCGGAAAAAAGGAGCGCATTAGATTCGAGTAATTACGGTATATTTTACAAACTGTCATGGTATAAAATGAAACCTGTGCAAGTTACTATAAAACTGATTACATGTAATATTTGAAATCAGCATAAAAATGTAAGCAAAGGGCAAGAATTTTATTGGCCTAGGCTACAAATTAAAGAAACCTTGTATTATTTTTTATCTCTTCTTAAAAGGGGGTATACATTCAAACATGGTGCTCTGAAAGTAGAAGTTTGTACTTGTCCACAAGTCATGTGGCAATAATCATTGGAAAGACATGTCCTCTATGTCTGACACAAGTTTTTGCATTGAATGACAGTAAATTTTCAGCATACCGTAGCTTGCTTGGGTTGCTGCTTGACGTAGTGTGTGAACTCCGTTTCATCCAAGATTTTGAGTGAGCCTTCTGTGATGATGTCTACGGTGTCTGGTATTCCCTGTTAGAGCATGACCAAACAAAAAGGAAAAAAAACTTAATCGTAACAGTTAAAGCCAGTCTCAACAGCTTAATTTGCAGCAGAATAAAGCCACAAGTCAATTTTCAATTCAACTTTGTTTGTAACACATATAAAATATTGTGGGCCAGATGAAAACAAAAGAATCTGTTAAATATACATGGTACTTTACTTAAGCTATACAAGTGCTGTTCTTCAGATACAAATGAACCTATTTTATGCAGCAATTGTATACACTAAAAAACAAAGGTGAAAAAAAGCAGTAACAGTGTCCCATCAAGATGAACTGAATCATTATAAATAACCCTGATTTATGTAGTCTGTTTTAAAAATGTGTCCTGAAGTCTCGCTGAAAACTCTATGTAATACATGTATACTGCAAAATAATCCTTCCTTATAGTCAGCTCTGGAGCTTGCACCAAGCATCTAGTAGTAAATATCATTTGAAAGCAAGTGCTTACTATCATCTAGTGCATTTAAAGTCCCACACTGCTGACTCGTATTTTTTCAAAGGTGCTCTTCTTTTCAAACATGATAGAGGTCCAAAAACTAAAGTCACATCATTGCTCTGTCTGCTTTACTAGAATAAGCAGGCATTCTTTTTTTGTCCGTTGTATGAAATCCAGAGACAGTCACTGGCGTCCGCTTTTGCGCGCATCGACAACAGCCAAATGTCTGTGGACACTATTCTGTCAAGTTCTTGAGAGAAGACATTGCAACAGAAGGCGACGAAAGCTCTGTTGAAATTTCTACGCGACACGGCCTTGAACAAGCGACTGTAACAGCAACGTCACACACCGCGAAAGACAAGACTAGTCTATGACTGAGTGTGCGTGCGTGTGCTGCCGAATGTGCTGTGTTTCTCTCTTCCCTCTCTGCTCTCTATCTTTCATCTCCCCCATCTCTCTCCCATGGGCAGAATAGCAAACCGGCTGCCTATAGGCTGGTTAACCTCCCTGCCGTTCTTTTCCCCCTGTTTTCCTTCCTTCCTTCCTTCCTTCCTTCTTTTTTTTGGCTGCACTCTAAAGCAGGGATCAGCACCATGGCAGAAAGAGTTGTCACTTATGAAACAAGCCAGACAACGAGAAGAGAACAAAAAAGAAAAAACAGCCTAGCAATACTAACCACTTGGTCCATGATGCGGCTGACATTGATCACCATGTTAATCTCGATTTTAGCCACCTTGTTCTTGTCAGTGAATGGGCCCATCTGGCAGTTGAAGGTCGTGCACTCGGCACCTGAGCAGTCCTGCAAGAAAGAGCAAAGCCGCCTGATTCCACTGTTTTCTACCAAACCACGGACAGCAAACAGCCACTAGCATTGCTTCTTCCATCTCCTTAGTGATATAAAACCCATTCCACTTTGACACACAGCTTGACGGTTTCACAGAAGACTGCGTTGAACTTCCTTATTTTCAGTAAAGAAGCAAGCCCTTCATGAACATTAAGAAAAACAAGTTGAAGGGGCAGGATTCTGAGGCAAGCAGAACATACTGCTCTGAGTGCAATAACTCTTACAGATACAGTCATTTTGGGGTTTCTGGCGACTGTTTGGTGACAGACAGCACCCGATGATGGTCACATGATGTATACATAGAAATGGAAGATGAAAGTTAAGACCAGCTCTGCATTCCTGTAACACTTTTATTGTTTTGTTTTCCTTCTTTTCCATATTTTTTTATTCTTAAGAGGAGACGCTCCTCAAAACATTTGTTTTTAAATTTCTAGTCACAGACACTTGAAAACTTTGTTAATATAGTTTCATGGAGATTTCAAATATGCTATCGTTTTTTGTGTAGCTGCTTTTGTTATTGAGTTATGCCATGCACAATAGCAAGAAGTTACATTTTTTGCGGGTACTCTTTCATGTACTTACCGTAATTACTCGAATCTAACGTGCACCTTTTTTCCGGTTAAGCGAGATCATAAATCGCATGCGCGTTAGAATCGAGTACGAAAAAAATGAATACAGTCATTCTATTGCCATCGGCATTTCCAAAATGGCCGCCACCTATGTGCGTCGGCATGGCGCGTCATCCATTTCTGTCCCATGTGCAGCACTTCGTACGTGTGCTGAGGAGTTCGTCATATTGTAGTGCATTAGCATCGACGGCATGGAAGGGCCGACTCCAAAAACTCTAGTGCACCACGATGCCGTTCTTAAAAGAAAAGTCATCGCGGGTACAAAAACGAACGGAAATCGGGCCGCATCGCAATCGTTTGGAGTTTCCGAAATGTGCGTGCGGGACTGGCGGAAACAAAAGCAGAAGATTGTCGACAGCAAAGCTTCACGCAAAGGCCTAAATGGACCACAGCAGGGTCGGTTTCCGCAAATTGAAGAACTGCTCAGCGAGTATGTGCTTGAGCAGCGAGCGGCACAGCGGCCCGTGACGACAGAACTGCTCCAAGTGTGGGTTATGCAATTAGCCTTAGAAAAAGGTCTAACGCGGAGCCAGTTTAAAGCGAGCAGGTGCTGCTCCAAGTGTGGGTTATGCAATATTAGCCTTAGAAAAAGATCTAACGCGGAGCCAGTTTAAAGCGAGCAGGTGCTGGCTAACTAACTTTATGAAGAGGAAAGGCTTTTCCCTCCGAAGGTGAACGGGCATATGCGAAAAGTTTTGCGAAGGAGTGCGATGAAAAGCTTCACAGTTTTCAGAGGTTCATCCTAAACTTGCGGCACAACAACGGCTACCTGCTTGGGCAAATCGGGAATGCCGATCAGATGCCTCTTTACTTCGACATGCCTGGCACCACAACCGACGAGAAGAAGGGGGCGAAGGAAGTTTGCGTGCTGACATCGGTCCACGGTAAAACTACAGTGACGGCAATGCTCTGTTACACGTCAGATGGGCACAAGCTTGCCCCGTACCTCATATTTAAATGGAAGACGCTCCCGAAAGGAGTTGTTTTTTCGAGTGGTGAGATCGTGCGGGCCAACGAGAAAAATGGGTGCGCGTTGCAATTGATGTCTTACTTTTTTTTTTTTTGTCATAGAAATCGGGTGTGCGTTACAATCGAGGGCGCGGTAGAATCGAGTAAATATGGTAACTTTCAGTAAATGTATTGTGTCTGATTTTATTTGACTCTTGGTAGATTGTAAAGTGCAAATATTTATCCAGACATGTCGCAAAAATATTGGAACCAAGAAAAAAAATTGTAATGAATGACTAATTATTTTCAATCTTCCTTGAAACAATAACCTAATATTTTTACAACTAATGCAGGTATGCATTGCAATTTCAAGTAGATATTTGCATTTTGCCCCTGTTGAAGAATATGTGCGCCAAGTTTCGTTACTATACAATAAGTATAAGTGTCTAAAAGGCTGTAATAGTTATTCTAAGGTAGTGAAGTTATGTTGCCTTGGATTATTGAATTACGCAAAGACAATGTGTAAGCAATACTGGTCTTACAGTAATACCATTACTGGCACTGCAGCTACCCGTTATAGCTATTTAGTGGCTATGCTGCTCGACTGCTGCCCTGAAGGTCATGAAATCAATTCCTGGATTCAGCGGCCGCATTTAGTTGGGAGGCGAAATGCTTGAAGCTTATGTGCTTATTAAGGTGCCCATTAAAAAACCCCACATGGTAGCTTCACACCATCGGACTCTGAACCAAGCACGTGAACCAAGTGTCTGAATCTGTGGTTTCTCTCGTACTGAGTAGAATTACTATCGCAATGAGCGGTCACTGAATAAAACTAACCTGTATCATGATGGACTAGCCTAAATAGTTTTAACCATATGTGGGGTCCAAACTATTTAAATTTCTTAACTTTCTGGAGCCCTCCAATAAAGTGTGTCTCATAATCATACTGTGATTCTGAGACATAAAGCTCCAATAATTACTAATGGTACTGCAGCTACCCAGGTGAATGCATGAACGCAGTCTCAAAATGACGTTTAAGTTTATTACACATTACACTTTGTTGGTTCAGTAGGCCTACGTCCACTAATTACAATGCTCTCAATGGTGGTATATACGACATTTCATATAAGTTAACCTTATTGAAATACTCCAATGCACAACCTCAATATATGAGACTGCCTTGAAAATAGGTCCAAAACTACATGCTCACCAGCGTCAATGATTTGATTTGGGCCATAGGAAAGGGACCCTCTAGAATTGGAAGAGGGTTTGGGCTTGCTTCCCTGCGCTGCCTTGTGATAGGTGGAGTTATGTCTGATGGTGAGCGTTTGCGTAGACTGGCCACTGAGCTGTTACAGCTGCCACCAACTTTAGTTCGACTTCCGTCATCAGCCTAGAACAAAAGTAAAACACAGACCAAACTCAGTAGGCAGGTATTATCAAATTTAATGCCAACATTCAACAGTCATGACTCATGTCATATTTGGAATGAAAACCTCTTGAAAATGTCACTGGTACATTTTTGAATATGGGTAAGTTGTAATACTACAACTGCACAACTACATCTATAGCTGAGTCCACTTATAACAATATCCTTTATTACAACATATCAGATATAGCGATGAAGAATGATGGCACCATCCACTTTTGTTTGCTTTCTATGGTAAAATGCACCGTTAATTAGTATGATGCTCTGGTGCCACGATACCGAATATTATATCTAGCAACAGTGCACGTTGCGAATGGGTATCTTTGCCGACTGCGCCGAGCGGTGGATAGTGGTGACAGTGATGATTTGGTTGAGCAACCTACACAGGCACTATCATTACAGGAGGCCAAGCAGATAATGCAGTCTGTTCGGGACCGCCTTATCTCAAAGGACTTCCCGCTAATCTACATAGAGCAGCTAGATGCTCTTAAGAAAGATATGTGCCAGCTACACGTGCAGCAATCATAGCCAACAGACTACGCCTTCTCTGCAAACAGGTGGTACTTAGTTGCACTACCTTGCTTAAAAGCAAATTAAAAGCTTTAACCTCTATTTTTTTTTTTGTCAGCTCGCTCATAGTAAGTATCGATTACGATTAGATTTCCTTGGCACCTGGACATCATTATAAGTGAACTGCACTTACGTGCAACTTCCCGACACCTTTTGCTTCACTTCCATTTATTTAAAATATGCACAGCACTCTTAAATCTATATGCAACAATCCCACTAACATTTTTACTATCATAACCTTATCAGCTATTGTTTGGCATGAGAACCTCCCATAACAATCTTCAGTAATAGACATAAATGCAGGGGTTTGAGGCCGCATTTTTCTTTTTCTTGGAGTCCAATATGTGTCGAAGATATGGTGAAATGAATGTTACCAACACATTTCTCTGTTTTTTCAAAATAAAGTCGTGAAAACCTTGCACGTTTACACTAAAATGGAAATACAAGATGCTTTACAATGTGATATGTATTAGAACTACACCAAGTACCCTTACTTTCCATATCAAAACTCGGTCACTATATCCTTTACTGCTGCAACAGTAAGATACTTATCACCATGCAAGGCACTGCTTTACAAACAAAGCTAGTACATAATTATACATACAGTTGAGACTCATAGAGACAAAAAGTTGTTTCACAAGGAGGTAAGCATGTAATACTCACTATCACGCTCGAAAGGCTCAGAAAATTGTTCTTGTGCCCCATAATTTTGCGTGGCACTGATATCGTAATAGCAACTTTGTTAATGGGACTGTCGTAATACTTCACCATCTATAGGGGAAAGAAATCAAACATGAATAAATATATATGTTTCCAAAAGCGAACAGCTACTCAAAGTTAAATTTTATGAGTGACACTTTTGCAACTACACTCAAACCTTACTATAAGAAAGTTGTGTCTTAGACAAATACAGGTCCATTATATTCAAAAATTTGTTATAAAGGTATATTCTTAACACTATATCTATTACAAGACTATTTTTCATTTACTTCGTTATAACTGACATTTCGTTATATCTAGGTTGGTTACATCGAGCTCTGTATGTAAATCAGACATCAGTTTGAGATAACACAGTAAGAAAAATAAGTCAACATGTTTTCAATTAAGGGAACCACATTGTAGTATAAACAAGCACGAATGAACAGATAGCTGTTAAGTTCGATTCCTTTCTGAGAAAGGGGCTGTTAATCAAAATTTCAATAAACCTTGTAAGGGACAGAGACAGCAATTGCCTATCCAGAGTAGTCAGCTTTTGCACAATCAATCACACTTTACATGGTAACAATGGGTTTCACTGTAAATAGAATGTTAATATTCATTTACTCACCGTAAAAGTGTGAACGACAGGAACAAGATCTGTAGACGTGTTGTAGATTAGCTGGCTTATAGATGCAGACCTGCACATAATCACAATGTATCAATGACATCATGAAGCAAAGTATAGAAGCATATTAGATAAAATATGGTCATACAGACTCATTTAGACACTCCAAAGAGACTCATTTAGACACTTCATGTACATACACTTGCTAATAAAATACATACTGTGGTAAATTTAGAGGGGCAAAGAAAGGTTTAAACTAACCCCTGAAGTGCTATGTCAGCATGATGGATCAGTGGCAAAGCAATAAGAACATGATCATTGCTCCGATCAACATCCAAACTGAGTGTTCTTGCAAAGACTTTGACCTCAAGTTTCTTCTTAAGCTTTGTAAGGCCCAGCTTCACAGCAAACTTCGTCTGAAAATAGACCGATGAACATAACCGTAAATATATGTATTGATAAGCCCATAGACTTTATTGTAATGTCAACCTTCAGTTTTTGCTCTCATTGTACAAGAGAATATTCTACCCCAGTGCACACAGTAGCCCTATGCATTGACTCATCGTCTAGACAAATGTATGTCAGCCGTGAGCAACTGCAAGTTCTTCATGTTCAATTACAATATGTAATCCTGAAAATAATGTTCCCAGAAGTATCCCTCTTCTATTGCTGAATCCCTCTTTAATGTTTTCTTTGAATAGCGTCCGAATCACACATCTCTCGTAGGACAATGTTTTCTTTTCGGCTCTACTACTGTCTTAGTGTTTTATTGCCTGCAGTTTTCAGGCATAGTTTATTGTTAAAGTGGCCAACAAAATGCGAGCTTGCATACTCAAGGAAAGCTAATTAAAACTGATGCATCCACAAATATATCTACTTAGTCTTCCCACATTCTCAGCCTTAACGACCTTCATTTCATGAAGGACCTCTTTTGCCACTGTGTTGTATCTGACTAGACCACGCAATCCCACTTTATGTTATCTAGCATAGCTTTCATATCAGTGAGACATATAGCATAAAAAATATCAAGACAAGAAATATGGCCTAGTGACACTCAATACATTCTTACCTCCGCATTACTCTTCAGAGGATTCCCAATGTCACACGTTAGAGTTGAGCTGTTCTTTTTCTCACAACTACCGATGTTCACAATGTCCACATTTTCAGGAAGGTTAATTTCAACTTCAGCAAGATAAGCGGGCTCTTCCTCGCGGTTTTTCACGGCAACATTCAGTGAGACAGTGCTGTCTTTGCCTACGACCAATGGCGAGTTGTTCCTGTGAGAAGAATAAATGCTCAGAAAAATTTGTACACAACCAAATAATAGAGCTTGGTTAGACCTCAACCTGTCAACCTTGGATAAACAAACACAAGAGGCATTACTGATAGAAAGACAGTGATGAATTCGTGCTTCCAACTCCTGCAGAAAAAAAGTTAGAGGTCCACCTAAAAACTTTACATTTAAACCACATCGCGAGTAAATCCACCTGATGTGACGTCCGACATATCGAAATACCTTTTCATATTTAGACAATCGTGGCTGTGCAAAAGTTCCCAGAATTACCCAAGTTCAATCTAAGGCTACATTAGAATATTATGTTCTCTTCACTAACTGCCAATCAACTGAGTCCAACTCATCAGTGCTGAAAGAAACAACGTCAAAACAAACTGAAGCAGGAGCATTGGTGTCAGATCACCAACAGTCTTTTGTGTTTATATCTTTTCTGGCTTACTCTCCTCCCATGGTAAGTAAGAGTGGCATTGTTAGCACTGAAGAAAACTATTTTGCTTATAAAGCACTCCTCGTTCTTCAATTAGCATAATTACAAGACTCACTCGTGCCCTCCGATGCTAGCCTTCAGCTCCAAGTCGGCATTGCACACGTTGTCGGGACCACATGCCACTTGGAAAGCAGTCTGAAAATTTTAAAAGGGTGCAGCATTGTGCATCATGTCCCAATTAAACACAAGCACAATAGGGAAACTTTATAAATCATTAATAATATAAATTCAGCCATGAAATGAAGTTCTGAACTGATTCCCCATATTCTATGTTTCCGAGCTTCAAGAAGCAGTATAAGTTTGCCTTCCACTGCTATCTGTCAGCCACCTCGATAGCTTAGATGGCAAAGTGACTGCTGCTAAAAGGCACTTGTCTCAGTTAATCACCAGAAAAATGCAAATTGTTGGTGAAAGGCAGTGCTTCTTTTATAAAAAGTTCATTTGCATGTTATCTGTATTATTATCTCTACAATATGCTTCCCCTAATGGGTAATCCTTTCACATTCAGTAATCAATGCTCCCTCCACCTTTTTAAATTTCTGTAGAGTTTTATTGCTCTAATAAAAAAACTTGTGCCAGAGAAGCCAGTTAAACATGTTTGTAAAGTGAAAACACAGATCTTATTTTAAAACACACTTCCATAAGTCTGCAATAACAAATGTTTTACAGTCAGACACCCTCAGCTACAACAGGGTGATGTACAGATGGGTTCAAAGTTAAAGGGAGCACTTTCATGAGCACCATGTCTGGATTTCAATCTGGCGAAACCTTAGTGACCTAGATTTGCATGAGACTACTGCTGGTTGACCATTATGACTCTTTTTGATAAGCTAGTGCTGTGCACGAACGTTTCTACGTCTGCTTGCAGTTATAAAGCCCACAATACAACAGATGCTCATCAGAGTGTTCCCTTTAACAGTAGACGGTACTATACATCTGTAAATTACATTTCAAACTGGAATTTAGTTTTTCACACTACATCACTGAGATAAAACCTTCACAATCATCTCTAGATAACAAGTGCATAATGCACGAAATTTCATAGTGATTAAATGACTATGGCACTGCATAGCTTTGCTGCCATACAAAATACCAACAACTTGTTACAGACAAAGAGTGCAATAGACTTACCCGATTAGTGACGACTTTCACTGTACTTGAGTCCAAGATAGGACAGTCTTTACAAAAAGATTCTCGCTTTCCCCTCGTCAGATTATCCGCCAAGTCGAAAGACAAACGAAACTCAAATGGGGTTACTAAATCTGTAACATTGCCCTGCCCAGAGAAAGGAAACAAGGAGAATTCCAAGTGATATTTGTGCCAAAACTGTTATGCACTACAAACAATGAGAAGGCTCGTGAAAAACAAAACACGCTATAGCATTAATACATTCACTGTGGTATACAAATACTATTATGTAACTAACACAAAAAGACGACAAATTTAATCATTCTGTCATATGTACTTACAATATGAATTTTGTGAGAATCTGCTAAAGCAATCAATTTCTGGCCTTTGGGGAAAAAAATCTTGAAACAACATACGTCACCTGCCTTCTCGACGCAGTATTCTTAAATTATCTTATGGGCCACTCTTTACCTACGTTTAAATACTACCTTGGTGTTTGAAGGCTCCAGAGAGCACAAGCACTTTACTTATAGTGTGAAGACAATTGCAGTGATAGCCATATATTATCTGATTGCCTCATTGCATATTTTTCAAAATTACTCCTTCATTTTCAATCACATCTACCTTTTTGTGTGTTTATACATGTGTTTTACATAGCTAAACTATAGCACTTGTTTCGTCCTGTATATTTTTGCTCTGCCTTTTCGAGTAGACTGCCATCCTAGTCCCTGAACTATACTGACTGTGGCTATTAGCAGTACTCTGCATCGCGTGTAATAGGTGTGAAGCACCATAGAGGCTCTGCCTGTCGGCGTCTTATGTTGTCACGGCATGTCGTATAGTGATAGTCCATCATAAAACGGGTAGGCGCCATAAGAATAGGGTAAATCCCACTACTCGCCATAGTCCACTAAAAATGAAGACGACTAAAGTGAGCCCGACAATAGCAGACGATGTTGGTGGAGCTGGAACATCCTTCCCTACATGCCATAAGGAACTTCATTCCATACATGCCAAAGGAAATGAAGGGAAGAAGAAGCACCACATCAGGGTAAGCTGCATTCTGATGCAGTTTTCCTAAGACGTCAGCAGAATGGAAACAGGCTTCCCTACATGGCCATTTTAAGTCTTGGCACCACTAGCCCCTTGTCAAAGAAATCTCTCTCAAAACTCTGCAAGCTTTGCCCCTCCCAAGTTATTTTGCCACGTTTTGATCATTTATGAAAGTGCCTCCTCATCAAGAAGACTTCACAGTCATGTTGCATCATCTAAGCAGTAAGCATATAGGCAATAAGAAATGCGACACTGCTGACTCAAGTCGCAGCCATAATGGCAAGGTGACAAAGCCTTTATTATAGCACCTGAAGTTCTTTCACATTGACCTAATAGACCTGAAACAATATGCAATTGGTGCCTACAATATATACAATTAGAAAATAGCAATGCCACATAGCCTTATGGCCTGCAGTCCTCACGTGGATGCAGTGTGGTTACACAAACACTTACGTCTATAAGGGCCCTCTCTGAGAAGCAGTTCTCAACACCCATACGAAGAGTCTTTTCAGCTGAGACACTTGCGGCAATTATTCCATTAGGCAGCCAAAAGCCACCCCTGGGCGACTGCTTATCTGCCCTTTTGCTGTCGATTTCCAACTCGTAGTAAAACCCTGTGCAGTGAAAAGTTCAATTTACGAATGAATAACATGACAATTTAAGAATTATGACATGTGCTGTCCTGAACATCAAGAAACAGTTGTTTTCATGAAGAAGCTTCTTTTAGAGACATTGAAATATTTCATACTCTAATGCAATGCAAAGCTGCAAATATGTTATACAAATTATTAATGCTCTAATAGTGGTCAATAGATGTCACTGAGAGACTGAAAAGCATGAGGTAAAATTTTACTCTAGGTTGTCTGTCAGATGCAAACACTTTACTCAGGACTACCCAGAACACTGTTATTATTTTCTCAAGCATTGGACTGGACACATGGCTTTAGAGATGCTGCAACTTGTTAATACCAACATATATGAAGTGCATATTTCTTTAGCTTATATATCATCAATTTATTTGTCCAGCTCTCATACAAGTCAGCAGGCTCGGGCATGCAAACTACAGCTGAGGACGACCCTCCAGCAATCTTGCAAAGAATTATTGCCCTAAGTAAGCCAAAATTAACAGTGTAAACTGTTCAAAACTAAGTGTTTTCTCAGTGCTAAAAAAAAAAAGACTGCACAAAATGTTATATATAACACGGGTTCTCAAACTGGGCAGCGTGAAGGGCATCTTGAGTTTCCACAAGCAGCCAGAATGAGTAAAGCCTACTCCCGTTTTACCACCATTAGCAGCTAATTAATTTATTTAGACAAGTAAATTTGCATTACATTTTGCACTTTACAAAGCCATCACATGCTTCATCGACACAATGACCAACTGCAGACAGCGAAAGACCAACATGGTAGCAGCAGTAGACTTGCTGTCTAGTGCGCCATCATACTTTGACAATTAGCGGACCTGTGGTGACAGAACATGCGAAGGACCGGTAGCTCATGCTCTTGAGTGTTCGAACTATGGTTCAATTGACATTAACGAGCACATCGGTGCTTTATCTGCAGTTAAGCGACGTCGGCTATCACATGGTACGTCGGCTATCATATGGCACATTTTTGATACACGGTGGTTTGGCACTGCTCTGCAACACTTTTGTAATTAAAATGTGCAACAAGTGCATTGATATATATAAGAGGCGTCGATTCGTGCCAGCTATTTGCTGCATGAGCATTTAAGCTAAGCATTACGAACGGTGTATTGGCTGGCCATTTCGCCGTGCGACTGGAACGTCTCCTATCTTGATTTGCAACAACACTCGTCTGCACGTCCAGCACTTGGTTCATGTGAACACATTACTTACACTGCATGGTGCATGAAACATCCAATGTATGGTGCGTGCGCGATTTACACAACTCGGAGAGCAGTGCTGGTGAGAATCGCAAGTATAGTAGGCTCTCAGAAAACAAAACCTGAAGGGACCAGGAAAATATGTTCCATTTAACAGGAGTTCCGTTTACCAAGAGGTGAACATGGGTGCAGAATACAAGCCCGAAACCAAGCATAGCAGAGGCAATAGTTCTGTTTAAGCAGTAGTTTCGTTTAACAGATTTCTGTTTACTGAGAGTCTACTGTATATGTATTATCGGGAGTTTTACATCAACGGCAATGGCCTTAGATATTAAAGAAATGATAACAAGCAAACGTGGGCAGTTTTAATACTGTGGTTGCGCGTATCAAGGGGCATCATCACCTAACCTCCCCTACCCCTGCTTTCAACAGTCTTCACGCCTAAAAAATGTAGGGGCTCTGTTGCACCCCAAAAAAGCCGTTGGGGTTCCTCAAGGACACAATGTTTGAGAAACCCTGTGATATAAAGGAGGCAATTCTATTTACATAACATTTGACATTTATGTAATTCTGCAGCTTAACAAAAACAATGAAGTTTTGCGTGCCTGAGTGCATTCAAACTCATATCTTGTCAAGTGCATGCACTGGACACTTACCTAGTTCTTCACTGAGAAATTTTCCAGAGTAGGTCATACACGCCAATACATCCATGCAGTAATAGTCAACATTGTTCTCCTTGCATTTTGGGGTTTTGTTGGACATCCGCCCTGTAGGTATTTCAATCCAGCCCTTTGCATACGCAATAGGAGAGGCCCTGATAGAGGAAGATGTTTATTTATTTTATTTAATTTATTTAATACATACTGCGGACACTAAGTGGTCCAAGCAGGAAGGGCACGTCACGCATACTACAGACGTAATGACGTACATCATACGAAAAACACGCTTTGTTTTACACAAAGTGTAAAACATTGTACACAGTGCATTCTATGGATGCAATTCATTACTACATAAGATATTAGCATTGCAAGGTGACAATTATGTACCCTCCTGAATTACAGACAAAAGAAACAAGGTCTGCATACCTGAAGAGGTAAGCCGTGTCTGACTCATAAGCTCCTATCATGATATCTGTAATGAAAGAAGCCATTGGTTGAAGCATATTCAAATCATAGGCAAACCAGTTTTAAGCTAGGGAATATAACGACGCAATGCCCATTAAATTAAATGCACTGTTAAATGAAATAACCGTTACTGCATGAAGAGCAGCAAAAGTTCTTACAATGCAAAGCTAATTTCATCGTAGCAGCAATAAATAACACGCTTCCAGTGAATATAACATGTTTACCTGGGTATTCGTTGCCATCAATATCCAACGCCTTGGAAATGCTGATCCCAAAACCTTGTGGCGGAGGTATCTGTGACCTTGCATCAATGCGCTATCAAATGGGAGAAAGCAACAAAGTGCTGATGAGATGTGTACTTATAGGCCAAGAGGCATTGACACACAATGAAAGTGATTATATATATATATATATATATATATATATATATATATATATATATATATATATATATATATATATATATATATATATATGAAGAAGGTGTACGCTTGTCCAAAACTGTTTATTGGTCGACGTCTTGATCGAAGACCGATCATAATGAAGACGAAACGTCGACCAATAAACAGTCTTGGACAAGCATACACCTTCTTCCTATTTATCTACGGCAACTGAACACAGCCCTTTTGTAATCTACGTGATATATATATATATATATATATATATATATATATATATATATAGGCTATACAGCTACCTTACCTGACTGTATGTGGTTTTTAGGCCATTCTTCCCACCGTTATATATGTACACAGCACCATGGCCATTTTCATATGGAGCACCAATAGCAACATCTGAAAAAATATATATATATATATAAATATTATTGTGCACACAGGTTGGCAAAATAAATGGAACTCACTCAGATTCACACAATAAATACATTTTTAACTTACAACACACTCAGGCTAAGACTCGCCAATATTTTGCTGAAGCAGGCTCACTCGGATTCGGACTCACGAAATTTCTCTCCAACCAAACTCACTCGAAGCCTGACTCGCCGATATTTTCGTCAACCGAACTCCCTAGGACTCAGACACACTAAACTTTTCCTCAAACGAGCTCACTCAGACTCAGACTCCCCGAATTTTCCTCAAGCACACTCACTCGAACTCAGAATCCCCAAAATATAACTTAGCCAGACTCACTTCAACTCAGACTCGAGAAAATATTGCTCAGCTGGACTCACGCAGACTCGTACTGAGTGAGACCAAAGTTTATGATATCATAAAAATGAGGATAAGCAAAAATGAGCATAAGTCTGTTACCTGCATATCCATCTAGGTTGAGGTCACCAATGTTGACGACAGTAGTGCCAAATCGAGCCCCTGGCACAGATGAACCCATTAGTTGACCAGGTTGCAGAGACAGGCTCTGAAGTTGCATAAAGAAGAAGTAATGAGAATTAGTCTTGGTGTAACATTGTGCATATAGCTTGGTTCTCACGAAAACATATATATGTGTGTTTCAAACAACCTTTTTGTTTAGTTTTTACATGTTACAAAACATATGTACCTCTGCCGAAAGGACTCGGACACAATTTCTACTAAGATGCATAAGCAACAATATGCTTACATGTCAGCTTGAATTATCATTTACTTCAGTCAGATTACCCTTGCTAGGGGCTTCGAAGATGCCACAATGTATTCACAGTTACATAAATGCATTATGTTGGAATAACTAAGGTATCAAGTATACTTTGTAGTAAGTTACCCACTTTTGAAACTAGAAAAGTTATCGCATACATAAAGGATATTCCCACATACTTACTGCTCCATTGCTAATGTAGACATATGCTTTTCCCTCATCCCCAGTAGTTTCTTTTAGAGAGTAGAATGGAGCACCAACAATCAAGTCTGAGTAGTTGTCATTGTTCAAGTCAATCCCCAGCACTGCAGCCCCAAAGTATGACCCCATCTGAAAAAGAGAAAGAAATTCAGCTCTTGCTTTTGTGCACAACTTGAATCTTAAAGAGACACTAAAGAGCAAAAGGTTTTTTCTCGTATTAGTAAATTACTCTCAGACAATAATGAAATCACCACACTTGCCCCAAGATGACGCTTCGTAAGTGAGAAAACATGCAAAAAAAATGCAAGTGGCCACGCCACTTTGAAATTCCCACCCCAATCACTGTGACATCATAGACTATTAACAGCCTGTCCTGTTTTTTATAAACCCGGAGACTTAACATACTAAATTTCAGGCAATTTCGTTGTGTTAAGTTCAATGTAATACAAAAGGTACACCTAGAAATCATTGATGTCGTGCACTGAGTTTCAGCGAAAAATTCAAGAATTAGACTTTGACTTTGAATTTCTCCTTTTAGTAACAAAGTTACAATCGTGATGTTAGTGTAATTAGGATCATGAAAGTACAAATATTACCATATTAACTCGCATAATAGATGGACTTTTTTGCAGAAAATCCAGCTCCAAGTTCGGAGTGCGCCTATTTCAAGAGGTAAAATTTACGAAAATTTTATTTAGAAGTACAGCATAGACCGCTGATTCTGTATGTTGCCGAAGTCATGAATATCCACTCTACAGCATTCTTCATAGGCTACTCTAGAGCAGAACGCGTTGAGTGAGCATGCAGTGTCGTGTGTTTGAGAATCGAGGCATGCGACGGGCTGTGTACATTTAAATTTCCAAAAATCAGCATCGAAAGACCTGCGCCAATGAAACGAACTCAAAAAAAAAATCTACGAAAAGAAAGCGCCACTGTGGAAGTTCGCCGATCACGTTTCAAGCCACCTAGATTATGCGCATTATCGGGACTGAAATTTTGTGCACTGAACGGTACTGATTGTTCGATTTCACAGCTTACACCCCATATCCAAAACATAGCAATGGAATCCCAAACCACCACTCGAGTGTTACAAGCACCACCCAAGCCTCCTTTCCTTCAAGTAGAGCCACCGAGATGAATTACGTTGATTCTGGACAAAACCGCAACTTTGATCGCCCACGACAGCCACCAAAAGGCATCAACAACAGTGATCAGGCCTAGCCTACAATCCAGCATGTTGTCGCGGGAAGTACGGTAATGTGAAGATTGACTGTCAAAATGGTCGCACTTAAGCACTGATGGCATTCAAGAGCAGCGCGTGTGATACGACGTTAACGTTTGCGGCCAGGAAACCAACGATGACAGAAGGCCTACTTCTTTGCTCTGATTTGTTTTTTCCAAGCCGAGCCTGTGCAAGTCCACGTAGTGACAGCAAAAACGAAAGCTCGCGTCAGAAAGCCAAAAAGCTTTCAAATTTGCGGACAAAGTAGCAAACGCAATAACGGCAACGCTTTTCCCAACCGGAAACTCAGAGTGCACTTGACGAGATCGCACACCCCTTCCCTACTCGGCGAGCCCGCGGAGCTGGTGCAGCACTGCTGCGGTCTTTATATTTATTCACTCCAGTTAATGTAAAAGGGCATTGAATTGCAACCGTGCAAACACGGTACAGAACTTCTGATCACAGCCAAGTTCTGGGTGTGCCTATTACGAGCGGAAGTAAAAAAAAATCCGATTTCTCGTGACCGAAGTTGGGGTGCACCTACTATGCGAGTAAATATGGTGAATGTACATAAATTTATTGTTTCACTTTAGTTTAGTGTCCTTATTAAGTACACATCGGTGGACAACTTGACTGGTAAAACAAACACATTCTCAAAATCAGTGTTCCCTAATGCTTGCATCAAGATGGCAATTCGCACTCGTCTGCTAAGTTAACGGCAATGAACATGTTCCCTCCTTTATCCTTTTCTTCATTTTTTTTTACCAGAAGTCCACACTCAAGAATCAAGCAAGAACAAGGAACACACTTTCATGTTAATAGCTTGCACCCAAGAAGCCCTGAATGCTCCCCTGTTCTCTCAAGCATTGCAAACAGACTATGCACAGTTAAAACAGCAGCAAAACAAAGTAGAATGCACCGCATTGTTCTTAATAGAATGCTCACTGCAAAAAAATGAAGTGACTTGCAGGCGTACTGTCGTTATCCCATGATTTATTGCTTCATAACTAGATCAGAACAATGCTTATGCAATAACATTCCTTGTCTTCTCAGATCTTGGGAGTTGCCCCAACAACACATGAAGCTGCATGATCTCCAGAGACTACCATTTTTGTTGTACCACAGTCATCAATGTTTCCCATCAGAGAGAGAGAGAGAATTAAGCTTTATTGCACAACTGGAGGTATACTGTCTTCAGCAAAGAAGTGCAATGTTTTATTCATGAGCTACGATGCATCACAAAAAGTGGCTTTGCATAGCTGTATACTACTATAACACTTTTAGCACTGAGGTTGTGTCTGGGCTTAACCAAACACTGAACACTCCATGCAGGCCCAGGCCAAGAAATTATGTTTGATAGGGGTTATGTGGGGAGAACATAGGTGATTTAATGCAGTATACAAACTTTCACAATAATCATTTCTCTGGTACTTAGTCTTGTAGAAGAATTGTATGTGAGAATATGACAACAAAAACTGACCTGTTCACCTTCTTTTTTCATCTGCACACGAAGGCTATTTGATGTTGGGGTTTCCTGGGCAAAGAAATACACCTGAAAAAAAAAAAAACAATGTGGCCAGAATTAAGTGCATAGTTTATGCATACTAAATAGGTTGTGAATGTGTAGTAAGTAATTCATGAAAGATAGACTCCTGTAATGTTGAAGTAGCTCTAAAAGGCAGTATTTAGAATGATAGGAACTTTCTTACAAGCTATGAATTATGTACTGTGCATGCATGCTCCAATGCACACCACTGTCTGCTTTCCATGGTGTGATCTTAGATTATATGCAGTGTAAGACGAAAACCCAAGGATTAGGCATACACATCACACAGATTTGCAACCAAAGAGGTTGCTTTCAAACACTATGGAGAAAGGTACATAAACTGCAGTTAGGAACAGAAAATGCAGGCCTTTTCGAAAAGCAAGCTTCTGGTCATTGCTTTTACAAGCGTTGTTTTTAGGAGAAAAGTTTTGTGTCTAATCCATGTTGTGTGGCATCTATGGATACTGAAAATAAATAAAACTTCATTCATTCAGTCATTCATTCATTTTTTCAAATGCTTACCCCCAATCATCATTAGAGAGCTGTGATGTTGGGTAGCCAGACCTTGTGTTTCTCGAGTATGCACACTACTTCGAAAGATTAGGGGCCGAAGTGCAAACCACGGAGTAATCAAAAGGGTGGCTCGCATTTGACGCAAGCACATCAGTGAGAGCCAAAGCCATAGTACTGCGTAACCAATTCTAAAGCTTTAATCTTGCCTTCCAACAAAGCCCCCTTAAGTGGACCCTTTTGCAGCTGTGCTAATGAAGCTATCAATCAATGTGCACAGGTATACACCCTTAGCCTGACCTGAAGCTAACAGTTCCTAAGCTAATTAGTGATCAAGCCTTGACGAACTTGTGCTTTGCAGCTCATAAGTTGACAGAACTTGTGGAGCTCACTCAGACTCACTCATGACATATTTTTTAGGCTTTGAACTCACTCGGATTCAGGCTCACAAAAATTACCTTGACTTGGACTCACGCAGGCTTATACTCACGAAAATTTTCTTCAACCGTACTCACTCGGACTCAAATTCACCAAAACATTACTCACTCGGACTCACTCTGACTCACGGCTCGATCTGAGCCCGAGTGAGTCCGAGTGAGTCGACTCATGAGTCCGTTGGCATAGAACTAGCTTCTTTGGCCATGGTGTCAATGCTCTTTAACACCAATGTGACACATAATCAGTGCTCTCCTTCACACCGTTTGACATAGTGTCTTCGAAGACGAGTTCTGAGTGCTTCCAAACTAGTAAGGTTATTTATCATAGAAAAAATGACAGCATAACATATATTTATCAATAATTTCCCTAAAAAATCGGTGGGGTGGTCAAGGCAACACCCTACAATGCCTCTGATCAATAAATATTGTGTATGAATGACACTGCTGTGGAATGCATGTGAGTTGACGTGAGTATAAATGTGAATCCAAGTAAGGCTGATAGTGACGTTGAAGATGACTAAATAGGAGCTTAGGTCGGCAAAAGAGAGTGGAACTCACTTAGACTAACTCAAGAAATACATGTTGCGCTTTGAACTCACTCGGACTTAAACTCGCCAAAACTTTTCTGAGCCGAACTCCCTTAGACTCACACTAACAAAAATTTCTTCAACCGGACTCACTCGGACTCAGACTCACGAAAATATTGCTCACCCAGACTCACGGCTCCATCTGAGTCTGAGTGAGTCCGAGTGAGTCGATTCATGAGCGAGTTCACCGACCTATGCTGCAGCTTGTATATGTGACATCTGGCATTCCACATAAAATAAGCTAGGTCTAAAGGGCAAATATGCAGTTCCGAGATGGCACACATAAAAAAAGTAGAAACAGATGAGTGTGCTTAGCGCCTCACAAAAATTAATCAAATTACACCATACGTTTAGTGTCTCAAAGTGCCACCACAAAATGAAAGAATAAAAAAAATGGGGAAGGGCAGCAGACTAACTTCAGCCAAACGGAGTTGTTCAATGTGCAGCTATAGCTTGTGGCATGCAACTCATTTTTACATTCCACAACCATTGGCACATAAATAGCAGTGCCACAAATTAAACCTCAAACCTTACTTTTCGGAGCCAGAATTTAATTGGTGTCACTTTAAGAGCACACTTGGCTAGTCACATTTTATCATAATTTCAGTCATACACCGTACTCTGTCTTTTTTTTAAGGACCGCTGACACCAAATTTAAAAATCTCGAGGTGTTTATGTCAATTGTCCTGTATATAAGGCTCTTTTGAGTGATTATAAATGGTGTATGTTGTTAGCTTTAAGATTTTTTCTTTTGTGTTTAAGGTAAGTGTGAGTGCTCATCTGAGTTGGCAGCACATAGAAGATTGGTGGGCCGCACACTGTACCATGACTGGCACCAGTGAAGACTATTGTTCCTTGCTCTTCTCGCTCTGTTGTCAGGCTGCTCTCAAAATAAAGCTAGTTGCTTAAACCAGGAATCCTTTTTATTTTTTTCTGAGCGTAGACATGCTTAACAGACTCAACATACTCACATCATTTCAATCTTTACCAAGTGCAAGGCTAAGATGTAAATACTACACTTTCAACATCACTAAAGCTCGAATGAACATGATCTTAGGCAATCCCCTGCTGTGGGGCTTTCATTTGTTATGGTTTTAGGCGAGCATTTCGAAGTGGTACAAAATGCGTTGCAAAAAACGATGCCAGAATTACTTTTACAATATGGTGGAGCATTCACGAATAAATTTCGAGGTTACCGGTCACAAAGCAACAAATTACAATAAAAAAATCGAAAACAAGAATTTTTTGTCAGGGGTCCATTAATAGACACATTTACTGTTGTTTTAAGCGCACTCACCGCTCCCTTACGATCCTCAGTTTCTCTCGGAGCTCCAGCGACCATTGAAGGGCCCATGCTTTCGAAGAAGCGGCCTGACGTTACACTGTAACCTGAAAAAGCAGCAAATGTGTAATTCAGTAATTTAGAGGAGCAAACATACTAGGAGAATTGAAACACACAAAATTCCACTGGCTGTGTCAAACCAAAGACCATTTTGCAAACAAATGTCAGTACTCACCAATATATTGTTGAATTCTCGGAATTTTTCCAGCATCCAAAAGGCCCCGGACTTTGAGATTCAAGCTTTCATCAGTGTCGTTAGGTATAACATATTTGAGGAGTGAGCCTGCAGATTGCAAAAGAAAAACATGAATGTAAAACTTCATTTCATGTCATTGACAAAATACATTGCACACATCGCCTGGTATGGCCACACATACTGTGCCCCTGTTCTAAGTACCGCTTTCTTCATGCATTTCTAAGCTAACCACATAACAGATGTGGTGTCTTTCTTCTCTTTCTTTATGTTGTCAGCACACCAACTTCATACAATGCAATCGAACTGCTCAGAAGACCATTCTTTCACACAATGAGATACTAACTAGGTCAGTCATCTACACTTTTACAAATACTGGTCCCCTAAACAAAATATTTACTGAAAGTTAAGAGTTTAACATTAAAAAATAAATGTTTATTGGTACTTCTAATGTGCATTTTCCCCTATTCTTCCCAATGCATGGGCAAGAACAAAAAAAGAAAGAAAATACAACTTATCAATGATGACTTTATCACTGCTACATACAATAAATAAGATAAGCTGAGTTAAACTTATTGCTATCATTAGTAAACACAAATGATATAGTATATTCTTAGTGCTTGACTTCCCAGTACATTCTAAAGAATCAGCAGCATCTTTACCACAACCAAGCCAAACTGTACTAAGAACTCATTTCAGTTGGTTTCTTTCTGAAGGTTTGCTTAAAGCACATACAGCAGACCGAAAAAACAATATGATGAAAACATTTTTTTGTGGGTGTGTGGGTAAGACCAAAATCAAGCTCAAGGATGCATCATATATGTATGACATTAAAGTGATACTGATTCAAATATGCAGCAGGGAACATTAGTGTGAGAAGCCAGTAACAGTAAGAACAATACCTGTCCAGTCAATGAGTCCTGGGGTCCCTACCAGGAGTTCATTACTCTGCAGTAAGAAAGCACAAACAATCAGTCAGGTCACAAAGTCTCACAGATTGCTTATTACGATACTTAAACCCGTGCTTATAGAGAGTATAGCAATTTCATTCCCTGAATAAGAGACTAAGTCAGTCTGCAGGGACCCTTTTGGGTGTTTGCCCTTTGCTACTCATAGATCCAGGACATCATTTCAGTACAACATAATAATTATAGGTAACATGAGAGTGTTTCCCGAGAAAACTAAATACTGTTGCAGCTTACAGTCACTTCAATAGGCCTAGACATTGTAAACAATATAAAAGCTTATGCACAGTACTGACCTTGCATCATTTCTGGGCAGCATTTTATTGCAAACAGTTAAGCACTGAAACTTTTCCTGTCATTAGGGATAATATCTGCATCAGAAATCGTCATGGTATATAATAAACGACACTTACAGTAGAAATGTCTGCTGAAAATCCAAACTCTGCTACGGCATAGTAGTAGCCAGTGGGTTGATCAGCATTTGGTGGCGTAACTTGTTGTACTAGTTCACATTCAGAAAAAGATAACATGAAATGAAGTAAGTAAGCATTGGTTTTGTACTGTGCTTTATGTATAGTCAACTACATGGTAATAAAGAACCACTTACAAATAGTATTAAAGGGACCCTGGAACAGTTTTTTTTGAAGCTTTGTCAGCGTTTAGGCTAGAGCATCATCAAGGCGTTCGCACTGCAAATTTAGTAGCAAGCCATGTACAAAGGCCGCTACAGACAATTATATCATACCCTACTTTTCACCACTGCCTGGCCTCCTCAACTCATGAGGCCTGCTGGCATTGCTGGCGATCGCAGAGCTCTCATGAGCACGCTCGACGTTTTGAGCTTTTACCAGTCTAGACCTCAGAGATCACACGCCAACAAATTGCGCACAGTCTCAGAGGCCATCACATAGTGCGCCCAGCAGCAGGCGCAGCGTCTGGAAACAAAAATAAAGATCACGGAGTGGTTCATATCTGCTCTTACAGGTGTGGCCACCCTACCAGACAATCTTACTTCCATGCATTCGACAGCCCGTGACAGCCAATCAGATCAGTAGCCACAGTGGCGTGGCTACCGATGTTCTCTGGCATTGTCAAGCAGCCAGACTATGTCTCTCTGTGAATGGGCAGTTGAAAACAAGTTTGGCCGAGTCGCAACGATCCGCAGCAATCTGCAGCGATTCGCAGCTTTAAAGCCTTGTAATAAATTATACAGTTTACGCAAAGAGCTCAACTCAGTCTCTAAATAACCCTTGAAACTTCGTCTACCAGCCCAATGTGTTTGCACAGAATTGCCAAAACCGTTTCAGGGTCCCTTAAAGTGAAACCTAAAGCTTGAACACACAAACTTCAAATTGATGGTTTTAAAGTAACATAAGAGCAGTACAATTTGAAATTATAATTCTATTAAATAAAGCTTCATTAATTATTCCCCATCTGCCTCTTAAAAAGCCCAATGCCCATACATTGCACTAGTCTGCTTAGCCAATTAACCACAATTTAGTTGTGTTGCTTTAATATTGGCTAGAACATGACTTGTCACTACCTGTTGTGTCGATTTTTGCTATGTTAACACACAGAGGAATTTATGACTTTTAAATGAATTGAACAAATCATTTTCAGTCGCAACTGTTTATTTTGTTTAAACAAATCAGTATATATAACTAGCATTTTATCACTTTTGTGTAAGCTTGAAAAGCCACTATACGTTTGGTCATTGAGGGTGAATATAATTTGATCAGTTCTATAGATTTCGTGAAGATAAAATCCGTGGATGTTGACCGCAGCAGTAAGTGATTTCATCTGTCGCTCTTTTTCTTTTTTTTTACTACAGTATTACTGTAAAAGTGAAATACCCGAATAAAGACCGTCTGATGCTAAAAATGAAATTTTTTGACATTCACCACAGACCCTCGTCAGGTGATCTGCCAGAAAATGTGACATGGTGACATGTTCATTCCTCCTGCTTCCGTTTCATCTTTTTTGTTCAATGACACCCTATTTTTTTCCTATTATATCCTACAGGTGCTATAAGTATGCCTAAAATAAAAATACCTACCCAACACTTCTAATTGGTGGGATCAATCTTTTAAAACAAGAAACACTTCAATTAGTGGTGCTGTACTATTATTACACTTTGTTACGTAAAACTATGCGCCCTTCCTTCTCTATAATGTATGAGCTATAAAATTAGTCACAAAAGGTTTCTTACTTTTTCTAAGAAGTGGACGCAATGCATCACTGTGAACCAAGTCATGGTCGAGGACATAGCAGATTCCATTCAACATGTACATTGTACTCTTGTATAGCTGATTTTTCCACTTAGGGGCGCATACCTAAAAGAAAATATGAAAGACGTAGTAGCATTAGGGTGCTGAGTAAAATTTTATGCAGCTATGCAGCTAAACGTACTTTGTGCCACATGCTCCTTTCATTGAATGATGCTTTCTTTACATTTTTTATGCCAAGAATTACATATATTTAGGTTTCTCGTACACATTAAAGTGTACGTAAAAATGGTAACATAGTTGAATTTATGTATAAGAAACACACACAGTATATGTAAGGAACAATCTCAAAATAAGACTCACAATAACCCTGCCATCGGGTCCAGGCTGAACAACCATTGACATCCCAAGGTGCATATCTCTGTGCAGGTCATGAAAGGGTTCCGCATCAGCTTCATTCTCGGCATAATCCCCTTTGTCTGTTGCAACGAAAACACACGCACATGTTAAATTCATATGTACCTATTGATAAGGAAAACAAAGTTAAAGTGAATGTGAAAAGTCGCTCAGTCATTGTTTCTTCATGAGCACTATACCTTTTCTGAGAACTGCATTATTGCTTGGCAGTCTGTCATTTGCCAAGTTGAACATAGTATATAGGCTACTGCAATAGTATATAGGCTTTGCGAGGTTTAAGTGATGAGATATAATGAAGTCCCCACGGGTAAAACACATAAAGTAGTGGTATTAACAGGACAGTGTTTGTGGCATTAAAAAAACCGCTAGGCGTGCGTGGAACGCGCAACACAGTCACAGCGAAAGCTGGAAGAGCGGCCTTACAGAGCTTTTTTTAAACAATTTTTGAGTAACTGTAACAAGCACACTTGCTGGGTACCCACTATGCAATAAATATTTTTTTTTGTAGTAGGCTCCCATTAACTACGCTATTCTTTATCATTCTTCAAAGAAGCATGATATCCGATACACACTTGCTATAAAATTTGTGCGATTTTTTATGCAGTGGCGGGACCATGAAGAATTATGTCTAAAGTGGGTATGTGAAACAGTTAACAAGTGATCAAGAACAAGCTTTTGTAATGGGTTGGAGCATTGGACGACCCACTCGTTACGCAATTCAAGTTGTGCGATTCCTGGTTCTTCCATTGATGTTCTGAAACCCTTTATTACTCATATTAATGTGGTTCCTTTCCCGATATCAAGCCTGCCTAAGGCCAGTTCAAAAACGAGTTACAAGCAGCAGCTTGGCTCAGTGGTAGAATACTGGGCTGGTGTGCAGCAGACCTGGGTTTGAATCTTATCATGTCCTTGGTGTTCTTCCTTTACAGAGTTTTTTTCTTTATATAATCTTGCGACACAGGTTACGGACACTGGCAGCGGCAGACAACTACGGCGCTGCACATGACTCGTGTTCTGATCTCGTAACAGCTTTCGCTGCAAAAACGACCCAACAAGGATAACGAGGTATAGTAACAAAAGCATGTTCAGCTCACGTGAAGCTATTGGTTGGCATAAGAGATATTGACACAGGCACACACACTGTCAGTGTTTACTCGCAAATTCACATGCCAACATTATCACAGCAGTATTTTATAACAGAATTTTTTTTTTTCTGGACAGCCAAGCATCCTGTCCTGCTGATGAGAACTGCTATCCGTATAGACATCAGTTGTCAATAGAATGCATCTTCATTCAGAGTGCATTGCACTATGGAGTGAAGAAATGGAAAACTTAATCTACACAATCTGGAATTAAAACACGTGTTTTAGCAGCAATGCACAGCTGGGAGCCAGATGCACTGGGCAAGTATTGTGCTTCACTAAAACTGACAGTTGTAATGGTTTTGTGCATATTTAAGAAGCCACAAGTAGCTATATTATCATGACACAGTGCACTATAGCATGTCATTCTCTATCAACATGCTAAATTTTAGTTGCGCTATGAATGTGTATGGTCGGTGGTACAAACGAGAAATACGTGACAATGATTTTTACGAGCCTCAAACATGAAACACATTTGTAATGAAGACTGTATTAAGAATCCAGCATTGGATAGAAAACAATGTCAACAACCAAAGTGGTATAACTGCTCACATCAATGTTGTAACTGCAATGTGCGGGTGAAAAAAATTTTTTTTTTTCGTAGAAGTCTTGTAAGTGGCACTGTATCGTTTCCCTTGTGGCTTCCATATTGAACATAGCAATAAGACTTCAATATAGCAACAGAACTATTATTGGTGCCCTAGCAACTGATTTACAGAAACTTTCAGCAGATCCCACGCCTTGTGGAAGTCGGTCTCGTGGGGAGCAGTAAGTGAGTATGCCTACGCTACATTTTTTAGCTTTGAGCCAAGCATTACCTGTTTATCAATGTACTAGTAGTTGTGCACACACAATGGGCTTAATAGAAATGTAAAATACACTGGTGTTTAAAAGGAAATTTATGCTTAGACGTAATGTCAGCATTCACATTAGACGAATAATGTCAGTATTATCGAAATTAAGTGCACAATATGGCACAATGGTGTGAATATCATCCATAACTTTTTTTGGCATATTTCTGCAGGGCATATATTTGTTGGCATATTACACAGTTATAAAAGCTGAGCTTACACTGAAATTACAACTGGCCTTCACCCAACATGACACCTGTATCATAGTAGTACATACGTAATGTACTATATTACTTTTCTTATAAAATTACAAAGCCAGTGCTGAAACCACATTTGATGTTGCAACGACATTCCGCCTCGAAAGGGTATTTTTGCATAGCAGTTTGAAGACCTTGCATGGCTCTGTGGTAGAATATTTAACTGCCATGAAGAAGGTTTGGGTTGAATTCCTGTTGGTACTCTGATTTTTATTTTTCGCAATTTACCTTAATGCTTGTCCATTTAAATTACCAATTCTTGCTGTTCCAGTGTAGATATAAACGGTCAAGCATCTGTGGTACACACCAACATATTGCGGTTCATGATATACCAATGTATGCCCAAGATGTCCGGAGGAAAGGGTACGACGACGTACTCTAAAGTATTTTGATGTCATTCTTGTCATGAGCAGACAGTGATATCAATCAAACCCTCTTACCCTTAGATAACAATTTTGGTCGGCACTACATAAATGAAGCGATCACGAGAGCACGCAGATGCATGCGGCTAGATAGATAGGCAGTAAAACGCATAGATAAAAACACTCAAAGTGCCTTTGGTTCGATAAAAAATGCTTTATATTTAAAGGTAATTTCTAAGAATGTTGAGAAAAAACTGTGTTTCTCATTATTTTTGAAATAACTTTTCCGATTCTTTATTTGTACTTCACGCATTTCCTTCATTTGTGTTTGTTACTCCTTGAAATTTTGCTTTCGACATGACAAACATGACATACACATGCAGTGCAAACAATATTGCATGCACACAACATGGTCTCCACAGTGTTGTGGCTCCCGGCACTGTTCGCCAGTAGTCGCTCCGAATCCCAGCGCTGATCACCAGTTGTTGCGGACCGGGATCTGCCCGGTCTCTTGTGGTAGCATGGTGTAGCTTCGGGTGGAGGAAACGAATGCTGACAAGATGAGGATACGAAAAACAAACAGGTTTATGGCACTATTTACACATATTTACAGCATGAGGTTAGGAGTTCACAAACCACGAGCGTGGTGGTTGAACCGTTACATGGTTCAGAGCCTCGTCCTGCATTCTGCAGCGTCCTTTTGAACCCTGTCGGGCTCCTCCTCCTTGATTGGAACGTCAATCACGCACACACAAGACACCACCCACAGGGCATAATTCAGTAGCACATGGTCCGCCGAATAGTTATTGCCCCTCTTGACGCAATGCTCTGAGGATAGGGGAAATATGGTTTCTTCCCGGAACAATTTGGCGGTTGGGTTGCTTCTTCTGCCTTTCCCAGGAAGAGAGAGAGAGATAAATAGAGAGGAAAGGCAGAGAGGTTAACCAAGCTTGGCTCGGTTGGCTACCCTACACTTGGGGTGGGGGAAAAGAAGAATAATAGAACGGAAAGAGACAGAAAAGAAGAGGAGTAAGAAAGAGAAGCATAAATAGTCAGCTCGAGACTGCACAGCACGGCCTCGCACTGTTCTTTCACAAGCGGTCGTGAAGTTTGGTGGTCCTTAAAAAGTACAAGAGGGCTTTCGTGGCTTTGCGCGTATGGGAAGCCGTCGGCCAAGGTCCCAGGATCTTCTCTTCTGTGATCGGCGGTGAATCCAACTGACAGAGCTTGGCTTCCATAATACGTCGTTCGGTCTGGTATGCTGGGCAATGACATAGAATGTGCTCAAGCGTTTCCTCGCAGGCGCAGATGTTGCATGCCGAAGTGCTCGCCATTCCAAGGAGACGAGAGTACGAATTCGTAAATGCCATGCCCAACCTCATGCGACACAGTAAAGTTTCAGCGCATCGTGGGAGCCCGGATAGCAAACGGGCAAAAGTTGCAAGTTTGGGTCGATCGAAAACAGGTGCGTGTTGGAGAAACCCTGCGTATTCCATTGTAGGAGAGATATACGGCGAGCAAGTGATTGTAGTAGCCTTGCAGCGTCCGTTCTCAAGAGTGGTATGGGCGTGCGCTGGTCTTGGTCATGAGCCGATCGAGCAGCTTCATCTGCGCGGTCATTGCCGACGATTCCGCAATGACTCGGCAACCACTGAAATACAATATCGTGACCTTCCGCGAGCGCTTCGTGGTAGTCGTGCCTTATCTGATATACTGATTGTTCATGTAGCCCGTGGTGCATAACAAACCGTGGTGACTGTAAGGCTGACCTGGAGTCGCAAAAGATGGCCTACTGGTTAGGTTGCTGGCGAAGAATGTACTTTACTGCACCTTGAAGTGCTGCGAGCTCTGCTGCTGTCGACGTCGTGGTGTGAGAAAACTTGTACTGAAGCAACACATTTTCAGATGAAACAACCACTGCTCCTGTGGAGCTGTTGTAATTAGTGGAGCCATCGGTGTAAACATGTATGCGGTCGAAGTAACTTTCGTCCAACAGACGCAAAGTCAATTGCTTCAGGGCTAGCGTTGACATGCGTGCCTTCTTAAAGATTCTAGGAACTGATAAGCGCACGTCAGGTTAACGAAGACTCCATGGCGCAGTTGCTGGATGCATCGCAAGTTTGAAGCAAGGTGGTAGTATGTCCTGATGTTTTGTCACGATACCGCAGTACGAAGAATGGGGCCTCCGAGCTGTCAAACACGCTAAATGATGTGACGGTAGCCGTGATAAATGCCGAATGTGCGCTCTCAGCGTCTCGACAATGATGTGCGTTGTGACCGGTTGTTCTTGTGCAATAACAATAGTTGACACTGTCAATGAGCATCTTGGAAGGCCAAGGCATGTCCGAAGTGCTTGGGCTTGAACGCTTTGCAGTGCACGCACGTTAGTGTTGCACGTGTTGGACAGGACAGGAAGGCTGTACCGGAGAGTTCCGAGAAAGAGGGCTGTGTACAGCTGCAACATGGAGTGCACAGATGGGCCCCATGATTTTCCGGCGACGAACTTGAATACATTCTCAATGCCAATGAGCTTTTTCTTCAGGTATGTGACATGCGGGCTCCAGGTTAGGTCACGATCTAGGATGATGCCTAAGAATCTATGAGTGCTCTTATATGGGATTGATCTGCCATCGATGCACAATGAGTAGAAAGACATCGGTTTAGTGTAAACGCCACCGCTGCGCATTTTTCTATGGCGATAGTCAAACCTTGCTGGCGAAGGTATGTCGATGTCATTGTTGCCGCTTTCTGTATTCTTGCGCGCACTTGAGGCCGTGTCACGCCGGACGCCCAAATGCAGATATCGTCAGCGTAGAGAGATATATAAGTCGTCTGTGGCAGCATTTCGGTGAGCCCCACAAGAACCAAGTTGAAAAGTGTAGGACTCAAAACACCTCCTTGTGGCACCCCACGACTTGTGAAATACTTATTCGTAGACCCATCTTCAGTTAAAACGAACATGGATCTCTTTGTGAGGTAGCTTCTTACCCATCGAAAGACACGACCTCCAAGTTCAGCTGCTTCAAGAGCATTGAGAACAGCCTCGTGGGTCACGTTGTCATAGGCACCCTTCACGTCTAAGAACAGAGCTACCGACAGCCGCTTCTGAGCTTTCTGATGCTGAACAGAGGTCACTAAGTCAATAACGCTATCAACTGAGGACCGACCTCGTCGAAAACCAGCCATAGCATCAGAATAGATGTTATAATGTTCCTCGGAGATAAGTAGGGCTGCCGTCGTTCAGCACCTGAAGCTCGTGCTCTGATGCGAGATCAACTAGGTCCGTGCCTTTTCGATTTGTCCTGATGCTTCCCCACAATGGATGATGGGCGTTGAAGTCACCCATAAATATCCAAGGCGCTGGAGTCGTTGCAAACATACCATTCAATACCTGTTCATCTAATCGACCTGACGGCGCTATATATGCGCCTATCAGCGTAAACGACAACTTCTTCTTTTTAACATATAGACACACGTAGTGATTTCCATTATGAGACTCTACTCTTTGGAGAACGTGAGTGAGTTATTTACGGGTGTACACAGCAACTTGACTTCGCTCAATACACGATGAAGAAACGAACGATTCATAGCCCGACAGACGAGGTATTTTTGAAAAATGCGGTTCACAAATGATGATGATGGGAAACCTATTTTCGAAAATGAATTGTCTGAACTCAGGCATTCTTGACTGTAGGCCTCTTGCGTTCCACTGAATTATGAAAGCACGCTTGACTTTTTCTCGGAAAGGCTGATGCGGTCTATGGTGCGCCATCTTGTTACTGAAGTCCGGCAAGAACTGGTTCTAGTGTGTCCAAGATTTGCAGCGCGCATTTAGTGGCAGGGATCTGTAGACTATCCAATAGAGTGCGAATAACACTCATGAACGACCTCAATACAGAAAAGACTTGTACCTCTTGGGCGGACAGATTGCCTGCTGGGGGCATATTCGTTGTTGACTGTCGATATTGTGGTTCCGTAGACACGTGTACCCGCAGTAAAGTGGGCCAGTCAGAGCCGGATGTTCTCTGTAGCGCCACAGTGTCTTCCGGCACCTCTAGGCGTACCCCACCTGGTGGCGGGGGTGGGGGAGGTCTCTGTGGTCGTGGCGGTGGTGGTGGTGGCGGTGGCGGCATTAGTGAAGGCACCTTCGGCACAGGACTGCTTTTTCTTTTCTTCGAGCACGGCCGTCGACGGGAACGTCGTCGTTGAACAACCGTTACAGCTTCCTTTCGTGAGGATCCGTCTTTAACCATTTGTCTCAAAATGCTCCTCTCTTTCTTCAGTACTGGGCAGTCTTTAGACGAGGTCTCATGGTTCCCGTTGCAGTTGCTGCCTTTTAGGAGAGTTGCTTGGCAAGCCTCTGCTTTGTGGGGTCCGGCACAACGTGGGCATGCTTGCTTGTTGTTGCACACAGCACTAACATGACCCAGTTTTAGACAGTTGTGGCACTGTAGTGGTCTTGGGATGTATGGTCGGACAACGTGACGAAAATGACCAACCTTTACATGTGATGGGATGCAATCACCTCTGAACGTCACCTTAGTGCAACGGGATTTGCCAAGCCGGCATACTTGCAATATGTCCGTTGCCCCAGTAGCTGGCTTTATCAGAACAGGAAGGTCTGCGTTCGGTATGGAAACATCAATGTCATAAATGACGCCTGTCGTCGTGTCACTATCCTGCGGAATGTAAGTTCTGAGATAGATGCCTCCAAGCTCCGTGACAGTTCGCAGGGTATGTAGCGCAGCCGGGTGCTCAACGTCTATGGCCAAGATATTCTTCGATGGGTTGAGTCTAATATCCTTTATCTCATTAGGCACGATAGCTTCGAGACGCGCTGATATCACCTGCCTGTTCATGTTCTTCAGGTTGATCGAAGAGTCGACAGGAACAAAAAGTATGGTATGGCGTTCAGAACTGCACGCCGCCTTCACGGTAGAGACGCTAGCTGGCGAAGACGCGCCGACCATTCTTCTTTTAGCTTTACGCTTCACTGCAGGAATGAAATCATGGTCGCTGTCTTCACTACTCGCCGTGTACAGTTCAGTGCTGTCACTGGTGCTGTCGTCCTCCCGGCTGTTGCGCTTCCTTGATATTGACGTCGAAGGTGACGCCAAGTCCGGATTGCGTACGGTGGGGCCTGGATCCATCGCTGCCCACAAGAGAGCAATTATCCTCGGATAGAGCGTAAATTCACACAAAAAACACCAAACGAAATAGGCCCAGGAAGGGCAGCCAAGGAGTAAACACTTGAATCGCGGAGACACGAACTGTGCGGTTGGTCTGCTTCACCGTCTTCGCTAAACAAGCCAGCCCGGAGGAATCGCTTGTAGGGACGTTGGCTCACGGACCGTCTTCTAATCCCTTTGTCGCTCCCTGCAGCTGGACGCTGGTTCCGAGAGAACTGGGGTTCCAGGCGTGGGAGCGCTGCCCGGCTGTGTTTCTCAGCGACAGCATGGCGCCTACTGACGACGGCCATAACAACAGAAGGAGTGTAGCTGTTGGCATGCTACAATTAAGGCTTACTACATTCGTTACATCATTGACTGAACATGATGCACTGAATTATAACTGTTTGTTGGCTCACCTGAGTTGTCAACACGAACTTCAGTACACGGGTTCGTTTGTATTTGCGGCCTGCACTTGAACAGGGCACCAGGCTGGTAAACATCCTCTCCCAAAGTGGTTGAGTTGCCCTTAATAGCTGACACCAAGGCTCTGTAAGTAAGAAGAAAGTTTTTCATTGAGCGTAAATGCATTTTTTTCCAAGAAGTAATACTGGTACCATGTTGCTCTTTCAACTGCACACTTTATTCAAGAAGGATCAACCCTTACTACAGCTGTGTACTGTAAAGTGCCCAGCAATAGCTCCCAGCAAAGCAAGCGCCCCCTACCTTTTTTTTTAACATCTAAAATAAGCGCCAATGACCATGCAAGCGTACCCCCACCCCTCCTCCGCTGCGGCCACTTATTCAAAATGATCATTGCTTGTGTAAAAACAACCACAGTAATGAGTACACTGAATGCGTATCTAATGTTCTTTATGAAATGTTTTATAATTAAAGCATTTCATTAAAAACGTGCATGAGATTTTCTTTTTATCTTCAGTGGCTCTCCGGCCACTGTCGTGAATTTCGGTCTCAGACCAAGCAAGCGTCCGCCTTCCAAATCCAATCGGATAATTCTTCACCGTAGTGGGGGGGAAAGGCTGCTTGTTTGGCATTTTACAGTAGTGTGCAGCTTGAAAAAATAACATGTCCAGAAGCTCCACTTTCATTTGATTTTACATTTCATTACATTTACTTTCATTACATTTACTGTAACATGATAATACGAAAAAAAATATAAAGATCAAAGTTTTTTATTTTTATTTTGTGCCGAAACACTAGCAGCTTTCAAAATTTGCTCATAAACGACGAACATATTCCTTATGTGCCTCACTAAATGCAAGGCTACAACCTCCCATAACCCTCAATACATACCCTCCAAAAAAATAGGAAACCTACCTAGTGATATATTTGAAATGAAAATGATTTCGTGACTATATTAGCTATGTTCAATAAGCACTGGCAAAGTAAAGTGAAAGTATGAGTGAAAATTATTGTGTCCTTTGTATGAATAATGCAAAATAGACCAATCACTCATATTAGGTTACATTTTTATTGTTTTGAAAGCTGTATATTTAAGAAATGAACTAGGATCCATCATACAGCGTTGTGTGGGGTACTGTGTTCCACTAAATCCGAACATTTAAGAAGAACTCGAAGGGCATGCGGCGGCGTCAAGAGATTTCAGTAAGGGAAAATGCAAATGCTGCCCCCACCCCACCGTTCCCCCAAATTTATAGCTGTGCTGCTGCAATGAAGCACAAATAAGTACAATTTAAAATATAGACCACCGCAATGACGGACTTGGAATCTCCAACCCTTCCCCCTCTCCCTCTCTATTAGAGCCCTCTGGAGTGACCGCTCAAGTCGCCCAACCCTCAACCCCCCTTCCCCCCCCCCCCCACCGCCATGCTCGGAAGTATTCCAATAAAGAAAGGCACGCAATACATTTGTGCGAAAGAGCTAAATGCATCAAAGGGTGAAATTTTTTACAATAATTATTTAACAATCTAGATGTAAAAGACAATGATTATCAACCTGAAAATGCTATGCCTTCAAACATAGCATTGGCCAGCTGGCAAACTACAGTGAACTAAAATAATAATTCCAGAAATTACACTGAATTACAGAAAGGTGCCCAAGTGCATGTATCACACATATCCTAACCTAAACTAACTTCATTCTGTAAGTTTAGTTCAATTTATGTCTAGGTAATCTATTCACATCAATGAAAAACGTGAAAAATGTAAAAATTAAAAGAAGGAATAGGATATTACAAATAAACAAACATTTTAAAAAGGAAACATATTGTTACGGATGTTATTATTGCGGGGATCATTACCCCGCACCTCCACCAAAGCTGTTGCGGATGTGCCCCGCCGCGGTGGTCGAGTGGCTAAGGTACTCGGCTGCTGACCCGCAGGTCGCGGGTTCGATTCCCGGCTGCGGCGGCTGCATTTCCGATGGAGGCGGATATGTTGTAGGCCCGTGTACTCAGATTTGGGTGCACGTTAAAGAACCCCAGGTGGTCAAAATTTCCGGAGCCCTCCACTACGGCGTCTCTCATAATCAAATGGTGGTTTTGGGACGTTAAACCCCACAAATCAATCAATCTGTTGCGGATGTGATGGGTTTATTTACACTGAAAATGCCAGCGCTCAACCGTCACTGCCAAATCACCATCGCTCGAGCGCGCCCTCCTTCTGCTTCTTTCTCGCTCTTTCAGTCCGCGTTAGAATATTATAGTAAATGAGAAACCCCTGCTCTTCATAAGCGTAAAGCAACATTGGTAACATCTATCAAGTGTTCAAGCGGATGCATCGTGTTAGTTTACGCTGTTTAATAAAAGTTTAATAAAGATGTCACTGCTGTATGCTTCGCAGTATCCGGGGAATGGTGGGGGGGGGGGGGGGGTCTAGCTCCCCCTTGCCTTCCCCGCGCCTAACTTGAGCGTCTGGCAATGCGACAGAAGTTTTAGTCGAGGTAGGCGTCTTCACACGGGCACGAGCGGCTGTACGTATTCCGCTGGACTGTTCGTAAGTACCGCCGCAGGCCAGCTGTCTAAGAAGCAAGCCGTTCTTCCGCCGTGGACTTAGAATCGTCAGAATCAGCACATCCGCAGCGCAGCGTGCGCGCAAGCACAGCAGCTACGATGGCGCGATCGGCGCGCACTTGCGACGCGACTTCCGGGCCCCGCCTGCGGGACGGCTCGAGATGAACGGGCCGGTGTCGGGTTTTTTAGATGCGGAAGCATCTTATACTCGCGCCTTGTAGTGCGCCGTCCGCGCCGTCCGCACCGCTTCTCGAACATTCGACAGCTGACGCGCGCGCATGCGCCGTCGCGCCGTCGCCCACCATCTGTGCCGCGCGCGCTTCTCCTTCGAGAACATTCGACAGCTGACAGCGCATGCGCCGTCGCGCCGTCGCCATCTGTGCCGCGCGCGCGCTTCTCCTTCGAGAACATTCAACAGCTGACAGTGCATGCGCCGTCGCGCTGTATATATACTCAAGGTCGGCGCTCGCTCGCTCAGTTGCCGCTCGTCGGTTGGTTTGTACGGCGCGTCGACGTCCAAGGTCGCGGTGAAATGAATTCCAACGAATCCACAAACACAATGATCGACGTCCCTTCGACCAGCGCCGTCCTTTCGCATACGTGTGTACGTGTTCACTCATTTAACACCCCCTCCTACAACCACGTTAACCAATTTAGCCATCGACCCAAGTAAGTCGCAATTTAACACCCCATTTCACAACCACGTTAACCAATTTAGCCATCGACCCAAGTAAGTCGCACTTTAACACCCCGTTAACCAATTATATGCTCCGCATCCTCCTCAGTGTTCCTCCGAGGGAAGCTGCGGGCAATTTTTTTCAGCATGAAGAATAGGTACGAGTCTGCGGCCACCACCCTTGCGTAGAGAGAGGGGGGGAGGTATGAACAACAAGAGAGAAGGCAGGGAGGTTAACCAGGCACATGCCCGATTTGCTACCCTACGCTGGGGAAATGGGAAGGAGGGCATAAAGATGAGAGAGAGGGGGGAAAGAGAAGAGAAAGAGAGAAAACAAGGATTGTCAGTCAATGGGCTGACGCGTGTGCAGCGGTGGCACTACACAAAAGCTAAAGGTGGTCACGTAGGCCTGTAGTCCTCAAAACTTTTGCGTAAGTCCGGCCGACACCAACTCTGTTTCACATTACGTGGGAGTGTACGCATCACAATGAAGAACACCACAACATAAACAACACAGAGGAACAAAGGGAGGCGCTGCTGTCCAGCTCGGCCATTGTTGATCAGCGCTGGCTGGTCCAACGAGTAGAGATGCTAGCTAGGGCCAGCGGAGTCCTGGAATAGGGGCCCGACCATTTGGAATGCTCCACGTTAAGCGCAAATAAAGAAGTTTTCTCTCTCTCTCTCTCTCTCTCTCTCTCTCTCTCTCTCTCTCTCTCCCGGCCGGAGCGTAGGTGCTGTGTAACGTGCGTTAACGTAAGTTCACGTAAAACTATAATGCACACGAGCCTCTATCATTTTACCCGCCTCGAAATGGGGCCGCCAAAATCGGGATTCGATCCGGCGACCTGCGGGTCGGCAGTAAAACGCGGCAACCACTATAGACAATCACGGCCGACGATGGTTGTATCACGCGTGATGTCACGGAGTGCGTGTGCCGCCTTTATGCGCCCATGGGCTCGATTCCCGGTTACGTCACTTTAAGCGCTGTGCCGTAGTGCTGTCATCAGACCGAACGGGTAGCAGTCATCACATTACAGAAGATTATCGTAAGTGTACGGAAACACCGTAGGCGGGACGAACGGGTAGCACATACCACACGCGAAGCACAGCATATGCCATACACGAACGAAGCAACGAAAGTTCTAAAGCACACATTTATATATCACCAATATCACCACCAAAAAGGGAAAAAAAATCATAGATTAACCCCTTCAGCAGCTCCGCTAATCAGTTTAATGCAGTCATCGGGTATTTCCATCCTATACTTCCCCCCCCAATAGGCCCACAAATGAACGTATATTATTGCTGCACTTGGCACATGTGTCCAATGCTCGCACAGGCCACCAGGATGGAAGTTTCCTCAGGGACGTTTACCTAATAAAACCACCCCACAACGAATCAAAGTAGAGGGGTCATAATTTGTCGCCTTTAACTGCGGTGCACTAATTATCAGACACGTGAAACGGAATTGAAGTTGACCAAGAAGTAACTTCGACGCCGGCAGGGACGGTCACTATACCGGCGGCTAAGCTGCTTTTTCGTTCACTTTATTGGCGTTATATTTATTTGATAATTTACTGCAATAAGTTTGAATACTATAAATAGTGCCCGCAATACTATCCTTGGCTTCGTTGTCTGGTGGCTCCGTAAGCTAGTAATCATTATACCTTAATAATACCTTTTATTTCTTCAAATAAAACAGTACATGTGACTAGGCCTGCCAAAGCCAATTGGTGGCTTGAGTGGCAGAGCCTGGTAGACAGCGAAACAAACCGGACGCGTTACAAGATTGTATTTCATGGCCTAAGCGGGATGATAGGACAAAAAAGATTGCCCGCAGCTTCCCTCGGGGGAACACTGAGGAGGATGCGGGGCATATAATTTGTTAATGGGGTGTTAAAGTGCGACTTACTTGGGTCGATGGCTAAATTGGTTAACGTGGTTGTGAAATGGGGTGTTAAATTGCGACTTACTTGGGTCGATGGCTAAATTGGTTAACGTGGTTGTAGGAGGGGGTGTTAAATGAGTGAACACGTACACACGTATGCGAAAGGGCGGCGCTGGTCGAAGGGACGTCGATCATTGTGTTTGAGGATTCGTTGGAATTCATTTCACCGCGACCTTGGACGTCGACGCGCCGTACAAACCAACCGACGAGCGGCAATTGAGCGAGCGAGCGCCGACCTTGAGTATATATACAGCGCGACGGCGCATGCGCGCGTCAGCTGTCGAATGTTCGAGAAGGGGAAGAAGCGCAACGGCGCATGCGCGCGCGTCAGCTGCCGATGTTCTCGAAGCGCGACGGCGCATGCGCGCGCGTCAGCTGCCGATGTTCTCGAAGCGTGACGGCGCATGCGCGCTACATTATACAGCTAGTGAATGTTCGTGAAGAGGAGAAGCGCACGCGGTGTGTAGAGGAGGAAGGGTGCACAGATGGTGGAGGAGTGAAGCGCGCGCGGTGTGTAGAGGAGGAAGGGATGCACAGATGGTGGAAGAAGGAGGAGGAAGCTTGCGGACGGCGCCGCACTACAAGCCTCGAGTATTAGATGCTCCGCATCTAAAACAGCAGCTTCATAAGCTTGTGACAAAGCGGCTTCATAAGCTTGTGACAAAGAAACGAGTCCTTGTTCGTTCATTCAAGGGCCCTGGATGATTTGCGGCGGCATTGGGCGCAGCTCCACATCCACCGGTCGCGTACGCCAATTCGGAAGCGAGACCCTTCCACGCTTCTCGCGGAAGCGAGCGTGGAAAGACATGAGACAGTTATACTTTAGCGTTATCGTGATAGCGTATGTTAAGGGAATGGCGTTACCGTGGAGCAAACGTTCGTTCTGGGCAGCGTCTTATAGTTTAGCGGGATATCGCTTACGTGGTTTACGTGCCCCAACTGGCATGGTGGCGCCACCTATTAGATGGTTAATAAGTTAAACAGTGAAAATGAAAAGAAAACGAGAATGTTTGCCTATGCACCGCGCGAAGCATTGTTAGAAGTTTATTTTAGTGATAATAAAAGTAAATAAATATGAACCACGCACCAAACGCGAAAACATCTACGTTGCCAATTTGTTTACATCGATATTGCAGTTAGCCCTAGGCGCGTTCGAAATGGGAAGCCATCTCAAAAACTGCGCCAACTTATCCGTAATACTCGGTCATCGAAGCTAACTGAAGGCAAGCGAAGCCACTTTGAACAGTCTTTTGCGGCGGACAAGGTGAATCTTTCAACAACTACGCCAAAATCACTTCGAAGCGGGCGTTCGAGAACGCCGCCATGTTTACATACGTTGCGTACATCTACGCTAGCACGGCAACGTCAAATCTGAAAAATACCGCGCGTACTGGAAGCTGTACGGGTGACGTACGTATCTGAGCCATGCGCACTTCGATTCCGGTATCACGGTACACCCGGTAACCCGGTATACTATAACTCTCTATTGTTCGCCAGTGATCCTTGCGTGATCCCTCTCATTCAACCGAGCGGTCGCGCACGAGGACAGGCGACGAACAATGGGCAAGGCACGCATCCTGTTCTACTTCGCTGCACGCAGTTTCTTCTGTCGATTAAGTGAACTTCCCAACCCAAACAAGCAAACAATGACATTTTGATAACTTCAGCCTTAGAACAATAGATAATCTGCATCGACGCAATGTCGACTTCGCACGTTTCAACGCTATGAAGTTCTTGGTACCTCGGCTATATCTCGAAGAAGCACCTACTAAACCACTGTCGCACGGCAAAGTTAATGTCATTAAGCGAATGACATTAAGCGGACCTAATGTCATTTTACCTGCGCGCTGTCACAGCAGAGAACACCTACACGACGAAAACAAATTTCATGTTGAAATGATGACCATGCCCTTAACCCTCCTGAATCACTCTAACCCATTGACTATCTCCCCCACAGACGACGCGCACCCTACACCACAGACACCACGTTTTCTTAAACTAAGAAAAATTGTTGATAAACGTCTGCGCCATGAACTTCATGTGCGAACCCTTAAAATTTATTTACGTTACGGTATCGCCCCTTGGGGATTCAGCTATCATTTAGATCATCGATGCATGACTTTAACAGAGAGGAAACTCAAGAATGTAATCTTATTCTAGAATCTGCTTCACTTAAATTAACTGAACTCGTTGTGGGGCGCTCTGAACGGGTGCTCACGTCTCTGAGAGCGGCGGAATGTCAAGCGAGATCCAAAGCTTCCCTATCCTCTATCGAAGTTACTGAACTAGAACGTTTTGAGAAAAAAATGGACTGCAGAAATTTTAAAAATTAAGGAGAAAAAAAATAGCAAGGGAGAAACTTCCGAACTTTCATGAGCTATACAAAGATACAAAGACAATTCAGAGGGCCCACAACCAGTGGTTGTGCCACAATTTGGTAGCGCGCAGAAAACCGCAATGATCGGCCGAGAGGCCTTATTACCTCACAACACAACATAGAAGAAAACATAATTAACCTCTCCAACGTTCAACTCAGCAGTCATGAACGGACAGTAATCTCGCGCGGACTCACATTTAGCCCCTCCACTGGCCGATACAATCAGTTCTCCTTATTACAAGATCTCGATAACTTCGCACGGAATCTTCGCCTAGAAGAATACTTTTTCGACAAACCCCAGAAAGAAACCACTACCAAAGTACCTTCTAGTTCAGGGCAACAGTGTACACCAAGCTCTCAGCGGGAAAGGCATCTAGATACCTACATCGAAGCCATCCAAAAAGACATACTTCGGCAATATAACACACACAGACCGGCAGCAGCCAAAAACCTCTCAAGAAAGGAGTATGAAGCACTTAAGGCACTTAGTGACCGAACAGACATCGTTATAAAACCAGCGGATAAAGGAGGAGGAATTGTAATATTAAATAAATCGGACTATATCCAAGAGAGCACCCGCCAACTAACCAACACATCTTTCTACAAACCACTGGATAAAGATCCTACCCTAGAACATCAAGTAATAATAACCACCGCACTCCATGATCTGGTAGAGCTCGGAGAGTTAGATCCTAATCTATCTATAGGGCACTTACTGTAGCACGTGCCAAACCAGGACGGTTCTATATGCTCCCGAAAATACACAAAAAAGGAAACCCCAGCCGACCAATAATTTCAAGAAGAGGTACCCTCACCGAACCAATATCAAGTTACTAATAGTCCCTAATTAAGAACATACCTCCTACACACCCCTCCTACCTACGTGATACCAACCATTTCATTAGGACGATCAAAGATCTCATAATCTCCGAGGATGCCTTTCTTGTAACTCTTGATGTTACTTCCCTTTACACCAATATTCCACACAGAGACGGCGTCAAAGCACTAGTACAAGCCTATAGTTCACATAAATCTGACGACTCACCAAACCCAATAGTCATTGAAACCCTCGCTAAGTTGGTTCTCCAGCTCAACAGCTTCGAGTTTTCTAACCAATGCTACTTACAAATTAATGGCACGGCTATGGGGACTCGCATGGCACCTAACTACGCAAACATCTTTATGAATGACCTTGAAACTAAGTTTCTATCAACCCAGAAAATTCAGCCACTTCTCTACCGACGCTTCCTCGGTGATGTTTTTATCATTTGGACAGACACACAGGACAGCTTAATTTTATAGAATCGTTTAACAAAGTTCATCCAGACATAACGTTCACTTATTCGTACTCAGCAACTGAAATAAATTTTCTAGACGTCCACGTAACAGTAAAAGACGGGTCATTAGCTACTAACGTTTACAAAAAGCCTACAGACAGGCAGTAATACCTTCATTTCGATAGCTGTCACCCTCGTCACTGCAAGACATCCATCCCCTACTCCCAGGCTCACCGTTTCAAAAGAATTTGCTCCCGTTCCGAAGACTTTGAGGCCAACACAGAGAACTTGCGCAAGGTACTTTCAAAACAACATTATCCTCCTTCCATAGTCAACGACGCCACACACAAAGCGGCGAACCCAGATCGCCAGCAGCTACTTGACCAGCAGAAAGAATTGAAACAAGAGGGACGAAAGAACTTAGTTTTAACATTTTGTAGCAACCCCCCTAACGTAAACAAAATTCTTAAGAAACACTTTAACATCTTACAACAAAGTGAACGGCTATCAAAAGTTTTCCCTTCCCCTCCACGAGTGGTATATAGACGCCCCAAAAAACATTAAAGATTATCTTGTGCGGTCAAAAACCGATAAAACGTCTATAACTGGATGTCAACCATGTGGCAAAGCCCGTTGCAAGGTGTGCCAACACATACAGGTAACCAACGTTGCTGAAAGCACACAATCTGATTTCAAGTACTTCATTAATTCAAACCTTAACTGTGACAGCTCCAATCTAATATGCCTTCTCGAGTGCGGAAGATGCGTTATTCAATACATAGGACAGACTGACACAGCCTTTCGCATCCGCTTCAATAACCACCGTTCACATGTTCATTCACTTCCGAATCTGCCTCTGTCTCAGCATATTAACTGCGGAAACCACCCATTTGATTCCATAAAAGTCACACTCTTACAAAGCGGTTTCCCTAGCACAAAGGAACGTGAACAGCGCGAATCATACATGATTTATAAATTTAATACATTTAAAGCTGGTCTAAATAACACTCCAGGCATACTTTCTTCAATTCGCGCTCTGGAAGATTCAGGATAATATTTATCCCAACCAAACGTTTTAGTTTTCTTTTTTTTCCTTCTTCTTCTCTCTTTTTTTGGTTTCCTTAATTATAATTTTTCTTCTCTTCTGATTTCGCCCGGAGCACGTGTTCGGGCGTGCGGTATATGGGCACGCGCATTCCGAGAAAGGTGGACCACTAAACGAAGTAAAATGACACATCCAAGCCCCGAGGTAAAAACTTGAAAAACAACCTCCAGTTTATGTTTATTTTCTTGAGCCACAGACCGGAGATCGTAGCTACCTTGGCATGCGCCTATCCTGCACGTGCGGAGCTTTGACACGCGTAACCCTTCTTTCCTTTTTTGCCTTTTTTCCTTGTCTTCTTTTTCAAATTTATCACATCGTTCCGACGTAGCCCTCCTCACTAGGCTTCAAGAGCAACTATGGAGGGGGAGAACAGGTGGAATGCGACAGCGACAACGATCGCAAGGAATGTACTGTGGTATTCCTTACATGCTACCGGGAAAGCTGATGAGAGGTGAACCTGATGAGTCAAACTTTTCATCACTGGAATTTGCTTAATTTAGCCCCCTGGACCGAAAAACTTGCCATGATTGTATGTTTTTTTTTTTTACAAAATGCACCTGCCATCAATAGTACGCAAACGTGGTCGTTTGACTACTTATCAGTGTATAATGGGTGGTATAGCCACTGGCCCAGGTGCATTTTTTTTCTTTTTCTTTTTCTTCTTTTTTTAATGCACGTGCTATGCGTAGTACGCACACGTGGCCGTTCGGCTGCTTATCAGTGCATGATGGGTTGTTGGGCCACTGGTATATGTAGATTTTTCTTTTTCCTTTTCTCTCGCTTTCTTTTTTTTTCTCTCAATCTCTCTCGGCTGGAAGATGGCATAAAAACGCGTCGGAGCCTACTAAATTTCGTCTGATGAAGATCGGTCTCCGATCGAAACGTCACCAATAAACAGTTCTTTAGAGGCTTATACTTATTTTTCCTTAATTCTACGGCAACCGAAGCCAGACTCTTTATAATCTACGTGTATATTATATATATATATATATATATATATATATATATATATATATATATATATATATATATATATATATATATATATATATATATATATGTGTGTGTGTGTGTATGTGTGTATGTGTGTATGTGTGTGTGTGTGTGTGTGTGTGTGTTTTCAATCCAAGGAGGTTAAAGTAATATTTGCTGGAGTGGAGAAAGGCGGCCCCCAGGTGAAGCCATGGGCAGAAAGCGCGCTTTCAACAACTCAAGCGGCTGCGGCCGCAAACGTGTTCCAGATGTTCGCCGGTGTTGTAGAGCGTCCGGACGTTGTAATAGATATACATCGTGCCTTTCTCAAGGCCACATACGTCAAGCGAAAAGGTTTTCCGGGATAATGTTTCGGTTGCATTATATTTCGGGCTTGATGAAAACTGTACGCCGGAACACATGCGTGCATGTTGACAGCTCTCAACCTGTACTAGTTCACATATCTCACGCGCTCATTGTTTTTTTTTTTTCAAACGGGTTTCTTAAGGACCAAAGTGCTCGAAGCACTTCGGGGTGTGCTGTTGAACATGTGTGTCATCAGATGACGGGATGACTGGTAGCAAAAAATACAGCGATCACACATGTTAGAGGCACTTGTCGAATTGTTACAAGCGGACTGGACTGTGACCCGCAAGTTGACCGACTGGGACTAGATGCGTTTCTAAAACGCCTGCTATCTCCACTGTACACATCCTTGTGCTTGTTGATACCACTAGAGTGATAAGCGAGTGGGATAATAACACACCGCTAACTATTCGTTGAAATTAAATACGCGTCTCCATCATTTCGTAGCCAGTGTAGCTGACAGTGCACGACGTGGGTGAAATGAGTGCGCTGTGAGCTATTATGGATATTCATCAACTAATCCGGTCATAAGCCTTGCCTAGGCAATGGTTATTTTTTGTTCTTTTTTTGGGGGGGGCGGAGGGGGGGGGGGGTTAGGGCATTTTGTTATTTTCGAGAGTCCCCCCTCGAAATCACAATTTTTCGCTCTCTATGCTATGGCGAAAAAAATTCGGGGACAGAGAGGAGGGGGGGCACGGGCCCGGTGTGCCAATCCCTGGCTATGCCCCTGCTTCTTAGATGTGTTAATTAGAAGCCTAACTCGCTACCACGAGGGTAGTTAACAATGCTTGAGCAACACATAGGGAGCTATCTTTTTTTTACATTCGTGCCTTTTATTTTATTATTTCAAAGTGCAGCGAGCAAAAACCAGTGTCTGAACTGTGCAATGTTTGTGGTGCAACTAACTGCAAGGAAAACGATCATAACCGAGGGATACTCTTGCCGTTATTTGTATTCAACTTGAAAATGTGAGAGTTGCATGGACTACACGGCAGCTCTTTAAAAAAAATGGTTCGTGTTTCCTAAGGGGAGCTAAAACAGCCCCAGAAGAAAATTTCACCACAGAGAAATCGTTGTGAACCAAAAGATCGAGGCTTTATCCTCAAGCCAAAATAAAAGGGAACATGACTTAAACGCCCTATTATGAGTGTAGGGCTTGAGGAGGGAGGGGGGCTCACTGCAGCTTTCTCTCATACATACATCTTTTTTTTTCGATGAGGATATCCTTTTGTACATGTGAAGCTTGCGACACCCACTTTTATATTACACGCATTCCACCAAATAAAGTGGTCTAAATCTACTTATGCATAAGATTCCGTCACACGAAGAAGAAAAAAAAACAAGAAACTGAATGCCGAGAAAGTGAGCTCAACTCTCAAGAGTATGCTTCTTTTTAAAAACCAGCGTTACATACCCTTCGTCTGTGTACATGCCTGTAAGGAAAAAGCGTAAAGAAACAGAACCAGCTCGACTGTATTCTTGTTTGCCATTTGACAACTTATTCTTGACAATTTACCACGTAATGCCCTTCATAACCGTTAAAAACCACGGCTGAAAGGAGCGCCGGGCGCGCTTTGGCTACCGTATCTTGCCCAGGGCAAGATGGCCGCCACGGCTTCACTGCACCCCGTTGGTATGTATAGGCGGCTTCTACTCCAGCAAGATATATTTAAACCTCCTTGGTTCAAGCCACGTCAGCATCAGCGGCGAACACGCGCCCACGGGGCGCTCCAGCACAGGTTCCGGAAAACGAAACTAAGACTTAGTGCAAGGCCTTGATTCCAGGCCATTTTTTCCGGCGGCCAGAAGACTCCGTGATCGAGATGATCGCGTCCAGTCGCGTCTTCATTTCCGCCCGGACCGAGAGAGAGCGACTTGGATTCCTGGCCTGCGTAGTCACCAGCACCGCACGACCGGCGTGCGTCTTACAGCCGGCCATGATTCACGCCATGACTACGCCCACGAAGAAAGGGTGGAGGACACGCGACGGAGTAGCGGACGTGCGCCACGGCAGGCCGACGAACTGCCCTCGCTGCGCGCGATTGAGGTCACCGCGCTAGACCGCACAGCTGGACAAGAGAGGCGAGCAGAAGGGGGAAAAACGGCCAAGTTCCTGAAGACGCACCACCGCCTGTCCCGCATCGTTCACGACTTTTGGGCAGCCATCTGCTTTCTCTCTCTCTCCATTCGAGAGGCCTCACACAATTCCTTCCGCAACGTTGGCTCGGGGTTGTGCAACGCCGCCTCTCGGCTCGCGCCGATAAAAGTGCGCTCGGCCGCTACGGCTGACCGCAGCAAGATCGTTTCTGGTAAACCTCTTACATACCGGCCCTCCTCAAACTCCTCATGGCGCAACAAGGCGCTCACATATCTCCTTTTCAGATGAGCCAGAGAGCGCCTGCGCTATCACTTTTTATATGTTTAACTTCTTGGGGCACACGTTGCTCAAGTCGCGTCGGCAACTAAATAAGCAGCCGAGTGCTTCCGTTACTGGCATCGTATGCAGCGGCCAGGCGCAAGCAAGAACCAAGACCAAAGCGAAACAAATATGAAGAGTAATGGCTTGTCCCGATGCCACCCAGGATGGCCACCCAACCATAAGTAGGTGCCTCCACTCTGCTCAGCCGGAAACGTCGGTCGATCGTTAGTTCGCCTCAGCTCCCAGTATTTCACCTGACCAAGGAAATGCCAGACGCACTTCGAACGCCGATGACGCTGCACAGCGAAGTGAGTCACGGCCCAAGAAGAACTCGCTAGACTGGCGACTTGCGAGAGGGCCAAATCTGATGACACGTTTGTTTATTCGATGGTTCGAAAAAAAGGGCCCCCCAGCATAATGACTTTTGTGCATTCTCAAATATGAAAACAAAAACGCGAACCGTCCAAGCGTAGACCCTAAACATGTTCTTCTTTAACTTTATGCGTGTAAATCACAGGTCAAACACAACGCAAGAGCCAAAGCAGCGCATTTTCACATCATCGAATCAAGCATCAATGGCGTTACACTATATGCCAGCTTATAGGGAGAAGGGTGAGGCGCGGACGAGAGAGGGTTAGATGAGAAACTATAGCGGTAACAACGGCTTTTCAAGAGAAGCACGAACGTATTTTCAATAATAGATGCAGCTGTTAGTCAGCGCTCGTTATATGTGTTACACATCATTGATACTCACTGATACTGCAGCTTGAAAAAAGGGTTACAGAAAAGTATTGCTGCAATATGAGAGCTATTGCAGAGCATCTTGTGCGATTTTTTTCTTCATAACTTATTCAGTGCGTACGCCCAAAATCCGCGCAGATAACCTCACGCGCGTTCTGTAAGTCATGTCGTGAAGTGGACGAGCTTATCGACGTACGTCAACTTGACGTATCGCTGCTCATACGCTGAAAATGGCCTCCGTGTGAAGTTCAGGACTTCGTCCCCGCACGTATCCATATCACGACAGGTAGCGCGGCTGAAAGGAGCAATCGTAGCAGTCCCGCGCGCTATCTACACAGGCGCTGCATCTGTCGAGCCCGCCTGAGAAATGAGAATAAAGAAGAACGAAAGAAGGCGACGATGGTTTTATCAGTGGCGTTATCACCGGGCGACAGGGGAATGCACGGAGCCGAGACAAGGAACCTCACCAACAGCTGCGGCAACACAGTGGGACCCGTCCGCACTCCACTGTGTGCTGGTGCAGCTTGGAATGTCTCAAATCTCTGGGGCAAGATCAACGCCCGATTTAGTCACGCCTCGAAGAGAGCTACAGCCGCTAAAAGCAGCCAACCGTGTGATCACGGTTGGCTGCTAACTCGCGAAGTCCCGAGTTAGCAGAAAGGAAATGGGACATTGAATTAATGTGTAGTTGGGTGGTAAAATAAATGAAAAATATGAAGTGAAAAAAATTAAGGTGATAAATGAAAATGCCCTGCCTGCACCACCTACGCATCGCAGGAGAACAAGATAAATGAGACAAAAGAACAAATGCACAAAAAATTTTGAGTGTATAAGAAAAACAGTAAGAAAAGTCTGAATCCACCAACCAGCCACAATACTTCCAAGGGAACGGACATCAATCAGCGGTGATTTCGTATACTGCACAAGTCTAGGAAGCTTACCTAGGTTAGAAAATGGAACAGCTGCGTAGAATAAACGAGGAAACGTCCTTGGCTGTTGCGGCAGGTAATGCAGCCGTTTCGGCGTATCTTGTCCAGTGATCCACGGCGGCGACAACTAACTGTAATAGTTTTTTTTTAATTTTAACGTCCCAAAACCACGATATGATTATGAGAGACGCCGCGTAGTGGGGGGGGCTCCGGAAGTTACGAGCACATGAGGTCCCTTAACGTGCACCTATACGTTAAGCACACGGGCCTCTAGCACCTCTGTCTCCATCGAAATGTGACCGCCGCGGCCAGGATTCGGTCCCGCGTCCTTATAGAGTCAGATGGGACAGGTGTTAAAGCTGCTTCTCTCGTAGAATTAGAAATAACAGCACCGCCAATAACGAAGACTGCCGCAACGTAAATTACAGCGCAGACGTCACTTGGAACCGTGCAGCACGATTTCTTTTACCAGGATAGTACTTTCCTGCACCAAGTGTCGCGGTAACGGAATCCCATTTCAATCTGCCCGACCCGCGTCTTCCAATAAGATAAACACGTCTTCCGATAAGATATCGTGTTCGTGGATATTTTGTAAAATCTACCACAGAATTCGAGAAAGCTTTCGCTAAGATCAAAATGGTTGATTGGGCGAGTTGGTGATACATGACTAATTATGAAATGGAAGCGCACAACGTAGATGCAGACGGAAAGACAGGGACAAGCGCTAACTACCAACTGAAAGTTTATTCGGAAAAAATATGAAATATATACTAAAAGATGATACAGTGTCAAGGCACATACGATAACACTAAAGCACAGACCAAAAATGGCAACACCGATAGAATATCTTAGTGCGTCAGCCCTACCTTACCATCGCTTACTGTGCTTTACATTGATTAGTTAACTTCTACGGCATCTGTTAATGTTTAAAAACGCTAGCTCCTTATCGGACAAAGCGATTGATTGAGGGGCTTGCGTCAGCAAACCATCAATCGCTTTGTCCGATAAGGAGCTAGCGTTTTTAAACATTAACAGATGCCGTAGAAGTTAACTAATCAATGTAAAGCACAGTAAGCGATGGTAAGGTAGGGCTGACGCACTAAGATATTCTATCGGTGTTGCCATTTTTGGTCTGTGCTTTAGTGTTATCGTATGTGCCTTGACACTGTATCATCTTTTAGTATATATTTCATATTTTTTCCGAATAAACTTTCAGTTGGTAGTTAGCGCTTGTCCCTGTCTTTCCGTCTGCATCTACGTTGTGCGCTTCCATTTCATAATTAGTTTCGCTAAGAATTTATTGCAAAATGTATTTTGTTTGCGTTTCCACACCGCACCGCTCTTTTTCGTTATGGCCCGAGGGTGAATAAACAAAATTAAGGAGTGGTAGGAATAATCTCTGCGAAGCAATGTCATTGCTCTAGTTTAGCAATCCGGACGGTGCAGCAAATGTACGAGATTCTGTTACAATTAGGTCACTACTTCGTTTCTTTGGCACATAGAAATGTATTTGTGACCGGGGGAATTATAAAACATTATGAGCCGTCCTCAACATTTACGCTGTTTTATTCTTAAATCCTCTCTGAAACTATACTGCCTTTGCTACATTATTTACTTTTTCCCTCTCTCTTTCTGCATAGCCTTGGCTGGTCTTAGTTATGCCAGTTATCGAAAGCATTCAAAGACTCCGCAACACCACGCTCCCGTCGCGCCATTTTACCGTTGTCGGAATCAGTGAGGCGCCCGTTTTGAAGTTATTTCTCTGGTTTTGAGAGTAAGAACTACAATATGGTTTAGAAATAACTGTCTGCATTTCGAGCATGCCGAAATGCGTTGGGTATAGTAAATATAGCTAGCATACCTAACGACCAAGCATGGGTCGTAAATAGTAAAATGAAGTGACTTTTGGCATACTCTACGTGCCGGCACCAGAACACGTTATAAGACACCCCGTGGTGAAGTAACTCCAGATTATTCTGAACCACTCGCGGTATTGAACGTGCAGCTAAACCATAGCGCACGGGTGTTTCTTCCATACCGGGTCCATTATGTATAATGCGGCTTCTACGTCCAGCAATCGAACCCTCGTCCTCCAGCTTAGTAGCGCAGTAACCTTAGTTACTATAAGCTGTACACAGCGGTCGTGCGGGTAACTTGCATTCGACGAAGGAATGTTTGTCATGCGTGCGGTTTTTATCGACTGGCCGCTTCAAACTGAGCACGCGTCTTTTGCACAGCGGTGAGTCAAAGTAACCGGACCACTGGCGTGAGGGAGTTGGCATGGCCACTCTCCTTATCACGCTCTTTGTCGGTCATGCCGACGTTTGGGGGTCGCCAGAGCTGCCATAAAGATATGAAACAAGTGTCGCCTGGTTTAGTTTCGTTTCGTTATCAAGGAGACTCCGTCGTGGTCTTGGTGCAGGAACTCAACAGCGACGACCAGTGAACAGATGTCGTTCTTTAGAAACTCAGCACTGAAATTCCGTAATCTGGGCAAATAAGCTCTGGCAAAACAAAGGGGGGCCTTCAAGGGGTGTCAAACAAGATAGTGGGTCCAAGCGGCCTGGGGAAGGCGGCTCGTATGTGTGTGCTTGTGTTTGTGTGCTTATATTGCATAAATAGGCGTGGTGGTGGGGTGGGGGGGGGCGTTGCACAAAGTCGTGTGTGTGTTTATATTACATACTGTTGTGGCTCGGGGTGCTGTGGTAGCGTGGTGTAGCTTCGGGTTGAGGAAACGAACGCTTACGAGATGGGGATACGAAAAACAAACAGGTTTATGGCACTATTTACAAGTATTTACAGCATGAGGATAAGAGTTCACAAACCACGAGCGTGGTGGCTAAACCGTTACATGGTTCATAGCCTTCACAAACTACGAACGTGGTGGTTGAACCTTTACTAGGTTCAGAGCCATCACAAACTACGAACGTGGTGGTTGAACCTTTACTTGGTCCAGAGCGACGTCCCGCACTCTGGGGCGTCCTTATAAGCACTGTCGGGCTCCTCCTTCTTGCGGGGAACACCAATCACACACACACAACAGGTGAAAGGTACGAGCAGGCACGGCGCACGTGAACATCCAATTTCGAGTCAAGATCACTGCACTTAAAGGTGGCGCCAGAGAGGCTCTTGCTCGTCGTGTATGTCGCTGGTCGAGGGGTCCCAAGCTTCGGACAGCAGACATCAAACGGTCCGCCAAACGGTCCGCTCAATTAGCCGGGCACTTTGTGGCGGCGGTCGCCGTTTCTTCAAAGGAATACGCTCTTTGTTGTCCCCTCTGGAACGGCTTACAGCTTCGTGGCGACAGGACGTCTCCTCCGCCGGCTAGCAGGAACAATAGCTGGCGAGCATAGACATTCGGCGAGTCGGCTACTTGTTTGAAGATTAAAAGAGCGCCGCTCCCCCGTCATCTCTGGACGCTGGTTTCGAGAAAACTGGAGTTCCAGGCGTGGGAACGCGGCCCGGCTACGCTTCTCCGCGACAGCATGGCGCCCGCTGACTCCGGTCATAACAGCTTCCCCCTCGCCAGATGAGTCACGGAGGGCAGCGGTCAACACTGCTGCTCGCAGGGACGACGAAAGGGTCCGTAGTCGAATCCCAAGAACTCGTCTTCGCTTGTGGCATGGTCTGAGTAAAGGCCGAATCTTCGACACCGTTTCTGCAACTGGACCACATGCACAAGCAAGCACTCGGCCCCCTTCGAACAAACCAAGCCAAAAGAGGGATGACAAACCAATTTCAATTACTAGCTTTAACAAAAGCTCACTCTCAGAACTCTCAGGACTCACTTGAGCTGAAAAACCGGACGTGCTACCTTACAAATTTACATAATAAGATGCACGACAAAAAAAAAACTAAAATATCAATTTTGATACACCAAGAGCACTCCAGAATGGTTTAGAAAGAGCGACGGAGCACGCCAGCGTTTCCATTCAAATTGCCCTTTTCCTAATGCCAAAATGATATTTTCGAAGAATCAAGCTCCGCCTCACAAGGCGACTGTTCTTCGATGTCATGGCTTGCAGCCAAGGGGACAATGGCCTGTATCTACTTTAAATTTAGCCCTCCCCTGAGATAACACTGCCACTGATGAATGCTCTACACAATGCAGGCGCACTCCTTTCCTGAAGCGCAGTACGTTATCTCACGAGAGCCCAAACTCTGGCTCAAGTAGAACGCATCATACTCGTTGCCACTGTCGTCGAGACATATAACGGCAGACTCTTTCTTTTTGTCGCTGACTACTTACACGGCCCTGTCCCGCTGAGAGCATCAGTCAGGAACTCGGATTCAGTGAGCGCTAATTTTGTCCGAACGTCCGTCTTTGTTTACGGCCGCCCGTAATTGTCTACCACTGAGACATAAAGTTCACCAGCCTCCCGAAAGCTTAACCAAAGCTTTGACCTAACGGGCTACCTCAACGGTTAGGGAAAGCTTAAATGATCCGTTTATATGATCTCTTGATCAATGATTCTTCAATGAAAAACAACAGCAAACATAGCAGACAAGCACTGCTTTCTGGCAGGTTCATTTGGTTAATGTAAACTGTCTATGCTAATGCCTCTGAGTAAAACTCACTGGGCTCTCCTGAGCGTTCAATTACTCACATTTCTACAGCATTGCAAAATACATGGTACTGTTAACCAGACGCATAATCCCTCACAGTTTGTCTTAATGTTCATTCAAACGTTACGTTGTAACACAACGTGTACAACACAAAAGTAATTCTAGATAAAAACACCTAAAAAGCAATTGCATAGGTTTTTTTTTTTCAAAACCGTGCAATAAGATTCTCAATGCGCGCAACGGAAACTCTCCCGTGTCGCGCCAAACTTAATCATTTTACGAATCACTTGGTCTGTGTTAACATCTTCCTTCAAGTGCTCGTTCACTCCAAATCCACTTGACAGTGAAGGCATACGATATAACACTAAACCTTTTAAAACAAACGAGAAAAATAACATATTTTCTCGGTTTTTACCTTATGGAAATTTTCGCACTCATCATTTAACTAACTTCAATTTTCAGCCTTTAGTTCGGCGGTTTTCTTTTTGAAAAATTTACTCCGCATCAAACTTACCAAATTTAAAGTGGCTCAAATCTGCATCTCTAATGCAGTATGAGTAGACACAATTAACACGCACGCACCAAATTTACTCAAACTGACCGCCCCCTTTTCTCAATTAGATTCGCTTGAATCGCACTCGATGGGGCCGCGGTCCCGGCGGATTTCGAGCACGCCAGAGGCTACAAAACGTGCAACCGTTAGGCTGTGTCCTGCCGTCACGCCTCAATTTCCGCTTCGGCCTGTTCCCCTCAGGAATTCGAAAGGGACGCGAGTAGTTCGGAGGGAGCCTGTGCCATTTTCTCTTTGTATTCACCCCTGCGCGGCATTTAGCCACTCTGCCCTTTCGACTTTGACCCTTCGGGCAAGGCCGCTTTTCCGAAGTTGTCAAACAGAACCGCGTGCTTCGTTTGGGTGGCGTACCTCGTTTCCTCCCTCTGCACCTGGCTCGCCGCTTGTGCTTACCGTAACGCCACCATTGACGTTTCCTTAAACGGATTAGTGGCCTACCCTTTCTTTGTTGGGACGGAGTGGGGCCCGACCTAGGCTTGCGCAGTGACGAACGCCTCCGCTTCTTCATTTTTCTGCGATGTTTGCAAAGCTGCTCGGTGTTATCGCTGCACTGCTGAAGCGTGGCGTTCTTGCTCTCATCTGCCACTGCGTTAACCATGCCTACATTTGACGATGTCGAAACAAGCCCCTGAGGCACGAAGAAGGTTTCCAGCTCCTTACTGGGCCCATTAGGGCTGCTGGCACCCTCCTCATCCACGCAAGGAGCGTCCCCCGACATCGTCCCCACCTCCAGACCGGCCACGGCCTCGTTCTCTGCATGCTCTACATTGATGCATTCAGGAATTTGCGGGCCATTTTCTGGCGCGATCTCTGTTTCTAGTACTTCATGACGCGCCTCAATTTCTGGCGCTTTGCGACGCGCCTCGCTTTCAGCCTCCGGTGCGAGTCTTTCTTTCTTTTTGCTAACAGAGTTTACAAATCTCCTGATTAGCTCTGCTTTAATAACATCATAGTTATTCGCGTGCTGCTCACTGTGTCGCGCAACAACATCCGCTGCCTCGCAGGGCAGAACCGTGCGTAGCTTCTGAGACCAGGTGTCTCGCTCACACTTCAGTTGCCTACACTTTCGTTCAAAGAGTCTAAGATACAGGCCCATATCCCATGATACCTCATATGGCTGCATGTACCTAGACATCTCGAACTCTGCCTTATTTTCGAGAAGTACTCCTTGCTGGGGTCCCATTCTCATACGCAACTCATAGTCTTGTTCGAAAAACTTTCTCTTGAGGCCTAGTTTTTCGTCTTCACTCTTTCCTTCCATCTGAGCTGCTCTTAGTTTTCTTTCGATGATGAGGTCCCATTCTTCACTTAGTTCCTCATCATCAGCCCCCAAATCATTAATCGCTTGAATGATTATGGGTTTTCGTGCCAAACCCTTTGTATCGATCCCCAATTCCTCACACAACAGCAACAAGTCTGACATCTGCAGCTCCCGTAAGTCCATGACCGTACTGAGTGCTCGCTACTTCCAAAATAACTTTCCGAAACGGCGAAACTGAGTCTTTCGGCAAAGTTAACTACCAGTTCTAAAATTTAACCCCCTTTTAGAACCTGGTTCACTCAAAGGAAAAGCCAAGCACTCACCCATACGTGATCCATGTCTCGAGCCAGCTGCTTCTCCTGGGCCGACTGTCGTTGTCACTTGTAGCTTCGAATCCCACCGCTGCCACCAGTTGTGGCGAATCCCAGCGCTGATCACCAGTTGTTGTGGCTCGGGGTGCTGTGGTAGCGTGGTGTAGCTTCGGGTTGAGGAAACGAACGCTTACGAGATGGGGATACGAAAAACAAACAGGTTTATGGCACTATTTACAAATATTTACAGCATGAGGATAAGAGTTCACAAACCACGAGCGTGGTGGCTAAACCGTTACATGGTTCATAGCCTTCACAAACTACGAACGTGGTGGTTGAACCTTTACTAGGTTCAGAGCCATCACAAACTACGAACGTGGTGGTTGAACCTTTACTTGGTCCAGAGCGACGTCCCGCACTCTGGGGCGTCCTTATAAGCACTGTCGGGCTCCTCCTTCTTGCGGGGAACACCAATCACACACACACAACAGGTGAAAGGTACGAGCAGGCACGGCGCACGTGAACATCCAATTTCGAGTCAAGATCACTGCACTTAAAGGTGGCGCCAGAGAGGCTCTTGCTCGTCGTGTATGTCGCTGGTCGAGGGGTCCCAAGCTTCGGACAGCAGACATCAAACGGTCCGCCAAACGGTCCGCTCAATTAGCCGGGCACTTTGTGGCGGCGGTCGCCGTTTCTTCAAAGGAATACGCTCTTTGTTGTCCCCTCTGGAACGGCTTACAGCTTCGTGGCGACAGGACGTCTCCTCCGCCGGCTAGCAGGAACAATAGCTGGCGAGCATAGACATTCGGCGAGTCGGCTACTTGTTTGAAGATTAAAAGAGCGCCGCTCCCCCGTCATCTCTGGACGCTGGTTTCGAGAAAACTGGAGTTCCAGGCGTGGGAACGCGGCCCGGCTACGCTTCTCCGCGACAGCATGGCGCCCGCTGACTCCGGTCATAACAATACATAGGCGTGTTAGAAGGGTGGGAGGCGTTGACCCTTTTCCTAATGATCGGAATGGGACCAATCCTGCCCCACAAATTTACTAAGACGGGCCTTTCACGCCATTTTTTAATACGCAGAGTTATGATGTGTATGCTTTTGACGACAACCGCAACCACATACGTCTGATGTTGCATTGAAAAAAAATGTTTAATTCCCGCCTTCACGTCCAGAAAGTCCGAAGGCCAATTGCGCAAGCCACTGTGACAAGCATGTGATCTCTTCGCTTTCACTTCTGTATCCATGGCGGAGTTTTTTTCTTTCGCACCCGACTAAACAGGCGTGAGCGAGTGCACTGCGGTGAAACTTTGTCCACAGAGCACGCCTACGCGGTCACATATAAGCGCGCACTGCACTTGGTGGGATTTCGTGATTGCGCCTGACACGCGACACGCCAGCATGTCCCAAAATAGCCAAGAGAACGCTGGTTTTTTACTTAGCTACAGGCTTCTCGGAAAAGAAGACGCACGCATGTGAGCCACACTGTCATCAGTGAATGCAACTCCCGTGCACGGCATCCTCGCGACCTGCAGGCGCCGCGGAGTCAGGACATCCTGTGCCGATGGCTCTCGCACATACACCGCGCTTCCGGGCGCCGCAGTATATGCCTCCCTTCGACAGCCGCGAAGGGAGGCATATACATACTACGTTGTCGATTGCAGAGTGGCTCGTGCCTTCTGGCTCAGGCGTGCCTGCGATGAGTGGGCGACCCTCCACTCACTAAGAGAGAAAGGAAGAGAAAAGTGAGCCCCGTAACTGTCTGCTTCAGCGAGCGACACCTCAACAGTACCTCACAAGGGATGGGGGTGAGGAGGGATTAAAAGGATATGAATAAAAGTGTAGAGAGAGAGAGAAAGAGGCGTGAGGTGGTAAGCCAGAGAGCGATGGCATATTGAGGGGACAGGAGAGATATGAAAGATATAAACACGGTCACAGGAGTCCGAGGACGGGGCACCACTCGCGAGAGCTCTTGTCGGCGTCAGGAGGTGGCGAAGAGCAAGTCCAGTAGGTCAGAGCTACACTGTCGTCGGAGGTCGGCGTCATGAGATGTGAAGCGTAGCGTGGAAGCTTGGGCAAGTTGGTAGGACATAACTGAATGCAGGAACAGCGCAACCTAGAAGTAACTACGGAAGCGAAAAAACAAGGACAGAAAAGAGCGCTGACTTTCAACAAAGATTTAATATCGGAGTGGTGTACATATATAGGCGAAAAATGAGAAAAATGGGCATGCGTAAAAGGGTGCAGGAACAACTAGTGCGATACAATGTCAGCAAAACTCTTGTCTCCTGTTGAATGGGCTGAAAAAACAAATACATATGTAACTTCAAAAAGATCGAGATACGCAATCCCCTTTTGCAACAACGCAACCGATGGGCAACTTACACATTTACCGTCAAACTTGTTTATTTGATAAGCTTCAATGATCTCACGCGTGGCCTGCGAGTACTTGCTTAATACCTCGCAACGCTCAAAAACTGGCACGCAGCCGCAGTCTCGGCAGTGGATTCCGAGGTGTCCTTTCCGTCCTTGTTTTTTCGCTTCCGTAGCTACGAAGTAACTGCTTCTAGGTTGCGCTGTTCCTGCATTCAGTCATGAGATGACATATGGCGAGCCCAGTCGGCCAGAGCTACGCTGACGTCGGAGATCGCGAGGGCACAACCGGTCGGCACGGAATCCAGCGAGCGAGTCCCGACGCTCACGCCGCGGGTGTCGCGTGTTTCGGGAAGCCCCGGCCCCGCTTGCGAAACCGGCGTGTCGTCTTGCAGTTAATTTGTCAACGTCTCTCTAGAGAGACACTCACTCGTCATACTGTCCCGTTGAGCTGTTCATTTCTCTTCTGGCATTTTCCCCATATTTTTTTTTTTATTCACTGCCGCCATCCGACAATTGTGACTCAGTCTTGGCGTGCCTTACAAGTGTGCCATTCCGCACATTTGTCAAATCCCGCCAGATTTTTTTCGAATTTCGCAATAGCGACATCTCACGCCAATGAGAGAGGCCGCAGCAGCCCAGCCGTCTGGACCACATCAGGGGTCGGCCAATGAGGGAATTCGACAATGTCCAGAATGCACAACGCAAAGTCTCGCGACGGACATCGGGATAATCAAACCTGCGAAGCGCACACGTTGCGACTATCGGTATACGGACACCACCCGACGGTTAGAACCTGAATCACTGTCAAGGCGCTGTCGGCCCCGTGTCCGTGATGCTGGTGTACATTATGTTATAGTGAGAAATACGAAACGTGACCCCTTAAGCCCAGAGTATCTGCGCTATTTACGAAAACGCGATAAAATTACCTCGCAATCGAGGGGGTGGTAAGTGTGTTTAGGGTCGCAGTGAAATATATACGAAGCCAACTCGCTATGTGTGTACCAGGCATCAGTGCACAATTTGTGCGCCTCGGTGCATAAGTGGCTATAGGGTGCTCGGGTGCTGAGCCGCAGGTCACGGGATCACTCCTGGCCACGGCGGTACGCATTTCGATGGGGGCCAAATGGTAGAGTCCCGTGTATACTATGCGACGTCAGCACACGTTAGAGAACACCAGATGATCGAAACTGCCAGAGCCCTCCTCTCATAATCATATCCTGATTTTGGGACGTAAAACTCCAGATAGTATTATCAGTGCACAAATAAATACTTTTTCTTCAGACTTCTTCCTCTTACCGTCTATAACACTGTTTTATCTTCCCCCCGTGTCTCAGCGGTTGGAAATAATGTTGTCCTGCAAGGCGACACAGGAAGGCCAAAACTAGTGTAAAGAGGTGAACCTGACTCGTTCGAGCAACTGCAATACGGTATCATTATCGAGGTCAGTATTTATCTACAACCCGTATAGCGATATGGCTTAATAGTTAAAAGTGGCGCACTGCGTGCTATACTCGCTCGAGGGTGCAGGTTTGACTCCCAGTCACGGTGAACATGCATTTCAGTGGCGGCGGAATACTGCAGAAAACGCCTCTGTACTTGCACTAATTTCAGGTGCTCGTTCAAGAAGCCCAACTTGCCGGGTAATCATAATCAATTATGACTATGGCACGTAAATACCCAGAGTGTAACTTAGTCTATGTATTCGATATACACCAACAACTTTGCCCTGTAGCTAAATTGGATGATTGGGCGTGCTGATTAGACATATCGGTAAGAAAACAGCGCAAAAGACGGAGCACAATAAAAAAAGGAGACAAAAAATACAGCGTCGGCTTATACAAACATAGCTAATTCAATAATACAATACAAACAAATATTTAACAAAGATTTTCCTCAACACCACGCAATATATGTTTGCGCAGCCCTAAACGCAAGAATAAATGAACAATGTTCATCGAACTTTAAAATAAAATAACATTCAATGTCCCTCCTTTCGTTTATATAGGACTGCGCAATCATACATTGGGCCGTGTTGACGAATAAGCTTTGTCGTAATCCAGCTCCCTCTTTTTTCCAGTTCTCCGTCTTTCGCACTGTTTTTGCTTCCTAGGTGACTGTCCTGCCTCCATGAACGGCCCACGTTAGGAAACACATTGAAATACTTGGAAAGGATGCGTTGGTGTTCCGCATTTGACTTTAATATTGGCCCACCATTGATTTCACTATATACGGGGACGTCGTACTTCGTTGGGAAATATATCACATGAAAAAACGCCGTGGTAAATATATATATATATATATATATATATATATATATATATATATATATATATATATATATATATATATTTCGTGTGGGCATTTAGTATACCAATCCTCTTCATCTGTACATTATCATCATTATCATGTGTTGCTCATGCATCCTCATCGTTGTCACGTATCATCATCATCTTGGTTCGTTCATCTCAGCTGTCGGCTGCCGGTTCCTCGGGCTCGGGCCTAATAAAGGTCTTCCAAACCAAGACTTCATACGTGGTGGAGGTGCGGGATATATATATATATATATATATATATATATATATATATATATATATATATATATATATACACAAGCCAACGTTTGGTTAAAAAAGTCTTTGGGTTTTGCAAAAGCAACTGCGTGCCACGTCGACACCTGCTGAAAGAGCGGGTTGCTTTCATTTTAGGTTAAAAAAGTAATAAGAAGAAATGAAAACCTACGCCGCACAGGAAGTTATAGTGACCGTCAATCGGAAAGCGCAGCCAAAACCAACACGAGCGCGCCAAACCGCGAGGGTGTAAACTACGACGGTTATACGCAGTGCTCGGCGTCGCGTTCAGAGCTGCATAAAGACCGACAGAGCAGACCAAAACACCGGGTCAGCTACTGTGTGAACTCGACGACGAACGAAAAAAACATGTTGCATAATCGTCTGCGCAGGAGGCTTTTGTGTTTTGCTGCACAGTGCGCTCGCAGCGAGCGCGCTTTTAAACGAGCAAATAAAGAACCCTCCGTACAATCCAGGCCTGCGCCCCCAGACGCTCCCGCCTTTCGCGGTGCGACTTGTTTTTTTCATCCCTATATTTAGCAGGCGCGAACATAGTCTGCGCCGAGCAGGGATTGCACATCACCGAGACAAGCGCCGGAAGTTTGCATGTGAAAACGCGCGTAACACGTGTCGCAATTGACGCTTGACTTACGACAGACATTGCAACAGGTCACTCCTTCCGTTGCCGAGACTATAAGTATAGTGTACCGGAACCGGAAGTGGCAAGAACGAAGGCAATCAGATTCGACAAAACTTGATCACGTCATGTCACATCTTTATCACAAATCCGTCTCAGCATGACCGGTATACAACGTGACGTCACTGCCAATAAGTGATAACTAACAATGATGTCAAGAAAAGTATAGGGGCTGCTGACCCACAGGTCGCCGGATCGAATCCCGGCTGCGGCGGCTGCATTTCCGATGGAGGCGGAAACGTTGTAGGCCCGCGTACTCCGATTTGGGTGCACGCTAAGGAACCCCAGGTGGTCGAAATTTTTGGAGCCCTCCACTACGGCGTCTCTCATAATCATATGGTGGTTTTGGGACGTTAAACCCCACATATCAATCAATCAAGAAAAGTATAGGGGACATTAAGTGAAACGCATGCTATCCGGACGGACGGCGGTTCGCTATCGTGGTGATAAACACCGACAAAACGACAACGCACGCATCTGTAGCGTCATGACCCGACGCCCGCAGAAAGCTGAAGAAATGGCCATGGCTCGCGCCATAACTGACCCTGAAACTCAAACTGTGCTCAGTGACTCGCGCTCAGCAGTACGGAATTTCGCTAAAGGTCGAATTTCGACTGAAGCTCTTCGCGAACTGGTGCATGCCGGCCAGATTTCCCAAGCTACGTTGATCTGGATCCCCACCCATATGGGGGAAGTCTCCTCGCGCTTCCCCAACCTTAACGAGGTAGTCCTCAGGATCGTCTCAGCAACGGAAGCGATAAATGCTTCGGGGAAACCCGAAGCCTTAAGCCGGGAAACTTGAGCTTTGAAGCACGCAAAGATATTGTGGGCGCACGACCTATTTAAGGCATTCTCAAGACAGGTTCGTAAATCGGAAAACGTGTTGGAGTTCGTGTCCTGTTCTCGGCAACGTTCAAATTAATCAGCCTCACCAAATCTACTAACGAGGTAGCGCACACCACCGCAAGCGACGCGACAGACCGTGCAGGAGGCGATGACCTTGTTGAAGAGTATGCGGAACGGGATCGACCTACGGGATACAATGAACTGACCAGGGCGTTCTACTTGGCCCACCGATGCTATCCTTTGCCTTACGACAATTTATGCAGAGACCAATCAGTTACCTGGCGACAGCAGCAAACGAACACCCACTGTTGTATCTGCCAGACAGACACAGCTACGCTAACACACATGCTCTGGGAATGCGAGGCTAAAGCGATGCGTATTAGTCCCGATGTTCTTTCGGCGAGGTGGGAAGCCGCCCTGCGGAGCTCCAAGCTCGCCGACCAACTCTGGGCAGTCCAGCAGACCCGTGAAGCGGTGGAGAGGCAAGTCCTTGACGTCCCGACAAGGAAAACCTAAGCCCGGGGCCACTAATTTGCCGGACAATCAATAAAGTTTTTCCGCCACCACTACAATTCCTATAAATAATTGTATGTTCTAAACGTGAAGAAAGAAAAATAAAAGATAATTGCCGCTGGCAGGGACCGCACCTGCGACCATCGAGTAACGCATGCGATGCTTCAACAGCTGAGCTACACAGAAAGTGTTCCTCCCGTCCACTTAATGAGGTGTGCACGTGCATCTGAACCTGGGAGGGTAAGCGCCGCTGGCCACTGATGCGAGTATGGAACACTCTTTTTCTGCCTGTTGGCGTCACTTAGCACTTGCACATGAACGTCCCTATTGGCGTCACGTGCTTGGCATCATTGTCTGTTGGTTCTCAGTAATATCGTTGATGATTGAATCAAATCAAATCAAAAATCTTTATTTCAGTTTGCACATACAAACATACAAACTAGGGATGGCGAGAAAAAAGCAGCGAATTTTACGCCGCTTGACGAGCCTGGCCATCCCCACATGTCAGCAGTAGGGCACTAAGCAGAAACAACCACTGTTCCAGGTCTTGTAAGTAAAACAACCAGGTCTTGTAGGTAGCGAAAAAAAAAAGTGACAAAAAAAAAAGACCTATGTATCATAATTGACAACAGTAATTTCACTATAAAGCAATAACATAGAATTGGTACAACATATGAAGACATGAGTACATTTGATATTACGATGATACATATTGCCGAATAATGCTCTTGCGAATGGCAGAAAGAGACATAGTATTCAGGCAGTCATAAAATGATGTGTTCAAGAAATTTGGCACAATATAACTCAACATAGAAAAACCATAATTTGTTCTACACTTTGGTAACACATAACTACTTTGGGCTCTAGTATCATATGATGAGTGGCGAAACGTAAGTGGAGCAATTTTAGATAAAAAGGGGTCATTTTTCCTTATTATTCTTTTATAAAAACATGCAAATCTGTAGTCGAATAATTTGTTGACTGGTACAATATTATATTGTAGGAAGATATGTTTAGTGGGCGAATCGTAGGAGCCATTCACAATTGCGCGGAGCATTTTCTTTTGTAGGGCTTGTAGTTTTATTATATTTGACACCGTTGTATTGCCCCATACTAGTAGGCAATAGCTTATATGGGAATAGAAAAATGCATAGTACAAAGTAAGTTTTGTTTTGGTTGGAAAAATATATCTGTTACGAGAAGTGATTCCAATTATTCTAGAGAGTGTTGAGGAAAGATTATTAACATGTGCATCCCATGACATTGTATTACTGAATGTTATTCCTAATGATTTAAAGGTGTCCACGCACTCGATCACAGTATCACCTAGGTATAAGCAGGGGGGTAGAAACACTTGTTTTCTTTTAGGTAGGAAAAGTACTGCTTTCGTTTTCTGTTTGTTTATTTTCAAAGAGTTAACTGAAGACCACATAGCAAGTGATGAGAGCGCATCGTTTGCAATTTTTTCTAAGTGTCCTATGTCATTAGAGGAAAAAAATAGGCTGGTGTCATCTGCATATATAATGTATTTCGCATGAGTGCTGATATTAGGAATATCATTTATATATACATTAAATAGCAGCGGCCCCAAAATGCTACCCTGAGGGACGCCATTTGAAATACTTAGAGTCTGTGAAGCGCAATTGTTAATGACTACGTATTGAGACCGTGAGCCCAGGTATGACTTCAATAGGTTAAGGGCGTGTCCACGTACACCGTAGTGCTCTAATTTTGCAAAAAGAATATCATGATTTAAGCAGTCGAAGGCTTTGCTGAAATCAACAAAAATACCAAGAGTTAAGAGCTGTGTCTCAAAATTTTTTAATATATATTCTTTTTGAACAAGTAGCGCATGTTCCGTAGATCTGTTTTGCGTAAAGCCATATTGACAGTCAGTTATTACGGAATGTTTAAGAAGAAAGCCGTTGAGTCGAACGCGGATTAGTTGTTCTAACCCCTTAGAGAAATACGGAAGAATAGACACTGGCCTGTAGTTTCCCAAAACGTTGGCGTCTCCTTTCTTATAAATCACGGTCACCCTGGCTAGTTGCATATCAGCAGGAAAATGAGCTGTTGTAAGCGCGGTGTTATAAATGTGTGTTAGACAAGGCGTAATTATATCAAGAACATACTTCACTGGCCGACTTTGAATATTGTGCGTATCAAGACTAGAGGTATCTTTTAACTTTCTGCATATAGAAAAAACTTCCGTTTCATCTGTTGGTGCAAAAAATAAGGATGGTCCTAGTTTGTCGCCTAGAAAACTAGAGATTCCAGCATTGAAATCACTGTGACCTACCTCAGAGAAAAATTTATTAAAAGTGTTAGCGAGATGCGAGCCGGACGTTTCGTTGCCTTCAATTACTAAACTTGTTATATTTCTGCCGATCGTGTTTCTATTTAAAAGCATGTTTAAGCATCTCCATTTTTCTTTTGGCTTTTTAGAAAGATTTTTGTCGAATAAGTTATTGTAATAAGCAGTTCTCGCTACTCTAATTTCTCTATTCAAGCGGTTGCGCAGTGATTTGTACTGTGCTAGTACGTCGGTGTCTCTCGTTTTAATGAACACCGCAAACATCTTGTGTTTCTTTTTAACTTGTCGTGTAAGCTGACTGGTCATCCAGGGTTTACGGGCATTCTTAGATGCATTTATAGTAACAATGGGAAAACACGCATTGTATAACAAAAGAAACATTTCTAGGAATTTGCTGTAAGCACCGTCAGCTGTATTTTCTTTGTATACTGGAGCCCAATCCACTAAAGCAATGCGGCTCCTGAATTGTTCGAGCCTCTCTTGAGACAAAAGTTGCCGCTGAGTTTTTGTATTTGCTTTTGAATCGGTTTGCTTTTGCAGAAACAAGAAAATAGGCAAGTGGTCACTTATATCGACTGCTATGCGGCCGGAAAAGAACGCACTATTGCTATTAGTAATTATAAGGTCCAGCAGTGAAGAGCAAGTAGCAGTGATTCGTGTAGGACTACTAATTACACTGTGAAAACCGGCAGCCTGGATGATTGATGACAACTGTTGCTGCGCGGGGCTGGAAGTGCTCATATCTATGTTGAAGTCTCCAGCTATACAAGAAGAGAATTTTTCTGAATTGAAAAAGAATATCTCGCGTTCAAAGTAATAAAAAAATGTGGATAAATTTCCCTGAGGGCGGCGATAAAGGACTGAGAATGATTGACAGGCCGACTTCACAGTTAGCATTTCTATGTCCTCATTACAAAAGCAGTGTTCAGATAGCAGTTCACAGACATAGGTGTTTTTCACTAGTAGCGCAACACCTCCCCCACGTTTCGCTGTACGGTTAACATAAAAAGAATTATAGCCGGGCATGCGCAAAACATCCGTTTCATGACGGTACCACGTTTCAGTTAAACAGATGACGTCAAACGAGTTTGTTAAGCCTGCCAAAAAATGGGTCAGTTGATCAGCTTTGTTCACAGCAGATTGCATGTTGAAATGTATTATTTTCAACTTGTTTTTGTCTGTGGCAGCATGTGTATAAAGCTGTGAAGGCGTGAAAAGAGGTGTGGTACCCGGGCAATTTTCCAGAGGCGAGAAAAGAGCAAACAGGTCATGTATGAGTAGTTATGGCATCGAACTAAGTCATTCTCGACAAATCAGCTTGGCAGTTGATCCGAATGACATCGGAGGTCTCCGTTTTGCGTGCTAGTATGCTGCCGTTCTTTGTCCACACGTATTTCCAAAACGTTTCCCTTTTCTTCCCGATAGCTGCGCCAAGAAGGCGTTTGTTGTGTGGTGTCAAATGTTCATTGACGTAGATCCGCTGTTTGGGCCCCGTGAAGTCAATATCAGAAGTTGACAGGTTTGCTTTCTTTGCTGCCTCAAGAAAATGGTTTCGTTTGGTTCGGGTCGTGAATCTGATAATAAGATTAGCATCGTTACTATTTTTGGTCTTGACGCTATGGGCAATGTCAATGTCTGCTAGGTCGAGAGGAATCTTGATAGTTTGCGCAATCTTCAAGGCCATCTCCGCGGCTCTGTCTTTAACCGTGAGTGGCAAGCCCTTTATTTCTACATTATTGAGCCTGCTGTATTGCTCTAGTTCTAGGATTTTGCTTTCAGCTTTATCTAGCCTTTCGGTTAGGTCCTTGTTTTCTTGCCTTAAAATGGCACAATCCTCTCTTGTCCTCTTGACCTCAGCAGTCAGAGTTTTCAGTTCCGCTAGAGCACTTTTGAAATCATCAGCTGTGCTAGAACAAAATGTTATGCTCTGATTCATCGTTCGGATTTCAGCGCGCATTTCGCGCTTGAAGTCTTCAATAGCCTTTACAACATCAATCGCGGGAGGCATGGTGAAACTAAATTGCAATACAAACACTCAGTCGGCAGTGGCAAAAAAAAAAAAAAAAAAAAATGGTGGTGTACACCTATGTACTGGTGCACTCACCTATGCAGCACAAATCAATAGCATGGAACAGTTAGTCGCTTGCTCAGCGTGCCACCGCCGACTGGACGGCCGATCCGATGAAGGGGTCTTTTGTAGCTTCGGTAGCAGGTGACGTCACGATGCTGCTGGTGCTGACCTCTCTCGTAGGCGTAGATGACACAGTGTGCTTGCGCACGCGTCCACGGCCACAGCTTCCTGGTGTGATGTCAGCAGCCCTATGCAGCACAAATCAATAGCATGGAACAGTTAGTCGCTTGCTCAGCGTGCCACCGCCGACTGGACGGCCGATCCGATGAAGGGGTCTTTTTGTAGCTTCGGTAGCAGGTGACGTCACGATGCTGCTGGTGCTGACCTCTCTCGTAGGCGTAGATGACACAGTGTGCTTGCGCACGCGTCCACGGCCACAGCTTCCTGGTGTGATGTCAGCAGCCCTATGCAGCACAAATCAATAGCATGGAACAGTTAGTCGCTTGCTCAGCGTGCCACCGCCGACTCGTGTGGGGTTTAACATCCCGAAACCACCATATGATTATGAGAGACGCCGTAGTGAAGGGCTCCGGAATGTTCGACTACCTTGGGATTCTTTAACGTGCACCCAAATCTGAGCACACGGGCCTACAGCATTTTCGCCTCCATCGGAAATGCAGCCGCCACAGCCGGGATTCGATCCAGCGACCTGCGGGTCAGCAGCCGAGTACCTTAGCCACTATACCACCGCGGCGGGGCCTCAATAATATCGTGTCTAACAAAGAAAAAAAAAATGCGGCAGATCCCACGTACCTTGAGAACCGACGTTATGCGAAGCATGCCGAGGGAAGGTGACTATGCTGTATTTTTTTTTTACTGAGCGACAAGTCATGAAATGACGCTAAATATATGTATAAATAATGCACGCATAGATATATGTTGAAGAATTGCAGATGTTCATATAACCAGTTTGCACTAGTGCAACGATGCCAACAGGAACATTACCATTAGCGACACCAGAAGCAATAAACTGATATGAAGCGAGGATGATAGTCCTGGGCAGAGCTACACACACTCTAAGAAAAAAAATGGAGTGTTCCGGAACACAACAATACTCGTCATGTGACTAGCTCGCATTCCCTTTACCGTGGTGATAGCGCGAGGAAAGTACTCAAAGTAGATTAAGATTGTTGTCGTGTAGCAGAAACACTCTCCAAATACTCGATTTCTTTAGAGTGTAAATGAACTCCCGCGCCTAACGGTCAACTACAATTGACGTTAACCCGACGTGACGGCTGTATCAAAAGAGTACATATGTAAGCTTTATGAAATCAGATAACCAGCACTGCAACCACGACTGACGTTTCACGAACATTACAGGGTTTATTTGAAAAGCAGTTCCGAGGTATGGCCTGGCTCTGTGGCAGAATGCTTGATTACGATGCAGAATGCTTGGGTTCAATTCTTGCTGGCACCCTGAAATTAATTCTTTGCATGCGTATTCTCGTCGTTTCTGGGCAGCTGCTAAGTTTCAACCACCTGTGACACATACCAGCTCGCGGGTATGTGCCACTGTTTGGCGGGAAGTGTTTGACGACGTACACGCCGGGATTGTGACATTATTCATGTGTTGACCAGCGAGTCAAATTCGCAATATCATTTTACCCTCCCACAATAATTTCGGTTCACGACAAGTTAAGGGGGTGATCAGGAGAGCACCCAGACGTAAGGGTATAGATAGATAGATACGCAGATAGACCCCAAAATTGCTTACAGTACGCAAAGAAATGCGTCGCATTTAAAACGCGCCCTTAAATTTCCACTTCTTTTCTTCTTTTATAGCGAGATTCTCGTTCAAGCAGACTTGATGCCTTCAGGTACAGTACGCGATGGATAATTCGTCAGTCACCGGCTTGTAATAACTTCAAGTGCTACGTGACGCCAACCGACCGAAAAGAGTGTTCCCACTCCTCCTGAGACACTCGTCATATATGGTAACGTCATTTGTTTTTGCTGCGGCAGCGTCTGTTTTCAATGTATCAGTATCAGAAAAAAATTAATACCGAGCGAGGCGGCAAATGGCAAATACTGTTTGAAGAACGCCTCGGAAATAATGACTTAAATTTGTAACTCCCGGTGGTTCTTCCATTGGTTGCTACCATGTTTGGTTTTAGCGACCGGAGCGCTTTCGACGCTGTCGAAATTTCGTACAGGAGGCTAAGAGAATTAAATGCTAAGAGTACAACCGAATTGAATTTTCTTTTTTTACAGTTCATTTACCACCGCCATACAATTATCTATATACATTGTTTTTGTTTGTTTTTTCCCCGCATTTAGTTCATGTACATAATTGAAGAGTTACAGCTAAACTATTCACTTGCACGCATATTCCTTTGGCCAGCTGATTTCTCAATCAGGGATCTATCCATTTTTCAAGCTAATTCATGGCTTTTTTGTACGTTTTTTGTAACCCCACCCCTTATGTAATGACCCCCTGGGGACCTTTAAGGTAATAAAATGAAAATGAAATTAAATCCGTTTCATGACCTATCCCCCTGGTTGAACTGCACGAAGTGTCTGACAAACAACAACAAGACAACACTAAAAGCCCGCAAACTGAACTGGTCGCAACGATGACGTAGAAAAAGAACAAACACGGTCAACAACAACGCATACAATGTCTGGGAACTAAATACGCAACGCTTTGCATTCCACCCACCCTATCCACACTACGGTGTTCTACCCGCTTTCGGGCCATTTCTGAAGGCTCCGGAGATTCCTCTGTGAGGCCAAGCAAAAACGTAAGGGGTCAGAGCAAAGATTTCTCCATCAGCTATAGAATAACAAATGTGCGATAGGCGGCTCAAAAGACGCAACGCTATGCTTCGGCAGTGCGCAGCATCCCTCTTCCGTGATCGGCGCCGCCGAAAGACGGCTAAGCAGCTCCCCGCATTTCATCGGGAGAGCAAGAAAGGATGAGGTATACGTTCACGATCGCTCCACATAAATCGCGGCACAGACCAAAGACCCCAGCGCGGAGGGGTGACGCAGCGCTGCTGCGGTAGCAAGTCGGGTCGCCGCGTGGCGAGAAATGCGAGGTCGTTTGCTGCGCTGATGCGTCCTCGAAGCAAGCAAGCTACCACGTCTCACCCCAACTCCCCCCGCCCTTTTATGGGGAATGAGATCACATCCTCTATATACGACGGTGTTCTGGCGAGCTACTACGCCCACTCACCGCCGGCAAGCGCGTGCAGCACGAGAGGGGAAGGGGGCGACGGGGAGTGCGGTGCGTGAAGGCACGCATGCAGACTGTCGGGGGGGATCCGCGTTTCGGCTCGGCTCGCCAAATGAGTCACCTCGTCGTCGGCGCCGTGTACTCCTGCATTGTTTACGACGCGGGCAGGCGCGTGTCGGGACGACAGCGATACCGACAGACCGACGCGAGGACGAGCAACAATTAGGAAACATGGTGTGCTACACGAAGCGGTGTTCGAGGAAACGTCGTAGTCGCTGCCAAAGGCGGCGTCGTCGACTACGTTCTGAAGAACGCCGCGGGGGATGACGGCTGTCGCGGAGGGTGGTGGCTTCGCGTGCGCGGTCTACATCACTCGCCGAGAAGTCGAGCTCGCGCCGTCGTCCCGCCTTCAGGTCGCGATTGATTGGTTGATTGATTGATTGATTGATTGATTGATTGATTCATTTGTGGTGTTTAACGTCCCAAAACCACCATATGATTATGAGAGACGCCGTAGTGGAGGGCTCCGGAAATTTCCGTGCGCCCAAATCTGAGCACACGGGCCTACAACATTTCCGCCTCCACCGGGAATGCAGCCGCCGCAGCCGGGAATCGAACCCGCGACCTGCGGGTCAGCAGCCGAGTACCTTAGCCACTAGACCACCGCGGCGGGGCTTTTTGGAGCCGTGAGCAGGAATCGCTTCAGGTCGCGAGACAAGCAGCGAATGACGTACGGCATATGAATAAGCAGGCTTGTCTGCTCGTGTGGTGTCGGTAGAAGAATGATAGTTATAGCGCGGGAACAGAACGACGACAAAGAGACAAGAAGGACAAAGAAGGACTCGTTGTCGTCGTTCTGTTCTCGCGATATAGCTATCGTCATGTCCTACCAACTAGCCCAAACTACCACCCTTCTAAGTCGGTAGGAAGCCTTAGAAAAGAAAAAAAAAAGGGGGGGGGGGACGTTGCTTTTTTTTTTCCTTTACTTATCGATCCTGGTGGCACACTTGTCCCCACCCTGTTATAAAGGGGGCGCTAATCGCATCCATCCAGCGTTATCGTGGTTCCTGTCATTTAATATGCCTTATTCACGTGCAGCATACCTGTCCACGACGCACCTACACCAGCCTACTGTAACACTATCGTAACGCAACACAGAGCTCGGCATAGCTCGAGAACCATTGTAGAACCTATGAAGTATTCTGAATAGCGACCTTCTGAAGTTCACATGCGTGGTTCGTGTTGACAGCGCAGTTCGCTTAGTATCGATGATAGCGCTGCGACACCAGCTGTTGCACGGATGTTGTGCCTTTAGGCATGTCTTAAGAACTATAGACTCGAGTCTCGCGAATAGCCACCACGTCATCGGTGCGAATGATGCGGAGCATCCGCAGCGGACTCCATATCATTGGATCCCGTCCCTCGTTCTTCCTGCATTGCCTACAAACACAGAATTCTTTACGGTAGCATGGGCCGACCTTGTGGTAGACTCACTGGGATATCTTGAGGAACTGCGCAAATCTGAGACATTGTCCAGCGATGCCGTCGCAGGTGCGATTTCGGCCATCGCCGACGGTATAGGCCTAAGTTTTGGCTGAAAGGTCCGCTATCTGTGCGAGAGGACGTTGCCAGGACTTCGAATAAAGTTGGACGCAACCTACCATCGTGCGCAAATAGGCAGATGTCTTCTAGTCGATCCACTCATGAAATTTTAACGCAAACTTCAGAGACACGTGACGAAGAGTTGCGACCAAGGAAGCTTAAATAAAAATGCTGGAGTAGAATTTCTGTTTGGAAAGTGAAGCCAGACCACAGCCATCTTATTACAGACACAATAAGACGCGTGTTTAGAACGAATGTTTGACGATTTATAGCGTGTTCAGAAATAGTGTTGAAAGACTTAGAATACTTCCTATTCCACTGCGGGAGAGCTCTGCGCCCTACACAAAATGTTGAGCTGTGTGCTTAAAAAAGTGTTTAACAATTTCGAATACTTCGTACTCGAGCATGGGAGAGCAGTGAGCCGTCCCGATAACGGCAGAAATTCCCGAAGGAAGTCTCTGCAGCGTCCTGTCGACTGTGTTTAGAAAAAAAAAAAACTGTACTTGGCACCAAACTATGAGAAAGCATAAAACTGTCCCGTGGACCTCACACTTGATGAGGCCATGTTGACAAATATTACAGGGTGGTTATATTACATTACGGCGTACGACCAATGAGTTGGCTGCGCAACAACAGCGTTTGACTCACCCACTGTACAAATTCATTCGCGGCAATATTCTCGAACAGATACTGCTTAACATGTGTCCTACTGGTACACCGTGTGAACGGAACACTGTTCTCTGTCTTATATAGTGCTTGGAGTAAGATGACGGCTGTCTGGTTTCACTTTCCCAACATAATTTCCGCTCCAGCAGTTTTTTTTTGTTCTTTTTAACTTCCTTGGTTGCGACACACATAAACGCTTACTTGGCGACCTACTTTCTTCAATACTATAGGTACGATTCAGATAGGACAGGTCCGCCTGCCATCCGCACCCAATCGTTCGCTGTCCTTTCCTCGAGGTGAGCCACAACAAGCTCGGCATTTCCTCTGGTTTGCTTGTGCCTTGATTCTTGGCTTTTACTCACTATACGGGTCACGAAACTAAGGGGAAATTTTTAAATTGAATTCTAGAACCGCCGGTGCATCGTCACGTACGTTTCGTTTTTCTCTTTTCCCCGGTTTGCACTTCGAAACAAAGCTGAAGTTAGAGCACGCGTACAAAACAGCACGAAATGCTTCGTAGCAGTTGTGTGTGTGTCAACCGATATGGGGCCTGGCCCAATGGATTCCCCCGAGTGCGACGCCGCCGTATGTATACGCAGCAATAATTAAACTGCGAGGCAAGCCGCGGAGTTCTTTCCGGGGTTACAGGAGTTCAACGCCCTACTCGCGGCATCCGCATGACATCATATACGAGACGGTGAACTCGTTTCTATCCGAAATGAATAATCCGGAACGCTACCTGGATATGCGCGGCTGCACTCTGCCATCGTATACTATGCGCATGATGGCCGAAATTGTAGTGAAAGCTGCGAAAAGCATATATTTACGCCTTGTACAATTTGCGAAAGCTCTGCTGCCGCTTTCGCGACCTCGGAGAAAATTTTGTAATATTGCGTAGTTTGTTAGTACTATAGTAATTATCGTTTGTCATGGTGTTGCTGCGATAGAAATCAGACAGACGCTTGGTTTGGTATTTGGTGGTGTACGCGTTTGCGATTCGATTATATCATGCGAGCGTCGACCCCAGAACACGCTATCTATACAAATATTGGCAAGAAGCATCGAGATCAGCGATACGGCGACCTGCTTAACTACGGCTTTCGAAAAGCGTAATCGCGCACATAAAACTGGCAGGCGTATGCATTTTTTGAAAGTAAACAGGCTGGGTACATATTGATGAGTAGCTTCGTGAGTTTCTGTAACATATTTAGTTACTTCTCGCCAATATCAGGCACTGTCATATCTCCGGTTCAACAGTCGCGCGATATTATGTTTTCTTTAAAAATGCAACGGTGTGCATGGCTAAAGTGGTAGTATATGTGCCCCCCCCCCCCCCATGCACACACGCGCGCGCGCGCATGTATAGAGCGTCGCTTATATCATTTTGTTATACCAAAACGCATCAGCATGCGTTGCCCTGTCAAAGTATTGTAGCATTTGTACATCGTCGAACCTTACTCCAAATCATCGCTATGATCACCTACAGCGTTTTTTATTTTTTCACGCACCTCAGCGACCATTTGTGCATAGGCACTTCCGCTATCTACCATCAACCGTCCCTCTCTCCCTCGCCTTCAAATTTCGAAACAGCGCAGTCACTGCAGCTAGATAGAGCCAGCAGCACCCGGAAAATGTACGCACTTGACCTTGACACGACGGTATGCGAGGTTTATATTCGTGCTCGCGAGGACTGCAACGTGCATATGCTACAAATTTAGTAATGAATGATTGATATCGCCCCATCGCGGTGGTCTAGTAGCTAAGGTACTCGGCTGCTGACCCGCAGGTCACGGGATCAAATCCAGGCAGCGGCGGCTGCATTTCCGATGGAGGCGGAAATGCTGTAGGTCCGTGTGCTCAGATTTGGGTGCACGTTAAAGAACCCCAGGTGGTCGACATTTCCGGAGCCCTCCCCTACGGCGTCTCTCATAATCATGTGGTGGTTTTGGGACGTTAAACCCCACATATCAATCAATCAAGCAATCAATTAGTAACGAATGATTTCTGGGGTTTAATGTCCCAAAACCACGATATGATTATATGCGAAAAAGATAATCCACTGTTTACGCGCGCCTAGACCATACATCGGCGACCAGCAGAAATATCTTTGCGAACGTATGCGTGCGTGCACTTAGCGAGCGCACGAGGCGAGCATGCCAATTCGAACAGATAGCATTTTTTTCTGCTCCGCGGGCGGAAACAAGATGCGATAACCGCCGCAACGTGCATTGCCACGCATGTGAATTATACCTGCCCGCACGCCCTTTCGCTCGATTGACCCCACCGCGTCCGGATGCGGTCTCCGATACGTTCGCTCCGGCAAATTCGCGTCGTCGGAAGGGCGGCCCGTTGTTCCTTGAAACGTCAAAACCCGAGTTAATGATACCACCCCAAGACGCTAGCAGTAAGGGCTGGCAAGAAGGATGCGTCCGCTTGTGAAATGGCGATGGTTTTCCGTCCTCCGATGCACCGCGGTAAAACGAAATGTATCCATTCTTTTGTACGCGCACCACCAAAACTGGCCCCAGTCGCGCAATTCATCTGCCATCAATTACCTTGTTTACCTTTACTGAGGAAGCATCTTTGCAGCCTATAGATTTACGTTCATACCACCTAATTCATGTCAATTATATCTATTGTGCGGTCAATAATTGTGTACATACCCGCATGATCGAAGTCCTTCCAAAGTCTATAAATGCGTGGGGGCGTATGTCAGGCTGCAAGGCACAAGAATAGAAGTACATCACGCGCACTTAAACATTTCCTCGACAATATGTCTTTAATTTTGTCCAATATAAGGACCACGGAGTCATCACATTGTTTCTGCCGTTACCTATATAGTGTTGAAGTGCGCGAAAACTGCGCGCACTTATTCCCGGTAGCCGATTGCGAACGTCAACCGCAATGGCGTGATCTACGTTACGTGTATAGTATGTTTATAGGGACTTGTAACCCAAAACTTAAGGCCGGCGGTCGTACGTTGCTGCTTTTCTACCCACCCCGTTAGCAAATACCCTCTTCACCCACCGCAGGCTTCATTGAAATATGGAAATTGAGTGCTCTTTTTGCCCCCCCCCCCCCCTTCAGTCCCTTTCTTTTTTCGGCCATGTATATTGCTCTGTGCACCGCTTGTTGTTGCTGGCTGAATAAGTTGAAGTTTAATACAAGTTTTTCTGCTACAACAATGGCGCGGACTTGTTTGCAGCTGCAGCAAAATCTCGTCAGAAATGAACTGTTAGACGTAACATAAGGAGACGAAAAATGAGGACGGGCTCGTTCATAATTTGCAGATTGTAAAACTTGGATCATATTTTTGTCATTGTAGTGACAGAACCACTACAAAGTCATTCGTTGTCGCCATTGCCACTCATACCTGATTCTATTCAAACAAGTCGCGAAATTCACGAGGAAGCAGCATGGGAGCGATCCAAGCTCCTACGGTACAAGTCGTCCAGCGACGAAGATCCACGCATGGTGCGGCATCGCTTCGGAAATGTATAAGTGCCCGGTAGCCTTCCATACGGCGACGTTTCGGTCATTACTGCGTCCTGCTCCGCCGGTTCTAGCAGAGGACGAAGTCAAGAGCACGAACGCAGTAGCCAGCCGCCGGTCGCCGCCGAGACGCGTCGCTTCCCTTTTTGTGCGGCGGTCAATGCCAGGGAGATTGCAGCAAGGCCGCCAGCTCACTCAACCTGCACGCAAGAACGCACAGCTTCGTCCGTTTGCCCCGCCAAGGATGAAGAAGGCGAGGTCTGTGACCGCGGCCACACACTCTTCCGGTTAACAGCCGAACGCGCTAGCCAATGGCGCCACGGAGAGAGTCGTGCCACACACTCTCTCTGCGTGCGAAGCTACTGCCGTAAACGGCTGCCCACTGTTCCAACTCACGACGTGCGCAGCCCCAGTTGCCGTTCGTGTCACGGAGCCACGGCATCCCTTGAAACTAGAGCTTGCCGCGTGTGACAACGTTACTACATTGAACCATGCGAACGACCCAGCGTTGTTCACTAGCTCGCTGGATTCCGTGCCGACCAGTTGTGCCCTCGCGATCTCCGACGTCAGCCTAGCTCTGGCCGACTGTGCTGGTCCTACGCCACCTCCTGACGCCGATCCCCGACGACGAGGACGACAGCGTAGCTCTGGGACCTACGTCATCTCGTGTCACCGGCAAGAGCTCTCGCCAGTGGTGCCCCGTCCTCTGACTCCTGCGACCGTTTCCATCTTTCCCATCTTCTCCTCACTTCCGTCGTTCGCTGTCCCTGCGCCTCGCTTTCTCCTTTTTCTCTCTCTCTATCTCTTTACCTTTTAATCCTACCCTCTTAATCCCTTCTCTACCCCCATTCCTCGTGAGCTACTGTTGAGGTGTCCTCCTCCTGAGAGACAGTTACGGGGCCCACTTTGCTCTTATTTTTATTTAAAATCACTTTCCCCCTCGGCGTTGTTGCCTTTCTTTTTTTTTCTTTAACGAATGCACAAACAAAGCCCCGCCGCGGTGGTCTAGTGGCTAAGGTACTCGGCTGCTGACCCGCAGGTCGCGGGTTCGATTCCCGGCTGCGGCGGCTGCATTTCTGATGGAGGCGGAAATGTTGTAGGCCCGTGTACTCAGATTTGGGTGCACGTTAAAGAACCCCAGGTGGTCAAAATTTCCGGAGCCCTCCACTACGGCGTCTCTCATAATCATATGGTGGTTTTGGGACGTTAAACCCCACAAATCAATCAATGCACAAACAAATGCTGCAACCGCCAACTGTCAGTCATCGCTTTCCCTGCGCTATTCTCGAAAACTACTTTTACATGCACTGGAAGCCAGCAGGTTGAGCCAGGAGTCGACCCACACACCCTTCCCAAGCACAGATAAACGAATTAGGATCCCAAGAATGTCGTTGAGAGAGCGAAAGAGAAATAAGTTCAATTCATTCACGCTGGACTCAACGTAACAGACACAAGCAAAGAAGGGACGCTATGAGGAAATGGGAATTTCGCGCCCCGCCCTCCGCCACTTATTAATAATACGTGCATCGGAATTTATGCCTTGCTACAGAACGATCAAATGTCTTTTATTTTCACTGATCCTTTAGTGCCTCTGTCGGCTGTCGGCCTTTTTTTGGACCGCATGTGCCCCTTTTGGTACATCATATTATTAGAAATTTGGCGCAACCTCGACTCACGCAAACACTCACACAAGCACTCACACTTCCACCAGAGCAACACACACGACACGCAGCGCTCACTACCAACTGCTTTATTGCTCCTATCTGACCTTCTTAAATACATACATCGAAATGCGCAAAGGCACTAACAAACAGAACTGCGCCATTAGAAAGCCAACAACACGTGAAGTAAAAGGCGTCGCCACACCACAAGGCACAAAAAAAAAGGGGGTGAACACGAAAAGGAGATATAATCGCTAAACCCTCGCATCAAGGAAAGAAAATTCTTGTTGATGCAACACCAAAGAGGGCTCGCTGACACATATATTTTTATTCTTTTCTATATAATATGCTTCTAACAGCAAACGTGCTGATAAATTTGAGCTTCTCCCAAGAATCCTTGTATCAGAGAATCGTGGTTCACACCCACATGCGGCAATATGCGACACAAGATGTGCGTACTTGTCCTCGTTTTTCTTAACCTTTAGCGCATGCTCCCTTAGCCGGTCATTGAGGCAACGCTCGGTAATGCCAATGTACACGTTACCGCAGGAAAAAGGAATGGAGTATACAACTCCCATGGAACATTTGACGAAGGCAGTCTCATGTTTTTTCACGCAACCGCGTCTCTTGCCATTGCAAATACGCGGACATAACTTGGCGAGCTTTTCTGGCGCTGAAAAGACCACAGCCACACCATGCCTTGCAGCAACCTTCTTAATATTGTGGGAGAGCTTGTGCACGTAAGGCACTACTTGAAGCTTGGAACCCGAAGGATCCCAAGTAGCTCTATCCCTTCGTGTTCCACGTTTCATCTTCTGCAGTAGTGACTCGGCAACCGCGTTTAGGACCGACGAAGGGAAGCCCGCCGCCGTCAATCGGCTGATCTGATCATAAAAACTAGTACGCATGTGGTGTGGGCACGACTTAATCAATGAGGATTCTAGACATAGCGAAGCAATTCCTCTTTTAACTATTTTCGAGTGCGCAGAATCATACGGCAACAGCCCCTTCTTCACTCTAGGCCGGTACACCCAACAAAAGTGTTCACTACCCCACAGTAGCTTGAGGTCTAAAAACTGGAGACAAGTCTCTGTGGGTACCTCGGTAGTGAACCTAAGTCCGCGTCCATGATCTTTAAAAACACTAAGCACAAAATTTCTAATAATATGATGTATAACCAACTAGCCCAACAACAAGTTTTATTAACCTTTTGGTACAGGTGCAGGAAAGACGAGGCGGCCCCATCGCTGGGTCGTTAGTCGCCGGATGTCGTCCTCCCAACACAAAAGCGCCCTTCCTTGGACTTAGAAGTTTGGCAGCATGGGCTAGTTGGTATGGCAGAGCAAAACGACGGCACAGAGACAAGCAGCATCTTCGTGTCCTTCTTGTCTCTGTGCCGTCGTTTTGTTCTCGCGCTATAACATCGTCCGCGGGCCCCATCGTCCAAGGAAGACGGTAGTTATAGCGCGAGAACAAAACGACGGCACAGAGACAAGCAGCATCTTCGTGTCCTTCTTGTCTCTGTGCCGTCGTTTTGTTCTCGCGCTATAACTACCGTCTTCCTTGGACGATGGGGCCCGCGGACGATGCGAAATTGCAGTCGTTTGTGACACGCATGTATTGCTTCTTTTCGAACGTTCGCGAAGCAATATAATATTGATAATGACATGGTTGACGCAACCCTGAAATACGAGGACGTAGAAACAAAGCACAAGACTAACGTTGTCTCGCAACTAACCAATTTTTTTTTAAAAACGCAAAGAAAAAAAATGCGAGCTCAGTGTTTCCTTTTTTTAATAATAAATCTGCAAACTGCGAAAGAGCGCTAATCCTGTGCTTTCTGTTTCTACGTCTTCTATCTTTCAGCGCCTCATGAACTAGCCCAACTTTCGATATTATTATGACCCTATACTATTGTTCTACTGCAATATCGACAGTACTGTGCCCCAGGAGGGAGATCTCATTCTGTAAGTCCAACTGGGCTCTCTGAACTTCCTCACGCATAAACCGGACTTAGCGTGAGCAAGGTTCCCCTTTGGCAGGGGGAAAAAAGCATACATCCCCCACCCACCCACCACCCACTTTGTTTTTGTCGTGACTGAAGAAAAACAAGCTTCGAAGTAGACGAAAAAGCAAAAACCAAGCGACGACGAGCTTCTCACAGCGACCTGCTTTTGGTTCTCGTCTTTCCGAGGTTAGAACTGGGAAACAAACAATTCTTCCAGTGAAACAGCAGCGGCCCCAGTCGACATTATTGTTCAATACCTTCTTGGTCCTAACCCCGCTCTCCGAACAGCGACTGTACACTGCGCACGGCTATGATCAAAACCACGTGTTATTGCCATATGCCACACGTATGGCAGGAAATCCAGAATCTAGATGGGAGCCGACAGATGGAAACACGTAGTGGGATAATCAGGGTAAACAGTGGAAGTGCCTCAGAAAGGCTGGCCGACGTTTCGATAGGATGACTTATCTTTGTCAAAAGCACTTTGTCATGCTTGGCATGTTAGTTTTAAGGGGGTTAGTAGTAGGGGCCGCGCCCACATACAGTATATAACCACGAGAGGGCGTTAGTTACTATTCCCGTCGATAAGGCAGTCGATGACCCGCTCTGTGGACCCTCACCCCGACACTCGAAGAGATAAGGCGGCCGCGATTCGCTCTCCAAATAGCCGAGCGGCGTACGCCTTCGATCGGACCGGTCGCAAATGGCTTGCGCACCGACGATGGCGGTCCCTTCCAACTTCACCGGCACACAGCAAGTGACGTACGACAGGGAGAGACACGACGGGCATCTGCTCCCAATCTCGGTTTGTCGTCACTTGCGAGCCGGTTTATGGCAACCGCCGTCTCACGCCCACACCAGTAGCCACTTGTAGGTCCTGCAGGCGAGCTTTGATTGATCCCGATCCTCGCTGCTCTATGCTCAATTGCTGGAAAGCAGCGTGGGGTCTGACGCCCACGGCGGATATAGAACCATAGGGGGCAAAGAAAACAAACGGTAAACAATCAAAGAACACGTCGGGATGACCGTGCTGTGAGGCCCACGATCGCGTTAAGGGATTCGCCAAAGCCCATGGTGTCGCGGTAGGTCAGGGCCTGCCAGTCCCGTCATGGCTGAAGCCATCGGATCATCCTTAATTTCCCTAGGCGTAAGCGCTTCAGGGCCTGAAAGTTTTTGTTATCTCAGGTCACACCAAAGCGGATGGACCATTTTACGTACAATGCGGGAGAGACTAACCTTGGAGTTGCCTCGTTATGTATATATATCACACGACTGCAGCAGACGGTGGTAACAAGCACTGGCGGCGCCAGGGCGGCGGGTCTCCCTCACCTTTTCCCCGAAGCTTTTCAATTTCGCATCTGTGCTATATATACACGCACGAACATGCATAAAAGGTGTTTGAATCACGCATCCCCCCCCCCCTCCGGAAAGAATTTCTGCCTACCCTAGATAACGCGGTACATATCAAAAGGAGAAAGGAAGCAGCAAAAGGGAAAAGGCAGGGAGGTTAACCAAAAGGACATCCGGTCGGCTAGCCTACACTGGGGGATGATTAGGGCGCGTCTCGCGAAACATACCGAAACTCCGATGCTGCAATCAATGCCACATACACAGACCATGTACAAGAACCGAAGTATGGCTCTTACCATGACGAGGTCAGCCCGAACATGGTGCGCCATTTGATTTTTTGGACGCTTGTAGCAGATATGATTTGTTTCGCTTCATTAGCATGACATGACGTTGATAGGTGTTGTTGCGGCCAATAGTTGGGGCACGTGATTCCAGGAGCCGTGAGAAATGCATGACTAGGACACATGATTTGTGGGGTTTAACGTCCGAAAACCACCATATGATTATGAGAGACGCCGTAGTGGAGGGCTCCGGAAATTTCGACCACCTGGGGTTCTTTAACGTGCAACCAAATCTGAGCACACGGGCCTACAACATTTCCGCCTCCATCGGATATGCAGCCGCCGCAGCCGGAATACGAACCCGCGACCTGCGGGTCAGCAGCCGAGTACCTTAGCCACTAGACCACCGCGGCGGGGCGACTAGGACACATGTAACTTGATAGCGACAGAACGAAACCCCTGCCAGACGGACACGCCGGGTTTATAATGAAGTCGTGTGTGTTTGGCGATTACATAAATTGTTTTCGCTTTTCGTTCAATTTTTCAATTTGCGCAACGTCATCATCGCTGAAATGAAGTGCACAGAGCCGCAAGTGCCCGCTTTAGTGATGCGCACTTCGAGGGAAACCGACCACATCTTGCATCGTTAACGTTGACATGGGACACGCGTGAGAAAAGAATAACCACTAAAATATAACGCTGGCAAATATGGACGGCCCTGCGTACCAATGTCCAAGGATATTTTGCTGCGTACGAGTAGCGGCTAGCCTTGAATACACCGAGAACTGCGGATCGTTGACCGCGCCGTCCTACGCTTCGTGCATAAAATAAGCAAAAAGTGCAAGAGAATAAAAGGCAAGCGCGACACCTCTACCGGCGCTGCGACATGTTCTGAACGTACGACGCGGCGACGACACAGCGCCAATCGCACATCGCAGGCATCCCGCGCCGCCAGAGGTCGACCCCTGGACCCAGTAGAGACTCCCTCGCTCGAAGGCCGGATGCAGCGCCACAGCGACAAAAAAGAACGAAAACGAAAAGTCAAGCGTTATCGCCCAGCACCTTTCCTTTGTGTGCGTACGTGTCTGCCTGTGAAGAGTCCGTCGACAGCGCGCCCGAGCTTTTTCCATCGGAGCCACGCCTGTTTTTACGCCGTCCTGTCGTTGGATTACGTCACACCTGCAAGCTCGAAAATTTTCCCCATTTCGTGAGCGAAATGTTTTCTTTTTTTTCAGAACCAGTACAGTAAGAGAGAACAAAGCTGCTGTAGTCAAAGCGACAATGAGTCAGCACAAATCTTAAAATGGCCCCCGCCTCTCATCACTCACACGTCAGCATTTTCTTAATGCCCTGTCTGTACGCAGGGAGACCTAATATGCCCACAAAGAGAAGGAAGGGTAGACGGGGAAGTGCGATTGACTACCCTACACTGTAAGAAATGCAAAAGAAAATGAAGAGAGAGGGAAAGAAAAAGACCGAGATGGAGAGCAACAGTTGTGCTGGACATCAAGCGTACGAAATGCGCCCGTGCGCGAGCTAGACGAGGAGGACCTATTATGAACACACCCGCGTCTCAGGGGAAGACTCGTCATCGACGTAGAATGAGAAGCCAAGCGAAGGAAAGCGAGGTCATCCGGCTGCGCCCGTACAGCCAAACACAACAGGTTTCCCTCGAACGCCGCCTGCGCTTGTTTTGGTGACGTTTTGCTTTTGCGAGGTTCGGGCCGAAGTGGCTCCCCACCGTCTCACCTGCTGGCCCCTCTTGACGTTTCTCTCTCTCCCTCTTTTTTTTTTTAGCGAGGAGGCACCGTCCTTTCCGACCGTTTAGCCACGGTCGCGGGTTCTACATTCCTCAGGTGCTTCTCATTCTGATCTTTTCGCAGAGGAAGCCCTGAAACGCGCTTTAGAGAAACGCGTCTCGACACGGGGAAGGCGACGAAAACATGGCGCAGCTTCTCTTGGATCATCCGGCGGACAGCTGAATCCTAATCACGCTCGACCTCTTGCATTGACGGACGGTGTACATGACAGAATTTATTCAGACTCCAAGGCCGCTATCAAGGCCTTCCAGATGGGCATGGTGGCTCCCCAGGTCCTACAGATTATTCAAAAAGTCAAAGACCTCAAAAATCACTCATTGGTCTGGTTTCCTGCGCATCTTGGAACCATTGAGGGTGCCTCGCTCAATCCCAACGAGGAGGCGCACTCGGCTGCACGAGGTTTGACTGACCGTGTGCCGGGTACGCGTCATCTCCTGGGCGACCTGAGCCTCTCTGCTCGTACAACGAGATATGCAAGCACCACTATCTGTCAAGAAGACTGCTGCCTCTACCACACTCCTCGCTATGCAGGGCCCAAGCTGTTACTCTCCGACTGCTACAAACCAACACTTACCCGAGCCCTGCGGCACTGCACACAATGTACCCTGAACGGTTTCCAAGCCCGGACTGCCCCCTGTGTGGTGGTTATGCGGACTTTGAGCATGTACTGTGGGGCTGCGCCTCTGCCGGTCCCCCTTTCACCCAAGAGGAAATGAAGCGACTCATCAAGGCCCAGGACCAGACCTCTCAAATCCTGGCCGTCCAGAGGGCCCGCGCGAGGGCCGTCGGGTTTAACCTGATGGTCCCCGAGTGGGCCTAGCCAGGTGACGCTGAGTTTACTCGCGTCTATTGTGGACCGAATAAAGTTGTTTCACTCACTCACTCACGCTCGACCGTTTTCGTGGGCTTGTCGCGTAAAAACGATTGTGGCGACTATGGCTACGACAAAACGTGTCCTCAGGCGTTTACGTATAGACCTAGGAAATTTACAAAAAAAACAATTAATACTCGTCTCTCTGTGTTATTTCGTAGGCAACAACTAATTAAGGTAGATTTACCGCAGCAGAAACACGGGAACACATATATTTATTTTATAATTAACGTGGCATTCACACTATCAGATCAAGGCAACTTGACCTTTAGGGGGGGGGGGGGGGGGTCCACCAGGAAAGAGCGCATCGTCAAGATTTTTGGAGGGCAAAATCATCTTAACGGTGGTTAATAGAAGTGTGGTAGCTTGGGCTAGTTGGTATGACATTCGTGTCCTTCTTGTCCCTGTGTCGTCGTTCTGTTCTCGCGCTATAACTATCGGCGGTTAATAGGCCTGACTAGCCACACCGCCACACCCCACCCTTAAAAAAAAAGAAAACACTGTCGACGCAGTGACGTCAGCCATGGTGCTCCTGTGCCACAGCCTATCAACGTCCGTGCTACACATTTTAACTTGTTCTTGGGCTCGACGACATCGGTCTTGCTCATTTACGACGGGATGATTAGTTTTCCGTCTGTTACAGCTTCCGCAAAAAAACTGTTTTCTGCTTCATCCGCAGCGCTGCAGCAAACGGCACCGAGTTTTAGGTTTTGCCGGATCATGTGATCTTCCCTGGTACCGTGACAGAAGTTTGAGCGGTGCTCTACCGTCACTGTACACTTAAAACCTGTGGCTGTCCCGTAATCGGGCACACCGAGACAAGAAGTGCCTATCCAAAAAACTGAGAAACAGCGCGGTAAAGGACTAAAGGGCAGTAAACACACAGCTTCCGTAATATCAACCAACCCGTGGAACAGACGTTAGAGTTCCATACGAGCGAGATATGGTCCTACACCCTGCGAAAAGCGGAAATGCCCAAAGCTATAAGACGGCTCGTACGAGCAACTCCGCATATATTTAGCGAATTCTCTCCGGGACCGAAGACCATCTTCTGACGGACGGGAAAGAGAAGAACGCCAAGGAAACTCTTCACACAGACGCCGACGGGTGTGCGTCAGGCCGTGCACGAAACACATGGAAGAATGCGGCGGCACGCACCGCACTGCAGAAGAAGACTATATAAGTCTGAATACATGCATTCAAAATGACGCACGCGGGGAGCAGTCTTGCAGCGTAGCCAAGCGTGTCCTCCCGAACCCGCTCGTCAACCACAGAATCTTCCGTCACGCTCGCAGACAGTGAAGCCCCGGCGGTCGAGCTTGACTCGTGACGTGCGCATCTGGATCATCGTGACGTGAAGACAGCGAGACGGCTAGACATGCTATAAACGCAAATCTCAGGGCTGTATCTCAAGGATGCGGAAGCCAAAGAAACTCAGAAGGGCGCCGTATGTGATGTCCGATCCTCTCTCTCAGTGCGAGATGACGGTAAACTTTATTTCTTGGCGACTAGTCACAGTCGCCGCAGCCGGAATCCAGTTGAATAACCAGCCTTGCTGAAGACTCAAGAGGATTCTAATTCGAGTACGGTGCAACAGCGATCAATTTCAGCTGCCTTGCGGAGTAGCTTCTAATAGAATGACAGGATTTAACAGAAACGGATGAGGGCTTGAAGTGATGAACAAAAATCGCTGGACAAAGAAAGTCACTGTAGCCAGCGTTTTGAACAGACAAGTCCACTTGCTGAAACGTTATTTCACTCCGGCGACATTCCCTGTCTAATAATTTTTATTCATCAGTCCAAGGTCACATACTACAAAAGCGTTCACAACGGATTTATAGAAAATAATGGTATTGACTGCGCAGCTCCCGATCAGTTTTTTTTTTCTGTTGTGGGTTTTACCGTGACAGCTATGAATGATGGTGATGCTGCGTTCGTGAGAAAGTTTTTCAGGAAGTGAGGCAGTAAAAAAACAAAACAAAGTGCACGCAGGCAATGAACACGGGTGTACCTTCACAAACGCCAACATCGGAATGACTATATTCAGAAATACTAATAAAATAATAATAGTAAACATTGAACTACATCGAAGTATTGTTAACAGTCATTGTATTCATCCTCCGTCCCGTCGTACTTGTTCCGTACATGTATTGCACCATCTGTTTTCTGAAACATGGCTACCCAAAGCAGCACAAACTCACGAGTCTGGCAGCACATTAGAACAATGCTGAATTGTGGGTTCCAAAGGCTGAAGACGCCGTGAGCAAGTGCGTAGATCGCCTTTCGCTCGAGCGAAACTTTGTTACGCTCTTCAAGTTGCTGCCGGCCTGATTCATTTCACACGTCAGCGGTGAACACGAGGTCCGAACGTAAGCAACTTGCTATCCTCCCGTGGTAGCTACGTCTTCGAGACTATTTTTCATTTAGTGCCGAAGATTGATCGAACGCACGTGTCATGACACGGGGCAATGATCTCTGCTTCGACGCTGAGAGAACCGCGGCTGATCCGAATAGGAGAACTGTGACGCGAAGAGAAGAGGGGCGTGGCCTACATGGTTACGGCTCAAATCGACCGCCGTAATTACGGATCTTAAAAGCCCGCCTCTCTCTCTCTCTCTATTTTTTCGTTGAACACGCGGCAGTTTCCCAGCGCCGAATTACCGGAACGGGCAGGTGCACGCCACACGATATCGTGGTACAATAGCACATATTTTTTATCGTTGTTGTTTTGCTTTATACTACTACGAGGCGGAACACATCAAAGACGCGTGGTAAGGATTTCACGCACGTCGAATACTGCTTCGCAAAAAATTTTCAGCTAAAGAAGTGACTGGAAACAAAACGGCCTCCTCGAAAATCAGGAATGAATCATAACACGATACGAATCCTACAAGGCTCGTAGACAAAACTTATCGACGCAGTGATCCTCTCAGATAACTGTTATTGTGGCAGTCAATCTATTCCTGATATACGCGATCAGCACACGAAGTCGTCAAAACGCTTTGTACGTTCGTACAAATCTGCAGAAATGTCGAAAAAAAAATAAAGTTTATCAGACAATAAACGCGGTTCTTCTGTGAGCAGAATGATTCACGGTGACTGCATTTACGACTAACGTGGAAACACAAGAGCGCCACAAGTTGGGCAACGCACAACTTACGCCAACGTTGTAAAAAAAAACATTTAGTTGAAGTTACAGAACAAGCGTGCGCACAGACAACGGTTGTAAATAATCTCCTTGAGCGCGCGCGTGCCCACGGCAAGGTCATCTCGAGAAAAAGTTTTTCGAGCGAAGAATACTGCGCTGCGTCTTCACGTGCCTCATCGACTTTTTGCGTTTCAGCTCGCATACGATCGGCAGTACAATGGGGGTTCGATCGCACAGTCAGCGAAACACATCTGTTAAGCACATGTCGAGTGAAAAGATACAGTGAATGACTGATTAACATGGCAGTAACTGCGCTCTAAACGACCCACAGCAGGGTTTTTTTTTTTTTTTCTGTTTACTAATGCTTATGATTTACATCTGCGGATGCTTCACGAACACCCCATCTGCTTTGAGCATTCGCGCAAACTGAATTTCAGTATCACTGCAACGAAAAGACCGCGCAAAGCTGGCCGCAACTGAAATGCACACAAATCAAACATTAATAACACTGGGCAACGATACTAGCGATGAGAATGAGCGTTGTATATAACTTACAATCTTCCGTCCCGGTTAATGATGAGCTCCACGGTGTAGCCGAAGTGAGAACCGGGCTGGCCTACGAACCTGGTCGCGTGCACCGTATCCAAATTGCTCGCCGAAACTGCACTCAAACAAGCACACAAGAGCAGCAGGTTTGCCGTCGTCCATCGCCACGCTCCCATCGCGTACACAGCCGAAGAAATGACCTGTTTTTGCTCGCACACTCGACGGCCGTCGAAGCCGGTCATGAAAAGGCAGCGTCCGATCCCAGGCCACACAGAGTTTGTTGCGCCGACTGTCGAGAACCACTTGTTGAGCTACCTGTTGACCCGCTACGTTGTTTTAGGGCGCGCGCACGGTCTGTTCTGCCGATGTCCCAACAAGCAAGCCGTGCCACACGAGGCGCCTACGCCCGGCACAAACGACGCACGGACAGTGGTGAGTCGACCCGAACACGGGAACTACGACGGCAGCGGCGGCGGCGCTGTTTCTCTCTCCTCCACTCGACCAGTCAGCCCGCAGCTTTTTGCACGCTCAAGCGCACACTCACCTCAGGATCTTTTTTCTCTATCTCTCTCCCTCCACGTGTACTACCGCTGCCGCCGATACTCAAGCAACTCAAGAACAAGAGAGAAGCGAGGAGAAAACTCCAAAAAAGACACTCGTTACGTCACCTCTTCGATGACGTCTTCAAATGACGTAGCACGCGCATGCGCCGTGCTGTTGGAAATGCAGACGGCCGGATTTTGCGCGCGCGCGCGTCTGTGTGTGTGCATGCCGATGACTACATCCCATGCTGCAGACAGCGTGCGTGAGACAGCGGAAGCCCGTAGTATTCCAGTAAACCACAGCCGTGACTAGCATCAGAGAGGCTGCAACAACAATAATATAGTTTGATTATAGCCCCGCTTTGAACAAGCCGCGCTCACGTTAGAATTGTTAATAAAGGGAATTCGACCTTGTGCACGCCGCTTATACATATATAGCTAAAATATATCAGGCGCTTTCTCTGCCGTTTTCATTCTGCATTTCCTACGTTTCGCTGAAGTACTTCCGCAGGCTGCCATACAAGGAAAATGGCACGCCGTAGAGCCAATTCCTTCCCAGTATTTATGCAAATCGTGGTGTTGCTCATTCATTCACCTCCGTTAGTCATTTGCGCAGCTTGTTCCTTTGGGTCGAACCATCCCGAACTTGGGTGGGAATTCGTGGCCTCTATGCGTTTAGTCACTGGGATGCCCCATATTACAGCACCAAAACAGCGCGAGGCCCCTTCACATTGGCGCCACCGTTTATCGACCTGGATTTGGCGGATGTTTCTAGAGACGGACTAAAGAGAGGACAAAAAAAGTGAAGAAGATTTAACGGTACGAAAGATGGAGTGATCAGTCTAAGCTAAGCTGCTGCTGTGCAATTATTTAATAGGTTGAAAGGGAGAGAATAAGATAGGAGGGGAAGATGAGGGAATACAATGTCTTAATGAAGAAGAGATCCTCTATTCAAGACCTGAGGTTAATACTGAATATAGGGTTCACTAAGTTTTACCTTTCTTTTTAGTTTTTCGTGTACCACAATAATTTCATTCTACCCACCCCCTTCCCCCCAAATTTTTCAACGCGGAAGTGGAGGCCAGTACTCTAACATAGGGTATATACCTCAGCAGCTGCATTTCATTACGCAAGTATAATATGATGCTGGAATGTTGCAAAAGCTTCCTAATCTTGATCCTATGACAAATTTACTTTGCGGGCACTTCATTCTAAGGATAGTTGTAGTGCGGCTTGACCTTCCCTCCCTTCCCACACGCCCGCGCAAACGGGAAACTTGAACCACTGTTGCCAATTGTTGGGACGAAGTTTACAGCTTTACCGCATGCTAAAGCATCAATTCTGACATTCCCACAATGTGCGTGACTCCGCATAAACATCGAAGCAAGCGCATTTCTTTGGAATATAGCTGGCATCACTGCTCGGTTGCTCTCTGGGGCCGAACATAACTCTGAAACGCGGCGAGTGCTAAAAAAAAAGAGATAAACACAAACGATGATATTACCGGAATGTGCTATTCCATAATGTTCCTTCGGTGTTGCATGGGTAGTAGAAACAGCTTTTCAACGCCACTTGAGTCGTGTTTTTAATATTCTATAATTAATATAATACTCTAGAGCTATTCAGCGAAGATTAAAACATGTTCATGTCAAAAAAGCACCTAACGTAAGCGTACGAGCGATTTTAAATTTTTTTCCTCATGACTCACGCCAACGTAAGGGGGCTAAGCACTGAAACGTTCTTGCATTCTACCCCATCAAAAATGCAGCCGCCAAGACCGTTTCAGCTTGGACTATAGTGTCAGGGTCACAAAATTAGGGCCACCAATAAACGCGTGCGTTGTGTTGATGACCGACATGTTACGCAATACCCTCGATTCGAACCGCCAGAGCTTCAAATGACGTGTCCCGCAACTCCGAACCTGCTGGGAGGAGGAGGTAAAACTTTATTAGACCAAGGGATTTGGGCACTTACGTCCCAGGGTCCCCGCACGACCCCACTGCGCTATGCGTTCATGAGTTGGGAGTATCCTGCACGTACCGGCGCACGATTAAGGTAGAGCTTACTTCAGTCGCAATAGTCGGGCAACGTTTTGTTTCCTTTGCATAGGCGTTTTGTGGAAGCCGCAGGGACTGCGCGGTCGAGTTGGGAATGCAAACAAATAGGTGAAGTTACATATCGTCTCGCAAGTGGGCTCGTTAGTGGAGAAACCAGGTCGCGATACACAATAGGCCCGTACATTTGTTCCATTGCGAGACACAATGCGGCTTCTATGCATGTGCTCTCTCTCTCTCTCTCTGCCCCCCCCTCCCCTTTTTTATAAGTGTTCATAGCTTCGTAAAGTATTGCAAATGGTCTCGTATTTTTTTCTCTTTTCTTTCATGTTTTACTCTGTCACATACACTGCCAAGGCAGTGTCACGTTGTACGACACCAAGTGCGCAGAATTAACCAAGCCAAACCGCAGGCCGTCTGTTGATGAACTAAGAACTACGACGGTCACACCAGGCAAGAATGTATATTATCAAGTGGTAATATTCGAAAATAAGAGAGAGAGAGAGAGATAGAATTACGGTCAGCGAGACTACTTCGTCGATTGCGAAGCAAACTCTATCTTATCATCCGAGGAGAGTCCAAGTCTATTACTGAAGCGCGAAATTAATGTAAACACTACATTTCATGCATCGTACGTATAATATGACGATTATGCCATGATAAAAAGTTTTTTAACCAGCGGCCATGGTTATGCATACACCTTTTTCATATGAATAATATTATTATGGAGTCTTTATTGTGGAATCTGCCCCGTGTTTGCTATTGTTACGTAACTGGCCCCGGCCCCTGGGCCATCGTCAGTGCTTTTCGCCGAGGTGTTGTTCCTTATTGCTTTTCTGGTAAATAAAATTGTTTGAATGAAGGAAGAAAAAAATTCCCATGTAACGGTGTTGTGTTTTTTTTTTTAGGAGCGAAGATCCTTAAGGCATGGGCTGAGCATCTCATTGCAATCTTATGAAGCCACCTCTCGTTAGTTCTTGAGCCGGCCGTAGGGGGTGGTACATGTACATATAACTAAACGCATATACGCTGGAAAATGCAAATGGTACGATACTAGGGGACGTTACGGGTACTATATATGATAAATACTACAAATTACAGCATATCCATGGAGTGAATGATGAGTGGGGCGAAGCGTCCATCATTCCGTGCGTGCATCCATCCATGTGTCTGTCCGTCCGTCCTCTCGTGCGTCCGCTTGTCCATTCGTGCATCCGTCCGTATCCATGGTGTGAATGATGATGAGTGGGGCGAAGCGTCCGTCATTCCGTCCCTGCATCCATCCATGTGTCCGTCCGTCCATCCGTCCTCTCGTGCGTCCATCTGCGCGTCCGTCTGTCCATTCGTGCATCCGTCCGTCCCTGCATTCGTCAATGCATCCGTCCCTGCGTCCCTCCGTTCGTGCGTCAAACAGACAGACAGGCAGACGACGGACGGACGCGGCCAGCGGATGATTCAAGGTTTGCCGGTAAAAAATACGATACGCGCAAGGCGGTGGCGGCTCGCACTCGAAGACGGAACCCCGATGTGCGAGCGCGCGAGAAAATACGAATGACGTCACACGAAGACGTTGGCAATCCCGTGTTCGACGGCAGCGCCGTACGCTAGGGCGCGCGGTGTAGTAAAAGCCATCTTGGCGCGCGCGCGCGCGTTCAGAAGGTCGGCGGAATGGCGGATAGACAAGGCTGCAGAGCGACGTGCGCGCAAGGCGGCGGCGGCTCGCGCTCGAAGATGGAACCCCGACGTGCGAGCGCGCGAGGCAGAAGCGTGCCGTGAAGCTGCGTGGCGGCTCCTACGAGATTCTGGCGTACGAGGACGGGAGGCGGAAGTGGCGTGCGGATTCAGCTTCGCTCCATTCTCCATCATTCACCCCGTGGATATGCTGTCAGTTTTTTGTTTTTTCTTTCGAATCTGAGGGATTTTCACCAATGCATATTCACTATCACAAAAGCAGCTGGGTGTGCGATCATGGACAAAACAGAAGAGTAATAAAGAGACAATTGCTGTGGTGCCCGTGTTTGTATGCCGAGAATGTTTCGTGATGAAGAATATTTAACAAAAAGCTTGACTTCCTAACAATCTAAGCTTCGTTACAACGGCATAAAATCAATATATACACACCTGTTTGATTGAAATAAATACATCAGTGGTGAACCAGTCATCTTATCCGTTATTCAGCGGGTGAAGCAATATAGAATGTCTGGCTTTGGTGTGATATGTCCGAGACGCATCCCAGCTGTATGCTTGCCATCCTAATTAATAGAACAGACCTATAAGGTAGCGAATGTCCACTTCCCACACAAGTGTCTGGCACACACATGCAGCGTTCTAGCACTTCGATACATCTTGTGAATCCATGTTGATGATGGCCTTGCCCTTACATTCTACATTATTTCGTTGCTGGTGCTCGGAAAACGAGGAAGACACCATGAGGAGTGCCAGCTCAAAGCGACCGAGTCTCTCGAAACTCTTTGGCTGTGCGGATCAATCAATCAATCGCTGTTTTTCGGGAACAAAGGGCGCGGTTGAACAGCTGTGACACCACATTGTGCTTCCCGCGGGGCGTGCCCGTTAGTACGGAGCGCTGTCGGTCCGGATGACGGACACGAAAGCGAACGCGTCGCAGTCGGCGGCCGACATGCGGCAAGCTGAGCAACCCCCGTGCGCCACCTTGAACAAACAGGCGTGAAGCGTGTCATACGCGCCGTGTGCTTGGTAGATATTTATATGCCCCCCCCCCCCCCCATATCGAAGGCCGCTGAACCCCGCCTGTTCACACGTATAGATGACAGTCGACCCGAGCATGCGATGGAGGAGTTCTCTTTTTCTTCTCCCCCCCTCGCTCTTTAAAACACAGACACAAACTCGAACAAGCGAACAAACCAGGCAGTGGGATTCTGAGAGCAAACCTCTGTCCAACTCTACACAAGCAAAACCCCCAAACATCGAATGTAGAAAAGCAACGTCGTTAAGTTCCTATTCGAGGCACAACGCTGTGAATTCTGCAGTACAAATGCACTTGTGCAATTAACGATTCCACAGGCGAGTTCACATAACTCAAGTATTTATTCCAGAGAAAAATCCAAAGCAATAGTCTAAGTTAAACAGTATTAAAATTTTTAACACAGTGTTTTTGTACAGCAAAAGCGGTTATCAGATCACACTCGGGTCTCGCGCAGCACCGTAGTTGTCCACCGCCGCCGCTGTCCGTAACCACATCGCTCGAACCCGGGTCCGCTGGGTGCCAGCCCAGTATTCTAGCAATGAGCCACGCCGGTGTTGGGACTTGTTGGCAAACTTGCCTTATAGACAGACTTGATACCGGGAAAGCAATCGCGTTAATACGACTTATAAAGCATTTTCAAACAGCGAAAGAACACACAGTCGTCGCGCAATGCGAATAGCGTAATGAGTAGGTCGTCCAATGCTCCAATCCATTACAAAAGCTTGTTTTTGTTCAGCTATTGACTGTGGCGCATACCCCCTTCAGGCACAGTTTCTCATCATCAGCCACTGCATGAACAATTGGCACACAATTCATCGCAATAGTTTAGCGGATACCACGCTTCTCAGAAGAATGACGAAAAATAGCAGAGCGAATGCTGGCCTACTACCCTAAGTTTTTTTTTTTTAATTATTGATGCTGTAGTGGGCATCAAGCCAGTTTGCTTGCAGCAGTTACCCAATGAGTGTTTCGAAATAGCTCTGAAAGGCCGCTCTTCTAGCATTCGCTGTGTCTGTGCTGCGCCTTCCGCGCAGGCCTGGCGTTTTTTTTTTGTTTTTTAAGCTTCTAGGACAGTCATAGCCATTCGTTTTCGCACACATATACCCTATGCAATGGCGGAAATACCTTCCCACAGCCAAAATGACATCGACGAGACTAATTAACAAAAACTGCTCAATTAGCCTTTTGAATATCGACTTACGGATATAGTTCTATATTAAGTTGTACTGCGTGCCAATTGGTAAGTTAATAACATACCCATTTTTAGAAATCACGAAAGTTGCACGTAATTCGAGTTATGCGCCATCGAATTTTAATGAAGAAATCGAAAGCGCCCAGCTCGCACGAAACATGGCGCCTCTGTTACGTCAGCCCCGAACTACACTTGTCAAGAAAATGACAAAAGCTGAATCAAATGAGGCGCGTCGAAGCAGAACATGGTAAAAACCACCGGCAAGCATCATGAAGCACACAAGTAGACATCTTGGGTTGTTATCTCTCTTCCATTTTTCTAACCCTTTGGCCACCTAGCGGGTTTTTGCAGAACTCATTTTCAATACTTGTGTCCATGCGCTTCGAGTTGTCGGTGAATTCGCCCTCGCGTTGTCAATTTCTAGCTTTCTGGATAGCTCTATTGGCAGAGCGACCGCCCCGGAAAGGCGTTGGTCCAGGGTTCGAAATCTGGAGCAGCAGGAATTTTTCAGCAATTAAGAGGCTGTTCTTTTTGAGGAATCCGTACGGATTTTCAAGCTACAAACGGATGGTTGTCCTGTCTTCTTTCCCTTTAAGTACATATCTTATACTTTGGGTACGATGAGTGGTGCTTATCTGTTTCTTTCTTGATCTCTAAACAGGAGCGAAAGAACATCCATGCATCTCTACGAAGTTAGTGATGACGAGTGGGCGAAGCTAGGTCTTAAGTTCCGTTGAAGTCACCGACTAGGGACGGACGGCGCAGGGGATAATGCATTGTGTGCTCATTTACTAGATTTACATACACGAAAATTCATTTTTTTTACAAATGTCTTCGTTTTTAGTTGTGCAGGTGTTCAGTTTCGGTTTCAGTTTTGTTGAGCGTGACGGACAACAATGCTCGGCCCAAAGGCGCTCCGCCCCTAAAACTACTTCTACTGTCTGCAAGAAGACGCGCCCAAGGGACTGTTGCTGAATTATAGGCTTCACACAGGAAAATGGTTGATAGTGCGGTTTTCTGGCACACAGCTCGAAACAAGCAGACAAGTACCAAACACCACAACGAAATGGCAAGGCAAACCGCTGGCGCAAGTGAGATAACTTGCCGCAGCTCATTTTCATTAAAACTTCACAACTTACGTGCAACTTCCACGATAAATTGACACCCACTATAACTTCGTAATGTAGACAACTATACTGAAGTCAATAAGTAAAAGTAAATGAGCAATTGTGGCGCAACAGCGCAGACGACGACAGGGCGAAGCATACACAAGCCACACCTAGGACACATAAATGCTGGCCGGCCGAGTCAATCCATAAAGTTTGTGCAATTTTTCTATACTTGTTCGCCGTCCTCTGACTTTCCAATAAAGAAATCAATTGAACTGGATAGTCCGTGCTGTGTCCTGTATTATCCCGTCATCTGCTCTGTTTCACCGCATTGTTCATGAACCAACAGGCCTATCTAATAATGCTTGTAAATAACTAGTTTTCTTTAATTAGTCTCATCAAAGTGATTCTAGTTGCGACGAAGTATATTTCTGCCTTGTCATACAGTACGTGCGAAAACGACTAGGGGTGCATGTCAGAATTTTCAAGAAAAAACCTGTTTTGTCTGCGTGGAGCATTGCGATAAGGAGAGCGGAACAAAAGAAAAGCAAGAAAGTAACTACGTTCGCACACGCAAATAATGTAACCTGCAGCATTACACCTAAACGTGCGTGCTGCGTGAAATAACGTGTTGTTGTCGATAGTTATAGCGCGAGAAAAGAGCGAAGACCAAGAGACAAGAGGGACACGAGCGATCGTGTCCTTCTTGTCTCTTTGTTGATGATTTGTGGGGTTTAACGTCCCAAAACCACCATATGATTATGAGAGACGCCGTAGTGGAAGGCTCCGGAAATTTGGACCACCTGGGGTTCTTTAACGTGCACCCAAATCTGAGGACACGGGCCTACATTTCCACCTCCATCGGAAATGCAGCCGCCACAGCCGGGATTTGATCCCGCGACCTGCGGGTCAGCAGCCGAGTACCTTAGCCACTAGACCACCGTGGCGGGGTCTTGTCTCTTTGTCGTCGTTCTGTTTTCGCGCTATAACTATCGCCATGTCATACCAACTAGCCCAAGCTGCCACACTTCCAAGTGTTGTCGTCCTTCACCGGGGACTCGCGCTGTTGACGGCGGAAAATGGCGCCGTCGTCCGTAACCCTAGCGGGTCCAGTACGGTGTGCTTGCTAGGCACCTATTCAGTGCCACATTCTATGGCCGTCGAGGTGAAATGACAAACCTGCGACTTCGGCTGAAACTACAGCGTCGCGTGCAAGCGACAAGATCACAAACGCAGCTGAAGCGTAGATGGCTCTCGACGGCATCGATGGGATACCGACGGGCACGTAGAACGAAAGGCCGTTGACTCGCGCCAATCTGTCCCCTCTTCGCGTAGCCGAGGCACTTGCCCTGCCTTTCACTTTTCGTTCTCCCCGCTTCCTTTTGGAAGGCAAGCCGGAGCCGCCCACTGTCGTGTGACCGATGGCAGCGGAAGGCGACTCCACAAACAGCGTTGTGGGGACGAGCGGAAGTGGCCGGAGCAGCCACTGTTCGACCTCGGCGACCCTGCCCTGACCAAGAAAGCAAAAGTTAGCACGAACGGTATCCCCCTCTTCTGGCGGGCGGGCGGCCGACCGATCGAGGTTCGACGAAAAGCACAATAGGACATGGTCAGGATAGCCAGCCAAATAAACTGGCCCTTCTCCCTACGGATGAGGACAACGCAATGCAGCCACCAAGGAGGGGACGAGAAAGGCAACTCCGACAGGTAATGGAAAGATTTGGTTTGAGACACCAGCAAGCCAGGCAATAAACTATGCAGGCTAACATCTTAAAATGTTATCATTGCTATCTTTGCGGGAGTTCTATAGGGGCAGACAGTCAATAAATGTCCAATGATTCAAAAAAATTTGGTGGGTCTCCTATGAATCCGTTATTGGCCCATGCTCTTCCGGTAAGCAAGCCAATTTATCAAGGAATCCTAAAAGTAACTTGTGCAACATGTGCCCAACTCACGAGGGGGCGCAGCCAGAATGAATTTTTAGGGGGTGGGGGGGACAACTGCACATTAAGTATGTTTGTGCATATGCATGCATATATATACATAGGCAAATGCAAAATTGAGTTTTCCTGGGGCGGAGGGGGAAGGGAGGAGGGATTTTAAATGGAACTTCCAACACACTCCTTGGCTACCCTAGCGCGGGTCACGTGACCGTTTCAAATGGTGATAATTATCAGATATGCCACAGCGAGCGATCCGAATTTTGTAAGCATAGTGGAAGAAGTTGTGCACACAGGATGTGGCTTGGGCAGAGATTTGCACATCAAAGAACCCACCTGAAACCAAACACACTGGGCCGAACCAACTGAGCGCAGGTTCAAGACTTGAACATAATTTATGTTTCCAGTTGTCAAAGGTCTCCGCAGCAGCAGTGATGGTTTACACCGTATAGGACACTACGAAATCCCACAAGCGAGGTCGAAAGTGAGCTCTGCATGCTGCTTAGTTGCTGTGACAAAGGCACTGTCGGGAAGAAATTCATTCAAATCTGGTGACCCTTAACATAAACAAACCTTTTGTAAGAGTTTGACAGTGTGTCAAAAAGATATTGTGACAAACAATGTCATGTGTAGCTACTTAATTCAGAGAGTCGGGCGAGTTTTCTTCTGTCTTCACTTTTTCTGACACAGTGCAATAGCATTGATAGAGTGCACGTAAGAGCAGCACTGTTTCTACAGCCTTCCTGTGACACCGAGTCAATCACCGAGGAGAATATGGGAAACAGAGGATGTCAATGTTTTGCTTGTTGCAACCAGTCACTTATGTAAACAATTATGTGCAGTTCATTGCTTACAACCAACCACACGTCCGCAGTACTGTAGCCATCAATTTTTTAGTTGGGAACAGTCACTGTAACTCAGTTACATTATTGAGTAATGTAACCGACTACATGTAATGTGTACTTTACCGACCAGGCGATGTGGTTCTGTTTAATACAACTTGGAAGGAACGATGGAAGACCAGTACCTGCAGAGCCATGAGCAGCTTTGTTTTTGCAACTGCATGCTGGAATAGGCGAACCCGGGTTCTCATTATTCGCTTTCTCATCCACCATCACCACTAGACATTGAACAAATAATTGCACCAGTGCTAATGTGACCAAACAGCAATGTTCACTTCACATTTTATGTATATAATTATTTATATCCATTGGCCCTACAGAAAGCACCTACTCAGATGGAGTTCGATCACAAGCAAATGCAACGCACAGCACCTCGCAGAGGACCAGGACAAATCGTAGCAGTGTAGCCCAAATCTTGCACACTGAATTTTTATATGCATCATAACACAGCCCTTTCCTCGGGCTACATTTTACATTATGTAAAATTTAGAATTTAAATATTTTATCTTTATGCACTATTTTTTAATTTTCTTTATCTTGTTGGATGGACACGGCACATTGGATACGGCTGCCTCTTGGATCCCCAGTCTTAGCAGTCGTTTTCTTTTTTTTTTTTTTTTGAGCCTTTATTTTGCAGATCTTTCATTTTAGATAGGAAATAGTTCTCTATGAATTTTTACGGTTTGAATTTCATTGACAGTTCACAAATTTCCTAGTCTGTTACAGCACAGATAAATCTTTCACATCACATTACTGTGGATGCCTTGCAGAAACGAGTGCTAAACCACAGAAACATTTGCTTCACTTGATATTGGATATTAAACTTACGTCTTCATGGGCTTATATGGTCTACCTGTTTACAGATGTCTATATTGTATGAACAAAATGCTCCTTTTAGCCTACGTTCCTGCTAAAGAAATGGTGAGCACACTGAAGATAAAACAAGTAACCTCTAGGCCTGCAGGGCCGGTGCAAGAATGTCTGTGCAAGTTACCTCAAGCCAAAGGGCAAAAACCATTCTAGCGAACATTAAAGCGTCGCGTACCAGGTCATAATACTGAAGCTGCCAATGAAACATAAGAGGGGTTTGAGAGGTAATTTATCTTTCAGACACGAATTCTAGTGCTCATCTTACACACCGAACCACTTTTATAAAATGGCAACTCTTCTATGTGGATACATAGGATATCGTTTCTTGCAGAGATATTCACCGGTGTTTTGGTCTTACTAGTATGCAGTATTCTCCACCGCCCATACATGCCTTGAACAACATGCATGAGAATCGGCAAGTCACATAAAAAGCACACATCACGCTGTAAGACATTAATAGGATGCTCTGCACAAGACAGTTTATTGCATACCTGTGGACAATGTCAAGGTAGAAGCGCAACACGCAATTCCAAAATTTCTCGTTGCACACCAGAGTCCGTGGTGAAAACAACACGTGACCTGAAAAATCCATCTACAGCCAAAGCGTCTTCGAACAATCTTGTGCCACCTCCAACTCCAAAGTAGCAAGTCTTTGCAGCAACAAGACTGTGTTTTGTTAAGGATTACATTGATTGATAAGTGGGGTTTGACATCCCGAAAGCACCATATGATTATGAGAAACGCCGTAGTGGAGGACTCCAGAAATTTCAACCACCTGGGGTTCTTTAACGTGCACCCAAATCTGAGCACATGAGCCACAGCATTTTTGCCTCCATCAAAAATGCAGCCACTGCAGCCAGGATTCGATTCCGCGATTCGCGGGTCATCAGCCGAGTACCTTAGCCACTAGACCACTGCGGCGGGGCACAGGATTACATTGAAGGCCCTCCCAAATAATGTCAGGAAATCTGCTCCACTGTCACGGAAGTGAAAAGTATACGATCACTGCGTACTGCTGATTATAACATATGGGGCAGGACGTGGAGGATAACAGAGCAACTCGAGAAAAAGTTGATGACTATGCACCACGCAATAGAACATAAAATGATAGAAGTAACAGTTAGAAGTAACAATAAGAGATCACTGAGCTATTCCTTGATGGTGCCGGCAAGAAGGGTAACTTTTGAATTGCATGTGTTTAATTCTTTCAAGGTACCCTATTTCCTATAATATAAAGGCCTCTGGGCCTTTATATTTTAGCCATAACCAACCAGAAGAGGGTCATGCTTTCAACATTACTTCTATGCTCAACTACCTGATGACAGCAATTGTTTGCTGCTGTTGCTTATAACACACAGTAAATTTTGAATGGACCATATTCTTGGTGAGGCCTCATAATGCAGCACCTAATTTAAGGTTGAGAAGCCCTTCGACACAACAAGAAATTCTATGAGAAGAAAAAAATTATTATTCAGACACTGTCTTTTATGTCTGATGCAAACCAATGCGGACAGCAACAAAGACTGAATAAAAAGCAATGTAGCCATTAGAGAAAAAAAAAATTACAAAAGCCAATGGCGACAGTAATGTAATACTATACAAACATAGCAGCATGAATCAGCATTAGCTATGCTTCCAGCTCAATAAAAATATTCTGGTTACTTTAGAGTCACAACTGGTAAGTTCTCTAATACGTATTTTTATTTAACTTGTGCTCAATGTCATAATTGAGGCATTTACCTACAAAGCTTACTGTGCTACCCTACACCTCTTCTTATATGTCTTTATAAACCTCAAAATACTGGGATTATAGAAATGCATTGTAAAAATGTGGAGGATGCTTGCGCTTTATCTTCAAGGGCTTTATCTTCAAGGGCTGATTTCCCTAGAGCGAAATCGGGCTTCATGTGCATTGCCTTCGAAACTGCTAGCCTGCTTCGATTCTCGGTGCACACCTCAACCGTGCTGTAAGGAAACAAACGACTGTGCGTGCAGCGTTGGCCCTTCCAAAGTATCATTGAATGCCTGTTGCAAGCAGAGGCATTTGTTAAGGCATTTGTTAGGAGCTCACTACCTTAAAATTATTCCTTTTTTGAATCAGCAAAGGGCCCACTATGCGTTCGTGGGGCGCAACACGCAAACCAATGCAGCTGTTCACTTTGTTGATGGTTATGCTGCTGCTGCTGATTAAATATGTCCAAGTGCTATGTAATGGTTGGGCCTTTAAAACACCCACTCGCTGCTCAATTCACGTGTTTTGATGCCTGGTGCAATTCTAAACTTCACCCACGCAATATAGAATGTCTTGGGGAGACTCTTTGTACAACATGACATTAATATATAGTAGTATGTTTTTCAAGAGCAGTATCAGAAAATCACGTGACACTGGTAGAACGCCTGCTTGCCGTGCATGTGGCCTGTGTTTGATCCTCACTCAGACCCAAGAATTCTAGCTATTTAATATTTCCTTCGCATCTCTCGATTTTTCAGCCATGAACAAGATGATGATTTTTCACTCAGGACCAACAAAGCTGACAACAATGCAGAAATTTTTGTGAAACGTGCTTTTTAATGCTATTATGTTAAAACAAATCAGTCGCATTAAAGGGGCCCTGCAACATTTTCTCAGCTGCTCAAAAAACGCTGCAGATCAAAACAGTCGAGGCTTCCAAGATCACACATTATGGCAATGCAAGCATCCTGGAATTCACAATTAATACTCAATGTGAACTAGAAATTGTTACCTCTTCTTTTGACAAATGATGCCATGTACTCAAATTTACAGCCACTGGCTGATTTGAGCATTGCGACCTGCCTAGTTATTCATTGCAGACGCTTTGGGAGGCAGCCATATGTCCACATCAGCACTCAGGACCCCACTGAAAGTAAGCAGCACATTCAAAGAGAAAAAAAAAAAACTGAAAAAGTGCAGAAGGTCACGACGCACGCTTGACCCAACTTCTTCTCTAGTGCCATCTTTCACAGCTTAGCTTCTAGTGCTCGCTGAGATGACAGAAGCATGCGACAAATCTTAGTAACTCCACATTTGCTAGATTTTTCAAAATTCGGCAGATCCCAAGTATTACGGGAATCGATGTTTTGTCAAGCATGAGGATGTCGGGTAAATTTTTATTGAGCAAGACATTACAAAACTACGTTCAAGCTATGTACAAATGTTTTACAGCAACTGATTTGCGAAGCAACAAACTCTTTTAATGATAGACTTCAATGGTTTCTTGGAGAACTGTTGCAGGGCTCCTTTAAAGTCTTTTGATAAGTTTCTCTTATGTTTCTTTGATGTTTTTGCTGTGTAATGCCAGTCCCATTTCAGGCAGTTGTTATCAGACGTTATAACTTCCTGAATTGTGCATTCTTTTTCTGCTGCCCATTAGAAAACGTAACCAAGAAGTTATAGTGTGTGCACTACTAAAAGCTACCAACATTCTTGCCAGGCAAAATATTTCACGTGGTCTAGACAAAGCAGCAAAGGATACACAATACCAGTGCCCTTGATTGCCTTCTTCAGCACTGCAATCAAGGATGGGTAACTGGTGGTGTTGTAAATTGTTTCACTTGTCAAGATGAAATCATATCTGTGAAAGAAGAGTTAATACATTTCACTACCTCACTCACACAGAAAGCTCTCAGAATAATGCAAAAATGCTATTACTGAAAAAACTTACATTCAGAAGATTCATGCATGCCTTGCAACCAGACTAATGCCCCTGACACACGGGCACCCTGAAGTCCTTTAGACAAGGGGACATCTTTCGGAAAGGCGTTCGGGCGCAGTGACACACGACAAAGAAATAACTCCTTTCCGGCAAAGATCCTTTTTGCAAAAGCAGATCCCGCATCTACTTTTCTGGCAGGAAGGGAGTACTCTCGCATACAGTGTGCATAATTTATCAATAGAAGAAAACGTGTTTCAACACTGCGGTGCCCTGTCAGTATTTTTTTGCGCTGAGAAAATGTTTTCATTTTCAGCAGCAGTGCGATTTGTTGAAAAGTGAAGGCCTATAGTCTGTCCATACTCTCAAACGCCTGCATTACGTCACTAGCGCGATCATGTTAGTTGTGACCCTCTCTAGCGAAGGCCGTAGGCTGTCCGCAATGAAACGGAAGGTGGCTGGGCTCACTCGAAAACACTGCTTAAAGTGGCCGTCGCCTAATAACGGCAATGTGTCTTCGAACCAGCGTTCGTTGCGCGTATAGGCGCACCTTTTGCGGTTGATGGCTCGGGGGGGACATTGCGGAAGCAGTCAAAATGAAGCTGTTCATGACGAGTCTGTGTTTGAGGCTCATCACTTTTGCCTTCGCAGCAATTAGCTCATCTTCGATGCAGCCGAGGGCGACAAGAGTCAGGCCCACCAAAACTGTTGCTTTATCTCTGTCTCTGCGCTGAGACATCGCAGGACCACGATGAAACGCGGCACGCCGTCGCAGACCCAGCTGGACGCAGCCATGTAAAAAGCACGACAATAAACTAAAACAGCAAAACACCGACTGTTCATAGTTGCCAGACGAACTTAAGTTGCTGCTTAAAACGCAAAAAAGCGAAAGAAAATTACAGGTATGCGCATTATAAGCCACCAGACAATAAAAAAAACGGTTTTATGCTCCGGCGTCGCTGAATGTGATGTACATGCGCAGATTCTTTTTAATATTTTTAATCTTGCTGCTTCCAGAAACAGCGCCATTTTTGCTGCAGCGTTCTTCTGAGGCACCGCCTAAAGCAGTAGTCCGGTGCCGTGTGTCATCAGCGCCACTCCTTTCTGCAAATGGTCCCCTTAGGCGACAAAAGGGGTTTACTTCAAAGTACTTTACTTTTGCCCGTGTGTCACGGGTATAAGCAAGAAAAAAGATGCCCTCAACCACAATGCACAAAGTACCACCTCTCTGGACCTAACAAACTTGAAGTCTGTTGTTAGGTGCATGGCGTAACTGGCAAAGTTATTATTTTGCAGTAGCACAATCTACTTTGCGGCAGCAACATGCAACCAATAAATGCTGAGTTCTCCCATTTTGACAGACAGCAAGAGTGTAATGCACGCGAAAAATGTTTGTCTGTTCAGCATAACATAGAAGACAAGGCCACTTTTACGTCACACGTTGTTGTTGACTTAATGGTCAAGTGCAATGACGTGTTTATTAGACTAAACTGAGTATAATTGAATAGAATATAAAATCAAAGCAAGCTTCACAGCAATTCAGGCCCTGTAACTGCCAATTTTTCAAGCTTTTATTAGCTCTAACAAGCTTCTTAGCAAAAGACATGTAGAGATGTAGCTAGAACCGCGGACGTGTAAAGATGAAAACGTGCAAGATAAGTACTTGGATATTATTAATCTTTTCCAAAAAAGGACCCCGATGTATGCACACATTAAACTCTTGGCTTTTATGCACGAAAATCATTATATGATATTTAGGGCTACAGTAGTATGGAGATGTCTGACCAAATTTGACCACATTGAATTCCTTGAATGGCCCCTAAACCACCCAGAGGTTGAAATGTAGAGGTGGTGAGGAAGTTGCGTAGAAGTCTAGAACGAACAAGTAGCCGTAAGAATTTTTTGAAGTTATGTCATATTAGTGGAGTTAGACATGTTCGATGATAGAAACGCAGCAGTCGCTCCTTTCGCTCTTTCCTTCGCTACTCTCCGCTGGTCTCCTTTTCAAAAGCCTCTTTGCCCTCCTCACTTCTCCCAATCTCGCACGGCATATGTCAGCGCTGATGCGCTGTTTGAAACACAATCTACTTCTAGTTGCTGCAAGTTCGTCAAACCCATGCTTGTTGGTTAAAATTGTTGCCGCACTGGCCTGTGCTCCTACGAATTATGTCGGTATGGGACCTGTGTTGAGCTCTAACCTTCAAGGGACCACCAACATGATGAATCCGTACAGTGACACGCAGCACCAGAGCACCTGCGTGCAAGATGAGGAGCCCCCTGCCACTGTAACACGGCGAACAACAAAGCATGCGGGCAGCTGCTTGTAGCCTAACCGGAAGTCATAGGTTCTTGTTTAAACAATCGCAGCATCACGTGCACTACGCATCGCAAATTACACTTCACTACATCACACGGAGGCAGGAAGGGCCTGAAGAGGAGGAGGGATTGTTTCGTGGAATTAGAGGAGTGCCCACAGCTCACAGCTCTGCCTCTTCAATTGTGATGGCATTCTGCGTACAATGTACATGTTTATAATTGAAATGTTTGAAAAAACATCAGAAGTTGCCTAGGGGCCCTATAATGTGAACCGAATGCATAGTGCATAGGAATTTTAGCATCTTATTCTCACTGCAATGCAGCTGCATTATGTTTGGAATGCTCTCTCGACAATGAAAGCTGAGCAGTTAATGTCGTTGGCCCGTGCTCTTAAGCGCAGGCTAGCCCCCTTCCGCGGCTCGCTTAACCACTTGCACAGTAACAGTAATAGCACTCTATGTCGCCGACATGCTGCCATGCCATTTACTCCTCACCTTATTCAATTGCTCTCATGTGACACCAAATGTTGACTAAAAGATACATTCAAAAGAATAAGTTTTAAAAAATGGAACATAATCTGTGTCCTCAAACTCTGCAGGATAATGTGCATCTGTGCAGAGGTACTACGGCAACTAAACATGCATGCTGTCATGCCCATATGCACAAGCAGGTGATTTTAGTTCACACATACTGTCTCCAATGAGTGGTAATCGTAACTTTTGTACCCTCAGATTCTGCTGCGGAACAGAATGAAGGAGTCATTGATGTCATCTACAGTCTTCTGACACATACATGGTACGTCATGAAAGGAATGTGCATCATCTGGGAAAAATATATTGATAGGACCTGTATAAATTGTTAAAATTCTTGAAAATACTGTACCCCTGCAACAGAAGATAAACGAAGACGAGATTTACATGCCTGGAAGGCACACTAAAAGACCTCTACGAGAATGTCTCTAAGGAACGTTGTAAAATACTTTTGAATGCTTTCACGCTCTCCCACATGCCTTCTTTTCAGCAGTGTCTTCAGTCATAGAGACAAAGAAAAAGTCGTGAGGAGCCAAACTGCGAAGGGAAAGGAAGACCACTGGGGTGTTGCGCCGAGAGAGGAAGTGGGTAACGATAAGGACATGTAGCTGGGGGTATTGTCATAGCGTGGCTTAACGTGGCTTTGGCGTCGGTTCTCGAGTGCATGACCCGGTGTTTCAATTTTGAGTGCCTCCAGTAAAAGGCAGTGTTGACAGTTTCTTCACGCGGTACGAACTCAATTTGCTGGACTGAGATCAGTCGATAATTGAAATGCAAAACTTGGTGTACAGGATCCACATTTTCATTGTTTCTTGTCATTGTTCTGCATCCATAACAGCATTCAGCAGTGACCTCCTCCTGGCCCTCCTTGAACACTTTGAGACACCTGCCAGACTGTGACCTTCAATTGCAGCGATCCTTGCGGACCTCTTGAAGCATCTGGAATGTTTCGGTTTCATTCTTTCCTAACTTCACGCAAGATTCGATAGCGTATTGCTGCTTAAGTGGAGGCTCCATCGTGCCATTTTACAAAGTAGAGAGAAGCGTTTCATGCAGAGGCACACCTTTTTGCTCGCACTGCTATGAGTAAACTGTTGACTGGCTGCGTTGAAACAGAAAGTCCCCGAATACATCGCCCAACGTGTGTCGCCACACTACCATGGATTGTTCCATCACAATAAAATCATGCGCACTGCTTTCATTACGGACCTTTTATTACAATGTGCCCAAGGTCCCCCATTCCCCAACATTTCCACTGGCATATACTCACTGTTTATTCGCATGAGGAATTAGGTGCACAGATAAGGAAAGTTGGCTAATCATTAGCAGAGTGCATTCCAATGCTTCAAATGCAAGACTGCATGACAAGAATAGAGAGAATTACTGATTGGACAAGTTGGCAACTCACAATAATGGAAATATAAGCAAAAAATCTACGCAGGAACACAGGGACAAGCATTAGTATCAAAAGTAGAGAGATACATATTTTCCCGGCTCCATTTCTCTCCTTTTACATTCTTGTCAATGTAATGCTGCATCTTTGATTAGCAATAATGCCCTTTTGCCCCTGTTACTATAATTTTCATCCCTTTTTCTTCCCCTCCTTTTGATTTTACATTGGCTTGGTTAGTTTGTGGTTTATCCCAAAGTGACGTAGGGACACTGCAGTAAAGGGCTCTGGCTCATTTAAACCACCTGGGTGTTCTTTAGTGCGCAATGAGATTATATAGCACACGAGCCTCTAGCATCTCATCTCCATTGACATGTGACCGCCACAGCCAGGATGAAGCCCACCATCTTTCGGGTAAGCAGTTTTGCCTTATATAACCACTGGGCCACTGCAATGGCTAACTTCCTCTTCTCTTGTTTTCTTACCTCAGGGCTGAGCACCTGGCTAGGACATATTAGCTCAAACTGATCCCTCGTTTTTTTTTTCAAGATAATTCTCACCACCAACACGTTGGACCAGCTCTCCCAGCCAAAAGCCTTATCAGTTGTATGCATTCATGTTGGGAAAATGTGTGCAAATAGCTGTAAAAGCAACTGGATCAAAAGATATTTGCAATACATTTTAGTTGCGAGCTAACAAATCAACGTAACAACATCCATTAATGCTCTTACTTGGAAGGTGCAATGTTGTCTGCTAATGCACTCCAATCGCCCGCATAGAAATGACACCTTTTCTTCACCCGAGTGCCAATGTTGGAAAAGGCGTTAGGTATAGTGATCAGTTCCAGCACCTGCTTGTTCTGAAGTAATAGAAAGAAAATAAGGCACTTTACAGAGCATCGATATGCAATTTGTAGTAGTAATACACCACACATATCTTGCACTCTGTTAAATAGCTTACAAGAAATGATATTGCTCTCGTTTGTTGTGCCGAATATTAACCTTGTTTGAGTTGTAATACTACAACAGGCCTCCGCAAATGCCAGCAGCAGCAGCAGGACACCAATTCTCACTTCTTCACACTAAAATTTTGAAAATACGTTACATTGGAAGTAATGAATATTGACTTTTCCCAAGTTACATATTACTGAAAGTAAAAATAGGTACCTTTATCTTTCAGATTTTTGTTTGTTTCCTACCACAGTCCTAATTTTGATTGATCAGGAAGCTTGAAAATTCGCTCCAGTAGAACTTTGTTCTACTAAAACAACTGCTATAGACGAGAACAGAATCTATAACAGTGACCTCAGCAGAAAAATGTCATGGCTACTGATCCACTGTGATAGTCTTTCCTCATCAAGCCAGGGCACTAACATGATTAGCACTGCAAACAGTAGATTCTTGTACGTCAGGAGAAATAAATATTATTTTCAACAATTTCAAATAATACATCATCAGAAACAATGCTTTCTCATAGAATTTAGAAACTGTATTATTATTGTATTATTAAGGAGCAACTGGCAGTGCTGTGGAACTACCAATGCTGAGGTGAACCTGTTCTTACATAAAAAGCTTAGCCTAAAGTTTATTTTCGGCTGCCTAATTTTTTAAATTGTTATGAAAGCGCTTGGACACTTTTTTTGCTGTGTAAACAGGGGAGATCCCGGACAGTGTAACAGTAAATTTGGCTGATCTTATAGCAAGCACATCTGATGGTCATATGGATAACTTTTTGTGGTCTTTGAGGTCATGCTGGCAAAGCATGGTTAAGGCTAAGGAAGCAAGATCATGCATTGCGGAGGTGTGTGCGATATCTACTGATATCATAAGACAAAAGGTGTTCCCAAATTAAATTTGCTTCAATCAGAGGCACATTCACGGTACTGCAAAACATGTTGTTTAACAGTCACTGACACAATACAGCAAAGTCAAACAAAAATAGTCTGCAAGAGGAGAAAAATGACAATAATTTCTTTGATGTGAAATAAACTGCAGGCATCATGTACATTTAAAAGGCATTTAATTATAATAATCCAAGACAATATGGTGTACATTTCAAAAGCTGCGTTTGATCTATATGAAGTTTTTGAATGCATAAAATAAATAGAAGCGGTTACAAGACAACTGTCGTGCCTGACTCACATAGTCTTGGAAGTCTACAAAAGCCCCTTTGAGGCAGGCCAAGAGGCCTGGAAGGCCAGCACCACAACCAAGCTGAAAAATATTGCACAAACAGGCAATTAAATCAGAGGCTGTTCTTATTTTTAATATAATAAGCACAGTGCCATTCACACCATAAGCATTTGAAGGCTCATTTATTGTTGGTTGCAAGATGCGACATTTACCGTTATGCTTAGTTCCACTACTGACTCTTAAATAATAAGACAAAACACCACGACAGCACTACGAAAGTTTGCAACCAGAAAAAAAAATAATATTTTTCATGAAGCATCTGCACAGCGTGCACTACTACAGCATCACTCATATATAAAATTATATGAGGAAGACGTAGGCACAACGGTGCGTAATTGATCGCAGTTTTGCATTTTCGCACCCTGACCGTACTAGCTAGGCATAACAAAAAGCACTAGAGCACTAGGGTATATCAGAAACCTACCTCAAGTACTTTGCTTTCATCATCAATGCTGAGATGATTTTCAATGTACTCCGTCAAATCAATGGAGCATTCCCAAACTTTCATACCACCTTGAACAAGAAATAGTTGCTCATTAGCAGGGCGAAACATTTAAACAGAACCTCATAATAATGCACTTACCTTCGTAAACACTGGGGATTATGTCAAGATTTCCTTCAGCCGCCTCAAGAACATCACCTTTGAGGAGACTTTCCATTTGGCCACCAACTATGAATGTAACCTTGATAGATGTCAAGTCCAACACGCTTTTCTCCAAACTTTCATGGAGCTGAAATTTCAAAGCATACATTGAGCCTTATGCAGGCGCACAGCGCAAGGTCCACGTCTCACGTTTTCAAGCTCGTGGCTCGGCACGACCTCCTCAAAAGGTGCAACAGGCTTGGTCAAGTGTTTGCACTCTGATTCAGACGGCTCGCTCTGTTCAAGGTCCGCGTCTTCAGCATCTGGTATATCAAACTTAAACGAGAAAGACATGTCGAGGAGCGATTTTCTTCGTCTTGCGACGTCGGGAGCTCAGACGCAAACTAAGTTCCGATACGCTATTTACAGTTGACAGCATTAGTATGCGACCCTTATAACATTTGTACGATAACTCGGTGTTGGCTCAAGAGTCTTAAAACAATGTATTATCGAATAAATAGCGTTAATCTAAGAAATGTGTGTTCAAGAAAACGGCACGCTATCAGTTATGGGGCGCGCCATGTTCGTACTAGTTGGTAAATTCGCCACGTTGTGGCGCGACCAGTAACTAATCAGTTTCGGTTTCGTTGTACAAGAAATTAAGTTTCGGATTCTTCGGGATGCTGAAGTCTGCTGAAGTCATGGTTACTCAAATATAAAAGAAAATGATAAAGACAGACGAGTTACTGAGATGAAGTTAACTTTTCGAAAGAGGCATGCCTAATATGGTCTCGAGGTCAGCACCAACATAGTGGAGTAAAATTATTGGCGTAGACTGTGTGCAAGAAAGAGAGGGTAATCTTGGGCTTCTCAGCACGCATTCAGCTTTTTCACTTCATCCGCAGACACGCAAGACACTACGAAGCGTTGTACCAAGAAGGGGGAAAAATGCATTAGCAGCTGGATTTTTGAACAGGACTCCCAGGGGCAAAGCTCCTAAAGCCGTGGGTTTGTCCCTTATAGCTCGTACTTCACCGCCTAGTTCGATGACTCATTCAGGAGGTGCAGATGGACAAATGAATGGACAGACAGACAGACAGACAGACAGACAGACAGACAGACAGACAGACAGACAGACAGACAGACAGACAGACAGACAGATAGATAGATAGATAGATAGATAGATAGATAGATAGATAGATAGATAGATAGATAGATAGATAGATAGATAGATAGATAGATAGATAGATAGATAGATAGATAGATAGATAGATGATTCACAATGTACCGACAAAACCCTCTGAAGTTTCGCCCCGCTTATCATATCATTCACTCCGTGGATAGGCTGTGATTTTTTTTGGAGCTGATGACTTTCGGTTACGCAATAGAGTTCGAAGTTGACGAGTATCCACAAGAATTCCGTCAGTTCCCGGCTGGAGGTTCATCCATTTCGAGCTGTATTTCCAGCTGGAAAGATTTATGGTTTAATAATCCAGCTGGAAATGAAATCTTTACTTTTTTTTTCACCTATGTAGGCTTATTGGGTACAACTAAAATTCTTCGTGTGACGCCCATTCTGCGCACCGTTTACTAATTATGTGCGTGGCCACACATGTGCACGACGGATGTCCGTCGAGCAAGCGGAGTAAAAAAAGAACGATAACACGCGCGGCTCAAAAAATAAGAGAGTGCGGAAGGCCGAGCATCTGCAAGTGAGCGCGCAACGTACGCCAGCTTGATCTGTTGCCAAGCGCGGCTTGTATTACGTAGTTGTCCCGCGCGTCGCGCTACTTTCCGCGTCTTTTCATTGAACGTCCCCGCAATAAACAACCAGACGAGGAAACTAGGCGGACGCCTCGATCATTTGGCTTGGATATGCGTATACATGTACACGTCTAGGAAGGCAGGCAGCGACCTGGCTTCAACATTGCCTTTGTTTATTTTCAAAAGTGACCGAGTTATCTGACATTCGGGCGACGTGCTATCAGCTGCGGAGCTGAAACAGGCCCGACACCTCGTTGTCCAAGGGTCGACAGGCGCCGCTTGAAGGCACTTCTCGGACTTTCTGTCCGCGCGTTGCGAGCGTGCCGCCGAGCACGTGAAAGCGCGCGCTCTGTTCCTAAATTGCCGTCCAAGTGGACGACGCGATGCTGAGCGGACGTTTAGCGCTCGTGACCGGCGGGGGCAGTGGGATAGGCCGCGCCGTTTGCCTCGGTCTGGCCCAGGAAGGTTCTCGAGTTGTCATCGCCGACGTCAACAAAGATGCCGCGCGGGACACTCTCCGGATGATGCCCAGTGAGTACCAACTCCGAACCATCTGGCACTGCGGACCCTCGTCGAAATAACATTGGCTCTACTTTCCCGTTACGTGCACTTATTTGAAATGCCATCTTTGCCATTAATTGCCGCTGAACGCTGTACTAGGGGTCGTAAATTCTTTTGTGTAATTAAGAAACGTAATGAGGCCTTCAGTGGGCCGGAGCTCGTACTGCAAGTGCCGGCTACAGTGTGCGAGTATAAGATCATAGTCATATCTATGTATGGCTGTAACGATAAGCAATCTTCTGCTGAGGTGGATGGTCATGCAAGTGCGAAAATGGAGTAAGAAAACTCTAGATACGTCCAGTGACATGAAAAAAAATCGTAGTACATGCGAAGAAATCTAAGCATATGATTTATTTCCGTTTTACCAACACGTTTTATAAACATCTTTCAAGGATGCATGTTACTTAGCGAATGTTTAACCAAAGAACAGTGTTTTTAACACGGGAAAAAAACATTTAGCCCATTTTGAGGACACTTCCGGCAAGCGATCAACCTCGCAAATGACACTGCGTGCGCGGAATGTTATAATTTATAGGTATGAACGTTAAACAGAAAGACGCACTGTCACTTTGAGTGACAGGCACAGTCATTGTATACATATACACGTCTATGGTTTAGATTCTGCATATTATACTTCACTCGACTATAGATTGGCCGCAATAGCATGTGCAAGAAAACGAAACGGGGACAATCTAAAGCACAGGATGGACCTGGCTCTTCTAAAGATAAACGTCAACAACTCTCCGACCTCATGATACCGATTCGCGCTGCCTTGCCTGTTCAGGCAACAAAAGCTTCATATCTAACCGGCCCTACACGAGTCGTAGATATTTTTTTATTATTCTTTTTTTCACCGCTATTCCCGTTTCATTTTCTCTCCACTTCAGATGAACTACTAAGCTAGATAACGAGGATAAGCGATGAGCCATAATAAGACCATGACCTTCGAGGGTGCGCTGGGGAACACTATAGAATAATATGAAGTAGTTTAATTGCGGGATAAAAAAACGAAAACAAGAAAACGTTCATAGTACACTGTCTTATAATACCAGCCGTGTTGCAAGTTGTCACTATTGCGCATATTTATTCTGAAACACGTATTGATCAGTACAGGCCCACACTCAGCAATGAATTCCAGATGATTAAGTCAAATAGTATTAGGACAATAAATGAATTCAATAATTAAATTCAAGGCTGCGTCAATAAGATTTGCTCTGGTTTCATGCAGGACTTTTTTTTCTTCATTACACATGAAATATCTACGTATGAATGCATTTTAATTAGTACGCTTCAAAGTTTCCTCCATTTGTAACATGCTTTCGGGATACATGAACCTCTCGTTTTCCAACTTTGACGCCACCCCCGATAATTGAATGCGAACAGAGAGCAAACTGAACGTCTAACTTGGCGCAGTTGCTAGAGAGAAAAACATTTATTGAACGAAGCTTGTGAGTGAAGGTGGGAGTCAGTGAGTCTGAATGAGCTCTACAAGTATTGCCGACTTGTGGTCACGAGGGGCATCTTCAGAGCTTGAGTTCTAAAAAACAGAGGGTCCCTTATTCCAGGAACCGTCTGGCTTGGACAGCCCGCCGGGCTCGAGCGACGAGTTGACGCTGCTCGACAGGTCCGGCTGGGAGATCGCAGCCTCCCACGCTTCACTGAGGAGGTCCGCATCTGGTGCTGCTGCGTAAATTCTAGTTTGGTGCATGCAAGCATTGCTTAGAATGAGCTCATAAGGCGTGCATAATGTTTCGCCTTCGGGGGGTGGGGGGGGGCAAACATTTGTCGCAGCACCCCCCACTCTCTATTATTTGAATATTGCCCCCCCATCTCTATCATGTGCCCTCTTCCCCCTCCTCTCAGTTAACTAAAGGAGTGCAATCGTAATGCTGTCATCTCTTCCAAGAAAAATGACCTTACTTGTTTGCAAGCACTCAGAATTAGTTTTCGAAGATACTACGTCAAACGGCGTCAAGAAGAGAACCGTCGATTACGTGAGACGTTGGTCTTAAAGAGCATTTACACAAGGTTTGAAGAAGTTAATTCCACGCCAACGGACTCATGAGTCGACTCATTCGCATTCACTCACACTCGGGTCCAGCCATGAGTCTAAGTGAGTCCGAGTGAGTAATGTTTTGGTGAGTGTGAGTTCCGTGAAAAAAAAAAGAAAAAGAAAAAAAAACTTTCGTGAGTGCGAGTTCGAGTGAGTCGGGCTTAGGAAAATTTTTGTGGGTCTAAGTTCAAGTGAGTCCAAAGCTCAAAATATATTCGGTGAGTGAGTCTGAGTGAACTCTACAAGTTTTGCCGACCTGTGGTCACGAGGGGCATCTTCAGAGCTTGTATTCTAAAGTAGTTCGTCCATAGCTCGGACAGCCTGAAAGTTTGGATTCGATGTCCTGCTTGTAGCGTGCGTAGTCTTTTTTTCTCATTCTGCTCACTTCGTGTGCAACAGTGTCTGTCACGCACGAGATGGAGATACCAGGTGTCCAAATACTGTACTCCTGTCGTTGCAGACGAGGCGGACCACCAAGCCCTGCAGGTGGACGTGGGCGAGGGCCATTCGGTGCGTGACTTGTTCTCGGCCATCCGGCGGCTGTACAGCAGCGCACCCACCGTGGTGGTCAACTCGGCCGGATGCCTCACGCACAGCTTTCTCCTTAACACCGATGAGCAGGCCTTCGACGAGATGGTGCGCGTCAATCTCAAGGTACACACGTGGATAGAGAGGCGGCCCATCATCAGCTATACAAATGTGTCCAGGCGTGCATTGCATCGCTAATGCCGTCGCTAATGGCTTAATGGGCTCTTCGAAAGTCCCAGCCCCTATAGGGCTGGAGGGAAATGCTTTTGAATACCAGTGAAATTACTGTCACGGACGATGTGACAAGCCTTAAGAGAGAAGCGATTACAGCCTTTTTAGGAAAAGGGTTTTCCTTCTTTATTTTTTGGTTGTTAGCTTTGGAAAGTAAACGCGTAAATAGCTAGTTCTGTTGGGAGAAGCTGGGAACTTCCTCCAGTCACGGCCGTTACCTTTGAACGCCGATGGAGGCGTTCGGTGGCGTGCAACTAACAAGATAATCTGTGCTGGGCACTCGTGCTCTTGATTTCAGGTGTAATTTTCAGTGATTTCAAGATGAAGTAATCCCATTTTACCGGCTCCACGTCTGAGGTCCGAACAAGGTTGCTATAGATGCATGTGTGCGGTATACTTGTTTTACAGCGAAAGCTGGTAATCATGACATCAAAACTCGTGTCACGCGTGACACCGCAGTTGTCCGCCGCCGCCGCCAGTGGTGTCCGTAACTACTTTTGCAAACTATAGGAAAAACTTTGTACGAACGATGCAGTGGGGCTCGAACTCGTGTCTGCAGCGTGCGAGCCAAGAATACTACCACTGAGCCACGCCGGTGCTCAGGACTGATTAGTTCGTAAACTTGCCTTATAGGCAGGCTTGATGTCGAGAAAGAAATTGCGTTAATATGAGTAATAAAGGGTTTTAAAACAGCAAAAGAACAACGAGGTGTCACACAATGTGAATAGCGTAACGAGGGGGTCGTCCAATGCTCCAACCCATTACAAAAGCTTGTTTTTGATCACCTATTGGCTGTTGGCGCCTACCCACTTCAGGCATGATTCCTCATCATCGTCAGCCACTACATGAACAACATTCACAAAATTCCTTGTAAGTGTTGAGCGAATGCAACGCTTCTCAGAAGAATGACGAAAAATAGCATAGCGAATGCTGTTCTACTATTGATAGATTATTATTATTATTATTATTATTATTATTATTATTATTATTATTATTATTATTATTATTATTATTATTATTATTATTATTATTATTATTATTATTATTATTATTATTATTATTATTATTATTATTATTATTATTATCGTAGTAGGTACCCAGCGAGTGTGCTTGCAGCAGTTACCCAATGGCTGTATAGAAAGGGCTCTGGAAGGCCGCTCTTCTAGCTTTCGCTGACTGTGCTGCGCCTTCCGTGCAGGCCTGACGTTTTTTCGTCCCAGTTACTGACTGTTTTTTTGTTCTTTGCTTTATGGTAGCCAAACCAGTTGCCTGCCTTGAACGTGTGTAGCCCTTGCTTTAATTGAAAAAAATGGTGAAGACACCCACGTGACGAGTGCCATTTTCATGACGGGCTACTGTGCGCGTCTGAAGCACTGCATGGCTCCAGAGACAGACAAGTTATTCTAGCGCATGTCTTTGTCGCCATTCTAGCTGACAGGGATTTACTCATTACGTCGATTTTTTTTGGGGGGGGGGAAGAGGGGTTCGTTGCCTGAAAGGGCATGGGTGGGGGAGGGATGATGGTAATTGTCTGAGTGCATATCTGTAAGAGAAGATGGTGTGGAATGATTCTTGGGGGGATGTCAGTATCCACCGGCAATTTTTGAGGTTGGGGGGGGGGGAGGGGTATAGGTCTTTGTTAGCTCGTTTCCGCGTTCTGAAATCTGATTACCGATAAGTGTGTGCAGCGCACTAGATAACTCTGGGCGCAAACATTTGCCGACTTCAGCGAACAGATACAACTTCAGTATGTTTTAGTGAGATTCCATGGTATAATGCAGGCGGAATATTTGGGGGTGGTTACTATTACTTGCCAAAGGTTTCAAAGCCACTTCGTGAAAGCAATATGCGTTGACAATTTCTGCCTCTCTACTGAACGCTCGATCCTGTAATACACGGGTTCTATTAGTTCTATAGCGTATACCACATGTATATGAGAATGAGTAACACGCTTTCTGATTTCGGCTTTGAAGGATCCAAAATTTGATTCGCTGTCAGTTACGACACTCAACTAGCAGGACCAGTTTCTCGCAAGGCAATCAAGAAACAAGAAAGAATCGGTCGACTCTATTTCTTTCCCCTGTATGACTCAACACCGTAGCTCTTCAAAATTAGAAATATGAACATTTCTGGATATTCCCAGAGATGTTAGTTAGCCTGATTCTGAGTTTATTAAAGATGCATGTTAACTATATTCTGGAAAGCCATGAGATGCATAACTAATCGAAAACAGAGCTAATATGCGCCTTGAGTTATATGTGTGAGAGTCGTATATATCTGTGGCAAAAGAGAGTCAAATGACCTTTCTTTTAACGAGATAGCGTTAAAGAGCTCGTGTCGCCAAAAACCCGTCGCCGGCGTAGCTGTGAGTAAAAAATCGTCTGTGCGTCTGTGACCGAAAAATCAAGTTACCGAGATAGCCGCAGGAGGCCGCTACCTGTCCACGCGTGCCTCAAACTCACTTTTTAAGGAAAAAAAAATAAATATAGTTTTTGGTCCATTAGGTATTACGGCTTGGTGGCGCTAGCCACCGCCCAATCTAAAGGGTACAGCCATATCCATCCATCCATCCATCCATGCGCGCGCGATCGCACTGAAAAGCCGGGCATTCGAAGAAGCAGGCACTGCGCCGTGTCGCCTGTAGGCAGACAGAAATTAAGTGCCTTCTTCCTTTTCCTCATGAACCACTAACAACATTCGAAGAAAAACAAAGTGCTCAAGTTCACGAGGTGCGGTAGTTTCTTTGCCCTGCCCTTCCTCCCTGCTTTTTTTTTTCTTGAAATTCAGCTGGCGTACCCGAAACTCACTTTTAGTTGAACGTCTTTTCGTAACGCTGATCACCTCTAAAAAAACGAATTATATTCTCTTGCGCAGGGCACCTTCCTTATCACCCAAGAGGCAGCGCGGGAAATGATGGCGGACGACAACACGTCGAAAAAGCAGGACCGGTCGATCGTGAACATCTCGACGATTCTGGGCAGCACGGGGTTCCCCAAGATGTCTTGCTACGTGGCCGCCAAATCCGGTGTCATCGGCTTCACCAAGTCAGCCGCCCTGGAGCTCGCCCCTTACGCGATCCGGTGCAACACGGTCCTTCCGGGCGTGACGGACACGCCGCTGCTGTCTCCGCTGGACGAAGAGACGGTGCAGAAGCTCATCCGTCGCTCGGCCATGCGACGCGAAGGAAAGCCCGAGGACATCGCGAGTGTTTGCGTCTTCCTCGCGTCGCCGAAGAGCTCGTACGTTACGGGCGCCGCCATCGAAGTCACCGGAGGTCTTTCCGCATGACAGTCCAGTTGTACTGTCAGCTGAACTCATGGACGTATACCGCAGGCTACATCAACGTTTATATGTTCTATAGAAACGTTGGGCTACATGGTGGATTCAATCACGCAAGGTTATTTTATGTGTGCGAGAAGCCCCTTAATGGAAACGAGGATAAGTTCTATTTATCTTGCCGTTAAAGAGTGAAGTTGGGACAGATGAGAAAAAAAACGTATACTATAACGTGGCACAGAAGAGAGCGAGAACATGGCTGCTTGAACTTCAGTTTTCGTTGTAAACTCACCGACAAAACTGATGGCAGAACACAGATGATTCTATGTTCTTCATTTACCTCGTTTTTTGTTGTTTTTTTAGCCCTGTAATGCGCATTTGTCTTGAAGAGAGAAGAAAGGTGGGAGGGGTGTTACATGGCTCATCATGTCCCCCTCGTATATTCTCCCCCTTTTGGGGTGAAGCTTCTTAAGGCATGGGCTGTGCGTCCCCTGTATGTAGCCACCTCTCGTTCAGTCCTTGCAGTGTTCACTAGATGGCGTTACCATCCTCTGTATGTAACTACCTCTGGTTTAGTTCTTGCAGTGTTCACTAGATGACAGTACTTGAAGCTGAAAAGATGCAAGATGTTATAAACTAGACGGTGGTACTTGTAGTTGATGAGGAAAGATGCGAGATGTTATAAAAATAGAAATGATGTCACATATGGTGCTTGTCATTGGTGGAAGGCAATCGTTCGATTTAGTACAGCGACGTACGCAAGGGGAAGCATTGTAATAAAATCGACTAGGGTGCCTCGATGCGAGCGCCCTCCTAGGGTGAGGACAACCAAGTCGTCTGCTAGCGCAACCGCCACTTTCTTGCATCCGCCGGTCGCGGGGAGCGCTTCGATAGCGGTGGCTCCTGCTTGCAGTAGGCGCTTGCATTCTGCTTTAGCTTCAATATTCATTCCTTTGCCAGAGTAGATGATAAGCGAGAGTGAACATTCAGTGACGCGTCCGCTAGTTCAAGAGGATTAGCGAAGGTATAGAGAATACTATTCTTTCTGTTATAATAAGAGTTGACAACAGTGGGCAACTGCTCGTCTTCGTAGTCGCACCGTCGCCGCGAGCTTTCTGTCGTCGCGCTCACATAGCGGAAAGTAAGAGAAATACGCTAAAGTAGATAGCTGCTGTGTATATAAGTACGAATGCCCGGATCCTTACTAAAATTGTCACAATTACGCGCCGCCTACACGATTACATGGTGGCAAACTGTGTCATGCACTTGGTAATGAAAACAAAGACACGTGATGGAGTACAATCATTTAATACCGTTGCGCAAAATATATTATGAACAAGATGATTATGAACTATGTGCTTATTTCCGCCGAGTTTTTTTTTCATGCGTATGTGCATATAGGATACAAAAAGCCCTGCTGTTAAGGTAGACTAACACACAAGTTTTGCTTCCGTGACCTCCGGCATGTGTGGATGGTTTCTGACGTAAATGTATGCGTATAGCCTCAGTCTTGTGTAGGTGGCTGCCAGCATCTTGCCTATTCATTCCTTATGTTCTGCGCAAGTACTCAGGCATGGACGGTCTACCTTTACAAGGTATTCTGTCGGAGAGCGTATAGTGGCGACTTCATCGTGTGTACATTGTTTGTACATCACGCAATAACGCCAATGAACTGTTCTTCATAGTTCTTCAGAGGCGGATCACTTCCCTGCTCGGATAAATCAAGTTTCGTCCATCACTGACATACTCCTTGAGAACTGTCAAAGAAGCATATTCATTGCTGGCTGCACCAAGGAGGGCGTCCTTGCACTGGGAACAGGATACGGATTTCAAAACGCTTTTCAGGATGTAGCGTCCAAGATAGTACAAAATGCAGCATTCCGTTGCCGTCAGCTCCTCAATGAACGAAATCTCGGAGTCGTCTATTTCTTCATACAAATTTTCTGAGTGCTGCTTCTTCGCTTGAGAAAAAAGTTCGACGAGGTACTCTCGATCATCAAGGTCATAGCTTGTTGTCCGTGGTGTATGTAGAAATTGGCTCACGCTCACGAGCCCCAGAGTACATTTCAAATCATATGCTGTTGGCACTGGCTTCATTAGGCGCACAACAGAAAATAGATTTTCGAGGCAGTCTTGAAGTAACCTGCTCGTTAGAAAAAAAAAACTCGTAGCCTCCATTGCTCAGAAAGACTTCTTGAAGGCGAAGAACAACTGTCGTGGAAATGAGATAAGCCCGGCTTGGGATGGTTTCCGCTGAGCTGTGGCGACAATCTTCATTCCTTTGATTGTCTCTGCTGCAAGGCGCAGGGTGTTCAGAGCAGCAGAATACTTGTCCACATTTCGGTGGCTTATAGCTAAAATGGGATGGCGTGACGACATCAAAGAGTACCACTTCGACACTAAGTCCATGAACCACGCTGTCGTTTCGGCAGCTGGGTCAAACAGCCCTTCCTTTACCAGAAATATAACAGCTGGTGCGGTTTCTCTGAAAAATTGGAGAGCTACTCCAACCTTCATTTTTGTGAAGTGACCGTAGCTCACATGAACCTCGGACAGGGCAGGTGCGACCTTAAGCTCTCTCTCTCTCTGCATCGTAGTCCTCTACCGCCTGCACGTGCTCTAGTTTCACGTATTGTAACGGGAGCTTGTTGTCACGCACGGTGACATCACTCAGTGTGAAGACTTTGGAGCTTAAAAGTTGCCCTCTCAGGTTCTTTAACACATGGGCTGCGTGAGCAGTAAAAAAAAAGCTCTTTGCCTCCCAAACATGGATGTTGTACTGAGCCGACGGTAGTGGAATTTCTGTGCCTTGAAAACCCAAACTCTCGCCACATTGCTCGATTTGCTGAGCCCATGTCACATGTGACTGCTCCGACTCCGAGAGAAATCTGGCTACAACGCTGGACGATGTCGAGCACATGGTATTTGAGCAAGGCGCCATCCATGTATCGTCCAGCAAATTCATATCTGATCGCCTGCTTCCACCGCTGTTTAATTCCGCCCAACATGAACACCAAAGCGTGATTAGCGGGTTCCTCTGGCTTTGAAGGAAGTGTGATACCTCTAAGGAGAATGTGTTGAGCTCGGTCCAATTCAAAGACTGTAGCTATTTCCATGTCGTAGAGAAACAGCACGCAGTAGTTCTGCACGTTTTCCATGGTTTCGTCGGCCATGCACTTCATCACATCAAAAACTTCTTGAAGAATCCCCGAAGGGAATTTCAATCCCTGGATCCTCCGCGCCAACTTCCGCTAGATGGGAGGGGGTAACCCAACTTCCTCGGGGTCTCGTACCCGGTCGTTCCGCAAGCGAATTTAATTTGCAAACCTTGTTTAACACTCTCCACAGACCAAGTGTAACCCATGGGTACTGTTTTTAGAAAGAGCACAAACCCGATCTGCATTCAAAAATCGTATATTTCTTTCGAAATTCTCAGCCTTATATACTTTCAAGCTTATGGACTTGCTTTCTGAGGTTTTGGATAGTGTTCATAGTGATGCTGTGATGTTTTCGAAGCGTGGCGTATTTTCTTTCTATGTCTGCCAGCTGCTTTTTTCAGCTGAGCATAGTCTCTTTGTGTGGGAGTTTCATCAGTCGAGTTTACTATGCTGACGTTCAAAGCTTCGACACCTTGGTTGTTGACTTCCCTGTTGTCCATTGACGTTTCTTGTGACACCTTTTCAGATGATCCAGGAAGCATTTCCACTACGTCTGATGCGGTGTGACGTACATCGGCAGGGTCGCTCACCTCTTTGTGGTTTAACCTGGGCACAGGCAGTGCTCTTTCCATCGGTGGCTTTAGCTTCCTCGGAGCAACTGGATGCAGAAAAATGTACAGACCAATTGTGACATCAAGCACCAGGTTCAGGGAAAACGCTAGGTTTTAGGAATTCAAAATGAAGAAGAGAGAGAAGGAGAGGGAGTGCGAAGTATATGGTGAAAAATGCAGGGGGGGGGGGGGAATGACAGCAGCCACGCTTTTCAGCCTGAGTAGGTCGTTATAGGTGCGTTTTTGAGAAAGCTTAACGCTATAAATAGTAGTATAAAAGTTCCTTGCTCGCGGCTGGTCTGTAGATGGCACGTGGTTCACATGTGCAGCTCGCACGTGTACGTAGAAATATAAGTGCGTAAGGATGAAAGGTGGGGGGTTGGAAGTTTTCTGGGAAAAAACCATTTGCGGAAAAAGTGACGCAAGTATGAGGGAGGACGCGCAGAAAGAGTGATTGCTAAAAAAGTATAGATAAAAATAAAAAGGAAATAATTATAGGAACAATAATACTAATAAAGGTAAAACAGAGATTGGAACGGAAACAAGACAATGGTGAAATATATCATGATTTCAACGAGGTGACACAACTATTAGTATTTTGTACGGCTCTGGTTTCAGTAGCAGTGCTATGAAAATGTTATATATATATATATATATATATATATATATATATATATAGATATATATATATATATATATATATATATATATATATATATATATATATATATATATATATATATATATATATATATATATATATAATGTGTTTTAGAGCGCCCGCCATTACTTTGGTAAAGCAGGTGAGCCCTCATTCTGAATTAGACACTGCACACGGTGGAAAGCGTCTACCTTTGAATGGGAAAAGCGTTGGTACAGCATTTGGCTTCAGCTTCTTCCATCCATCTGCCCGCTTTTGTTCAAAACAGCATTCTTCAAAGTGAGCCTGTACGGAAAATTGACGTTGTTAACATACGTGATTTGTTCCTATACGAGCAATTAAAACAAAGTACGGCTAATCAATGAAATCGAACAAACTGCACGAATACGGGACACAGAGGTGCAATGCTCCTAAATTATGTCACCTACTTCCGTTAAAGATAAGATAAGCTAGAAGAACTGTCAAGATAGCATTATAACATTTCTGCACGACAGAACGTATAAAATACCGTTATAAACAATACTGCGAAACACAAGCATAGCGCTTCACGTGTTTCGTGCTCTCAGATTTACTCCTCACACTGCTATGTAGGCGCAAAGATAGGTAATGAACAATTTCGTTAAAGTAAGCGATGCACCTTAGACAGCTACAGCCTTCGTGGTTCAAAAAGATTGATCGTATTTCCCAAGCCTGTGCCTTAGTTCACTATATGAAGTGAAAAAAAAAAAGGAGCTGTGAATGCACCGGAGGTTCCATATGTTGGTCCCCGCTGTAAGGGGCTACGTTTCCATCAATCTGAACACATAATATATCAAGGCCGCGTCTTAGAAAGAGTGGTGCCGAGACGCTGGCATAAGGATTTCACACGGCTACGAATCAGGTACTCACATTGCATATACAGGTATGGATCTTCGGCTGCCACTTGTCCCGCTTGATTTTAGTGGTCCATAGGAGCCGTTTTTTAGGGGTCTCTGGGAAAGGAAAACATTCTGCAGCCATTTTTAGTGCTGTTACCGCATTGCGGAACGCAGCACCCAGTCATTCTGCGCAAAGACGGCGTGAAGAGTGGAGATTTCCATGTCGGCGCGAGCGAAAAGCAAGGAAAATCGGGACACTCATTTCGTTATATTTTCTAACTGTGTATGTGTTGATAGTTATTGAGACATTTGTAAAGTTAAACTGCGCTTAAGGAGAGTAGAAGTGGCTGCAGGACAAACGCAGACTAACAACTGATCTGTTAAATCTACACAAATTTGCCGCCTGGACTAATGCGAGTGTTCAATAAAACCGTCGCGCCACGCGCAGGCGACCACGTTTGAACATTGCCGCGTTTTCCTGCTTCACGAGACGCGAGCATGGCGGGAAATAAATGTCCCTGCAGGAAAGTTTCAAACGAAGGGGACTGAAAAATATCTGGCGCAGTCACAAACTCTTCAGTCGACCTTATACACGTGGCTCGGAACAAGCTATATTTTTTTTTACAGGAAAGTTGATCCAAGCACATTTGGACGTGTGAATTCGCCACTGCGAGTCAACTTTTCAGTTGCGAGCCGTTGGTAACAACAACTACAAAAAATGAAGCAAATGAAGGATGCAGGCCAATTGAGACACTATTAGAATTTCACCATGAAAATTACACTTGAGTCGCCCGATACCAAAAAAATAAATCAAAGTTTTATTGGAAACAAGATATACCAATTCTAAGAGACAAAAAAAGATCATTAAGCCATGCCCGGATGTATGGATCGAACGAAAACGATGTAGAATATGCTAGCCGTTTGTTTCAGATTCTTCAGCTCCAATAGCAATCAGAATGCAGTAACGTTTATTTATTCGGAACATGGCCTTTAATCTTATTGTACCGTAGCCTGGGCTGTTAGACCATGACGTAAAGCATTTAGCTATTGCGCAGCTTGAACTGCTGTGCCCGAGCAACAGTAGGCAGATGTCGAGTATGCACGTGGTCCCACAGTGTCTGAGAGGATATTCTTAGTCTGCGACCATTGGACCGCTTTCTCGCAAAGGTAGGATACGAGCGTACCACGTTTTCAAAAAGCAAAGCTGGTATAAATACGCAGACGATGCTGCGAATATCCTGCCTCCACCCCTAACCCTGCCTGTATACCTCCAAGAGGGCCTATATATGACGAAGTCTTCCAATAATCTAATCACCTTCCATAATATGACATTCTTCTACCATCTGTCCTTGGACAATGCCACTTGCATGAGGCACGCTGCAGCTTCTATTCTGACAAAGACGTAAATCATGGGGGTGAGTGCGGCCCTGACCCCCCTGTGTTTAGGCTGAGGGGAGGGGGTGCTCTTGCAAGTGTCCCCCCACCAGCCTCTAGATAAAAAGCAGCTATTTTACGTCTCGAAATACCTTGTAGAACACGAGCTTTCTGAAATGTTGTGGGTTACTTCTAGCATGCTTCAAATATTCTATATGCTTGGCTTTAAAATGCAAATCCCTACAGTTATTAATGTCGGTGGTTGGGTGGATGCCACGGACGATGAAGTACGAATTCAATTGGTTGGGTTATAATTCTGATATATATATATATATATATATATATATATATATATATATATATATATATATATATATATATATATATATATATTATATATAAGATCACCGGTGAACATAAGAAAACGATAACCAAAAAGCCATCATAACACAATAAAATGATGACAATAAGATAACCAAAAAGCTATCACAAATAACTTGGATAAGTATGGAGGGACCACTCTTTCAAGAAGAAAGCAGGAAAAAGAAAACAATGGATGGATTCGACATTCACCTCATTTAGATTTCCCGGGCAGAGACGTAGTTCTCCCTTTTTTCACGCGAAGCCTAAGGCAAAGTTAAACTCATGTAACCGTTAAAAAAGTAAATATAATATAAAAGTTTCATATTCGTTCAAATTGGTGAAAAACAACAACAAACAAGCCATTCAAAGACAGTACACAAACATATGACGTCTCACCTTCTCATTTCTGTGTTGCCTTTTGCTTCATTTCTACCACGCCGCGTCAGCGATCATCTGGGCTAGCTGCAGGAACCGCTGAAGCAAAGTCGAAGAGTGCAAACTTATCACACTTCGAGCGTTTCGTCGACCATTAGCTAGGCGCTTGCACACCGTTCTGTGCCTGATACGTGTTTGCACAGCTGTGCTTTATGTCGCTTTAATCGAACGATAACCACTTTGCCACCTGTGCAAGTGAGCCCGTGCTTCGCGCCAGTCGTGGTTTCAGGATCGCCGGTAGTACACTCGTTTGCTACTCCCTGTGATGGCTGGCATCCAGCAACTGGCAGGACGCCTGGCCCTGGTCACAGGCGGCGGCAGCGGCATCGGTCGCGCTGTGTGCAAGGCCTTGTCAAACGAAGGAGCGCGCGTTGTAGCTGCCGACATAAACAAGGAAGGGGCGGCGACTACGGTCAGCGACTTGCCAGGTAGGCACTACAGGGAAAAGTAACCATTCCCTGACATTTTTTCCCTGTAGTGACGTATCTTTTGTTGCTCGTTCGTATTACTCGCCAAGTCATGATAGTGTTTTTGCGTGACGCTAGAGGAAAACTTCCCATTGGTATAGGGAGATTTTAAGATAAAGCCTGGCGTTGCATGTAGAAAAAAAAAAGCAAACAAAACACGTATATTTATTGCAAGGGTGTAATGGGTGCGACAATCGTGGCATTTTGTTTCGCAACGATAGTATCTTGTAAATGACCATATCCGAGCTACATATTCAAAGGATATCTAACATTTCCGAATAGCCGAAACATTCTCGTAAGTTTTAATTTTTGACATTGCACATCTCAAGTTTTGCATAGTTGAGATTACTACAGGTACCGTGATGGAATGAAAACCAAACGAAAATGTTTTGGCAGTTGAGCGTGGCAAATAGCTAGAGTATCTCTGATTTTAGATCTGTGTTTGCATTTAGAGATTGACAGTCAGTATTTCGGTGTTGGAAGAAGTCACAATGCCAAACCATATTTGCCCTACATCGAAGTTTGGAAGCTAATGTTTGTAGTCAACAGTGATGCATAGGAAGAAAATATGTATTAACCTCGTTGCTAAGAGCTGCATTTTTGCCAGTATGAGTAGCAGATTTAGTTTGGCATGATACGATGTCATGTACAGTGCTCACTAAGTGAAACGCAATGCTGCCAGCGTCTTTTATTTACGGCACCGTTGAGCACTGTACACAGTACTCTGTTAACCTGTTGGGTAACTCAATGTGGTAGTTTTATTTGTTTGGGAGGTGTCTCATCAGTTTTGCAATAGCTCACATACTTTTATAAGGCCACATACCATTAATGGCTGTATCATTACATCATACCATTACTGGCTGTTCAGGTAACATCAACGCACCTCTCTTGTTGCCTTACTGCTACGTTGTTCAACCTCACAAACTTCTATGGCACTGCCAAGTTCTTGAAATAGTTGACATTTTATCAGTGCTTGTGAGAGTGGCCACTCTCGTAAAGTGACTCGAAATGCCTCCTTTTGCTTACAGGCTCCCATGAACACCGTGCTCTACAAGTGGATGTTGGAAGCTCAGAATCTGTGTCGTCGATGTTTGCTGAAATCAAAAAGACATACTCCGCCCCTGTGAGCATTGTAGTCAACTGTGCTGGTATTGTGCGAGACACCTTCCTTATGGACATGACTGAGGAAGCATTCGATGAAGTCATGAAGATAAACCTAAAGGTAATACTGAACTCCACAGCCGTACAAGCCATTGCGAAGACACCTGTAGTCTCATAAAGGAGACCAAACGAGTCTGTTACTTCTTACTGTGTGTCACTTTATATCCCCGAAAATCAAATTGAAGCTGAAAAGATGCTCAAGTGCATGTAAGTGCATTTTCTATGGTGTCAGATTCATAAACCTTCAAATAAGGTTTGAATGTTTGAAAAACAATCTCATTGCCCCTTACACAAACTTTATGCTGGAAATAAAGCGAGAAATGCAGCAGCAAGCTGTAATGCTAACGTCGTCCTGCTCCACTCACTAGAGGCGACTTGCAGAAAATGCCCAAGTAAAATAGATGAGAGTAGGGCTGAAGGTTAATGCGTTGGTGTGCCACGTTTTTTTTTTTTCATTGGTGGCCTAGAAAAGAGTCCACATTCATAATTAGCAATGAGTCTCTAAAGTCTTTCCAAGAGTATGTTCACCGAGGCTAATTTGTCATTTGGGTGACCCAGAACTTAGCGGTAATTCACAAATAAAAAGTAGTTTGGACCAGATATATAGCAGGTATCACCAAGTCAGAGTCGCTGGCACTCCAGTTCTGTTTTTAACGTACATGACAGAAACGTGGAGGACAACAATAAACCTTGAGGTGAAGTTTAAAATGTCCCGAAGAGTGATGGAACGAAAAATGATAGGCATAGCATCAAAGGGCAGGGCAGCAACACCAACCAAACAAGGGCAGCTATTGTATTGATTGACATTAAGACTACTAAATGAAACATCGTAGGATCTATATTGTGCTGGCGTGACAAGCAGTGGGGTATCAGATATGGAGTAGGTAAAAAGATTAAAGATATAAGCACAAACAGCGAACTAGGTAGTTACAAAATTGAAGAACTTTGCAAGTGCTATATTGGGTAAACTGGTGCAAGGGATGAGTAAATTGTGATTTTTGGGAGTCTTTCATCCAGCCCCAGTGAAGATAAATAGGCTAATTATAATGCTGTTGATGTCTACAGTAATAATGCAACTTACAACCATTAAAGCGCCTAGAATCCCAGCAGGCCACAAAATGCTTATTGATATGGACTTCGTTATTTTGTGAGTGTACCAAAAAACTAAGTGTTACCTGTCCTTGGTCATCATGGGGACGGCCTGCATTACAGACACTGAAATTAAAACCTTTGATTATAAAGTGCTTTTGAATTAAATGAAATATTCCCAGAGAAGCCGGCGATGTTTCTGCTTTTTTGAGAGAAAATGAGAAAATTTTGAAATATACGTTTGTGCAAAAACTAGAAGTATGGGTTTTTAGAGAAAAATGTCAAATAATAAAAAATGAAATAAAAAGAACATGCAAAACCTTCTGCATGTGGTAAAACAGGTAGTGCGATGGCACCTACACAAAGTGGTTCTAAGAGAGCAAGGAAGAGAAAAGTGAGCCCCGTAACTGTCTGCTTCAGGCAGTGACACCTCAACAGTACCTCACAAGGGATGGGGGTGAGGAGGGATTAAATGAATAGGAATAAAGGTGTAGAGAGAGAGAAAGAGGCGTGAGGTGGTAAGCCGGAGAGTGACGACATATTGAGGGGATAGGAGGGATAGGAGAGATAGAAACACGGTCACAGGAGTCCGACGACGGGGCACCACTTGCGAGAGCTCTTGTCGGCGTCAGGAGGTGGCGTAGAGCAAGTCCAGTCGGTCATAGCTACACTGTCGTTGGAGGTCGGCGTCAGGAGATGACGTAGGGTGAGCCCAGTCTGCAAGAGCTACGATGACGTCGCAAGGGCACAACCGGTCGGCACGAAATCCAGCGAGCGAGTCCGGCACCTACACATAACATACTGATGTTACCTGAACCAGGTGTTAAAATAGACAATGATGTAGGTGTAGGTGTTTTGGACATAGGCATGCACAGTGTTCCCTAATATGGGAGGGGGGCAAAGTGGGATAAGTTTTCCCTCAATAACCAACTCTTGGAGCGCCTTGGAGCTGTATATTTACCCCCCCCCCCCCCACCATGCTTTCTCGTATGCATGTCTATGCTTGTGGACATGTATTTTTCATCTATTCATGCAAAGAAACCTAATGAGAAAAAAAATGTAATTGTTGTTAGTAGTACACCATTCCTGTTCATGAATGGCCCAAGTGGTGCAACTTTTCATTCTGTGCTCTTTCTTCAGGGGACCTACCTTGTGACTCAAGCTGCTGCTCGAGAAATGGTCTCATCCAGTGTGCCAAATGGAGCTATAGTGAACATTTCCAGTATTGTCGGGAAGACTGGGAACATGGGTCAGTGTAACTACGCTGCTTCAAAGGCGGGTGTCGTGGGTTTCACGAAGACAGTTGCCTTGGAACTGGCCAAGCACAATATCCGTTGCAACGCCATCATGCCTGGCTTCATAGAGACGCCTATGGTCGCCAGTGTCCCAGAAAAAGTGCTTGTGAAGATAAAAGAAAGGATTCCTATGGGCCGCTTTGGGAAGCCAGAAGAGCTGGCTGATGCAGTGCTCTTTCTCTGTTCTCCAGCCAGCTCATACGTGACTGGTTCAGTACTCGAAGTCACTGGTGGTTTGTATATGTAGACATTTTGTATGGTGTGGTTATTCGTGGTCAACTTTTTTGGTGGATTATGCACAGGACTATGTGCGATGATGTTATGGCGCCCTTTTATTGTTTGATGAGGAAAGTGATTTCTAAGAGCTTGTACACAGGTGTAAATAGTGCAGGAATGATTGGTGGCCATTATTTGGAAATCTTTTCCCTTGAATTTGACGTGCTGAGGAGCTGCGGAGAACTGCATGTGCTTTGGATTTTTTATTAGTGGCGTGAGTCGTGTAGTCAGCTTGACTGTGAAACTATAAAAATGCCTCTGTCTGTCATGGTAGAGCAGTGGTCATGATGTTGAGATGCTGACTCGAAGGTCGCTGGTTTGATCCCAGCCATGGTGGTTAAATTACGATGGAGGCCAAATGCTGGAGACCAACGTACTGCGCAATGTCAGTGTTCATTAAAGAACACAAGATGCGTAGCTCGTGCTCATAGTAAAGGACACAAAATGACTGAAATTGCAAGCGCCCCCCATGATGGTACCTCCTATAATTATATTGTGGTTTTAAGACATGAAACTTGGTATATAACATGATTACAAAGAAAGCTCTGCGATTTCTTTGCGCAGTCATTTAGTACTCAAATGGCTGTGAAGCTGAGCTAGGGCACTGCTCTGTCTTCCACTGCTTGCAGGCAAGTTGGGCGTGTATGTTCTAGTATTTTCACCAAACATTTGTTTGAATATTGCAAAGATACACCGGCATGATTGCAGTGAACTCTGCAGATTATTCTCATTCAAAAATTTTTGTTGAAAGGCTGCCATCAATTATATGCATAATGTATCAACAAACTTATAACAAAATCTGTTATGTTGTATACTAATGTTCTAAACAGTGACACTTAGAGGAAGGAGCAGTAATTACATTTATTATTTACAAAAAAAAAAACTATAACCCTGCCTCTTTCAGGGGCACTTATTTGTTAACAGTGCCGTCTTTATTTACAGCTTCACAGAGCTGGATAACTTGGGGTAATGCCAACAATACGTTGTTATACTAAAAAAAACAAAAACATCATGGGAGCATGGATTTCACTGCAAAAAAGCGAATATTTGTTGAACTATGCAACTTCTGCACAAACGTCACATGCGCATAAAATGTTATGAACAGTAGACTGTACATATGATAATGTGTACCATTTTTAAGCTTTCTTGTAACATTTTCATGAATTATTGATGTTTTTTTAGGGGACAGCAGAAGCTCTCTGCAGAAGGTGACAGTACAGTACCGGTGAGCTGACTGAGTGAAAAAAGAAAACGCGAAAGAGAGAAAATATAATGTGAGAAGTGTGCAGGCAGTAGTGGACAACGAATCATGAAAAGTAGATAAAACAACACATGGAGCATAGACACAGCTGCCTTTTAAGCTATGCTGTATGCATGTCGTAAAATGAGTAAGATGCAGGTTAAAAAAAGACAACTGTACGAACAAACAATTATACATTTTAGGTCTGTTCATGACTGCGAGGGTTTTATATATTTGTGATAATGCTGTAGAAAGCCTTGCCTGAGCCAGCAGCTATTGGCTCGCCATTTACACGAGCACGGCTGATGACCAAATCACCTTAACATCACAAGTGCTCCCCAATGTACAGTACAATGTTTTCGGAGAGAACTACCTATATCGTCATGTTTTCAAGACTAACATTGCCTGCACCACTGGCTCCTTGCAAATACTTAAGTGTGCATGTTTCAACAATGGGACTACAGGACATTTGTGTCTAGCCACATGTCTGTAGCTTTTTATCTAAGCTCTTTTGGTTGTAGTATCGCATTGCCATGTACTGCAAGTCATCTGTAAGACTCTTTTTCCTCAGTTTGTAATTTTTGTTGAAGTCTGAAAATTTTGCAAAAGTTATTTACTGGAGGATTAACTTCTTTGATGTCTTTTAGTCGAGTATTTCAACCTTTGATATTTGTCAAGTGTCGCAGTGCACAACTTTGTTTATGTAAAATCAAGGGCAAGGTGGTGCTTATGTGGAACAAAAATGGAAATAAAATAGTCATTACACTGCAGTTTTTTACTGATCTTGTATTCTCTCCTGTACCTTAGTTCAAACAAAAGTGATGTTTGGCAGTATCGTATGTACTATTTAACCAATGTTCAAATTAATTGGGGTGGAGATGTTTTGGTATGTCATTCTTTTAAACACATCTACAAAAAGATAGTCATTGAAAGGGAGAATATTTAAAATAGCAGTCACGTTTTTTTGCAAATGCTTGGGTTAAATATCCGCTAGTTCCTCTATGAAGCTTTTCTCGCTGCTTATATGAATTGATATCATTGTGACAGGATTTCTAGTAATAAGACCCATATTATCCTTGCTATATTTTTGTAAACTCAGTATTGTTGCCTTAGCAGCTAGCATGGAGTTTTAGAAAGAGAATACCTCAAGTAGCTCATACAAAATGTGCTTTGTACAGAAGATATGTAGGTGGCATTTTTAAAAATTTTTTAGTGCAAAGAATTTCTTAGTGAATTGCACGCCCTTTGAGTGTCTTTATTAACCTATCTAGGTTCTCTTGTGATCGCCGTTTTAACATGGTGTAGACCAAATTGGTATGGAAGGGCAGGAAAGTTTGGGGAATACGTCTGTCTGGCCATGGCATGAATAACATGAAAATTCTGTTGCAGCATTGTTGAACACTTTCCTCAAGACACTTGTGATAGACAGGTGATAGACTTGCGCCACAGGTGATAGACAATTTATATCTACCCCGGAACGGTGAGGACAGACATTAGTACCTAAAATGTGGGAGTGTTAAGAGAAACTGACCTAGGCAGCTTAAACTTGACAAATGCAAATATGAAAAAGAGGATCCTGGCAGGAATTGAACTCAAGTGTGCTGCATGGAAATCGGGCATACTACCACTGAGCCATAATAGGTCTTGAAAGGACTTTGAAAGAGACACTATGCAGGTGCAAGGTTTGTTGCAGCACTGGCTGTGTAATTATATCATAAAGCCATGAATATTGAATATGTGATATAAACCTACAATGCAGGCATCATGCCAGGTTGTAGGTCGATTGTGGTTCCAGTGTGGACTCCTATTTTATAGTAGTCTAATCAACATTACCTATGTTTTTGTATTATTCAACTGGCTATATTCAAGCATTGCTCAACCCCAGGGTAATACTCTAAAGTAAGTGATGTGTAATTTTCACATCGTCTCTCGGTAAAGTGCGCTTCGTTTCGATAATACTGATATCAGTGCTCAAGGGTGAGTATAGATGTTATGTTAGACCATGATTTATCCAGTGAAGTCACTAGTAGAGGCGAATGTAGTGAGCGCTGCTATTGAGCCCACGATGTAGGCGTTAGCACTGAACTTAAAGTTGATCCACTAACACTTGTCTCATTCAGCATATACTTAATGATTACAGTTCACGTTAACAACATCACACACTAATGCAAGAACAACATTTCGTACTACCACTGCTGGTGCTGGTAGTACACATTTTAGTGGTGGTATCATTAGGTAGCTATGAACTACCTGTTCTCAAATTGGCGTGTTTTCTAGATATGTGAATGCATATATAATGTCTTCATAACTTTACTGAGTACTACATCCATCAACCTTTAGTAATGTTATGCTCACTTTAAAAGTGCCACATAGCAAACTTCATACATGCTTTACATATCATTGACTACCATGTTACGTGGGATTTGCCAAATTTTTACTGCATTTTACCGCAGAGAATGAGTACTACAGGTGTCCAGCATGTATATGGGCAATAAGATAGGAGAGAATGAAGCCCACATTTGCTGTTGTCGAATGCTAGCTAATGTCGATAGCCAGGTCTCACGGAGGCAAGAAATGCACATGTTGAGAGCTGTCACAACAGAGTTAACTGTCTTTTAATTAACGACGACCACACGCAGGTTCGTCTCGTTGCTCAGACAGTTGTCCATCTAGCAGGAAAAAGCAAGGCCGCTGACAGACAGATCGATGACTGCCATCAATTCCTCAACCAAATCACAGCATGTAACTGTGTCTTGAACAAGTTTCTATGTCTTCATTGTAGAAACCTGCCGTGAACAGCGTGAAAGGACATAAAAAAGCTTATTGTCAAAGCATTTTATATATAGTAATAAAGCATTGTAAAACTTCACCACCACCATAATTATTATCATGATAAGTTCATAACGCCGTAATATTTACCACAGGAAGATGGCCACTCCTATTGGTGTCCATCGCACCCTGTCTTGTGCAGTCCGAACCCTTGTTGTGTTTGCATATTTAGCGTATTTTCCGATTTCGTCGCTCCACCCAACACTCTGCCGTCCACAGAAGGGCTTCCCACCTCTTGGTATCCATTCGTCTATTGTAAATGACCATCTCTCCTTTTCATGTGGTCAAATTCTATGGCCCATTTTTCCCATTTTAATGTATACTGAGGCATCTGCTAACCCGTTTTTTTTTTAGGGGCGATACTTTTCTTGGTCCAACATTTTCACGCGTAACCGAGAGAAGAGACGAGGAAAAAAAAAGGAAGACAGTATCTCCCGAACAGTGTAATAGACGGAGCTGTCTCACAGAAGTACATACAAACTGTAGTTGGGTGAGGATAGTATTCTAGATGGCGCTGTACCGCTACTCTCTAATGGGCTGCTGCACGTGTTGTGCCTACATGCACGAGGAAGTAGGACCTCTCTCACAGTCTCCTGGATCGTCACCGTACATGGCGGAACGTTGGCGGGGCGTGGACGAAGCAGAACGGCGGGTGCGGGTGGTGTTGGTGCGGGTCGCCGCAGCGGCTCGTGCTCGTCGCCTTGTTGGTGGGGCATGGACGAAGCGGAGTGGAGCGCCTCGGCGGCTTATCCATGGAGTGCACGCACGGATGAATAGACGGACAAACGAAGCATGCACGGACAGACAGACGAATGGACGTACGGATGGACGCTTTGCCCCACTCATCATCATTGACTCCGTGGAAATGATGTGACTTTTTTGTGACCAAGTCTGTTGTGTACACATTAGTATTAAAGTTATTCATGCCATTCTTGGTTCCATCGCTCGCTGGTTGGTGCCTAACGATTCTTAAAGGGCCAGGAATTGTGATGATTTTATTCGACACACGGCTGCGGTTTCCCTGATGGAAGGGGTGCCCGTACATAAAGAGACACGGTTATAAACACACACACAAACACTCACACCCAAAACACAGAAGCGTTATCTATAGTATCCCTATAGGTGGAGGCAAAAAACGCTTCGCACATCTGTGGGTCGTCAGACGCAAATGAAGAAAACACGTGCGATAAAATCAACCGGAAATTTTCCACTGGGGCTTTCCCCATATGCATGACGTTATATTTAAATGTTCAAATATCGTGTGACAGATATGTGCAGACAATAAACGAAACGCTGTAAAAGTTCACACGTCACTCCAACAAGGACAACCGGCCAAACGATGATAAGCAGTAAGCTGTTTTGTCAAAGTTTGTTGTGGAACAAGCTAACAATAATATATGACTCACCAAAATTCAAACTTTGTCTCTGACGTAGCAACGGAAAATACCTCCCCATAAAAACGACGTCATAGAAAACCCACCGTCGCGTTTCTGGTATACAGTACGTCTTATAGAAAAGTGCATACATTCGTCAGCCTGCCTTTCAAAAGCATGACTTTTAAGTATCGGGAGGATATCTGTTCCGGTGCCAGGCCATTTAGCCGCGAGCCTTCAGATGAGTCACCTCAGTGGGCCTCCCCCTATTTTGGTGATCACTCATTGTCATGACCTGATCCATTGCCCACTGACAATGGTTCGATAGATTGAATTGTATTGGATCTAAAGGTCAAGTTTAAAGCAACTTCGCTATGCTTTGAGCTTGGCCTATTCCATCATACGGGAGACCAAAATGGCGGACGAGACGGTGATGTCGCGAGCGTTTACGTCAGCGTCGAAGAGCGTGAAGACGCGTTCATTGGTTTTATGACTACTGAGAGACTGAACTGCGTCACAGTTTTATCACCATGTGACAGCTTCGAAGCATGGCTACATGGCGCCGCCTGCGTCGCTGGAATGACCGAATACACCTTTTCACAGAAAAAAAAAAGGCCACCATGCTGGGCTGCGCGCGGGAGTGGAAAGGCTCAAGTGACAGCTTCGGCAGGGCATTTAAGGGGGGCTCACGCAAATTTGCGCAGGCCGGAAAAGTCTATGGCGGCACCCAGGGAGCTGTTTATTAAAAAAAATGTCTGTAGGTCCGATCTTGATCAATATATTTAAGATCACGTGGATTTGCCTTTTGTATGGTGTTCGGCTGCTGAGGCCAAGTGCGTTGTGAACGTGGCACTCGCATTCATATGGAGGCGAAACAACAGATGTCCGCGCACTGTCTGCCCTATCTAAATGATGACACTGTGCGATGCCAGTGCCCGGCGAATAATCCTATTTCATAGAAATTACCCGAAGGGCTCCACTACTGTACAACCCAGCATCTTTCGTAAACTAGGTGAGTTGCTTTGTGACGTTTCAGTGGCTGCCAAGTCAGGCGTCATATGGATCGAACGTGCCGATACTGCCGCACGGACAGCTCTTGAAGGTACACGAGAAGAAGCCATACCCCTTTCGCGGACCGATGCTGCCGATTATCTTCGACGACTTGCGCGTGAAATCACGTTTTCACTATGGTGCTCACCAAGCAACGAGACGAATCGTCAACATCACCTGTCCTCTTTGATGGCTCTCCGCATGCCCGCTAGGCTCGACCGAAGAGAAGTCAACCTTGTTCATCGCTTATGGCTAAGGGTAGCATTTACAAAGTCTTACTCATTTATCATAGGAATGGCCGACAACGCTCTCTGCGATTCCTGTCGTAGCGAAGAGATGTTACACCATATCCTGTGCGACTGTCCGTTGTATGACATCCAGAGACAGTCACTGGCGTCCGTTCTTGCGCGCATCGACAAGAACAAATGTCTGTGGACACTTTTCTTTCAAGTTCCCGACAGAATACATTGCAACCGACGTCGACAAAAGCACTGTTGAGATTCCTACGTGACATGGACTTGAACAAGCGGCTGTAACAGCAATGTCACACACCACGTAAAACAAGACTGGACTATGACAGAGTGTGCGCGCGTGTTGATGTGCTGTGTTTATCTCTCTTCCCTCTCTCCTGTCTATCTTTCATCTCCCCATCCCCCTCCCATGCGCAGAGTAGCAAACCGGCTGCCTATAGACTGGTTATCCTCCCTGGCGTTCTTTTCCTCCTATTTCCCTTCCTTGGGACGTTGAATTATACGAGTCCATCCATCCATCCATCCATCCATCCATCCATCCATGCATCCATCCATCCATCCATCCATCCATCCATCCATCCATCCATCAATCAATTCGTCCGTCTATCCATCCATTTGTCCGTGCGTCCATCCATTCATCCATGAAAACCAATTACTTCTTGCCGCCAGCTCAGTAATCTCAAGTGAACGTCTCCCTGTGGCTTCAGTAATACAATGTAACCATTCTGCAGATACAGCCTTCTGTCAACACGGTAAATAAGAAAGAGCATTATGAATCGCAACCAAATGAATTTAGTACTCCGGTAAACCCTCTGGTGTTACGTTAATCTGTCACGTGATTGACTGCTATCAGTTCACAAGCATATTTATGAGTTTCTACCCAGTTAAGGGTGCACGCTCATCAAGTGCCCATTTCAAAATGTATTAAAATATAGTTTCAACCAGCTCAAAGGGGAGATCGTGCTCAAGATCATGAACTCGGTGGGGATGCAAGAGGAACTCGAGACGAACATTAATCAATGCGTCGACATTCGACGCCTATATAATCTTTGAACCAATTGAGTGAACATTTCTTCTACACGCCCAAATTGAGTGTTTCTCGCTGTTATATGGGCCCTGCAGCACTTTTCCAAGCAATCGTTTAATGGCTTTAGCTTATTGCCTCGCAAACTGACTGGCATAAACAAACAAAAAATAGAATTCGTCAAGTGCGAGCCAGGGGCGGAACCAGCCACTCATTTCAGGGGGGGGGGGGGGTCAATCGCGAACCTAAAAGCAGAGAGGGGGCGTGGTCATGTTTTTCTTTTTTACTATAGCAGAAAAAAATCTTTCGCAGCATAAATACTGTTATTGTGTGCTCACAATGATTTCACTCATTTATCCTTATTGGTGATAGGATGGAGACTGCGAGCACTGAATCGAGGTGGGGAGTGCTGACAGATGGTTTGAGAGAGAGATCGCCCCTACTAACCCCCCCCCCCCCCCTCTGGATCCGCCCCTCTTGCGAGCGGAGTTACAGAGATTGGTCGCATGCTTCAAGTGCTTTCTCTTTTTTATAAGGATGAAGAGGGGGATCAAAAATATGTCCCCGTCAGCGTGCGTCATGACCTTTAGCTCTTATTTTTTGTGGGTAACGCGCGGCTTACTTCCTGGGGGATCGACAGCATGCGGCAGGGACGTCGCGGAATTCCGCGGTGGCCACGGTGCGCAGCTCCCGATGATGAAATCAGCCAATGGCCGTTGACTTTGGGTTCACGGCGTGGTCATTTGGGTTATTGGCATCGTTTGTAGCGAGGTGACAGAACAATGTCTAGCTGACTTTATAAATTATTCGTAAATTCCCGGCCGCCTGCTGCGCTGTAATCTCTGGCTGACGTGTTCTCAGGAGCCTCGACTACTATTGGACAATTACTGACCATGCTGAAAAAGTGTTGCAGGGCGCCTTCGAACTGTTTCAATGACAACGACCCCAACGACACCAATTTCAGCGTTCTTCTTCCCTTCGTTGTTTACTGTTCTTCAATAACGACATGTAATCGATGTCCTATTGCTATAGGCTCAGCGCACTAAAGGTGGTAGAAGTAATTAGGCCTTCTTTTCTCGGATCTGGTTTTGTCCAGGCAAAATCCGCTTCTGCTGTCGTCTCACGACTACGTAGAACGTATCTTTTGATTCGAATCTAAAGCGAGGCTATGCCACAACGAATTCACCAGTGATAGAAAGACAGCACAAGATAGACGCGTAGAACTGTGACGAGTGCAGTGCTTTAAAAAAAGCGCGAGATACTAAAAGTAAAAAGACGAGCAGTGCACGCGCGCGAAACGAAAACCGCGGGTGAAGACGACGACGGAACATCGGCCTCTATGCTACATGTTTCAGATGTTTCAGGGGCCAATGACTTGTAAACACGGCAACCCAGAAAGCACCAATGGGAAGCCAACGAGTCTGCCCGAGGAGTGCCAGGGAGTTGCTAAGGGGGTGATCGTTCGGGGAGAAGCACGGTATAGATGCAGTTCGCCAGCGTCATGGTTTGCCTGGCAAAGCTCAAGAGTCGGAGCAGCCTGCATCGCTTGACTTCAACCTTCGGCAGTCTAAAGGGCCAACGGGAAGATACCGCAGTCACCAGGTCACGGTTTGTCCCGAGTGCTTGGCTGTGGTCCCTGGTCCGCGCGTCCGAGAAGACTGCCTGACTTCGTCGGCCCCGTCTTAGGCACCCACCAACTTCATCATGTCTTCCTGCATCTAAACGTCGCCTTGCTCTTCGTCGAATCCCTCCGACAACAGCATCCTCGTATCTGCTCGCCATGTACGTCCCCGACATCTCAGTAGTATATAGCACTCAACGGTGAGACTGTTCGTAGAAGTTTGGACTAGACTTGTCTGTGCGTCTGCTTATACTCACGCGCAGTGATGTCAACTCGGTGATCGGCGATCACTAACTTCATTACTCTTTATTGAGACCTGTTTTAGACCAATCGACGAGCTGCGTGCTGCGTCACATCGCCGATCACCGAGTTGACGTCGCTGCGCGTATAAGGAGGTTGGTCGCGCGCAGAAAAATACTGCGAGCTTTTCCTACGCGTTTTGGGGCCCGTTGACTGGGGGCTCGTTTCGCAGGAAGTCTGGTGTCGGTGGTTGTGAGCGAAAGATAGAGAACGATGCAAATAAAAGAAGTAACGATAAAAAATCCCGGAGCAGAGTGGGTGTCAAACCCTGGTTGTTTGCGTGTCAAGCGGATGCTCTATACCACTCGGCCACACCTCTCCTTGTGAAAATAGGGAAAAGAACTACCTCTGCTTGGAAGTGCAGTGAAAGTAGCTTTCATACTTCACAAACACAGGAGACCTATACATGCTTCACAGTGCAACATGAAATATTGCAGTAATAATGCGTGGTACAAGCGTCCATCGCCAACGGGCGTCAGACTATGTGATTATCATAATGGCTTCGTGGTTGAAAGCCGGTACCCCACTACAAAAGACACACACGTTGGTCCTATTTCCTTAAGGCCGCGTAATGGGTGTATAGCAAATTCAAAAAGGTTTTATGCATTAAGTGTTTGAAATACGCACTAGGAATTAGGTGTTGCTATCACGTTCAACTCCTACAGGCGAAGCTTTAGGGCTCCTAACTTTTGTTATCATCAGTGCGTGCAATGTGTTTCATGTTCGTGTGTTGCCTTGATAAAGTGAGGGAAAAAAGAAAGCAGGTTCACCGTCTTTCTTACGGACGTTGTCAGTGATGCTACGAAGTCCGTCTAATCCCAATAGTCTGGAGAACCTCATCACAAGAACAAATACAAGTACGTCAGGGTTGGCTAAACGTCAGCGCAACGCAGGTGTAATAATTGTAAACACTAAGTAATCGAAAGGCATGTTGGTATAGGATGTCACACACCAAGAGAGGGAGATGTATTTTGCCCGTAAGCGGTATTATTAGAGAAACGCCCCCAGTCCGGGTTTACCGCATGTTCATCTTATTTTGGCACATACCTCAAAAGGAAATGAAGTATGCATGACCCATGAGACCTGTTGCTGTGCGCGATTTCCAACTGTGTTAATATGACATATAGAAGCAGAAATAAAACCAAAATGAAAGAAAGGTGACGCGTATGGGAAGATGACTCGATAGAATGCATTGCTGGGCAAGTTGGTACATTGTCTGAAAATAAAAGCAGAGCGATAAACGGACGCGACACAAAAACAAACAAAAAGGAAAAAAGACGATGATGATGAAAAACATTTATTATAAAAGAGAGAGGTACGGGGCCAAAGCATGACCCCGCTACATGGTCGGCGTCCTTAGTCCGGGACACCGCATGACGAGGCCCCTACTCGCGCCCGTCTCACCAGAGCCCGTTGAGACTCTAGAGATGAGCAGTTGAGGAGGGCAGTCTCCCATGCCTCTCGGGAAGGGGTAGGGGAAGGGTGTAGGTGGGGATTTTTCGGACATGCCCACACCATGTGAAAGATATCACACGTCTCCCCATAGTGTGGGCACTGCCCATCTGTGTTCGCATCGAAATGTTTTAGGATTGCAGGACAGAGTAGAGTACCTGTCTGCAGGTGCCTTAGAGTTCACTCTTCCGTCTTACTCAGCCCCTTTGCAGGAGCCGGGTAAAGGCGGAGAGTGTCGCGATAATAGGTCAGAATTTCTTTGAACCGCAGCAGCGGTGTATTGGCCTCCGAGTCATAAGAGCCAAGGTAAGGAGCCCGGTGGGTAAGCGCTTGGGCGGCCGCGTCAGCGGCCTCATTACCTCGTAAGCCTTGATGGCCAGGAGCCCATACGATGCGTTTCGGGGCTGGATCAGCGAGAGCCAGTTTTAGAATTTGGCTGGCTAGGGGGGATATCTCTCCTACCAAGTAATGAGCACATGCTTTCCGGGAGTCCGTGATGATAACTTTCGAGTTGGGGTCCGCAGCAGCAAGCGCTATCGCGACTTCCTCAGCGCGCTCTGGATTTTGTGCTAGGAACGAGAGCCCATTGACATGCTTTTCCCGGTGAACTGCACAGGCCGTGTAAAATCCCGTGGGCGAAGGCCCTGCTATATCTACGTAGAATACACCAGGTCGGGAGCCGTGTTGCCTCTCAAGCGTCCGAGCCCGCGCCTGTCTTCTGCTTTCGTGCATGTGCTTATCCATGTTACTGGGGAGTGGAGAGACCGAGAGCATATGCCGCCACAGTTCCGGAATACGCTCCGCCTCCTCTGCAGTGCAAGTGTGCTGTATATGTAAGCGGTTCAGCAGGCGGCACCCGGGAGCCGTCTGCACGAGCCGCGTATATTGATTCAAAAGGTGGGCCTCCCGCAACTCCTGGTAGGAGTTGAGCACACCTAACGCCCTCAGTTTGGCGTTGGAAGTGGCCACCGGGAGATCCAGAGCTCGTTTAGTAGCCTTACGAATGATGGCATCTATTCTTTCGTCTTCTTGCTTGTTAGTGCGAAGGTATGGGACGTCGTAGAGAATCCGGCTAGTCACGAAGGCATGGGCGAGCCGAAGCGCGTCCCTGCCCCGCAGACCACCCCGCTTGTTGGAAACGCGGTGCATCATGCGCCCTACCTGTTCGCCTATTCTCTTGAGTTTCGCTCTAGTGGAGTCCGTTCTGAGTCTGTGGTGAATGAACAGGCCCAGAATCCGGAGCTCCTCCACCTCTCTGATGGGAACCCCAGACAGGGAGATGTGTATGGCTGACTTATCTCTTGGCTTCGCTCTAACGTGCAGAAGCTCTGATTTGTTTGGAGCACATTGTAGTCCACAATCGTTGGCATACGCCTCGACTATGGATGCGGCCTGCTGAAGGCGTTCCTGCATTTCACCAAGGCTCCCTTCAGTGGTCCAGATTGTAATATCATCGGCATATACTGCGTGTTGTGTGCCTTCCACCCTGGCCAATTCGCTTGGAAGGCGCATCATAGCAATGTTGAAAAGGAGCGGTGATAACACTGCTCCCTGTGGGGTACCCCGTGTTCCCATAATGTACGGGCCATTGTGGCGCTCGCATTGTAATGGAGGCGGAATGGTATAAAGGCCCGTGTACTGTGTCATGTCAGTGTACGTCAAAGAACACCAGCTGAGATAAATACTACTACTACTACTACTACTACTACTACTACTACTACTACTACTACTACTACTACTACTAATATAATAATAATAATAATAATAATAATAATAATAATCACAATAATAATAATAATAATAATAATAATAATAATAATAATAACAATAATAAATTCTTATAAAATCAGCTCATGCCGCAATATGCCATACAATTTTATAAATTAGCTTTGGCATGTGTGCGCAAACGTGCTAGTGACGCACGCTTTCTACTTTTCTCTCAAATTCTTTCATAATTAGTACCAAGTGACTTTATTATTTCTTTTTGTTATTCTTTTTTTAATCACCTAGAAAACTCTATCGGAATGCTGTAGGAATTCGGCAGGCATGCCGACACCCGCGGCTACTATAACGCCCTGCAGACCTTTTGCAGAATGAGTATACCGATCACCTACTGGGTGGTGAGACAGGAAGTTTGTCACTTGCCTTCACGCATTCATCGTCCCTGATGACTCATGGTCTGAAGAATCGCTGCAGACAGGCCGGAACATTCCGAGGTGCTTTTTTCTTCTACGAAACATTTTGCTTACGTAGTCCCAAAGAGAAGCATGTGTTCAATAGGTGTGCCTCACATAAAGGCGAAAAATACCGGCTGCAGAGAGAGCGATGCTCTTAGCCACGCGATGAGCACGTGTGCCAAATTCACAGCCATCGCAACGAAAAATAAACTGAGAATGTTTATCGGAGGGTGTCGTGAAGTTCATGCACGTTGAATGGGCGGAAATCCACTTGGGAAATTGATGCGCGTAAAGTTCTCCGCGTGATGCTCGTGACATTATACATGCCCTTCAACGGCGCCGACCTTTCCCCGCCCAAGAACTCGGGTTGAGCGCGGGTCACGTTCTGACGTCACTGACGTGGACGGAACAACAGCCTGCGTGTACGCTTGTATAAAGGCGATCGACAATTCTCGGTGCCGAGTTCGTGCTGCGATTCAGGACCGGCGAGAAGCAAGCGGAAAGATGGTGAGTATACACGAAATGAATCCACTGAGGAACGTGGCTACTGTGCGGTAGTTTAGATTTAGTTAGTGTGGTGTAACCATTAGCGTAGTCTATAAACTTGGTCTGCATTCTGGCTTCACATTTCGTACTGCACTCGAAGAGACAGAGTTATTGTACCATACTGATATAACAGGAAGGTATATAACAGCTGTATCTTGCCGGTAGTTAGCTACGGAGCAGAAACCTGGTGACTCGCAAAGAGGGTTCAGCTTAAATTGAGGACGACGCAGCGAGCAATGGAAAGAAAAATGGTAGGTGTAACCTTAAGAGACAAGAAGAGAGCAGAGTGGATTAGGGAACAAACGGGGTTGAGGATATCATAGTTGAAATCAAGAAGTGGAAATGGACATGGGCCGGGCAAGTAGCGCGTAGACAGGATAACCGCTGGTCGTTAAGGGTAACTATAACTGGATTCCCAGAGAAGGCAAGCGAGTTAGGGGGAGACAGAATGTTAGGTGGGCAGATGAGATTAGGAGGTTTGCGGGTATAAATTGGCAGCAGCAAGCACAGGACCGGGTTAACTGGCGGAACACGGGAGAGGCCTTTGTCCTGCCATGAACGTAGTCAGGCTGATTATGATGATGATGATGATGACTGATATAATATGCTTTCTCATGTTATGACTCAGCTCCGCGTGGTGGTCTATTGGTTATGGCTCTCGAGTGCTAACCCGAAGGTCGCGGGATCGAATCCCTGCTGCCACGCCTTGTTAGGACCGGCGCCAGGTCTGACAATGGATCGGCGTTCCTTTTGATGTTCCTTTTGAGTCGCCAAACGGGTGGGCGGCCGGTGTCCGCCATGTATTGTTCCCACCTGGCCGGAGGGTGCGGCGTCCTGCCGCCGCGGCGCCGTGAGCAGTTCGGGAGACCACCGGTGCAGCTTCTTCTTTGGAAGATGACGGCGGCGGCGGCGGCCGGGAATCGTCCCGCTAATTGAACGAGTTGTTCGGCACCCTTTGAAGCTTGTTTACGGCGGCCCTTTCGATGGATGCAGTCATCAACTCCAGACCCCTCGCCCAGCGACACACCTTGACGGGGGGGGAGCCGCGTTCGTGCCACATGGCCGTGCGGTGACCACGCTTCAGTTTTGAACGTTCGCGTGGACCGTGCGTGCTCGTCACCCTCGCGGGTAATGTGTGGTCCGTGATTGGACGGTGCCATCTGTACGCGGTCCCCGATCTAGGGATCTGGGGAGGACAGACCCTTTATAATGAGCCCCCACGGCTCATTCGGTGCTTTTTCGAGTGGAGAGCTCGCCATGTACGAAGAACGCCACTATATATCTAAACTTTCTTATTGACCTCTCTCTAATGTAAATAAACGTCTGTTCTCTGTTTTCCCATATAAGCATTGCTTCTCGCTATAAGGGACGAGTCCGATGGGAGCCAGCTACCAACGACGAGACCCACAGGACCCAGACCACAACAACTGGATGGCAGCGGTGGGATCGAGCTCATCGACCAGGAGGCAATGCTGAGACCTGCTGTCTGGAGGACCTAGAGTCGGACAAAACTGCTTCGTGGCATCTCTGACAACACGGGAAGGAACGCGTCCGAATTCATGACTGCATAGGGTGAGTGCACTGCTTTTCTTTGCTGAGATATCACCAGGCTTTGCGTAGGATTGTAAACAAAGCAGTGATTTTGGTAACGGTTGACGGAAGTATTGATAGTACGTCAAAGTTGTTTAGTTAAAAGAGTTAGCAGCACCAAGGACCGCCATGAATTTGAAGGGACTAAAAAAGCCAGAGTTGTTAGAGTTGGCCCGAGAGCTGGGCCAGGTAATTGCCGAGACGAAAAGAAAGCAGGAGATCATTGACGCCATCGAGAAGATCGGGGCAGATGACGATGAGCTGAGCGAATGCTTGGAGGCTATTACGCAAAGGAAAGAGGAGCAGAGGCTCCGTGAGGAAAAAGAGGAGCAGAGGCTCCGGGAGGAAAAAGAGGAACAGAGACGTCGTGAGGAGAAAGAGGAAAGAGAACGTATCGATCGTATGGAAATGAAACGCCTAGAAATTGAACTAGCAAAGGCTCAATCAATGAACGGAGCTAGCGCAGTGGCACGAGAAAGAGAGCGCCGAATGACAGATTTGATGCCATCCTACGCGGTAGGAGGGGACATGGGTCTTTTCTGGTGCACTTTGAGCGCACGTGCGAGAGGGAAAATTTTGCTAAAAACACGTGGCCCCAGCGCTTGCTTACGCTGCTGCCGTGTGAAGTAGCTGACATTATAGCCCGTATGGGTAAAGAAGACGCAGACGACTATGACAGAGTCAAAGCGAGTCTGCTCAAAAAGTACAGACTGTCAGCGGAGGCGTTCAGGCGAAAATTTCGTGAGATCGAGAAAGCCAAAGACGAGTCATACCCAGAGTTTGCGTACACCTTAAAGGTAAATCTGGAGGAATGGCTTAGAGAGGAGGGTGCGCTTGGCGACGCGGAAAAGACTCTGCAGTGTTTTGCGTTGGAACAATTCTTTCGGCGTCTACCTGAAAACATTAGGTACTGGGTTCAGGATAGACAAGGAGTAGATACTATCACGAGAGCGGCAGAGCTCGCAGAGGAGTACGTAAATCGCCGTGCCCTCGAAGGCAAGGATGTCCCTAGGAGGGAGATTAGTAAATATCGGGCCGACAAGCCTCCGCGATGGACAAAGTCGGGTCGGTATATGCCGAAGGAGGGTTTAGACTCCAAAGGAAGCGGTGATGAGAAAAACAAGAGAAAGGAAGAAGCACCCGAGAAAAGGGCGGAAGGGCAACAGAAAAAGGCGTTCGAGGCCAAGAAGCCGATAGTTTGCTATAACTGCCAACAGACGGGGCATATTTCTTTGGGTTGTAAGAACCCGAAAGTTGTGTTAATGTCACTCTGTAGTAATGACGAAAACATGAAATTGCTAGAACCATACATCCGAGACCTAGTCGTGAATGGCCAACCGTGCCGCGTGCTCCGCGATTCGGCCGCCACTATGGATGTAGTACACCCGTCCTATGTCGAGGAGAGTCAGTTTACAGGAGAATGCGCGTGGATAAGACAAGCAGTAGAGACAAACAGTGCCTGTCTCCCAGTAGCAAGAGTCCGCATCGAAGGCCCTTTCGGTGTTCTAGACACTGAAGCTGCCGTTTCGGCACATCTCCCAGTGCAATACCCGTATTTGTTCTCAAATAAATCAGAGTACTTGCTGCGACAAAAAGGAATTGGGTTCAGTGAGGGTATCGTACAGGCCTTAACTCGATCCAAAGCAAGGGAGCTCGCCGCTCAGACAGTTTGTAAAGATCCGGTGGCAGACGAAACAGCTTCAGCGGCAGAGCCTTCTTTACCTGGCACGAAACTGGACCGCCCTATAATGGAGCCTCAAAACACAATATCTAAAGAAAGATGTAAGAAACCGGATGAATCCGAGGCATCTCGAGAAGTAGAATGCACTATAAAGCTGTTAAATGTAAGTCCTACAGAACTGATAGTGGAACAGGAAAATGACTCCACTCTCCGTAACTTAACGCCAGACGCGAAGGAAGGGGTGGCTAAGCAAAACATTCAGTTCACCAAGAAGGGGGGCGTCTTGTACAGAAAGTACACAAGTCGAAAAGGAGTTCGGTTTAATCAGCTAGTCGTACCGTATCCTTTCCGCGAGGAGCTGCTGCACCTGGTCCACGGAGGTTTGTGGTCAGGGCATCTCGGCATCAAAAAAACAAAAGAATGTTTGTTACGGGAGTTTTACTGGCCCGGCTGCTTTCGGGAGGTGGAGGCATTTGTAAGAAGCTGCGACACGTGCCAACGCGTTGGCAAGCCAGGGGATAAGGCTAAAGCACCTATGAAGCTGGTCCCCATTATCACAGAACCGTTTCGCAGGCTAGTTATAGACACAGTGGGTCCACTTCCTGTAACGCAGTCCGGGTACCGGCACATACTCACAGTGCTCTGCCCGGCCACGAAATTCCCGGAAGCAGTACCGTTAAAGGAGCTCAGCTCGGAGGAGGTAGTTAAAGCGCTTTTATCTATCTTTGCACGTGTAGGCTTCCCCGCAGAAATTCAGTCCGACCAGGGATCTGTTTTTACAAGTGCACTAACCTCGACATTTCTAGAAAAGTGTGGCGTTAAAATCATCCACAGTTCAGTGTACCACCCTCAGTCAAATGCTGTAGAAAAGGTACATTCAGTCATGAAACGGCTGCTACGCGCCCTTTGTTATGAGCAAAAAGAGGATTGGGAGGCTTGCTTGCCCGCAGCTATGTTCGCGCTTCGGATCGCTCCTCACGAATCAACAGGGTTTTCGCCTGCGGAGCTTGTTTACGGACGTGCTCTTCGCTCCCCACTTCGCATTGTTCGAGAATCTTGGGAGGGCCGGGCGGACGACCCTTCGGTAGTGGCATACGTGCTTGAGCTGTTAGACCGACTTCACGCAGCTCAAGAACTAGCGGAGCAGGAAATGCGCAGAGCTCAAAACAACGCTAAGCGCTATTATGACAAGACAGCCCGGACGCGAAGCTTTCGAGTAGGGGAAAAAGTGATGATACTGAAACCCTCACTGAAGAATAAACTTCAGGTCCAGTGGGAGGGACCTGTTGAGGTAGTTCAGAAATTGTCAGACACAAATTACTTGGTTACTGGACTGGGAAGGCGTAAAACGCAACAGGTGTACCACACTAATCTGCTCAAACCGTACCAGCAGAGGCATGCCGTTGTAAACATGTCGCTCAATCAACCGGAAGAAATGCCTATTGATTTCCCGGAGTTAACAACAGAAAACAAAGACATTGGCGAGACTATTAGTAACCTGGTAGAGCAGGCGGAGTTGGAGCCAGATCAGAAAGCGGAACTGAAGGAACTATTGTTTGACTTTAAAGAAACATTTTCAGACACACCTGGCAGAACCAAAGCCCTAGTTCATGATATTGAGCTGACATCTTCGGAACCAATTCGTTCTAAAGCTTACCGCGTTTCCCCGAGGCAACGGGAAATAATGGCCGCGGAGATAAACCGAATGCTCGAGCTAGGAGTGATCGAGCCAGGAGAGAGTGATTACACCTCGCCTCTGATCTTGGTTGAGGTCCCAGGGAAAGAGCCGCGACCGTGTATTGACTATCGGAGGCTCAACTCGATTACAAAGGACCAAACTTATCCAATTCCGCATATTGAGGAAAGGCTTGAGCAAGTCAGCAGTGCCAATTTCATCTCGACTTTGGATTTAGTCAGGGGATACTGGCAGGTGCCTCTAACTGAAAGGGCTAGTAGGCTTGCGGCGTTTATTTCCCCGATGGGAACATTTCGGCCGAAGGTCCTTAGTTTTGGATTAAAGAATGCCCCTTATTGCTTTTCTGGCCTAATGGACAAAGTGTTACAGGGTATGGAGGACTTTGCCCTCCCGTACCTAGATGATATTGCTATTTTTTCTTCTTCCTGGATAGACCACATGAAACACTTGCGAGCTGTGCTATGTCGTCTGCGTGAGGCCGGCTTAACAGTGAAGGTTGCGAAATGCCAATTGGGGCGCGCTGAGGTAGCTTATCTAGGGCATGTAATAGGCCAAGGCTACCGCCGGCCGTCAGAAGTAAAGCTGGCCGCAATAGACAACTTTCCCCAACCACGAACCAAGAAAGACATTCGGTCGTTTCTTGGATTGGCCGGTTATTATCAAAGGTATATCCCGCGTTACTCTGACATTGCAAGTTCCTTGACAGACGCTCTTAGAAAGACTGAACCCCAGACCGTAAAATGGGATGGGGCCAAGGAACATGCATTTTCTACGCTAAAGAAGGCACTAAAAAGTCAGCCAGTGTTGAGCGCGCCTGACTACTCTAAGCCGTTCATTCTTCAGTGTGACGCCAGCGACCGGGGTATGGGTGTCGTGCTTTGTCAGAGGGGAGAGAACGACCAGGAACACCCTGTACTGTATGCCAGTAGAAAGCTTTCTGTTCGTGAGGAAGCATACAGTGCCTCAGAAAAGGAATGTGCCTGCGTTGTTTGGGCTGTGCAGAAGCTAGCTTGCTACATCGCCGGTTCTAGGTTCACAATAGAGACTGACCACTGTCCCCTCACATGGCTACAGTCCATGTCATCGAAAAACGGCCGTCTTTTGCGCTGGAGCTTAGCTCTTCAACAATACACCTTTGATATCCATTACAAGAAGGGTAAACTCAACAGCAACGCAGATGGTCTGAGTCGTTGTCCCTAGTACCCCGAGGGCTTCAAAACGATTTTCTGCTTTCTATCCTCGATTTGAGGCCCACTAGTTTTCTGTATTTATCCAAACATGTGTCAAGTGTTTTGTTTAATGTCTTCAAAAGTGGCTGATGTGGTGTTGCGACTCGGCGGGGGCCACAGGAATAAAGTTAAGGTAGAAGGAAATGACTTCCACAGGTGAATCTAAGTCTGGTGATTCTGAGTAGGGAATTGCCGTGTGCTTGCTCGTGTGTGGGTGTGCTTTCGGCGCAGTTTCCGCAGTTCCTCATTGGTGGTGGGCGGAAAATATGGTGGAGAGGGGTCACCTCATCCCTGCGAGCAACGCCCTCTTGGTCAATGATCATCGGATCCAGTGTTCGGGACAAAAATAATAGAGGAAGAGCCGACAAGCTGCAATACAGATCCCGCTGCACAGTACCTGCTGGCCACTGCACCTCGGGATCTTCTTTCCCCGGCGGAGAGGCTGTTAGGACCGGCGCCAGGTCTGACAATGGATCGGCGTTCCTTTTGATGTTCCTTTTGAGTCGCCAAACGGGTGGGCGGCCGGTGTCCGCCATGTATTGTTCCCACCTGGCCGGAGGGTGCGGCGTCCTGCCGCCGCGGCGCCGTGAGCAGTTCGGGAGACCACCGGTGCAGCTTCTTCTTTGGAAGATGACGGCGGCGGCGGCGGCCGGGAATCGTCCCGCTAATTGAACGAGTTGTTCGGCACCCTTTGAAGCTTGTTTACGGCGGCCCTTTCGATGGATGCAGTCATCAACTCCAGACCCCTCGCCCAGCGACACACCTTGACGGGGGGGGAGCCGCGTTCGTGCCACATGGCCGTGCGGTGACCACGCTTCAGTTTTGAACGTTCGCGTGGACCGTGCGTGCTCGTCACCCTCGCGGGTAATGTGTGGTCCGTGATTGGACGGTGCCATCTGTACGCGGTCCCCGATCTAGGGATCTGGGGAGGACAGACCCTTTATAATGAGCCCCCACGGCTCATTCGGTGCTTTTTCGAGTGGAGAGCTCGCCATGTACGAAGAACGCCACTATATATCTAAACTTTCTTATTGACCTCTCTCTAATGTAAATAAACGTCTGTTCTCTGTTTTCCCATATAAGCATTGCTTCTCGCTATAAGGGACGAGTCCGATGGGAGCCAGCTACCAACGACGAGACCCACAGGACCCAGACCACAACAGCCTGCATTTTCGATGAAGGCGAAATTGTTTGAGGCCCGTGTGCTTGGATTTAGGTGCCCATTAAACTACGGATTCTCTCATACTCTCATCGTGGATTGGGACGTTAAACTCGAGATATTATCATTAACTTTACGACTCTGTTACGCCTTAGTTCAATACCTAAGCACCGATCGTAGATGACATGAATAGATAGTATAGATAGATATTAGATCATTTTGTTGACAGGAAAAGTGGATACGACGCCGTATCTCTCTGTCTAAGGTTTCGCTAGTTATCCAGTGAACGGCCGATGAAAGTAGCTCCCTTTCTAAAGGCTATGCACGTCTAAGTTACCTGCGACCATCATACTGGCCACACGATGTATGTGGGAGTGGCTGCAATGTGCCCCAAGTTTCTATGTACTGCGGAATGCACACTCTTGTAGTTTAATACACAGGCATGCAGATACATGTGGGACATTAGGAGCACTTTGTGAACATACAGTAAAGCGACATTTGGAGTTAGGGTTCGGAGTGTTTTGTGCAGAATGTGTACGTTTCGTCTTGGGACACAGTGGCTTGAGGTTATAGATTCGGCAGTGGGTTTAGATATGAAAGATTAGGAGACGAGTAGGGGGCGTTGTCTATCGGGAAGCATGCCGTAGAATGTGATGGATATGAATGTAGTCAACACACTGGTGGCACAGACCACTGCTGAATAAAAGGAAGTGTCCGAGTAATTACAAAATTACAATACTGTAACTGACTGTACGCGAGTAGTAGCAAAGGTTCCAGAAAAGTATGCGGTGATTATTTGCTGCACCGTGTAAGAAAAAAAAACTACTAGCTGCACTAAACAAAGAACCTTCCGTGCATCAAGAGACGTAATGAAACGCCCCTTGTTCGTTTATGTTTGATTCACGGAAAAAAGAACCGCCGGACGTCACTGTAGGGAATGGGGCGAGTGATTAGAAAATTCAATTTTCGCCGGGTAAGGTTGCGCGGGCAGCGTACTTGGAATTGTTGGTCCCGCATCGCACGAAATGGAGAAAAGAAAGAGTGCGAGGAGGAAGCCAGCGCCATTCTCAGGATTGCTCGCGCCCTATTGGTTCGCCTCTGGAGGTGGCGAGCTGGTGACGCAGTGACACCAACTAAACTTGCACATCTGCACCTCATTTTCAGCCATGCTAGCAGCTCTGCCATTGTCCCTCTCCGGCTAAGCGGCGCAGCCCCCGCCATAATGCATGGTAATGAGGGACGAGGTTGGGGATACACAATGGGGTAATGAAGAAAAGACTTACGTTGGGTGCTCGAGCTGCTTATTCAGACGCCGCGAAAGCCTAGGAGAGGTTGACTCCCCCAAGATTGGCTGCTTCGTGGTCGTTTGAAGCAAAGACATGGGGCGAATTTTTGCTCAGACGCCAATCTCCTGAAGACACGCCGACAGTTACTGTTATCGTGGGTGAGTCACGGGAACACAGAGAAGTCTTTAGGGCTGTTCCATCGTGTGGAAGCACCCTCACCCCTTCGGTGCCTTGGATGGATCGCCACCGTGTGGCGAGGGTGCGAGGGAGTGGGTTTCGATAATATGACGATAGCATGGTGATGGTTTCAATGAGCGACGAGGTTCGGACTGCCAACGTGAAGAGCCTCGGCGACGCCTTCACCACAGACAGCAGCAAGCAACTAACACGATGTGGATCGTCGTATTAGTTGCCTTGCTGTAGCTGGCGAGCCACTCGTGCGCATCCGTCTTTGCAGAGGTCGACGAGGAGGCACTTCACGTCAGACGGGCCGGCCGAACTGGCGTCTATTTCGCACTTAAATGTGCGCTGGCTGACATGTCATTCGGAACCGCGTCGTTGACCGAAATACGCTTCGCGTTTGATGCACTGGAGTCTAATTCAGACGTGAGCGTCTGGGCGTCTGCCGTGGCAGACGGAATCGCGTTTCTGCAAGGGCAGTTGGAACTGTTGCAGTGTATGACAGAAGCGCGATGCACGGGACCAAACGTTAGATGGTAAACTCGAACTTTATATCGCATATGAGCATCGACCTAAGGTCCCTAGATGAAACATCTAGGGATCTTACGTCGACCACACCAGCAGTATCGCATATGTAGTAGTGGTTCATCATCATCATCATCATCATCATCATCATCATCATCATCATCATCAGCCTGACTACGTCCACTGCAGGACAAAGGCCTCTCCCATGTTCCGCCAGTTAACCCAGTCCTGTGCTTGCTGCTGCCAATTTATACCTGCAAATTTCTTAATCTCATCTGCCCACCTAACCTTCTGTCTCCCCCTAACCCGCTTCCCTTCTCTGGGAATCCAGTCAGTTACCCTTGATGACCAGCGGTTATCCTGTCTACGCGCTACATGCCCTGCCCATGTTCATGCCCTGCCCATGTCGTAGTGGTTCATATAATAAAACAAAAAAAGTCACCCTTCTGCAACTCTTGCGGGTAGCACGGTTGAGCTCAGCTCTTACAGGGAGAGGGAAAGAGGGACGCCGAAAGGCAGAAAGAAAAGGTAGAGAAAGAGTGTGGCGGCAGGTTGTGGGTGCTTCCGCATGATGGAACAGCTGGAAAAACTGCGCACATTACATCGCGGGCCATGCGTGCGTCACCTGCACGTCACCTACAGACGTGCACGTCACCTACAAAGAGGAACCAATAGCGCGCGAGCAGCCCTGACACTGGCGTCCTCCTCGCATTCTTTCTTTTCCCTTTTTTGTGACCCTCACGTGACCCAAGGTTAGACGTCACATGTGACGTCATTGGAAGAGCGATCGGCTTCAACTGGCTACGCCTTTTCAAGCGACATTAAGGTCAAGTGAAAAAAAAAAGACGGGGTTGGGAGATTCTTTCATGGGAGAGAGGAAAGCAGGCGGGGAAAGAAGGCGCATTTTGTTTCTACCGGGGTACGTCACAGCGTGACGTCTTCGGTGCATTAGCCGCTTTCTTCCTCTTTTAACCACGCCGCCAGCCCTGTCGGATCCGGTAAAGGAAGCCCGCTTAATCGAAGTTACTCTTCTGTGGCGCTCGTGGACGTATCATGTGTCGTTGCGTAGGTATGAGAGTAAATCGGTAGTAGAGGCTCCCGACAACACGCGAGCCAAATATTATAGCGCAGCACGCGGCCTGGAATTTACAGTAAATTATCAAAGCCAGCTAAAATTGCTTTCTTTCCTCTCGACAAATCACGGAATTAAGCCGAGCCAGCTTCGTTGTAAGGACGAAGGAGTTAAACGGTCTTCGCGGGTGCCCGTGTGACAGCGGTATTAGCCCATGTATTAGAAATTGGCTGATTTGAAGATGATATGCTCGGTTGTTACAGAGGTTGCCGCGAGAGGCCGTCACTTGTCCACGCATGTGCGCGCGATCGCACTGAAAAAGCCGCATATTCGGGAAAATGAAGATGTTCAAGGTCATGAGGCGCGAGTGACGTTTTTTATTTGCACCCCCCATCCCTCCCAACTCAGCTTTCAGCGCTTTCATCGGGACGAGAAAAGAGAGAATATGATTGCAGCGTGTGACAAATCTTTGTTACTCCGCTCGTACTGGACGGATTCTTAAAATTTCTGTGGCGTTAAATTTGTGAGGTAATACGCTTTTCCAGTGAATTACTTCCATGGGTACCCAAACAAGTGTTTCGGGGCCCCTTTAAGCATTTAACCTTGGCGGCTTTAAATGTGCGAGAATTTTGGCTCTTTCAAAATAGTGGCAATCAGAAAACGTCGTCAGATCAGTTCATAGCGCAGCTTTTTGGTGTTTTAGACAAATGGGCTACCAGTGATGTGTACTGTACTACCTTCCGCACGGCAACACACGACTCGCATGTGAGACGAGCGCTCGCTCTGGTCCCTTGCCTAGCTGATCGATCTGAAGCTCTTGGGGCAAAATCCGTGGCGGTAGCATTTTCGATGGAGCCAAATATGTTTGAGACCCGTGTGCTCAGATTCAGGTGCACAGCAAAGAACCCCATGTGGTCGAAATTACCACAGCCCTCCACTATACGGCGTCCCTCTTATCTCCTTTTGGAATTTTAAACTGTGACAAACATTATTACCATTCGCCCGAGTTGCGACGAGGTGCGAAATGGTGAAACGCGGAAGAAAACGGGGTACCGCGGCGCAACGGAGCAAACTAGGCCAGTGTTTCTCGCTGGCATCAAAACGCTTTAAGGCCTCCGAGACTGCGAACCTCCGAGGTCATGCTTTAACTGCTTCATTTGCCGAATCCTTCTTTATCGGCGTTACTGGGTGTAATGCAGCATTGCTGCCCTTGGCCGATAACGGACGGCGGCAACATACCGCCCCGACCACAGTCACTGTATGAAGTGACTCTACAGCCCCGCTTAGCCTCTCCAACAGAGAAGCGTCACGCGAGAGAAAATGTGGGACAGATATAAGGCGCGTTCGTGCAGCGTCGTGCGTTTGCCGTCCAAACTTAGTCGAACAGCACCGGGTGCTCTTTGTCACGGTTCCATAGATCGTAGGTGTGATCCCCAGCGGCAGAACGTACTTCTCACTTTTTTTTTCATCCGTTAGTATCCATTTATCAACGCCATATCTCGACGGAAATACGTCACTGAAGTACTGGTGTATCCCGTTATAAAACAACTTTCGTGTTAGGTATTGCGCAGAGTTATCACACAAATCATCCCGACACTTTAGATTCTCCGCAGCATTAGCAAAGCAGTTTATTGAGCTTTCTGAAGCGTAAAAGTGAGCGCAGAGCTCAACAAGTCTGTAGCGAATAGGTATGATCTCGGCAACGGAGTGGCTTGTACATTGCTGATGGGAGAAATTTTTGGCTGTGATGCTATCATGAACGCGTTGACTCTGTAAAAACTCTTTGGCGAGAACAATGACACAATGCGAAAGTATGCCTTAAATGCATTGTATTCGGTTCAACTCACGCTCTATACGTATTCAATTAGCTTCGCGTCGAGCGGCGCACTGTAATGCATGAGCTGTGCCATTCTGACAGATACAAGCACATCGTTTGCCGTTTCTCGATACAGGTTGCCGTCTTTATCTACTTTCAGAACGCTTTAGCACGGAACATGTGTCCCGTTTCCGCGTCGCTGCCCGAAGTGCTGACGATATCGAAGCTGAAGAACCGCACTGCCCTGGTCACTGGCGCCGGAAGTGGCATCGGTCGCTGCGTGTGCGAAGCGCTGGCAGCCGATGGCGCTCGGGTGGTGGCTGCAGACTGCAATTTGGACTCCGCCGTCCAGACTGTGTTTTGCTTGCCCGGAGGTGAGCACGTTGCTGCATGACTAATTCGTAAGGCGAACGTAGCATGAAAGAAAGACATCTACGTCAGCGTAGTTGGTAAACTTGATGCAAACGCGCGACAATGACGCGACTATGACGACGAGAATTTCGGAGATCTGACGTGGAAGAAGTAAATATTTAACAAATCAGCCCCTGATACTTCTGTACTTGCTGAGTAACCCGTATCGTTAGTTGCGACTGTATATTATACTTACAGCATATATGGTTTGCAACTGATAGTTTCATGTCTAAAAACACTGGGGACGAATCGCGAAAAATGGTCGAGGGCATTAGCCCAAAACTGTAAGAGTAAGCTTGAGTATTAGTGTGGCGATAACATAGGTGGTGTTTGAAAGCTTGCCAAGAGAACACGAGTTCATGAAGACAGAAACAAGAAGTGGTAGACAAGGGCAGCGATTTGCATTCAGTGTGCATATATGCGAAGAATCTGTCTTAAGGACATGTTTACGTGTATATAAGTGAATCACTCACCTAAGGCTCTGATCGTCAGAAGCAATCTGGAAGATGAATAAAAATAGGTAGGAGCGTATGAGGAGCTCGACAGTAGAAGAAATCCGTACGGCAGTTTCAGCGATGTGGTCTTGTTTTCTGACCTTGACTATCAGATAGCGAAGTGTACTGAGAGTTTTGTATACATGGTTCTTGCAGGAACAGCACGCCACCATGCCTGCCATGTTGACGTCACTAGTGAAGCGTCGGTGACGTCTCTGTTCGATAAACTTCGCAATTGCGTGGACCTGCCTCCAGTGAGCATTGTTGTGTGCTGCGCCGGAGTCTCAAAAAGCGGCAGAGTCGTCGACCTGAAGCTAGAGTTGTTCGAGCAAATGATCGACGTAAATTTAAAGGTAACGTCCACATTTTTGTTCGCCCGGTCGCTGTAACATCCCGTGTATCTTCAGAGCAGACTTTAGGGCTTGATGGTTACCATGAGTAACTATTACTAAAATGAGTGTTGAAAAAATCATTGAACTGACATTGAATGTTCCAGCGTACAGCTGTCATTGGCCGCTTTCAGCATGTGTAAAATAGCCGACTTTAAACCAGCATGAGATAGATTAGCTTGTGCTATAGCCAACGTTGGCCAATGCTGGCAGCAATTTTTGTTCATCGAAATGCCGCCGCCACGGCCAGCATTTGATGCGGTGACGATCGGTTTAGCAATCGAGCCCCATGCATGGCTACTAGACGACCACAAGCACGGCGACGATGAAAGTTGAACAAATGCATTATATAGCGTGTGGTACCCTCTTCTCGTTGCATACACATCCATACCCGTGGAATAGCTGAATCTACACATGTCATTCTGTGGGTCTTTTCGACAGGGAACGTTCTTGACAGTGCAAGCGGCAGTCAGCGAGATGCTGGCGCGAGGCGTGGAACAAGGCTCCGTGGTGACGGTGTCCAGCATCGTGGCCCAGACGGGATTGCGATACCACAGTGCCTACGCGGCCTCCAAGGCGGCCGTCGTCGCCTTCACCAAGACGGCGGCGCTCGAGCTGGCACCACACGGCATTCGCTGCAACGTCGTTCTGCCGGGCATAGTGGACACCGCCATGACGGCCGGCGTGAGCGAGAAGGACCGTGCCAACGTCAGCGCCCGCACTCCACTTGGTCGCCTGGGCCGACCCGAGGAGATCGCCCGAGCCATCCGGTTCTTGTGTGACGAGGCGGACAGCTCGTTCATCACGGGAGCCTCCTTCGAAGTCACCGGTGGCCTTCACATGTGACCACCGTCGGAGACGCAACGGCTACGGACGCTCGCGTAACAATAAGCTCGTACCTGACCATCACCAGCGCGCATCCATTGCAATGGCAGAGGGATAAGCAATGACTTTCTTTCGATGCCCAGCACCGCGTCGAGTTCGATTCCGGGCACGGCCAGCAAGTCGCATTGGGACTTGAGTGCATACACGCATGTCAGCTGAGATTTTCATGTGCAATAAGCCAGATTGTATGAAAAAAGGCGCAAGGGGAAGCTTCAAGAGACTACATATTCGTCAACATGGGATGTTGCGGGATCCGACGTTTCCACAAGCGGACCTCCCTTCTTGAAGGCTGCAGCTGTGTCAAATGTAGTTGCAGCCTTGAAGTTGACAGGTCCGCTTGTTGACCTACCAGTTTCAGCCTTGAAGTTGGTAGATCCGCTTGTAGAAACGTCGGATCCCGTGACAACCTATGTTCGCAAATCTGTCACTCACTTAAAGCTGCATTGTAGAATCACATGCATGCGACTAGATATCATCACTGTGGGTTTCTGGCTTTATGTGTACTGGTTGTTTTTTTTTGGTATTTCGTCTGTCTATTTAACAGACACCTCCTCTTCGCCTGCTTGGACAGACACGAAATCTAACTTTCAGAATAGCGGAAGTGCTTCAGGCCATAGAGTTCTTCTAAGTCTCAGCCACCACCCAAGCTCCTTAGCATCAATTTCATAGGTTATAACAACGTACCAGACACCGAGAGAGAAAGAGAGAGAGAGAGAGACTACTTATTGACTCCTTTTGCTGGCTTCTATGTACCCGTTGGCGTGTTATATACTCCTGACTCGTCAGGCTGTGCGCGTACCACCACGGATGTCCGGCACAAATAATATTTAGTAAAACACCACGATTTTTGTTGCTCGTGACAAAAGTGCAAGCACTAAATGTTAAAAATTTCTCTCGCTGTCACGAGGTAGAGGAAATGCGCAAAAGGGGCAAGTAACATGAAAGGCACATCTACAGATGTAGAACGATGCTTCAACTATTGCCCAAAAACAAGTGTTACCAGAACATAACTTTTCGTTTGCATTAGAACAAATGTTGTGTTATGTTCGCACGTTTTATATCTTTTATATATTTATTCTTATATCTATAACGAAGTTATTGATGTAATGATACTTTTGTCTTCTGTAGATGGAGAACTGTGTATGTAGAACCAATTGTTTGATGCAGTCATATGTACAACATCGTACTCTCTGCCTTTCGACAAGCTTGCGCTCAGTCAGGTCAGAAATTTGACGTATGTGCCTCATGCACTAACGGTGAATTTGTCGGCTCATGATACCCGTATGTGCAGTTGAAAACTCTAGTCTTTTCCTCAGTGGCACAGCACAGCCAGCCGGTCTAAGATATGCAGCGAACTGTCTTGTCCTTCTGTCTATTTCTTCCTGCTCCTCCCTGAAAACTGTTTCTTCTGTGGATTACTATAGGCTAATTGTGAAGTCTCATCTGGTAACACACGAAATTTCAGCGCTAGATTCTTACAGTATGCAATAAAAGTTATTACGACTGCACTCAAATGTTTCTGTCTTATTTCCTACGCTGTAGTCGTGCAACCTATCTTAAGAAATCATTTTCGACATTCTCTAACAGGAGTTCCACACACAGCTTTGTGCTATGGGACATCATAATATAAGTATATACTCCAATATTCATGTATATACACAATGTGCGTAAGCAAATGGTGATAAAGACGGACAGGTTATCTCCGACTACGTTGTTCAGAAAGCGAAATGAAGCCACAAACATTCTACAACGGTGAGCAATATACTGGTAAAATTGACGGTTTGGAGTAATCTTGATGCGCAAACCATCAGGATAGCGCCCACCTTGCTTCTTCAATAGTTGTAATTTGCTTAAGCAGGCGAAAAATACAGTAAGGTACTTACATTGAAGCCGCATGTAGTCTACGCTATATCAGCCACGGAAACAAATAATACAGATAAATATACTAAAACCAAAATTTTTCTATCAATAACGAAGAGATGCATCGCACGTAAGCGCTTCAGATGAATAGAATACTGTCTTTTTAAAATTAAGGAGGACGAGTAGGAGGAAGGAAATAAATAACAGGGAGGTCAACCAGACGTGCATCCTGTTTTCCACCCGCTATAAAGAGGGGGGGGGGGGTATGAAAGGACTAAAAAAAGAAGAGGAAGGAAAGCAATGTCAGGATACATGTGCGTCCCTGTACGCCTATAAGCGGTCGCTTAACCCGGCTGCTTTTAAGCAAGAGTCACTAAAATTCATAAGTTTATAATAAAAGTGACCAGTTTCTGAATCTTCATTACGTCCTTATCGTAAGCCATAAAGCTTCAGTCTCTTTTCCTCTTCCCGTTTTTTCAGTGAGCAGTAGAAGGATAGGGCAACATATATTTTTATTTTTTATTTATTCAGTACATACTGCAGACCACGTCGTGGTCCTTGCAGGACGGGCATACATAATTGTACACAAAACTAAAAACATACATATGTATATACATACACAAATAAAGATACAAATATATATCCATATACACACATATACACACACATATACACATATATATACATTACATATACACATATATACATACACATATACATATAGATATACACACAGATATACATACACATATACACACACATATATAATATATAAATGCCTATACAAGCATATTCAAAAGAACTTAACCAAGTTGTGATAGAATGCACATAAAAAGTACAGAAAAGTACATGTCACCCATCGTCACAAGTTCTATGAAGCGGGCAGAGAATTCCATTCTGAAATGGTCCATGGAAAAAAAGGAAAACTTATACGTGTCTGTCCTAGCATAGATAGGTGTTAATGCACCAGAGTGATGGTACAGTGTTTGCCTTGTGGAAAGAGGGCTTACATAAAGCGAAGAGTTGAGGGTGAACTTGTGGTCAATCAGATTATGTAAAAAATCCAAGCGGTACTTCTGTCTTTTTGAGAGAAGGAATCTCATTAGCCAACATTAGCTGTGACGGCGAGTCCGAACGTTTGTATTTAGAATAAATAAAACGAACCGACTTTCTTTGTATTCTCTGAAGTTTGTTGATATTGAGCTTAGTATACGGGTCCTATGCTACGCAAGCAAATTCTAGTTTTGGGCGGATATAGGTTAGGTAGGCGAGTAACTTAACGTTTGAAGGAGAATTTCTAAGTTTGTGTCGCAGGTAAGCTAGTTTGCGGAATGTAGCAGAGCATGTGTTCTCAACATGAAGGTTCCAAGATAAATTGGCAGTGAAGGTTACACCAAGGTATTTATAGGTATCAACTTGTTTTAATGGGACAGACCCCATTTTGTACACGTGATCGAGGGGATTCTTTGTATGCGTTATGCGAAGAGAGACTGTTTTGTTGGTATTTGCAGTCATGCCCCATTTTTCGCACAACAAGGATATGTTATTCAAGCTGAAATCTAGTTTCTTCTGATCATCCACAGATTTAATTGTACGAAACACAACGCAGTCATCTGCAAACAGTCTTATTTGTGTTCCATTTGTGACTGAATCGATTACTATAACTAATTGTGTGATAGTCGAGCAGCCTTTTCTGAAGCCATGTTGACAAGTGGTTAGTATACACTTTTCTTCTAAGAATTCATTAATGCGACTTGCGATTATGTGCTAGAAAATTTTGCAGCATGATGACGTCAGTGATATGGGTCGGCAATTATGTATTAACGATCGATCGCCTTTCTTAAAGATTGGGACAATTCAAGCCATCCTCCAATCACTAGGTACTTTTGCACATAGCAAACATTCTCTGAATAACACAACCAAGAATTTAGCAATAGTTTCGGCGTATCGCCTAAGGAACACATTTGGGATGTCGTCAGGGCCAGGAGTTGTTTTGGTTTTTAAGTTTAACAACATAGACACAATGCCATGGTATGAGATGAAGTTCGCCTCATGGAGTTGAAACACTACAGAGTCTAAAGATAACCCTGAACTACCACTGGTAAATACGCTATGAAAATAATCCTTAAAATGTTGTGCTATAGCATTCAAGTGGTTAATAATGGTTCCATTATTTGTGATTTCCGTGACAGACTTCTTGCTTTCGCCGTGTACTCAGATTTGGGTGCACGTTAAAGAACCCCAGGTGGTCGAAATTTCCGGAGCCCTCCACTACGGCGTCTCTCATAATCATATAGTGGTTTTGGGACGTTAAACCCCACATATCAATCAATCTTGCTTTCGCGTAGGTATTTCCAAAACTTATCCGGCGCGTTCTTTATAAAGTTCGGCAATGTTGCAGTGAAATGTAGGTCTTTCAAATCACGTACAGTGCATGCTAGCTTGTCTTGTAGTTCACTGATAACATCCGTACGCGCACTAATAGTCCCCGTACGCGCATGTTTCTTCTTTATTCGTTTGATTTTGCGCTTCAATTGAAATATGCCACGCACCATCCATGACGTACTTTTATTGACTTTTTTAGATTTAGTAGGTATGAATGTATCTATGCAATGCTTGCACATTGTAGTAAAGGTTGCCCACAGAGCACTCACTTCACCGCCACTATCAGCAAAGCCCGTAAGAGAGGTTTCCATGTAGTCAACGACGCTGGCGTCATCAGCTCTCGAATAATCTTTAATAGATATCGTTTTGGGAATTTTGCGAACAGCAATCTTGACAATGGGTACAGAAACCGCAACAAGGAAATGATCTGACAAACCATCCTCAATTGACACAATATGCTCAGTAAATGCACGGTTTAAAAATACAACATCTCATACAGAACAGGATGACCCTTGCACACGCGTGGGTTCATTAACCACTTGGATTAGATCATGTGTCAGCATAATGTCGAAAATTATGTTAGCGTTTTCATCACTCTTATTGTTTGCTTAGAGGAGCTCCCAATTGACACCAGGCAGGTTCAGATCACCAATCAATAAAATTTTCTTATTCTGGTAAGAAGACATGTGCTCTTGAAGTTTAATCAAATAATCTGGAGTAGCGTAAGGTGGCCTGTAACATGCGTACAACACGAAGCAATGGCCCCAGCATGACAACTTGACGCATAAGCACTCCAGGTCGGGAGTGTCACTGATAAGCGTCGCATCTATCTGATCTTTCACCAGAACGGCCACACCACCGCCTCTGTGCATTCTATTTATGCGAAACACTTTGTAATTGGGTGGAAAGACCAGTTAATTTGTTATATCACTACGTAGCCAAGTTTCTGTTGTGATTGCAATGTGTGGATCATGTCGTAGCAGTTGAATTTCAAGCATATCTGTCTTGTTTACTACGCTCGGAGCGTTGAAATTGACGATACGCAGGTGTTTTTCTTTGACTGAAATTGAATTTTTGTAGGATGGACGGTTGAATTCTAAACACGGAATCTTTAAAACATTGCCTTGGCAGTCGGCGAAACTAGCGTCTACCTTAGCCTTTGCGCGTGACGACGGGTCATTGGCCGGCGTGAATTTTCTTCGTCGTTTTTTTTTTTTGAGCAGCAACTATATCATTTATTTTCTCGTTCCAAACATACGCATTTTATTGATGTACAATTTGTCAAAAGCTAAGGAAACTTTGTCCCCTCTCTCCTGGTTTTCCTTCGCACTTGCCCAAAGCTTCCGCCTAACTTCATGAACTTTCTGCGAATAGTTCTCACTTATTGATATAGGAGGTTTCTTCAGTTTGTGGCATTGTTTAAAAATTAATGTTTTATCTCTCGTATCGAGCAGTCTCAGGATGACCGGTCGTTTCTTATTCGGAGACGGGCGACCTAATCTGTGAATGCGTTCTATCGCTACTGGTTCCAGCTCGAGAAGGTCTTGAAAGATACCTTTATTCACGGCTGATTCCAGAGATCTATGTGCACCGTTTTCACCCTCTGGTTCTGGTAGCCCAAAAATGACTGAATTAGGTCTTCTACTGTGGTTCTATAAATCTTCTATCTTCCTTTCAAGCGTCAGAACAACTTGGTTCATATGCGTGGGCCGGTCCTCACATGAAGTGACTTTTTCTTCAAGGTTTGACAAAGCGTCCACTTTTTTTTTTCATTTTCTACGAGGCGGTTTTTCTTTATATCTTTAATATCAGCTGCGATTTCCCTAAGCTGCTTTAATATTAGTGCAGTGTCGGGACCGGGCTAGTTTCAATGCCCCCCCCCCCCCCCCATAAAAGCAGTAATTTCCTAAGGCAGATAACAACAATATCAAGCAAGCAACACAGCCATGGGCACGGCAGCACTAGCAGAAAAGGATCGCTTGAGCGGTAACACTTGCCGTAACATTTCCTCACCTGCACAGCAAAAAGCAAAGGATTGTCAGCGATCCGCATTCTTTCGGTGCCGCCGTGCCCAGTTGTAGCGCATTCCAAAGGATGACCCTTTATACTGGTTCCGCATGGTGTCGCTCCATGCGAAGGTTGCGTGCCGGCTTCTGCGCTTGGTGACGTGGAATGAAGTGGTCTGATGGGCGGTGTCAAACGCTGATCCCCAGCATCATGACAGTAGAAATCCCTGAACTGATGCCTAGCCACCTCGACAACGGTATGCTCATTGCAGTACGCAGTGCGCAGGAGGCCGAGAAACTGCACAGCAAAAAGCAAAGGATTGTCAGCAATCCGCATTCTTTCGGTGCCGCCGTGCCCAGTTTATGTAACATGAAGCCGACCACTCTGCTTTATAAATAAGTTTTCTATCTTTCATAGACGCAAGTAACCACATCGCTGAGAATCTGCTGCATGTGGCAAGTGATGAAGAAGCGCGACAGGCAAACTTCGTATTCGTCAAATTTGACACGCGATCCTCACCTCATGTAACAGCCCGGACAGGAGACGTCTTTCTCGGAAGTCATCTGGCTCTCTGATAGAGTTAACGAACAGACGCATAAAAATGACTTTATGCGTTAACTCTGATAGAGTTAACGCATAAAAATGAGTTAGTTGGTATACTACATTTAAAACCTTCAGCACAAAACGCACTCAGAAGTGAAAAGGGATACGTTCATTATTAGGAAGTTTTAGAATAGCGCACCGCGAGCCCTTGCGGCGCGGTCGCTGCCACTGCGCATGCGTCGTAACGCGAGTCGGCGTTCGCGTTCGCGGACCGCACGCAGAAAATCCGAAATTGCGTACGGTGATGGCGGCCAGCATGTGGCCCGCAAGTGCTGGTTTCGAGGCTACGGTGTCGCTTCGATCGTGCGTTGCGGTTCGCAGCAGGGCAAGCGCTATTCTAAATCTCTTATGGCACCCGCTTCGCCTGCAACGCCCACAGCGCTTGCAAACGGTATTCTAAAACTCCCTATTGTCACTTGTTTGTCTGATGTGTTCGTTTAGCGCTGAACACTTTAAAGATAAACAGAGTAGAACGTTTGTTATAGTAAGGCGCGAATAACCTTTGAATGTGATAAGTCACCGACCGCAAGTCAACGCCTATTTGATAAATAACAATACCAAGGCGTTTAGTAAACACTGTCGAAATAATCAGGTTGTTTTGAGAAGCAGCCAGGTGACTTAAGGAAGCCGATACACATGCCTTCCATTATTTTTTTTTGTGTGTATTACGTCTACAGCGTTCGACGAAGGGCGCCCTATTCATATAGAAAAAGTGCATGCCACGAAGCATTTATCTTACATGATGCCAGATTTGCAACAATAATAGTAATATTATCTGAGGTTCTACGTCCTGAAACCACGATGTAATTATGAGAGACGCCGTAGTGGAGGGCCCCGGAAATTTTGACAATCTGGTGTTCTTTAAGCGCACACTGTCACAGCACAGTACATGGGCCTATATTATTTCGACTCCACCGCAACGTGACCACCCTGACTGGGATCGAACGTGCGACCTAAATTCGGTTTAGCAGCCGAGCACCCCGGGCCTGATCCAGAGCGGTGGACGACGTTCAACGGTACATGCAGTGCACGGGGCTCCCGTGTAAACAGCCCTTTCACGTCTGGTTCGGTCAAATGGCTCGTTAGCCTCGTTATGCCGTTGGATGACATGGGCGGGAAGAACGAAGGCTGCATCTGGATGTTCGATTTGCTGAACCACGTCCTCGCTGTAACGTAACACGCTAAACCTAACAAAACCCGTGGGGCACTGATTCATAAAGGGACAATGTGTTGCTCGGTTGCGGGTGATCAATGCTTCAACAAGAGCATCATAACCACCAGAGCATGTTAACATAAATATTTAGCACCTACACTTGTGGACAAGCTCGGAGTCCTTGCAAACATTGTACTAGGTCAACCAGACGTTCCTCTGGTGAACTAACCTGGCCTCTGTCTTTCCGTATCACTCAAGATTGCTTCCATACACATTTATTTCTGCATGACAATGTAGAACAAAAGTAATTGTACATTCTGCAGATCCTTGAGCGTACAGATATCGTGCTACTGGCCCAAAACGTCCGGAGGAACAGCGCAAGTGATGAAAGTGGAGATGCCTGCCTCAAATGCCTAATTTACATGTCAGCTACTGCGTTCGCAAAAATCTACCCGATACACCGTCTTTTATCGCGCAATGCGCCGTTTTATGGACCTGATAAGCCCGACGCTGTATATAAAGATGACACGGACGTACACCTTGCAGACCTGGCATCAACGTAAGCATGTCTCTGCGCGGTCGGCTAGCACTGGTGACTGGAGGAGCTAGCGGCATAGGCAGGGCCACTTGCCACGCCTTGGCCTCCCACGGGGTCAGGGTCATCGTCGCGGATCTCGACGGGAATGCTGCTAAAGTCGTCGCATCGGAGCTACCTGGTGGGTCACCACTTGACTTACTGATTAAAAGCCGCACGCGTCAGTGATTTTTGCAATAACTAGCAGAGAGTCAGACGTACGTATTAGGAACCATAACTTGCAAGCTATGTTGAGAGACCAGCTACAACGCTCATGAGAGCTCAATGCTCAAGACGTGACACGAGGATTTGCCATGAGTCTTTTCTGAAATCAATTTAGAAGCAAGCTCGCTTTAGCTTTGCGACCTTGCTGAATAAACATCCTATAACTGTAATATAGCTATTTAGATTACCTTGTTGTGCATGGTGATCATATAGTATTAATTAACAAGAATTCTTTATTACATATGTGCGGCGTGAATTTGTTGAGAAACTTCACTTCGGTCAATCTTTCAATAGGATGACCCATTTCAACAACAATAAAGAAATTCTTTCTTAGATGGCCCAAGATGGCACAAGCATGTTCTTTCCTCGAAGGGCTCCTCACCATCATCTGACAGTACTATAAATAAATGAATAAAAAATATAGAGTGTTACTTTCTCTAGGTGTTTCTTGTTGCGCACTTCCTGCTGCAAGATCAGTGATTCCCGTGACGACGCTACGGTACGTCTCTAGATTAGCCCATATTCGCTGAACGGTTCATGGGAGTTGTTTCCTACACTGTTTGCCATGCAGACACCTACTCGTTATTATTTTCATTTCGACTCGCATGGCTATTATTCGCCAACAACTGATTTGACTTCACTGTGTGTGTGTGATTCCGACTGTGCAAGCGGACATAACAGCGTGCAGCCGGTAAACAGGGTTTTCACTGACTTTCGAGCGAGATTCGCCAAAATACGAACGAAATATCGCCAAAATTCGCCAGTTTTCTTCAAATTTCGCCAAAAAAGTGACCATGAATTCTACATATGTGTGCCTTACCTAGTAATCAAAATTCCTAATTATGTATAGCCTCGGCGAGTACCACAACAGGCCATAAAACCTAAATTATTTTGACGTTTTTTTTTAAGGCAGTCAGACCACCTGCTTCACCATGAGAGTCCTGGAAAAGGGCATGCATACACTAGCAGCGTCCCTGAATGCTAGTAGCGCTTCATAATAAAAGATTGTGATGGCTTCTGTTGTAGCGAATACCTGATGAAGCAATGGCTACAGCAACAGATGTATGGCGTGCATAGCCTTCCTGCAGAGTTAGACGATTACTTTGCCGTGAAATCATGTATCCGATAAACGAATAATTTAATTACAATACAACGAACATGAATTCGGAAGTATTGCATAATTATCGCAATGACCGCACAACGCTTTTTGGTTGGTCATGCTTACGTTATAAATTCAGCTCACTGCAATTTCTGAAGGCTGCCTAAAGAAGGCCGACTTGCTGGCCCACACGAAAAGTATCAAACTTCAAGCTCAATATACAAAATTAGGGGGTACTACAGCAGGGAAGAAGTCGACCACCTGTTCACGACATTTTAAGCTGTGGCCGGAACACGCAGCCTTACCAACCCCAGCAACTTCAGAAGCAAAACTTTAAAGAAGCTTATAGCTCTGGAAGCACCTAAAAGAACGTTGTATGACATTACCACCTCGCAGCACGCGAAGCAGTCCACTGACCTAAATTTTGCTGAGAAATTGCTGGCAAACGCACCCGTGTGCCAGTACCTCCCTATAGGTGAATTAGAAGATAGCGATACATAAGAGAAACAAGACAGACATACAAAATTGTGCTTTAAGGGCGGCTTGTACCGGTGAATCTGAAGCTACAAAAAAAAAACAGTTTTGCCGCCCATTTGTTTTGAAGACAGTAAGCATTGAAGCATAACTCAGTCGACACCTATAAGCCTAAAATCGCCGAAAATTCCCCATGTCGACATCCATTATTTTACGTCACCACGGGCCTCTCAAGTTCACCCATTTGGCGAGAAGTAGCCACCAGTGTCAACCCTGCCGGCCAACACAAAATCTTGGTAGTCTCAACGCTTAGAGCCGAGATCCTACCCGTGCTTTAACGAAATCAGTGGCGACGAGGATATATCGCCTGTGGAAGAAACCCCTCCCTCGTCTTTAAACGCACTGTGGTGGGGGGCCCTTAAATTTAATTTTACCCAGAAGCTCTGCCTGGTATAAAAACGTATTCTGCATATTTGTTGCCAAAAAAAGCAGGACCGAATGATCCACAAATACGTGATCCGCCATCAGCAGAACTACTCGGTGAGGAACGTCTTATAGGGTCACAGGGAAGAAAACGTAGTAATATGTGTAGGCAAATAAAGATACCCACATAGACAATTGTGTGAGTAATCTTCATTAAAACCTTTTTTTTAGGTGCCGGGATCCATAGATCAGCTTTGCTAGACGTCAGTGACACAAGCTCGGTGGAGAAACTGTTCGCTGACATCAAGGAGACCGAATCTCTACCCATCAGCATAGTAGTGAACTGCGCTGGCATACTGAACCGCTCGCCCCTTGTTGACACGACGGATGACGACTTCGACAAGGTCCTTCAGGTCAACCTCAAGGTTAGTGGTCAAGCTGCAGCAAAAATAAGTGCTTCACTTCAACACAATTGCTCTCTTACACTTGAAAAGATGCTTAATAGCCTGCACCTTGGCCTGTTCATAAGAATCAATGTTCTCGGTCGCGTTTGACATATCGCTTTCTAAAATTAAAACAAATTTTTGAACAAACTTTCCCCGATCTTTGGTGAAGCTATTGGCTGTTAGGTTACGTCTACAGATCATCCAATCAAACTTCGTATCCAGGGTAGGCCTCTTTATTGAATATGACCGTCATACGGTTGCCACCACCAGAAACTCCGATGATCACGACACGAATATCCGATGATCACGAGACGAATATCTAACTCGACTGCTGTATTCCTGGATGACATGTCTATACTACAGCGTCGTGGCAACATTTTGCGATTCCACAGTGTTCTGCGATGCAATGCGCCAGTAATAAAGCTGCTCGAAAACGAGCTACTTGTCTGCAGCTTATCCCGCGCAACTTATACTATAACGACCGCTTACGAAAACGTCTTTCTGGTCACCCTATAATAACCTCACATGTATAAAGGCACAGATAACCTACTTGAACAATAAAAGCAAAGCTACCTGAATCAGCAGTATCTGATAACTCAGGGAGTCTACATGTCGCGGCGAATAACACTATACAGACTTAAGAAGGACTTTTTGAGGGCGTGGTTTGTGCAGATTTAAGAGAATTACTTGTTGTTTTTTCTTGCTAAATATTTCTCGACACTACAGATAAGTGAGTGCAGATGTGGGCCGACGCTCTCAAGAATGCGGATAGGTACAACCTGTTTCACACTTACGAAAAACTTCCGAACACGCCCTGTGTTTTTCCGTATGCATATGGAGACACCCGTACACTTAGATGGACGACACTTATTTCATATCTATCTACATCTGCAGTAAATTTTCAAAAAAAAATGTTAGAATTGAGCTTCATACCCAGTGATTTGAAGGTATAGGGGAATTAGGGTATAGGAATTATGTTCCTCTTGACAGTTATTCGGCTTAAGAGATGTTTTCGGAGATGGTAGCCTGGTTTATCACCTGTCTTGCGACAAAGGTCGGGAAATGACTACGATATATGCAATGATCACACGTACCCGAACCCATTGCCAAAAGGGGAACCTAGGGCTCCTCCCCCCCCCCCCCGTTTATGATGGAAAAGGTGTTATATAGAAAAAAAGGGGGTCCGATGATGATGATGATGATGATGATGATGGGTGTTTTTCTAAAGTAGTCAAGGCCTTCAGCAAGTGTCCCCCTCCACCCTAAAAAAAAATCCTGGAGACAAGTCTGCGTATACAAACTGACAATACATACAGTCAGAAGAACACCCATAAATCTAAGAGCCATTCATAACGTTTATGTGGCGAGTATATAGTCCTCAGAAACACCAACACCACTTTTGTGTTGCGCGTCATACAAACGCTGCCTTACCACGGGCCGAGAAGGTGCCGTGGCTCTAAAATCAAGCTGATTTGCAAACGAAGAGCTGACTTCAAATTATTTCGTTCTTCGTCGTAACGCGAACAGCCACACAACACGTGTTTTAAATGCTCCAGAATATTACATCAGGTGCACGTAAAGAGAATGACTGCCTGATATTGTGATTGAAATACTTCATGCAAGCAACGTCAAATATCGCCCTTTGAATGCATGTTTCATCTTGCGCGGCTCGTCCTCGTGGTATATAAACGCTGCACAACAGAAATATTCGGTGCAGTGGTCCTTACTGGTTGATTGCGTTGCACCGTATACAGTTCGCAGTAGATTCCAGGCGAATGCAGATAACTAAATTGCTGCGTCTTTTCTTGAAAATATACCAGCCTTCTTTGCGTGACTCCTTCGCGATGCAGCTGCAGATGTCTTGAGTGAAAGCTGATGCTTGGTGATTGAGTTTGCCGTCTTTTCGCAGGGCACGTTCCTGGTGACAAGAGCCGCTGCACGTGCCATGATCACCTCAGGCGTCAAGGAGGGAGTCATCGTAAACGTCGCCAGCGTACTGGCCAAGACCGGACTTTCCGGCTTGGTAGCGTACACAGCTTCCAAGGGAGGCGTAGTGTCACTCACCAAGTCGGTCGCTCAAGAGTTGGCGCAGCACGGCATACGCTGCAACGCCGTGCTGCCTTCACTGACGCAGACTGCGATGAGCGATGCGCAGCCCGAAGAGCCAAAGAGAGCGTGCATCGCGCTGACACCTCTGGGCCGAATATGCCAGCCGGATGAGGTGTCTGAGGCTATTGTGTTCCTCTGCTCTCCAAAAAGCTCCTTCGTGACGGGAGCCACCCTGGAAGTAACGGGGGGATGCAGAATGTGAACGCTTTTATAGGCTTGCAAGTAGGGGGCGTAAAGGGGGCACCTCCCCCACCCTCACCCATAAGACCACGTCTTTGTGCTGGGAAGGAAGTAATAGTAATGGCCTCAGCGAAAAGGGTTCGAAAAGAAGAATGGGGAGGGGTCATAGAGAACCCTGCGCAGCCTGCAAACGCTGCTTCACGTTCTGATCACAACATATTCGCTCGGAGTATTTCAAGATGGACGGTTGTGGCCTCGCGATCTCCGACGCCAGCGTAGCTCCCGCCGACTGGTTCGCCCTCCACGGTCTCCTGACGCCGTGCAGCTCTCGCATTGTGGTGCCCCGCCCTTGGACTGCTTCGACCGGATCCCCACTTTCCTATCTCCTTCCTTCGATTGCCTCTCTATTTCTTCATCTATTTCCTTCTATTCTTTTTATCCCTCCTTCCCCCCACCCCTATAAGGCACTGCGCCATGTCGCCTGAAGGCAGACAGAAATTAGGTGCCTTTTTCCTCTCCCTTACAATTACTCACCACCAACACAACACCATTTCTCGCTGCAATCTTGGCGTTCAAACAATAAAATCTAGGCAACGTGAAAACTTTGGCAAGTTGGTGAAGAATGGTGAACCACAGAGCAAAAAAAAAAAAATATGGACGAACTACGCACTGATCGTCCTTCTCACTATATCATCACGGTATTCGCGATGTGATTCTTTATTGAAATGGCAGAATGGCTGTGAGTGGCTCCGACTCTGCCTTACGGATATACACTGAGAATCGCAGCTCGTAGTGCTAAAAATGTTAAAACTTGCTGCTAAACGAGCTGTGATGAGGTAGAGTGAAAGTTAGGAGCGGCCCCTCCAAGGTGGGGGGTAGACTAGGGGTCTGGCTTTTTTTCCCCTCCGCAATTTTGATGGAGGGTGGTATTTTACCCAGAATGAATAGTGAAAATGGGTGTTTTTCTCAAATGTTCTCGTGGCAACGAAAGACGTTAAACACAGAAGAAAACGAAGGAGCAGAGATGTGTAGTTAACCAAAATAGGCTTACATAAACTTTTCTTGTGTACTGTTTATGTAACTGTTAATTGATAAGAATTGCTTCAACATTTCTTATTTATCTCAAAATGGTCATTGTGCTAAAAAGGTATGTATTCCTTTTTCTATTTTTCAAATATTTTTTTCTACGCTACTTGACCCTTGGTCGACTCCCCAGGTTGGGTGCACTGCTTCGCTGCTGATGCAATGTTTCAGCATGGCATCGACAGCGAAGCATGGCAGCACGGCGTCGCCAATGGCATCAGCGATGTTTCAGCGAGTGCGTCGAAACTAACGCATGGAGTGCCTTAGTTTCGACACACTCAGCTAGTTTCGGTGCACTCGGTGCATTAGTTTCGGTTTCTCCGGCACCGCCGTCTGGAAATTCGACGATGGATCTCGGAAACCACGTGTGATATTTTCAATTTAAAAAAATGCTCGCTATAATTTGCGACGTAGAACAACTTTGCTATATAAACAACAACCCTAACATTATAGTAAAAAGTCAAATATTTATCTCAATTAATCATTCCTGAGTGATCTAATCAGCGGCAAAATTTTTCCGCCTCGCCCTAAAAGTTGGCTGCGATGACTACAAGTACCTGCTTTTTATAGTTTCTTTAAAGATAAAAATGCGTAGTCTTTGAATAATGATTGATATGTGGGGTTTAACGTCCCAAAACCACTATATGATTATGAGAGACGCCGTAGTGGAGGGCTCCGGAAATTTAGACCACCTGGGGTTCTTTAACGTGCACCCAAATCTGAGCACACGGGCCTACAACATTTCCGCCTCCATCGAAAATGCAGCCGCCGCAGCCGGGATTCGAACCCGCGCCCTGCGGGTCAGCAGCCGAGTACCTTAGCCACTAGACCACCGCGGCGGGGCGTAGTCATTGAATAAAAACACCCTGTATATGTTTATCGGTGCCTGCACAAATATATACTATTCGTAACAGGCAAAGTAAGAAAGAGAGGGAAGGCGAGTGATAACTAAACAGCTCTTGTTGCGCACTTGTGACAGACGTAAAACTGAGCATTGAGACAAAGCACTAAAACCTATTAAAAAAGCATTATACATACAGAATAGAAAGACGTCGTGTTCAAAGGAACGTACTTACGGCTGAGAGTGACACCCGGAGCACCTAAGCGATAGGTTCCTTTCTGATAGACTTAAGTTTCCTAGAAAACTTTCTGGGCAACGCCATCTTTGTACTTTTTCATCACAGGTGTATTTTAAATGATGGGTTAACAGCCATACATTGTACAAGGGAAAGTCAGTTACTGCTAATCGGCCTTGGCACTGCAAGATGCTCGCGCAAACGTTCGTCGAGAGACAACGCACGATCTTTCCCATGCACGTTCCACTGAAAGAAGTCGAAATAGAATAAGATAAATTGTTTTTGTAATCGATATACTTGGAGGTATACCGCTTTCTACACCGTCATTCCAGGTGTTCGTTTGCGGGCGTTGACTTTCTAGCCCAGACTTCCCAACTTACGTGGTAAATACTGCTCTAACTAATGTACCTGTTCTGAGCAGCTAGTAGCTCATGATTTCTTCCCTTGCTACACTTTGCAGGATTCGAGACGTTCTGCTGCCACAGATATGATGCTCTTCGGCTGTAACTCGAAAATAAACGTCTACTAACATGAACTTGGAATAGTGTAACAAAACTGCCCAATATAATTGCTCGCGGGCACTAGCACTGATACTTTTGGCCCCGCCGGACCGCACTCCTCCCATGCGCTTAGCGGCCCCCCGCCACGATGGTTAAAGTGGCTAAGGTACTCGGCTGCTGACCCGCAGGTCACGGGATCGAGTCCCGGCTGCGGCGGCTGCATTTTCGATGGAGGCGGAAATGCTGTATGCCCGTGTGCTCAGATTTGGGTGCTCGTCAAAGAACCCCAGGTGGTCGAAATATCCGGAGCCCTCTACAACGGCGTCTTTCATAATCATATGGTGGTTTTAAGACGTTCAACCCCACATATCTATCTATCACAGCGGTCCGTCACCGACTGTTCGGGCAGCGCCCATCACTGCCGATTTTAAAGACAGCGGGTGAACCACGCGCAACGCACAGCACGTGTCGCGCCAGCCCACAACTTACACAATCCCGGCCCGTGGTCAACCTCCAAGGCTCTGCCAACACTTTTTCTTTTATTGCACAATGTGCCGTCCTTGGAAGTCGCACGCGATAATGCCGACTTGGTAGATAAGGATGAGACGGAGCACATACAGGTGTGCGAAGGACGCACTCCTCACGAACCTCACGACATGTCGCTGCATGGCAGGCTAGCCCTGGTCACCGGAGGAGCGAGTGGCATAGGCAGGGCCACTTGCCACGCACTGGCAGCCCACGGAGCCAGGGTGGTAGTCGCCGACCTCAACCAAGACGCAGCCAAGGTCGTGGCGTCGGAGCTACCTGGTGGGTCCCCGTTATCCTTACCGATCAAAGGCCGCGTGTGTTTGCGATGTAAACAATAACAAAATTAAGAATTGTTTGTTATTACACACGTCTAATTTTACATGTTACGCAAAAACAATTCTGTTCCACAGTCATTAGCTAGTCCGTCTTAAAAAGTACACATGAGACAATGTTATATAAAAGTGGAAAGAAATTGATTACAGTAGAGTGCAAATGACATGAAAAAAGAGCTAAAAGAAAATGCATACAAACCGACCATCGAAGTGAGCCTATTAGCTTGAAACAAAGAGAACAAATACATAATACATAACTTTGCAATAGATACCAATGTTGTTATTAGTCTTTTCAACCGGACGGAACAGAAAACAAAATAAAAAAACCTTTATGTTCAGGAAGACAGTTTAAGTTTGAATAACATATATATATTTTCATTCCTTTTAGTAAATTCCACTAGTTCTGAATATAATGCGGAATTCCATTCCAGACTTTTGCTCCCCTATACTGCGACAGCCGTTTTCCGTAGGAGTTTTTTATTTGCGGAATACCTAAAGTATATTAGCATAGCTTTTTGTTGTAACATGTAGCGAGTAAGACGAATTAAGGGCTAGAACTTGTAAGCTGCGTCAAGAGACCGGCTAAAACACTCCCGACAGCCTGTTGCTTCGAACATATAGAGAGAATTTGCCAAAGTACTACTATTCGGAAATTTAATGAAGTGGTACACAAAGAACCCACTCACGCACAATGACGAAAACACAAACGCTGTTCCATATTGCACACGTGCAGTTTTGAAAAATTGTCGAACATGAAGCGTCATTGGAGCCAGCGTTTTCGCGAGGGGAGGGACCTATTTCAACGACGACGTTCTGTACTGGTCAACTTACGATCATGTCAAGGTGTCATGTAGACATCAACTATTGCCTCTCGCGTATATTTTAGCAAATTTGCATCATATAATGTTTTTTCTCCAATCCTTTTGTGGGCTGATTCATGAAATTTCATAGCTCACCAAATAGCCCATCAATAAATACTTCAGAAATTATTTTGGAGAGTTCACTCAAGCACGATAAACCATCGTGATGCGACTGTTTGAACGGCCTCTTTTAACATTTTTTTCGCAACAAGTTGCACACGTTCACGTACTAACTCGACAAATAGTCACTGTTCTGTTTGATTGATTTCCAGTATGGGTTAATAACAACAAGCTTCCACCCTCCCCTCTCGTTGTCTTTTTTTAAGCTGTTCTACGCTGCAGACTCTACAGTATACTGCTTTCCAGGAACACAAGGTCGGAGCACGATTACTTAGAACGTTTACAGCGTGGTGCCTCGGCTTTGAATTCTGAGTAGTCAGAAATCGTCGTGACATAAAAAAAAATCTTATTTCCCCCCTAGTCAAAACACATTAAACTTCAGCTGAGAATGTCCAACAGCTCAGTGGTGAAATCAGTAAGTGCATGCGTATTGAATAAGGCATTTCATTAGAAACTTGAGTGCGTGTTCTTCGTACGAGCTCTCACACCACCATATTGAATTTTGGTGCAACCGAGCAGATCCCTCATCCCCCAAAACTTCTCCGATTATTGTCTTTCACCGTAGGGAGAGGGGGGGTGCTTTCTCGGGATTTTACGGTAAATCACGAATACGTACGTGATGCGCAATAAGCCAAACAATTCATAGAGGAGCATTTCAAGGGTACGGGAAGTAGACCCTTATTCAAAGTACGAAAGACAACAGGTGACGTTATGATTGCCATATATATTGCCAATATTACAGGAACCGGGACCCACAGATCAGCTTTTCTGGACGTCAGTAACTCGAATTCCGTTGACAGGCTGTTTGCTGACATCAAGGAGTCCGAATCTCTACCCTTCAGCATAGTAGTGAATTCTGCTGGCATAGCCAAGATTTCTTCCCTTGTCGACACGACGGATGAGGATTTCGACAAGATCATTCAAGTAAATCTCAAGGTTAGTGGTCCAAATGCAGGAAAATATACATTTCAATTTATCACAATTAATGTACTAGATATAAGGAGTTTTTGAGTTGTACATTCTGCCCCGCCGTGGTGGTCTAGTGGCACAGGTATAGTCGGCTGCTAACTCGCAGGTCACGGGATCGACTACCACCTGCGGCGGCTGCGTTTTCGATGTAGGCGAAAATGCTGTAGGCACGTTTGCTCAGATTTGGGTGCACGTTAAAGAACTCCAGGTGGTCACAATTGCCTGAGCACTTCAATACGGCATCTTTTATATGGTGGCTTTGGGACGTTAAAACCCATATATCAATCAATCGAGTATGCTGTTCTGATCGGGCTAAAAATGATATTTCGGTCATGTCTGACATCTCGTGTTCAATTATGAGTATAATTTCTTGGAGACGAACTTTCGCAACACCCGTGAGGCTTTTGTCTATGACAGTTAGTCTGGCAGAGGCGCATCTAAGGTAACCCTCCCAAGTTTCACAGTCGGTTGGCGCAACCAGGAATCAGATGAGATATTGATACAGGAATCACAGCACAGAATCGTGTTTCGGGATGATATTTTCAAATAGAGTGTCCTGGAAACGTTCTGAGATGCAACGCGGTTGGTCCCTTGAGAGCGTATTCCGAAAACGTGTAGCTAATATATCCGTATCCGTACAGCTTATACCTATGGCAGCTTACGAATACGTATTCCTCGTTAAAGCTTCAATGAACGCACATGCATAATGACACATACGACATGTGCTACATTATGAAAAAAACTGGCTGCACATGTCGCCGCTGCTGATACAACACAAGCAATCTACATGGCTATAGGCTAACTCCATGACAGACAAGAAACTGCAGATGTAGAAAGACTCCATACAAAAGGTGGTCTTACAGAATCGACACCAAGTCGATCGACTTCTGTACTTTACGGTGTTTAGTTCGGACTTAGCACAATTCCCGACAAACTCTGTGCGGATTTATGTGCTACTCTAGCCAATTGTTCGCACTAAGTATTCCCCAAAATAGCGACATGCTCTGTTTAATGCATGCCTGACGATGCAGCTGCAAGTATTTGGAGTGAAAGGTGATAGGTTATCGTTCAGTTTGCTGTCTTCTGTAGGGCACCTTCCTGGTGACAAGAGCTGCAGCGCGGGCCATGATCTCCCGTGGTGTGACGGAGGGCGTCATCGTAAACGTTTCCAGCATCCTAGGCAAATGCGGACTCTACGGCCTGGCGGCGTACACAGCTTCCAAGGGTGGCGTCGTGGCTCTGACCAAGTCGGTCGCTCAAGAGCTGGCACAGCACGGTATCCGCTGTAACGCCGTGCTGCCATCACTGACGCAGACTCCGATGATCTATGCACTTAGTGACGAATGGCAAAGACTGGGCATTGCACTGACACCCCTTGGCCGAATGTGCCAGCCGGATGAAGTGTCCGAGGCTATTGTATTCTTGTGCTCTCCGAAAAGTTCCTTCGTGACAGGAGCTGTCTTGGAAGTAACCGGAGGATTCAAAATGTAAACGCTTTTCTAAACTCCACTCACCCTGACTTTTTCGACACCAGTAACGTTCGAACAATAAAGCTAACTTGAGCTTGACTAATTATGAGTGGCTCTTGTTCCGATTGGGGCTGCACGTGGACTCACTAGTGAACCTATAGTAGAGCTAAAATCTCAGCCCAAGTCGCGAACACTTGTTTCCAAACGTGTGTTGGGTGTGTCGTCGAGTGCAGTTTCATCTTATCCGGTTTAATAATCGTGTTTCTGGCTTCCGAAAATAGCGCAGCCATGAATGCGGATTTATTATAAATGGTAATTGAAAGGATATTGTCGTAACGATGAAACCGATCAGAGAACCAATAGTGAAAAGGACGAAGTTTAGTTGAAGGATACCGGCTAACGGCTGCCACATTCTCAGTTTACGACATTACGTACTGGTTGCACTACTTATACCTCTACCTTGCAACAATTTTATTGGTACAATTCACCGTGCAGTGTAGTAAACAGCAAGCAAGCTATAGTTTGCGGAGACTCCACAAAGAGCTGATGTCTATTCTGGCGATGAGACTGCTTTGTTAAGTTCACTAAGACGACCTGCGGGGGATGTGTTACTACGGTGGCATTGTACACAGTACCGAGGGCAGTCACAAGAGATACTTCATCATCACTAAATACGAGTACAGTGCTCAACTCGGCTGTCTATAATGGCGGAGCGTCGCACGTGGAACAACACGAGCGACATCTACAGTAGCAAATACGCCGCATCTGAGCATGCGCGGCGCAAATTTATCTCCGCGGCCGCGATGGCTGCTTTGGCCGTCGAAGCGCTGTCAACATTACAAAATCGAAATAAAACAGCAACAAAAAAGAAATATTCTCGCTTCGTGATATCATATCACAGCGACAACGATTTTTCTTCATGTTCCTTTCTTGTTTTTCTTTTCGCGAAATCGCTCAGAGCGCTTTCGACGGCTAAAGCGGTTGTTGCAGCCGCGGCGATAAACAGGGATCAGTATTGCGAGGCAGGCACATCATTGGCACCGCGCATGCTCAGATGTGGTATATTTGCGACTGCAGATGTCGCTCATGCTGTTTCGCGCGCGACGCTCCGTCGTTATAGGCAGCCGATTTGAGCACTGTGCATTCGCAGGCATCGCAGGGCAGCACTGTCAGTCATTTTAATTCAGAATAATAGGCATTCGTCAATAGCACAAAGAGCCACAGACACAGGTTGTTCAGTAGCTCGGGGCAACCACGATAGAAGACACAGATCAAAGTGCTCTTCAAGCTGCAGATAACCCACGCCTAAAGGGGTCACCGTTATCACCCCAGAAGTTATCAGCAGCTTCGTCCATAATAAAATATATAGTGCATAAATGTTGATGCAAAAACATCATCCTGAAGTTCTGAACGTCATTACAAAGTTGGTTGCTCAATTTTTATCTTGCCTTTGTTTGTGGGTGTTTAATTTTGACGTTACACCACGTGAAACGTATGGCTATTCACGGCTGTGGAATAAGGAAGGTTTAAAGGCTGAGTCGGTCTGGTGGCACATGGTGGACACCCGTTTGAAACACGTCTGTTCCATCTTGCAGATTTCTGCTATCACCGCCCGCCCCGATGTTCTGATCCACGATTCTACAAGCGACAAACCGCGCAGGCTATACCACGATTCAGGGGTGCTCGAACTGGCGGTGACGCCATATATCTTAAGCGGGACAGGAATGCGTAGTTGCTGACCTTGCGAAGGAATTCCTGTCTACTGACGTGCTTTCGATCAACCATCTGGTCCCGCCGCGGAGGTCTAGTGGCTAAGGTACTCAGCTGCTGACCCGTGGGATCAAATCCCGGCTGTGGTTGCTGCATTTCCGATGGAGGCGGAAATGTTGCAGGCCCGTGTGCTCCAATTTGGGTGCACGTTAAAGAACCCCAGGTGGTGAAAGATTCCGCAGTTCTCCAATACGGCGTCTCTCATAATCATATGGTGGTTTTAGGACGTTAAACCCCACATATCAATCAATCATCAATCGATCAACCATCTGTACTGGTCACGGCATGGTGGAACCATCATGTGTACTGCCCAAGGATATAAGAGCGGCAACCTGGAACCATCCCTTTAGTGGGTATTTAGTGGAACACCCGTTTCAAGCGCGTCTGTTTCATCTCGCAGATAACATACAGTTACAAATACTATAGAAGTGATAACCGCTGTTTTTTGCTGCTACTGGAAACTTGAAATGAAGCGAGGGCTGCGCTCTCCTGCTTCATAGATTTTTTCTTCAGACACTGATTACCAACAGGGACACACGCCACTACCAGGAGATGACGTCACTACTGACCCCCCTTAACTATAACACGCCAAGAATGACAAGGCGCCTTTAAAAAAGATCGAAACGTCGGCACTTCCACTGAGGCCCTTTCACTGTTCACCCTGGTTACCCCACCACGTTTCCCATCTGTCGGCTCCCAACTTGATCTTGAACTTGTGGATACTGTGACAAGAGAGGACGCAATATTAGACCTTATATTTGTAAACCAGCAACTTTTCTCGCACAGTGTAAAATGTGAAGTTATCGAGGTGTTACCCGACCACAAAGCTATCGAAGTCGCCTCGAACTTAGCGCACCCCCTGAAAAATTTGAAATAAAAACTGTTTTCAACTTTTCTAAACTGACGACATTTTCGTATTGGACACTTCAGCCTCATATTTAGATGAGTACTAATGTTGTAGCCAATATTGCAGTGTAAACACGCTGCTTCTTACGTTTTGTGACATTGTGCGTGAATTCCTTTTACAGAATGTGCCTCTAAAATATAATAAACGGAACCCAATAAACCCATGGTATAATAGAGAAATAATTTAACTCAGTCGTCGCGTGAAGCGCTTACGTATATAATCGTCATTCCAGGTGCATAAAAATTGTTTCTTCATTTAACACATTAAAAAGTAAGTTAAGCGCTAAAATGAAATAGGCTAGGAACTACTACTTTAGCAATATACTCCAGCTGCATTTATGAAAAAAAATTCATCCAGGTTCTGAAGATCGATGTGTCCTGTATCATCTATACCTTCATCATTTATTCTTAATGACCAATTCTTCTCAAATCCTGCAGTTATAGCAAAGGCCTTTAATAATTACTTCAAATACGTTTTTTTTCTATTGATAACGGCATAAATCTTTCATTTTCTGCATGCAGCAATCTGCCTGCTTTTCCTGATCTTGAAGTATAACCTCCTCAGGAGTACATAATATCATACGAAATCTTGATGTTACGAAAGGCTCTGGTCCAGAAGGTATACCAAATATGTTTCTAAAGAGGTATTCGGAGTGGTGTGCTAATTATCTGACAAATGAATACTCTCTGGAACAGTTCCACAGATGCGGAAATCGGTAAACGTCGTGCCTGTATTCAATTCTGGAAACAAGCAAATAAGAGAAAATTACAGGCCAATATCTTTATATACTTTCTACCGGCTATAAACTTTTGGAGCATATCACTCATATATACATTGTTGAATACCTGAATGCCCGGAACATACTTTCCCGACCACAGCTCGGCTTTCGTGCTGGCTATTCTACTGTCACACAGTTGCTTGAATTTACGCACCGCATGGCTTCTTCTCTTCTCTTCACGACAGAGGACAGATAGACGCCATATTCCTTGGCTATTGTAAAATCTTTGACTTGGTTTGTTTTACTGAGCTTTTCGTTAAACTTCGAGCATTTTTTTTAGTGAAATCAAGCTAGTTGACTGGATTACAGATTACATGCGGTGGCACACATAATTTGTAACGTTTAACTGCGTGAAGTCATCGGATGAACAAATCACGTGAGGGGTGCTTCATGGCTTGGTTCTAGGGCTGCTATTCTTTATTATCTATAAAAATGACGAAGCAGAAATTATCAGTGATACTCCCTCCAATTAAATTTGAAATGTATGCAGATGACTGCGTTATATATAACACCATCTCTAATGTTGAAGATCAGGAAGTGTTGGATAGTGTTTTTCCATTGTTCTGTAAGTGGAGTGAAACTTGGCAAATGTCTATCAACGTCAAAAAGACTGTCCATTACCTTTTCAAATCAGAAACAACCTCTTTATTTTGCATATGCTAATAAGGACAGTGCCATTCTAGCTCGTGTCACTGAGTTTAAATACCTTGGTGTAACTCTCGCAACAAAATTAAATTTATTTTGCATATGCTAATAAGGGCAGTGTCATTCTAGCTCGTGTCGCTGAGTTTAAATACCTCGCAACAAATTTAAATGGCACACGCACCTTGAAACAAACTGCAACAAGGCTCTTCGAAAACTTCGGTATCTCCGACGCACGTTAAGCAACTCCACAAAAGGATCCTAACTGGCGGCGTACAAAACCTTGGTCAGGCCCATATTCGAATATGCGCCGGTTGTTTGGTCATCTCAGCACAAATTTGAGACATATATATATTCTAAAATCTGTAAAAAAAGCTATAAGGTTTATATTTCGTCGCTATGATCAAAGGTTATCTCCTAGTTCGCATGTGCACCTTTTATCGCAACAGTATGTCGAACATCGGCGCTCTCGCGATCGTGCCGTACTCCTGCATAAAATAGTTCACACCAGCTTGAATTTCGTAACGCCCATTTCTTTCGTTGCAGCTTCTGGATGCCGTACCCCAAGATTTGATCTCCTAGATATCACGCCCTTTAGAGCTAACGTTAATTGTTTCAAGTTTTCCTTTTTTTTCCTGCTGACTGTGTATGTATGAAATGAGCTTGACGGGTTTATGCAGACTCGATGCTCAGCGATTTGAAAAAGAACCGCGTGAGCATACATGTTTTGTTAAATTGTATTTTTTTTCGTTGAGCATTTGTGCCCACTCCTGCTATGGCTCTTTAATTGAGAGAGCAATATTTGTTAATAAATATTTGTAAATAAATAAAGGTTTGGTTGGAAAATTATTATACGATGTTTGTTGAGTTCCTCCCACGATGCTCGCTGTTGCTGTTAAAATATTTTTGTATAATCGTATGCCACGTTTGCAGTCATGCTAGATGAGCGACGTTTGTTCGGTCATAACTCGTGCGGTATTCTACGGCAGCGTTGCAAATGAAACCTGGAATAAATCTCAACTTTCATAGCGCACGAAAAAGAAACAGGAGAAAAAAAAGGGGAGGGGGGGGGGAACGCGGCTACAGCAGTATGATTGTCCCGTGTTGATCCTCGTAGTTTGATGAGGTTGAAGTCGCAGGTATTCAATTTTATTAACTCTACTAGGTTCATCTATAAAACACCTGCACATCACATGTCGTTGCACTAGCTGTCAGTTTTGCTTGAACGTAGGCGTTGAACGGGCTTAGCGCTTAGTGCCCCAGTGGTGGTTTACGCCTCGACACGGTAAGTAGCCTCAGTACATCTGTCTATCACAATGTTTTCAGCAATGGTCGTGAATCTGGGGCCCGAATTTGCAGAATTCTTCATTCGTTAGTGCCACTTGCGATCGATTGGTCGTCTTGGCTATTGAAATGTCCGATTGCGCAGAATTAACTGGAAATTTCTTTCAGAATAAATAATATATAGCGTAAGCAGTGTTCGTCGGTACGCGCACTTTATGTCAGAATGACTTTTTTTTTATTTTCCTTCTTCGCAAATGCTGCTTCATATTGTTCGGGCACATTCCGTAATGATACGTTTGACGTCCCGAATGATTGGCATCGATTTCGGCTCTTATACAAATGCTTTAAAGGTAACATTGTTAAAAATTGCAAATGCAGGAACTGTAGTCTGACATGACGAGAACAGAACGACGACAAGGAGACAAGAAGGCCACAAGCGCTAACTTCCAAATGAGTTTATTGCGCAGAGCGCGAAAGCATAAAGAGGAGACAGTAAGTCATGCGACGAAAACCATGTGGCACAAAGAGCAATGAGTAAGGGAAACACAAAAGCTCATAAAAATGCAAAAAAAACCTTCTATAAGGAAACGAAACAGAAAAGTAAAAGTAATATAACTACTTGCGTGCACCGAAACCTTCGAGGAACCTGAGTTGTTTCTCGGACAGAGACGCGGAGGGCTTGCTATGCATGACACCTGTTCGCGTGCTATCTGCGCGGCCTCGACTATAACTCGGGCGCGCTCATCCCTGTGCTTATACAGCGTCACTGTGTCCCTGAAAATGGGCACAGTTCGTACTCAGTGCTGTGCTGAGCAAGAAAACCATCTTTCTCGTTTCCCGTTTCCCGTCGCTCTTTGTGCCACATGGTTTTTGTCAGATGGTTTACTGTCTCCTCTATATGTTTTCGCACTCTGCGCAATAAACTCAGTTGGAAGTTAGCTTAGAAGTGTGGCAGCTTGGGCTAGTTGGTATGGCATGACGATAGTTATAGCGCGAAAACAAAACGACGGCACAGAGACAAGAAGGACACAGAGACAAAGGACGTTTTGTTTTTGCGCTATAACTATCGTCATGGAAGTTAGCGCTCGTGTCCTTTTTGTCTCTTCGTCGTCGTTTTGTTCTCGCGCTATAACTATCTTCATGTCATACTAACTAGCCCAAACTGCCACACTTCTGTAGTCTGACATTTGTACATTTCAATAGAACTCGCAATTCAACCACAAGTGGGAATATATCGCGGGGCTAGAGAGCGAAATGGCTAGACGTGCAACTTTTGTATGGAGCGACTTTTCGTAAACAACCCAACTACAAGTTCGTCACGGAGGTTGAATGATTGATTATGGGGGATTTGCACGTGAAGACCACGATATGCTAATCAGGTATGCGCTGTATTGGGGCACGCTGGATTTAGACCACCTGAGGTTTTTTAACTTGCTTACAAAACTAAGTACACCGTTGTTCTTGCATTTCGCATCCATCAAAATGCGACCAGAAATCAAGCCCATATCCTAGAGGTTCGCAGCGCGAAGCCTTACGTAATAAGTGGTTAGGGCAAACACTGAGACAGGAAAGTTCGATAATGTAAGCATTGGCGCTACGTCGATACCATTACCTAAGGTGATCTTTCATGACCTTGTTAACCACGTAAAGGTTAACAGTGGTGCAGCATAGCCGAATCTAAATGATAGATGTTTCAAACCGTAAGCGCTGACCAAATTGGTGTTTTAATGAGGTCATAGCGATGTCCTTTATACAGGGTGTTTCAATAAATGTTGTCCAATTTCTCACAAAGAAGACAAATGCAATATTTATTCCATGCCTTCACAATTACAAAGTCTGTACCTTTACACAATCTAATACGACTAAAGACATCATTTGAAACAATATTTAAGAAAAACAGAATAAAAGCTTTTTTTTTTCATTAATCGAATCAAGACATGATGTCAGAGGGGGAATAGAAGCTCTTCATTCGAGACCCCATTGCAGCTTCGATATTTCTAAAACGTGGTCTCCATTATCTATTGACGTCTCATCATGACGAAATTCAACGGCTGAAACTGATACCGAAGCACCGATGAGTGCAACAAGCAGATTCAAGACTCTTCAAGACAATGATTGCAGAGGTATAGTTCTCCAGCGTTTTTTTTTTAACGTATATATGTATATGCATCAGGCGTGTTATAATTGCAGGCGCAGCTCACACACTTACGCAACGACGTCGGTTGGTGGTTGATTAACAAAGCTCACTCATTCTAAACCTGAACGCCCAACTCCACGAGTTAACTCCACTAATTAAACATGTTGTTTTAATTTTCTTAATTACCACCTAAAATAACATGTTTGGTCATCTGAAGATAGTTGAGGCTACAGAAGAAGTAATTGCAAGAAAATCGAGTAAATAGTGCGTTTCCTTGATTTTTGAGAATTCTGGACACACTTCTTGAAACACCCAGTATATAAAAAAATATTATATAGGTCCGAGGATATAACAGCCGTATTGGCATTTCTAAATATGATTAATAACGAACACTGCTGACCTACGTTAAAGAGATTACTTAGAATAATAAGATACTTCGGTAATGGCTTGGGGAGCTGTGCGGTTTTCTGTTCCGTATCCTCTATTGCAAAAACCATAATAATCTGCACCACACCACGCATTGAAACCAACAATCGCTACTGCCCTCGCTTAGAGTCAGTTCCATTTTCTCGCATCTTAAACAATTCTTTCTCTGGTCCATAGGAAGCATATCAACCCATACTAGCGCGAGAAATCCTGCAATCAAGGGTCATGGCCATAAGTGATTTGGCATAGACCCATGATTACAGGAGGATGACTTGGCGGTTACTGACCGTAAAGGGGGCAATACTGTGTTCGAAGGCATGCCATAAGCACATCGATTCTCCTTGCACCCATCTTCGTAACTTTTCTCCTGATATAGCTACAATCTGATAAAGTTTTAAAGGTTACAGAGGATGTATACCCCTCGCAGGTCTCGCACCCAGCTCCTCCTATTAACAGACTGAACATGTCACTGCGCGGTCGTCTGGCCCTGGTGACCGGAGGAGCAAGCGGCATAGGCAAGGCCACCTGCCACGCCCTGGCCGCCCAAGGAGCCAGCGTTGTTGTCGCCGATATCGACCTGCACGCGGCTCAGGTCGTGGCGGCAGAGCTACCCGGTGTGTATATAGTAGCCGTTCTCTCGAGCAACTAGCTAGACGGTCGCCTTGTCTCTGTGTCGTCGTTTTGTTCTCGCGCTATAACTGTCATCATGCCATACCAACTAGCCCAAGCTGCCACACTTCTAAGTTACACGTGACATCATGGACGCACGCTAAGACTCCAACAAGACGTCTTAGATGACATCATACAAGCATAATCACGAGGCGATTAACCTTCTCCACTGCGATAACGACGTCGCTGGAACGTTACTGGGACACTGCGCATGAACAACGAAAGAAGCAGCCAGCGATGAGCTGCTAACGCTAGCGTGACATCACAAAACTTTCTCCCCACCATGTCGGTGTTCAAACGCGGATGTTACAGTGACGTCAGTGCAAGCCATCCGGGTTGAACAAAGGTTGGGGAACTCCCCGCCCCGGTGGTCTAGTGGCTAAGGTACTCGGCTGCTGACCCGCAGGTCGCGGGTTAGAATCCCGGCTGTAGCGGCTGCATTTCCGATGGAGACAGAAATGTTGTAGGCCCGTGTGCTCAGATTTGGGCGCACGTTAAAGAACCCCAGGTGGTCAAAATTTCCGGAGCCCTCCACTACGGCGTCTCTCATAATCATATGGTGGTTTTGGGACGTTAAACCCCACATATCAATCAATCATCATCAAATCATCAAAGGTTGGGGAACTGCGCTGAATGGGTGGTACAGAAAAATACTCACGCAAGGCGGGAAAAAAACCAACAACAATGTAAAAAAGAACTAACATTTGTTTAACCTTTTGAGAAGCGCCGCGAGGCTGCACTCAAGGAAAAAAAAAAAAGGGGGACAGGGACGAGGGAGGAGGTAAAGGTGTGAGCGTGAAATACAACACGCTTTGAAACGATTTATCAAAAATTGTTCAGCGAAGGTTTTTCTAAACCTCCTACGCAGAACAAAGACCACCCCCCCCCCACCTTTGTTCAACAAGTAAAAACTGTACAACAAAGCTTACGTAAAAAAATGTTTAAAGGCATAACAAGAGACAGTGGTATAATTTTAAGAAATGAAAAAAAAAACGATTGGACAGCGTGTTTTTGCAGTTTGCGGTAATGAACAATCGGAGTCTTCGCTTTCCGTGTTATACTCTTTGCGTGTAATGTCTGTCTTCACGTATATCGTAAGATATTGTCTCCAATACGGAGGGAGTATAAACGTATTTATCTTGTGACAAAAAGATCCGGGCATACGTCCTAATGCCAAGGTAACTTGAGCCCAGGCCGCGTCCTGGGCCCTTGTGACCAACACTGGCGAAATGACGATTACTCTCTCACTAAGGATAATAATTTATCTATAACAGGGTTCTCGAGTTCACTTCACCTAGCAGGACGTCGTCACAAAATTTAGCCCCGCAAGCGCTGGGAATGTGAAGGAAGCAGGTTGAAGCTCGGTGACGGGGAGGGGGGGGGGGGGCAAACTGAATGTTATCTAAGGTGGCCATTAAAAAAAACATATTTCTCATATATTATATATGGACCATTTCTGAAGGAGACGTAGCATCAGAATTCGAGGAGCATCAGCACTGGTCTCCGAATTGACTGAAATATGAACGCCAATTCTGAAATGTATATATTTTGTTTCGTGGCTATGTTTCCATTTGTGGGGACCACATGGAATTTACGAAAAAAAAAAGAATGCTCAGACCAGCGGCATCTCTGTCGCCTGCCAGAAAAAGAAAATTTAATTCGCAATAAATACCAGTAAAATCATGCGAGTACGATTAAGGACTCACTCTCTGGATTTCGTGCCGATCGGTTGTGTCCCCGTGGTCTCCGACGACAGCGCAGCCCTGGCCGACTGGGATCGCCCTGCGTCATCTCTTGACGCCGACAAGAGCTCTAGCTGTGTGGTGCCCCGTCCTCGGACTCCTGCGACCGTGTCCATCTTTCATATCTCCTCCTTGATTTCGTCGTTTTCTGTCGCTCGCTGTCCCTGCGCCTCGCTCTCTCCTTTCTCTCTCTATCTATCTTTTTACCTTATAACCCTATTCTTTTAATTCCTCATTTAACCCCACAGCTCGTGAGCTACTATTGAAGTGTCCTCCCCCTGAGAGACAGTTACGGGGCCCATTTTTCTCTTCTTTTCATTTAAAATCACTCACGATGTCAAAAGCTCCGGTAGCTCCGGGCCACCAGCAAAATGTCCGCGGGCCCTGTTTGAGACCCGCGATGAACAACACCAGAGAAGAAAACAAAGTGTGTTCTGTGTATGTGTGCACTGGACATTAGTTAGCCCTTCAGTACACAGTTTCTCTTGTTTCCCTTCTTTTTTTAATGCACTCTAGGAGAAAAAAGTTTTTGTCCCCCCCCCCCCCTCTTTTTTTTTATCTCCTGACTTGCCACGTTAACGTCTCTCTAAAAGGGGACACGTGAACTCTATCGGAGGCCCTTATACTCCCCTCGGAGTATAAACACCCAAAATGATGCTTAACCGTCTCTTTAAACAGAGTCACATACGTGGCAAGTCAGACATAATCAAAAGAAGTCACGAATACCCCCCACCCCCCCCCCCCCTTTTTTTTCTTTCTTCAAGTGCGGAAGCTTTAAGCGCATAAAATATTTGTGTCTTACCTCAAGCATGTGTCTCTAACCCCCGTATTCTAGAACGCCCCTTCATTCAACGCTCCACCTTCACTTGAGAAAGCCGATGGGAGCGCCATCTCTAGGCAGGGAAAGTCACTGCATATCAGTAATAATTAGATGTTATTCTTGAGTAGCGCAGCATCATTTTCAGCCGAGCAGTGGTGCAGTGCGCATCTCTGTCAGGTGAGAGGTGAAAGTCGAGTCAAGGAGCGCTTGTAAATACGGGGGTAAGTCGATGAAGTAGAGTTATAACAGCAATCCAATCAACACTAAAAGAAAGTGCTTTAGTGCTATACGTTTCGGGTGTATCAATTTATTGATATGTGGGGTTTAACGTCCCAAAACCACTATATGATTATGAGAGACGCGGGTGTATCCATACGAGTACTTTGCATCTTTTTTTTTCTTTTTCATTTTACAGACACCGCTACCCACAGAGCAGCTTTCGTGGATGTCAGTGACACGATTTCAGTGGAAAAACTGCTCGCCGATATTAAGGAGACCGAACACCTTCCCGTCAGCATCTTGGTGAACAGCGCTGGCATAGCCAAGCATTCGCCACTTGTTGACACGACGGACGAAGAGTTTGACCAAGTAATTGGGGTCAACCTGAAGGTAAGCGTCAGCATCAGAGCGAAGTACTTAAGAAAACCACGACTAAAAGGCGGATGTTGCAAAGAATTTGACCATTGCTGCTTTCACGAGAGAGAGAGAGAGAGAGAGAGAGAGAGGAGGAATAGATGAGAGAAAAAAGAAAGAAAGAAAGAAAGAAGAAAGAAAGAAGAAGAAAGAAAGAAAGAAAGAAAGAAAGAAAGAAAGAATGAAAGAAAGCCGAAATATAAAGAAACCGGCTCCTTTACGATGCCCCTGCCCGCACGTGCACCCTTCTCCTAGCGGAAATGTTGCGAAACACCTCTTCATCCCAGAAGCTTTCGTTCTAGCCATACTGGTTACCCCCCCCCCTCCCCCACCAAACTCTACTAGAACGGCGGAAAGCAGCACAGGAGAATGTAAAAGAGACGAACTGTGACAATGAATATACATGAAATTTTGCGCAGTGACCGGGGTCGGTGATAGGAAGGCCTAGGAGCAAGTGAGCAGGAAAAGAAAAATAAGATGGAATATAAGTTCGCGGAATTCACAGATGGACGGATGGATGAGTAATTTTATTATGGTCCTTCGCTGTGTGCGTTTAGCGGGCAGCGGGCCGTTCCCACGTCGGGACAGAGCGACCTTGCCCCTCCGCCACGTCGCGGGATCGGTGGACAGCCCAAATTCACAGATGAGGTGAAGGTAATTGTATTGATGCCGCATGGTTTAGAAAAATATGAGCTAACGCATTCAATAAGATGAAAAGAAAATTTGAAAATTGTAATTGCAAAAGAGAAGACATCGGACCAAATATTTTTCCAGGGTCCCGTCACTCATAAAATGCCTCCTTCTTCGTTTTCTTGACTGATTGTCAATATAGCTATAGCTCTTGTAAACTGGCATTTCTCAATAACAAACCAATTAACGAAGTATTTTAATAACGTACCAGCTGCTATGAGAATATCTGCCGACGACTGCATTGCCTGTCACCCAATATAAAATACAGACGACCATCTGTTTCTTGAGCATGGCATCGGTCCAATTAGTAAGCCACACAGCAGATGGCCAATTACATTGAATATGTCAAAATGTAAAGTCATTTACTCAGAATGCTACAACTTCACTGTATTCATACAAAATCAATAAAGGCAATGTTGCTATCGGTACACAATATAAGTATGCAGGCATTGCCCCGCCGTGGTGGTCTAGTGGCTAAGGTACTCGGCTGCTGACCCGCAGGTCATGGGTTTAAATCCCGGCTGCGGTGGCTGCCTTTCCGATGGAGGCGGAAATGTCGTAGACCCGTGTGCTCAGATTTGGGTGCACGTTAAAGAACCCCAGCCGGTCGAAATTTCCGGAGTCCTCCACTACGGCGTCTCTCATAATCATATGGTGGTTTTGGGACGTTAAACCCCACAAATCAATCAATCAATCAATCAATCAATCAATCAATCAAGTATGCAGGCATTGCATTCTCTTCGAATATTTTTTTGGTTCGAACACACCACACCGATTGCAGCCAAAGCCTCTCAATCCGTGGGTTACTTTCGATGAAACTTAAACGCTCTTTTGAAAGTGCACGAACTAGAATACCTAACTCTTGTTGGCTTTCAACTAAGGTACGCTTCCTCTATTCGGTACCCTCACCAGAATATATTGGAACGAATTGAGAACAGCGCAAGCCGCTTCATTTCTGACGATTACAGCTATACGTCTATTGCGTCACACAAATCTAACTTAATCTATCGTCGCAATCTTTGAGTACTTGCCGTGACATTGCCTTGTCGACACTATTTCATTAGTTTATTCATTCACCACGAACACCAGCATACATCAAGCGACGATATTCCGCGCCACACAGATTTTATATTAATTTCAACTGTACGCACATTTACGAATGAACACGTGCATTCGACTGCTTTGCGGTTCCACGAGCAGTCCGATGTTGGTATTCCCTGCCGGATAGCATCGCATGTGTGGAGAGAACTGCTGTGTGCTTTGACACATTGACCTGTCATCTGACGAGCGAAATGTTGACACTTTGATACTGAACGAGATGTTTTTTTTCGTTCTTTCTTTTTTCTTTCCTTATTTGCCTTGCTTTTTGTTGCCTGATGTGTCACTTAGCCTATAATAATTACTTATCACTCTATATTGTATAATTGATTTCCATTCACTCGTTGCTTGTTAACTTGATCTGATTTATTGATTGTTATAATGCGTCGAGGGTCCCGTTACAGTTTTTAACTTTGGGACCCTCGTCTGTATATTAATATTACTGTACTACTTTTTTGAAATGAATAATAAACTGAAACTGAAACTGAAACTTGCCATTGTTGTAATGCGGTCTCTGTGTTATCGCAATCTTTTTTTTTTCAAACTCCTCCTTTTATAGCACCATAGTGTCGCTTTTTTTCTCTCCTATTCTTCTTTTTTTTTCCCGGTGCGAACCGTAATACTGTATTAACTTTTCAATCTTGCTTGACTACATGACACTATAGGTAATACCCGTATGATTATTTCCTTATTATGTATGTTTTATCTTCGCTATCATTGCTGAGTTCTTTTTGCTAACAGTGGTGCTTTCAGCAATTATTCAATTTGTATCGCACTGTTCCTTACGCAATGTCTCAATGGAGGCTTGTAAGGTATTGTTAAATAAATAAATAAATAAATAAATAAATAAATAAATTTTTTCTCAAGCTTTCATCTGGAGGTACCTGGTAGCTCAAATATTTTGCTGGTAACTCTCCACAAAAAAAACGATAAATACCAATTCAAAATAAAAAAGGAGGGGGGAGGGGGTTCAAGGAGAAACTATCAATCAAATGTCATTCAATGCATTGAAGGTGCTCTGGAGTGTATTATAGCAGTAAGAATCAACAGGGACATCTTGTCAATTCCAAAATCTTGTTGTTCACTTATGCAAATGAGCTTAGACAAACGAGGGAAAATTTCAGCCCGGAAATTCCGGAGCTGTACCCATAAAAATCATTGTGCCGGAGACCAAGGAAACGTTCGATCGATTAGATAGAGAAGAATTAGCGTACTGCAGTCAGAACCCTTTTAATTGTGTTAGGTACGCTTATAGATATTATATTCAGTCACAGGGGCTCTGGGTCACGAGGAGAAGGCTATATACATGAACGAAGAAATAGTCCGGAATGCAAACGGTCACTGTGCTAAGCAACGATCGACACCTCAGCATTATCTTCAAAAAGAAACGTGCAAGATCATTGTATTTTGCGGATACAAACATATGTGGTAGAAACCTGGAGGATCACGTGCAGCTGGCAAGCCCGAGAAGCGATTGGCTTGCGAGTTATAGCCTATATATTACCATTTACATTGACAGGACGAACTTCAATTAGCCTGGAGATGAAACGCAGTCAACACACACCTCTATATGACCTATGCAACGGGTGTCGATAGGAAGGTAGCGTAGTTCTAGCTGGAAAGAGGCTAGTTACCGGGAATCGAAGGTAAAAATTTGCGTATTTATAAGACGGTGTCGGCTATAGTACGAATCAGGGATGATTCGCTATCGCTATGGAAGAGAAATTCGTCCTGCTACGAACATATATGTGGCGTTTGTTTTTCTAAGAGAGCCGAGTCCACTCAAACTGAACTGAAAAATAAAGCAGTTTTCTTTTTGCTTGTGATAATATAGTGGCATCTGCTCCAACAATCTTTAGCCTATGCACTCATGTTGCCATTGTTGTGACTAACATGTATATGTTGTGGCTAAAATCTATATAGCCCACTATCGTCGACATTCGTGAGTAAAGTTTGGACTTCCTTCTTACAGACTGGAACATTCCCTTTGGGCTTGAATCGGACCGTGAAACAAGTCTAAATCATAGTGAATGAACGATACAGCTTTTTTACGTGAAAAAAGGAACACTATCCTTGTATTTCTATCGGTCCTGTTATTCGTTGCGATGGCGTAATGGCAACGACCTGCCTTGTATAGAGCCAGTCATTCTTCCGTCCAAAAGACACATCATTCTTAACTTCCAGCGGCGCTTCCTTGTTCTTGGCGTGTGTTGAAGGTTTTCGTAAAGTTCTACAACTCCTCTTCTTCGCTCGTTTTATGCCACGCTGTTTCGAATCACGCCTACTTCAAGAAATACATCCGTGCTCAATATCTTCATTTCAGTTGTCTTTTATTTCAAATATGGCATCTTAGACAGAAACAATTAAGGACGCGTTATTGAAGCGCCGAAATGGACAATAAGCCTCAAGAGGCAGAAAGAACTAGTATAGAGTCGGCATCTTACTCTTTCAATGCGAGATTTGCCCTACAACAACATTTCATTCAGTAATTACTAGACCGCTCAAGAAAAAAAAAGCTAATTGTGAAAACAAAAGCGCGATAGAAAATGAAACGGCTTCAATGCAGCCATGTTAATTGTAGAGGTCGCAATTGTCGGTGCAGCGATGGTTCAAATGATATGGCTCACTGCCATTCAAATAGATGCAACATTTCGCTCACTTCTCATTGATACTGCTCTTTTGAAACCACTTTCGGTCAGGAATTGCCCAGTTTTGATTACAGTTGTTTTAAAAGCGAAAGAAACTTAGGCTAGCTTTACAACCCCGCGAAAATCGGAGAAGCTTCGGTTTCGTGACATTTCCCTTACAGAAAAAAAACACCACATACAGGGTTAAAGATAATTATTCTGTTCGAGGGACGTGAGATAGCATAATAACGTTGCCTCGAGAAAAATGAAACCGCTTAAAACAGGGATCTGAAATTCAATCTCGTGGCAAGCAGCAACAATTATACTGTGGTGGTGACATCTAATATGGACTTGTCAGTGTCGCTATATTTAGTCTGAGTCTCGTTTTGACAATGTAATTATTAGCGCAGTACACTGAAATGAGATCCTAGACAATGTAATTATTATGGCAGTACACTGAAATGAGATCCCAGACAAAGGTACATTCCGCCGCACAGAATACCAGCTGTGCTTTTCTATTTATCATTTGAGCCTACAAAACAAGAAAAAAAACACGTTTACTGCAGAAAGCATGACTCGACCTCATAAGACCACTTACTAGGATAGAGGAGGGTGACACCTATCATTTGTATAATGAGCAAACACAGCACGAGGAAAAAAAAAAACGTGGCACAAGGCAAAGAAAGGTACAAGGCAAACGCATACTTCTGAACGTTTATTAAAAAAAAAAACGCGAATGCATCTAGGAAGCAAAAGCAGATGTTCACCACGAGAACGAAACTTAATAGGATGCGCCTGTCTGGTAGGTTTCTTAATTTTGTCTAACGTTTTTTTTTTGCTATATTTTTTGCTCATTACGAATTATCAACATTACCAACTCGTCAAGAGGCTATTATTGCATAATCATTTGAACGATTATCTTACCACATTAACAATGCCTCGCCAATATGTATGTATGTATGTATGTATGTATGTATGTATGTATGTATGTATGTATGTATGTATGTATGTATGTATGTATGTATGTATGTATGTATGTATGTATGTATGTATGTATGTATGTATGTATGTATGTATGTATGTATGTATGTATACGTATGTATGTATGTGGATAAATCAGTATACTCAAATGGGACACATGAAGCCTTCATGAACATGAATCGTCGTCCCCATTTCCCTCAGGGCACGTTTGTAACGTCAAGAGCCGTCGCACGGTCTATGATCGCCTCCGGCGTCAGGGATGGAGCCATCGTGAACTTATCGAGCCTCGCCGGCGTCGTTGGACTTGCCGGCATGGCGGCGTACATTGCATCCAAGGGGGCCGTCGCGGCGTTGACCAAGGCGGTGGCTCAAGAGCTGGCACCGCATGGTATCCGCTGCAACGTAGTGGTGCCGTCGTTGATCGAGACGCCGATGATCGGCGTGCTGCCACAAGAGGTTCAGAGAACGCTAGTGGCGTTCACGCCCCTGCGCAGAGCGGGTAAGCCGGAGGAAGTGGCCGAGGCCATCCTGTTCCTCTGCTCCCCGAACAGTTCCTACGTGAGTGGAGCTACACTTGAGGTTATGGGCGGACTAGTGCCATGAAGGCCCTTTTTGGATACCCGGTCACGACGGCAAGGCCCTCTATCGAAACATTAAAGCATTCAGCCTGAACTCGAACGGATTTGAGTGAAGATGTGTCATCTTTTTGCAGGATACACCTAGTGGCATCAAAGGAATCTGCGCAGGCTTCTTTGCAGAGCAAATAAAAGACGGGACAAATGTAGGGACAACATGATATGCGTCCATGCATGGGTGTCTACATTTTTTGTCTTTTATTTGCACTACCGAGAAGCCGGCTGCAGATATATGCTACCAGAAAGCCCGTACCACAATCTTCGCGAGCTTCTTCAAACCTGGATGACGAGGGTTCGATTCCAGGTCATGGCGAAATACAAGAAAGAAAGCACCCGTGCGATTATATTCAGGCCTTAAGGGGGTCAAAATTTATCGGGAGTTCCGGCGTGCGTCCTATAATCCCATGGTGGTTTTAACGTGTAAAACATCACAATTCTCTACGTTAAAGGGACAGTGCGTGAGTTGAAATGTCAATTAGTACACATTATATTTTATATGCGACTTAGCAATATTATTACTGCACAGCTTACCGGTATCACGAAATCAAGGTTTGCGAGTGCCCAGTTTGATGAGACGCCGGTAGAGATGTAACTGCGCTATAGCTGGCATCGCATGTATAGGTTACTGCTTTACATGTTACCGAATGTAGCTGAATAATTCTAAGAGTGGTAAATATTTCAACAAGTGTACATGTCAAACTTGAGCTCCACCGACAGTCCCTGCTCAAGAATGATTCATCTCACCAAACTTCCACTTGTCCCTGAACTTGTGCTTAGAATGCAGCTGGTAAACTACACAATAACTCTAGCGTCACACAATGCTCCATAACGCAGTGAATACATGAACCGAATGGACAAAAGGACCACCCACACAGCCGCCTTTGAACCTATAGAAATCAAACATGTCACATTCGCCAAGATACATTATCATGCTGAATAACACGGCCCGCGGTGGCAGTGCAAAGGGAACATGTGGCTGCCGTAAGTACGTTGGGCTATACATGCACAGTCTACTTCAAGCCCGATGGCCCAAGAAGCTTTGCGAGTGGCCTTCGCGGACTCCCTCCTCCTCTTCATCAGTGGCCCTGAATTCGCACACCCATCTTTACCCGGTATATATTAGTAAATGAACGCTTCATTGAGATTGTATGCTTCCAACATGCAAACGTCCAACCAGCCCAATGAGTGGACTGGCGTTTCAGGTTGAGGCCGCTACCTAAAGGACCTGCAGCGTTGACTGGTCAGTTATTTCACATGTTCAGCAGCGCTTGCACACAACGGTCACTTGGAACCGTGCCAAAAAGCCGAGTGAATGGGGTGGGGCCGTGTATCACATTTATCGAGCCACTCGCATGCTGTACATAACGTCGCTGATAGCGTATGTACATGTACATGAGCCTATGCGGAAAAATCTTATCTCGAGTGTGCTCTGCAGGGCAACACCTGATAACTGCCCATAAAAAATAAAGATACGGGTTCGCAGCGAGACAGGACCTTTTCGGGATAAGTTTGCGAGTCCACTGGAGTCAGTAGCCCAGTAAGCATGTCCCTGCAAGGCCGTCTAGCCGTGGTGACCGGAGGCGCCAGCGGCATTGGCAAGGCCACGTGCCACGTCCTCGCCTCCCAAGGAGCCAGAGTCTTTGTCGCCGATCGCAACCTGGATGGCGCCAAGGACGTGGCAGAGGCATTACCAGGTAAGCTGCCGCTGCCCTTCTCTCCGTTCGTATAAGCACAGGCGAGCACTCATGGGTCACGAGTCCCCTAAAAAGGGGCCCAAACTCTCTTCCGCACTTTTACTCAGTCTGACATATCCCGTTATTATATTAAGGGGACGGTTATGGTCACGTAGCTTCTGACGATAGGAACGGCCAGTCTCCAGATCTTATTTCAAGAACTGCTCACTTCCGGCCGATACTTCCGGGAAGCCAGGGACCAAGGAAGCTACTGCTTGAAGCATGACATATCCAAATTTTCATATTTTCATTCCTCGCGAAAAGTGCTGTCTTTTGAACTCGACCAACGAGCTGGAGGATGGGTGGTGGCCGGGGCCGCAATAAACCTTTGCACCCCTCCCCTCAAATTAGAAGGAAGAGTAAATAAATAAGTGGGGAGAGACAGGGGCAGGGGGGGGGGGTTGTGTAGTTAACAAGTATGCAACGACAATTGGGAATTATTATCACTCGTCGCAGGCCCTGCAACCCACAAGGAAGTCTTCCTGGACGTCACCAAAACAGAATCGGTGGACAAACTGTTCGCCGATATCAAGGACTCCGAGTCGATTCCAGTCAGCATCGTGGTGAATTGCGCTGGCATCACCGGGATGTCTCCGCTTGTCGACACGACAGATGAGGAATTCGACAAGATCATTCGGGTCAATCTCAAGGTTAGCGTACAAAAAACGACTACAAAAAAGCAAAACTTTCCTTCTCTCACTCCGGAAGTACCCGCACTTATTTGCGGAGCTCTAACTCAGCATTTGACATTGCCTAATTAAACATCTTGCTCTGGGATCCTATTTAGAAACAAATGCACGGGTCTGTATTTGCCTATTTTGAATAGTGAAAATTAAGTCTTGATAGTTGTGTGTATACTTGAATCTCACTTCAATTATGGTTCTGCTTATCTAGTAAAAAAATTAGCGACATTTCTAGGTATAATTTTTCAAAGCTGCATGGGAACTCGGTAATGTATACATTCATCTTTTCACAAAATGATGTCTTCGCGGACAGAAAACAACGTTATTGCGTAGTGACTAATAACGACATCGTAATGCATACCTATGGTGCTACACCGTTGCGTCTCACTGTTTCGTATCCACCAGAACTATTCTGATCTACTTCACTTCAATCTAGATTTCAAGTTGACCAGTCACTCTGTCTCACGGTGCAATGCTCGTAGTGCGTTACGCTAGATAGTTAATTTGCAATGAAAAGAAAGGCGTTCCGCCCGTCTTCTCCCCAGCTCTCCCTCATATAAGTACATGACTTACAGTTAAAGGTGCGCTCCAACACTATTCAAATCCTCATGTTTTATTCGTGGGTTAGGTAGAGTGAAGTACAGGTGCAGCAAAAACGGCAGTGATAACGAAACGCAGTGTGAAGTTATTGAACTTGGAAAATTCAAAATACAAGAAAAAATGCCGACCCTCAACTCGATTTTCGCGGGGTCGTTCGATTACATTTCACTCACCCATGAGATCGGAAGGCTGCCCCAATGAAATAAGCTGGAAGCGCTTACGTAGGGGAAGCTCGCACCCCGCGGCTGCTTTTTTTTTTCTTTCAAAGTATTGTTGACCTTCTGTTTGACGCCTGGCTTGTCAGAACGTGAGCGGGAGCAGCTGTGTCAAAGCGAGGTATTTTCTGCAACATACCGAGGCCATACTTCATCTTATTCTAAGAAAGGAACTTGTAAAATGACCAGGACAGCGAAGTACGGTTGACCCTTTGCACCGTGTTCGGTGAGCCACCTAACGAACAACAATGGTACACTGCACCCCTTCAACAGCGCACCTGCGGAAAGAGACAGCTCGCAAACTCCCAAAAGCAAGAATATGGAAGAGAGAGGGTCTACCGTATGGACATACCACCTGGGTAAGCCAAAAAATTCCGCCATATCCACGAAGTGAATGATGATGAGTGGGCGAAGCTCCGGAGGTAAACCTGGTAAACCATGAATCTTCTGTACATTTTGCCCACTCGATTTTATTACATCGCTCCCCCTAGCGTACGTCGCCGCACTAAATCGAACGATTGCCTTCAACCAATGACACGCGCCATATGTGACATCATTCCTATTTTATAAGATCTCGCGTCTTTCATCAACTACAAGTACCGCTTTCTAGTTTATAACATCTTGCTATCTTTTCATCATCAGCTACAAGTACCACCATCTAGTAAACACTACAAGAACTAAACGAGAGGTGGCTACATACAGGAGATGGTACCGCCATCTAGTGAACACTGCAAAAACTAAACTAGAGTTGGCTAGATACAGGGGACGGTACCGCCATCTAGTGAACACTGCAAGAACTAAACTAGAGGTGGCTACATACAGGCTACAGGGGACGCACAGCCCACGCCCTAAGGAGCTTCGCCCCTAAAATCCAGTGGTGAAATGGCAGCCAGCGTCTCTGTCGTGCTTAGTAGTCGCAGTGATGTTTTTTTGTTGTGGCCACGTCTGGTCAGGGTTCGATGAAAAAGCCCAGAGACAGGAAAATGAAACAGGTTAGTAAACTCAGTATTGATCCTACACCCCGATCGCTCCTAATGTTACCTTTGTCCAATCATACGGCAGCAACCTACCGGCGTCATCTCCGCCCACAAACTTCTGACGAGTGCTACTACGTGGTGTTGCGGTCGGCAGCGATGTAGCGACTTTCTTGCGGGATTAAAATACTAAATCACACGATATACGCGCTCAGAGCAATGCTAAAATTACCTCCAGCTATCATACGCAAACCACAGATAAAAAACAGGTGCTTCAATAGTGTTGGAGAGCCCTTCAAAGCCTCACACTTAAGACAGTGTACTGTGTACAAATATTCTTGTGTACAAGAAAAATGTACACATATTTCTGCGTACTTTCCTTTCAACCACAGCTGCACTTCCCTTCGCAAGATGGAATAATTGAACCATTGGTCATAAGTTACTCAGCGAGACGGTATCTTTTTAGGCCACGTGGCTATGGACATAGCACGCCACTACTTTTAAGAAAAAACAGAAGTAAGCTGCCGTGCAAGTCCTGGGCTTTAAGTCGTTGCATTTTCTTTTTACAGGGCACTTTCCTAGTTACAAGGGCAGCTGCACGTGCCATGATTGCGTCAGACGTCACCGAGGGGGTCATCGTGAACATCTCCAGCATTCTGGGCAAGACCGGGCTCTCTGGTTGCGTCCCGTACACCACTTCCAAGGGAGGTGTCGTGTCCCTGACCAAGTCGGCGGCTCAGGAACTGGCACAGCACGGCATACGCTGCAACGCTGTGCTGCCATCGCTGACGCAGACTCCGATGATCGATACGTTACCTGAAGAGAGTCACAAGACGTTTTTTGCACTCGCGCCTATGCGGCGAGTTGGACAGCCTGAAGAAATTGCCCAGGCTGTACTTTTTCTCTGCAGCCCACAGAGCTCGTACATGACAGGTGCCTCCCTTGAAGTAACCGGTGGATTCGGAATGTGAAGGCCTTGGCGAGTGCTACTGCCCTTTTGGGGGGTACTAAAGGCTACAACTTTGGCTGACACAAAATTTGAATGCTTGTTTTCTCATTCATTTCTCCACGAGGTCAAGGTGTGAAATCAAATCTTCTGTAATACTGCTAGTACTACTACTGCTACCACCACCACCACCACTACTACTACTACTACTACTACTACTACTACTACTACTACTACTGCTACTACTACTACAACCGCATTATTTATGTCTCTTCTCGTGTCTTCTCACTTACAACCTTAAACCACAGCTTTACTTGCTGGAGAAGCCGTGGTGTGTAGTATGCCCGAAAACTGACGGTCACAAGGTCGAATACCAACCTTGGTGGTCGCATTTCGATGGATGCAAAGTGGTAGAGGTCCGTATGCATAGATTTAAATGCCAATAGAGAACACCAGGTGGTCGAAAATTTCGAAGCAATCGTTTACGGCATCTCTGGTAATAGGTGATTTAGGAACATAAAACTTGACTAACACCTTTTCACAGGAAGGAAAAAAAAACACCGCCATGATGGGCTGTGCGCGAGAGTACAAAGGCTAAGGGCGCAGCGTTGTCAGTGCATTTTCGAGGGGACGCGCCAATTCACACAGCCAAAGGAGGGCTATAGCGGCGCCCAGGGAGGCGTTTCTGAAAAGGTGATTATCACTCTGCATTATAGGAGAGGCACAGAGTGGACAGCGGCAGTTGTGAGAATTTTCATGGGTCGAGATTGCGGTTTTGTGAAGCTCAAATCGTTCGTCGGCTCTGGCGATGATGATGGACCTCGTTGGCTAGCTACGTATATCACAGCCTAGATATTCGCAATAAAAGATCACCCCTTTTCTGCCTGCTGTACGGGAGTCAAAATTTGATGTCAAAGTCATGGCAGCGCATTTTTGGTAGTCTTCGCTGACAACGTCCATAGCATAAGAGCTATGATTCCTGTTTTTTAAAGACGATAGTAATTTTTGGGGCACCCAAACGCAAGAATTCTCGTCTGTCTGTCTGTCAATCGATTCAGACTCCCGGCAAAAGCTTAAGCCCTTGCACAACACCCAACCATCTTAACCTGGTAGCTGCGTTCATACTTGTGAACATTGTAAATAAAAAAGCAAATATTACGCATAATCAATACTTAACGATTAAATAGTGTTTCCTAGGCTGCGCGAGGACGATACGGTGCAGCCACCTACCAGTGGCTTTGTGTTCTACACAAGCTTTCGTTTCCCGACATTACTGCCAGATGGCGTTTATATCTCACGCAGCGTAGAGTAACTGTATATTCTACTTTTACAGTTACTATTTTTAAACTATATATTTTTAAACTTTACATACTGTACAAGGGCGTCGGCATTGGGGTGCAAATTGGGCATTAGCCCCGCTCAGGCTACACCAGCACTTGTCCCCCGCCCAAGCTATACCAACGCTCCCCCTATATACAGAGCGACGATGCTACACTTATTTACACCACCCCTGCAGAAAAACCTGCCGACGCGCATGATACTGCGTATATGTAGCGCGTATGTATGCACACCCCCCAAACGAATTCCTGGCTACGCCCAGGCCCTGTCGTAGATACCAGAAATCACTGAATACTATTGTCATTATCTGTACAACGATTCCTCATCACTTCAAACATCCCTACTTATTCTGTTTTGTTCAGATACATACAGTTGTCACTAAAGCAGGTGAAGATAGTGAGAACCTTCAAAATTTGTCAAATGTTGCTGTATCTACAATGACTTATCCTGTGGACCACAGCGATGGTCAAGTCAGAGATCACAACCTAATGATCCAAATCAGGAAGCACTGGGTTCGATTATCTGTACCGCGGGTGTCTAACCACTACGAAAGAACATTTACGTCACCGTCATAGGCGTATCAACCAGGGGGGCAAGGGGGGATCAAGCCCCCCCCCCACTTTTGAGAGAGGTCACTCTCAGCTACACGCTGGGCAAACCAACAACAGTAATCACTCAATAAACAGTAATTACTCTATTATATTGTTACGAGGGAATAATAATGTTACCAAGAAATGTTTTAATAAAGTAAAATTTTTCCTAAATTTCTGCTGTGACGATTGTCCTTGAATGTTCGTTGCGGCGCGGGCCGCCTATGCGACTCTATACTGTAGCATTGCAAAGTGGGGTACAGTACAAGGCGCAAAAGCGTCTTGTACTTGCTTTTTTTTATGGATGGGAACAAGCAATCGTTTTATGGACTGGTCAGAGCATTTGCTGATTCAGGAAAATTGTTTTCTTTCACCGAAAAATGAATAGCTTCATCACTGCTTTATCGAAGCTGCTGTGAGCCGGTGATTGTGACGAATCTTTTTAAATGTTTTAGTTCTGCCATACTATCAAAGCGCCACGAAAAGGCTTGCGCTCTAGTCTCTGATAAATTTGATCAGCCTTGCTTACGGTAAGTAGGACCAAACGCAGCAGTCTGCAAACGGGCGAAGAATAAATCAGTGGACTCGAGTACAGTGGGAAGCTTAGCTTCTAAGCTTACCCCGCCGTTTGACCCACAGGACTAGGGAGAAGGTGAAAGATAGTGGTTTTTTGCACGATGAAGGCCTATTTAAGAGTCGCGCTATTTAATTTTCATTGAACTAGATTTGTGTTTTACAGCTCAAAATACAACTTTGACAGCAAAGAAGCACACACGTGCAGCGGTGCTTAGTTCTCTCTCTCTCAGCCAGGATGAGCTCACAGAGATGTACACGCGCGCATGCTCTCTAAAAACGTTTTCCAGGGTAACTGCGCAGTTACCACGAAAATGTCTCTTCGCTCTTCCAATAGAGTAAATGTGCGCAAAAGATTTCACACGGCACCGCAAGGAGGAGTCCTTTTCTCCTTGTGGCGTAAAATATCCATTCTTCCCATTTCCCTGCCTTCCCTTTTCCCGTTTTCTATCTCTCGCTAATGAGATAATAAGTCACGGTTTACACCATCTTAGATTGCGATAAAGGGATAACATGTCACGGTTTACGCCATCTTGGGACACCTAGTGCTATGCACCTGTCTGTGACATTGCGTGAAAACTGCGAGCGTAGTTGATTGAATTTATCTATAGTGAACTATAACCAAGATGATAATTATAGTTCACTATAACCATAACTATAACTCCCTCGCAGCAGAAACAACGGCTGCAGAGCGTCCGGCTACAGCCGTGGCTACAAGTCGTCCTCACCTGGGCAGGAATCTCTGTAGGTTGAAAGGTCCGTTCCTCGTGCGGGAACTTCCTAGTTCTTGGTCTTCGGGCATTATTTAAGCTGATTGTAATAATGTTCGCACGGATACAATGTAGTAGTAGCGCTGGTATTGTACCGTAGATCTGTAGCACCAAACAAAAGTCAAATAAGAATAATACAATCTATCATAAATTTTTCTACAATAACACCTCTGTGCAACCTATTAGTGAATTTTAGTTTATTTTAGCAGCAGCAGGTAGCGCGACAACCACTATATTAAGATGTTCAGTTGGCAATTTATTGTTGAATAGTGGGTATAATTTTATTCAAGGGCGTTTCAGCACAAGCTAATAGCATCAAATATACTGGCGTTTATGAAATATTGGCCTATTTTACACCGGCTAAACTTTTAATTGAAATTTTGCCGTTTAGCAGCGCCACACCTTGGCTACGCATTTGGCTTTGGCTACAATAGGACTTCAGTGCTTAACGGTCTCTGGCTACAGTACTCTGGCTTAACGTAAGCCAAGCCAGGTGCTCAGCGTAGCTAGGGAAGCTGGTAGTGGTCCGTGTGGTGCCTGCTGTAATGTAAACATAAAACTCGTGCTTTCCCACGCCCCAGGCAATCGCAATGATTTATCCACTTCGTGGATAGCGTATGTTACTGGGTGAAGGGCCGCACTCCTCCATGCTGAGTGGTTGTGAAAGTAGTTAGCCCTTCCCATGTTTTTCCAGCACTCGGCTGAAAATTGTGGGCCAAGCTGAGGAAACGTGAGTGTTTGCACTTTTTAGGCAGTTGTCACTTTTTTTGGCGAGCTTTCAACGTGGCGCAAACTTCGTACATACAGACTTTCGTGACTAATCGGCCGCTTGCCTGTAACTGCAGCGCACTCCGCTGGCGATGTCCACCGCGGCTGCAGCTGGCGCGGCCGCGGCGCCTGGCCAGAATAACCAGCAAGGATCTTCCGGTGGCGAGCCCAACCGCCAGAACAACTTGCAGAGGATCGCGCAGAAAAAGGCGCAGGTCAAGAGTTGGCCGCTTAATAAAAAGCTTGAGAAGCTTGCTATCTATTCGTCGTGCAAGGTTCGTTGTTTCGGTTACTGTGTTGCTTGCTACAAGTGCACATCTGTAAATACTGTTTTGTTTATTGGCGTGCATCCCTGCCTTTTCGTCGTGCGCGCATGGCTTCCCGATAACAGTGAGAGGATTGTGTGTTCACCTAGTTCCTAGTTAGCACTTCAAAGTGCCCGCATTCTAAGTTCCAGTTGGAGATATCCGTAAGAGTGTGTAGCTAGATGAAAAGACTACGCATAAGGTTGTACTAGCACACGTTGATAAGGTTATGATATTCATAATTACAACGTTAAGTGTGGCTACATTACTAGGCAGAATAAGATCATGCAGGTGCATGACTTTGTTAATCATCAAGCTTCTCAGGCTGCAATTTCTAGTATTATATAGCCACTTAATGTGGGGTCAATTTATTCGATTAAAAGTGAAACAAATCGTATTGGGGCTTGCATGGTTAGGGCTGTGTCTGTGTGATGCGATATCGGAACAGTCCTGTGTGTTCTAGCAAATGTGCTCTGCATCATGCTCTGTGCTACATGTTATTTGTCTGCAAATGAAAAAAACTTGTACCCCAAAGTACATTTATTATATCGCATACACATAACATGTATTCTCAACCGTGTTATCTACTTAGGCTTTACTGCATTTAGTTACGGGCTGCCTCGTATAATTACTTTAATGTGAAATAACTTGCTGTATGTATTACTCAGTGTTTGAGCTTTGGATGTTTATATTTGAATTTAATGTATTTAAACATATCGTTTGGTCGCAGTTGGAACTTATTAATGAATGAAAAAACTTTATTTCAGTCCTTAATAAAGTGAACTTATCAAAGTGATACTTTTTTTCTTTTTTTATTCCCCAGGCTGATGATTGCAAGTGCAACGGTTGGAAGAATCCCAACCCTCCACAGACACCACAGCGCCCAGAAGGACCACAGCCCCTGGCTAATCTAAATGACCCATGTCGTAGCTGCAGTCACATATTGGGTAAGTGGTCTGGTGCAGGGCCTGTGTAGTTGTGCGTAAACTAAATTGGGAAGATCTTAGGGGCGAAGCTTCTTATGGGGTGGCTTGTGCGTCTCTCGTTGAGTGCGTAACCGCCGGTGGCAAATACCCGAGAGAGCAGTCCTTAGAGTGTCCGCTGGATGGCGGTACTTGCATATGATGAATACATGATGAAAAGATGTGAGACGGCGGTACTTGGAGTGTTCACTAGATAGACGGACGGACTGATGAGCGCACGGACGAACAGACAGACAAGGGGCGGACCTATGGACGGACAGACAGAGAGACGGCTGAACGAACAGATGCACGGACAGATGAACAGACAGGTGAACTGATGGACACACTGACGGTCACATGGATAGACAGACGCATGGACGGAAGCAAGAACAAATGCATGGACGTACTGACAAATGCTTTGCCCCACCAATCATCATTAACTCAGTGGATATGTTGCGATTTTTGTTTTTCTTATTTTACTACACATGAAACTGTTGCTGTAGAGTGCTCACATATAGTGGCACTCAATATATGAGATGCGACACGGTTGAAGGGGCCACAAGCCTGCACTGTAGCACTGGCACACGTAACACTAATTTTGCAAATACACCTAGTCGAAGCAGTGCTTGCATCACTAATTGGCATCACTTAGTTACCACTGCTTGAGCTAGCATGTTGCAATGCATATTGGGTGTGACGGTAGATATGGCTCACCGCCCAGCTATAGCACACCCAGTTGCAAATTTGAGTCACTATTTAGAACTACAGCCTGTTTTCTAATGTGCATTCTGCTGGATTCAGGTTTTGATTCTATTGGATTGAGATTTCGATGGTGACTTTCATAATGCAAGTTTTTCGTGTGCATTGCAGGCGATGCTGTATTACAATCAAGGTTTTGATCTAATGAACATCACCAGATTGTGCCAAGAACAGCAATGTTTTTAGCTTTGAAAGTCAATATTTGAGATGCTACTTAAATGTGCCTTTTTCAATTCTTAGTCAAAGTAGATAAATTTGAACAGGAAGCATTATAAAAATGCGTGTTTAGAACATTATAATCTCATGCTTTCAAGAGCTAGAAAACGAAACATGGAGGCGAAAGGTTTTGCAGAAACATTTGTTTGCATGTTGAGCATTCAGGTGTTTCAGTTTGTAGTAATCCCGCACACATTAAGAAACTGAATTTGAATGGTGCTTAGTTGCTCACAGAGGCAGCTATGTAAAATATGATTGAAATGACTGAGAACACCATGCATTGTCAATCTAATAATGAACTTTGTTTGCAGGGGCGCATGTATCTCACCTTGAGAATGCTCCCGACGAAGAGCTCAACAGGCTTCTTGGGATAGTCGTTGATGTTGAAAACATGTTCATGTGTGTTCATAGAGAGGAGGATGCAGACACAAAACAAGTATACTACTATTTATTCAAGGTCAGTGCTTTCATTTGTTAATTAAGTTATGACTTCAGCTCCAAGTTTGATGTTCACTTACAAGCTTTAAGTTTACCTTGATATGATAATAGATAGCCAGTTATGGTATACCACACATACATATATTGTCATGACCCCTGAATGCTTGTGTGTCTTACCAAGGCTCTATGACACGTTGCAACATTGAATGACTTTTCAATCCAAAATAATGTTGTATTTCATGTAGGAGACTTGTATACTTGGGCTTTCAATGTTGCTGGGGGGGGGGGGGGGGTCATTCTGGGCTGCATGGCGTGGACTTGCATTGGGTCAAATTAATGAAGTACCATAAGTGAAGGTAGAGTACACACACTGCAAGATAGCTTTCAGCACGAACCACAAACTGGAAGCTACGTGCCTTGCTTAATTTTGAGCATATTTGGCATTTTAATGATGTTACTTTGGTACAGCCTGCATGAACAACTATTTCTTGTGTTGCAGCTTTTGCGAAAAAGCATCCTTCTAATGACACGGCCCACTGTAGAAGGCCCCTTGGGAACCCCACCTTTTGAGAAACCAAGCATCGCTAAGGTGACTAAATTTCTTACGGTTGCAGATACATGTGCCGTACTTCTTTCAACTATTCTCATATCTAGCAAGCGTAAACCAACGACTGTGACCTGACATGCTGTAAAACATTTCTCAAACAGGCGGTGATTAACTTCGTGATGTACAAGTTTGGCCACCTGTCCCAGAAAGAGTGGCAGACCATGTACGACCTCGCCAAGATGTTTCTGCACTGCCTCAACCATTGGAAACTGGAGACGCCGTCAGCTAGGAAGCAGCAGCGGCAGCACTCGTCGAATGAAGATGCGGCTGCATACAAGATAAATTATACCAGGTTAGTTAATGCAGAGCTTTTTTTTCTTTTTGGTACTTTTATTGGCATCGTCAAACAATCTAATTCCTCGAGGACAAAATGTGCTGGCAACGGCCTACCATCATTGTGACGCTGGTAATCCTTGCAGTTTAACCATTTCGCTCATGCACTGTAAACATTGTGTCAAGTGTTGACTAAACTGGTGGCACCTAAACTAGTCTAGAAACTGAATCACTCGAGACTGCGCAATTTCAGGAAGTACATACTTCAGTGAACTTTCATCGCATTTGGTGCTTTGATACGCTTGATGCTAGGTGTTGATAATTTGCTTTGGTTTGGCGACACGCGAGTTTATCATGTGGTCTTCCTCACTTTATGATGAGATAATTATAAACAGGGGACGGGTGCTGAAGCCGACGTTCCAACAAGTGGATATGTTTTTTTTTTTTTTAGGCTGCAACTGCTGCTTGAAAAAAAATGCAGGTCCACTTGTTGAGACATCGGCTCCAGTACCCGACCAAGCTTATGAATTTCTCCTTGCAAGCTTCCATCTTCCTCTTCTTGCCTTTGTTTTCGATTCTTTTACTCGGTGTTATTATAAACGTTTTGCCAACTGCTATGTTGCTGTATTGAACCTGTTATCAGAAAGTCGCCAAAGACTGGTGCTAAGCTGATCCGTTAGTATGGGATAACAGTGCTGCGTTATTCCTGTTCTAGGTGGTTGTGCTTCTGCCACGTGCCGGCATTCTGCGATAGCTTGCCCCATTCAGAGACAACCATCATCTTCGGTCGTACGCTACTGCGCTCTGTGTTCCAGACAATGCGGCGTCAATTGCTGGACAAGTTTCGAGCCGAAAAGGACAAAATGCCGCCAGAGAAGAGGACTCTTGTGCTCACTCATTTCCCACGGTAAGTGTGTTATTTGTGGTAAGTAGCTCTGGGAAACAGCTTACCTGATACGCTACCTGTAGCTTTCCTTTGTGTTATGTCGAGTTTTTGCTGAACTCAACGAGATGAACTGATAGATGGGCCTGATGAGCAGCTTGTGGCCACTAGAGACATAATACACTCCTCTGTTGCTGTTTTCAGCCCTTATGATAAATGTGCTTCATGCTGAGAATCCATTCATAGCGGGAAATTCGTGACCCTAGCATAATTAAATTGTTGTCATTTCATGCTTTCCCTATAGACCAACCTTGCAGTCATCCTTTACTTTCATTCAGTCTGTCCCCTCCTGTTCATAGAAGCAAAGACCTCAGGCAGTATAATTTTCTTCTCATTTACTTGTTGCATTTTTTGCAATGTCTTTAGCCAACTCGATTTTAAGGTTGTAACACTAGACAAGCAAGTAGTTAAGTCTTTATATTACTCCTACCTCGGGTAAAAATTGTATTCTTAAACCTTGTGGTAAGTAGTCTAGAGTGGGAAGTAGCCAAATTTTCTTCTGATTTTTCATGCTGTCTAATGAAATATGTACCAAACTCTTGTGTTTGTTGTTTGTACAATTGCAGATGAACCCATTTGTAAGAGACATGCACCTGGGGAAATTTTTGTTTTTTATATGAAGTGTATCTTATAAGCAGGGTATTATGTATGCATTTTCTTATCAACCCCAATTTTAATGTAGGCACACTGGTGTCTCAGATACTTAACTGTCTCATTGCTGCTTCAAAAAAAAGAAGGGTTCAGCTGTGTACGATTTGCAGCACGTCACAGGTGTCTGTTCACCCAAATATACAAAGTAATTCAAAAGAAGCATTGTGTACATGAAGACATATTGCGGCACCTTATTAAAACTAAGGTTCCCTTTTTCCAACTGCTCCCAGGTTTCTGTCAGTGCTTGAAGAAGAAGTTTATGGAAACAATTCCCCCATATGGGATCCTGACTTCAAGCAAACCCCTCTGAACTCTTCTACTAACACGTCCGTTGACAGGGGTGAGTTTTCTGATGGTTGATGTTTACATAAGCATTAGCTCGACTGTAAAATTACAAAATGTGCTTGATTGCAAAAGATCATTTAAAATTTGCATAATGATGAGCATAAGATTATGTGTGTGTACATAATTTGATCATTGCAAGCATACTGAGTGACAGTTTTGTGAGAAAAAAGAACTCATGTGAATCATTACTTTTACTTTAACAAGAAGAGGGCATGAAATAAATTTTGACATCATTACTATCATATTTTTCGTAAGTCAGGCCTTTCTAAGGGTCATTAAACGATGTGGCATAAAATTCTGGAGGTGTATAGCATATAGTTTGCTAAAAGCACAGGCACTGATTACTTACCATATTTTTTAGATACTCAGTGCCTGCATAGTTAGCGTGCTCTCTTATGTTGATGTAAACATTATATGCTTGCTCAATTTGACTTCTGGTAATTTAAACTAGTAATGTATATTCTGGTCGAAGTAATGGAAGCAAAGTACACCAACTGCTATTCCGCTGTGATGTGAACTGTGGATGTAGTTGCTGTGTGTACTTTCTTTAGCGTGTTCTCACTGAATATCTGCAGCCATAACAAGCAATGGAACCACTCATGCCAGAACTGTCGAGAAGCTGTCAGCTGCAAATTCACCCAGCTCGGCTACGGAAAATGGCACCGCCTTCAGCATGAGCCCCGGTGCGCATGCTGCCAACCGTTCATCAAAGTCCATCAGCACTTCTGATTCTCAGGGTGAGATGTCTGTGTGACGTGTTTTGGTTTTTGTTATAATAGCTGGTATGGCTTCAGCTACCAGCACTGCCAGTATGCACACTTTTTCTGAGCTCTGTATCAGCTTTTAAGAAGCAACAGTTAACGACTGGTTTTTTCTTCTTTTCTCTTTTTGTTGTTTCGCTGCGAAGCGCCCAATTTTTTAGGTTTGTCGAGGCCAATGGGCTAAGAATAATATTGAAAAACAAGTTGTGTGGTTCACGTACGCAGAAACACGTAATTGTTGAGGACTGCAGTCAACGAGGGGGAGTTGGTGGTTATCAAAGAGTGCCTAGTGAGTGGGAAGACTGTGCAAAAACTAAAGATTAGCAAGCTCCTCAAATGTGCTCAAAATTAGCCTATAAGACGGACAAGAAGGCAGGGCACGAATCATGCTGGACAGTCTAGCCAGCATGTATTCAAGGGAACCTTTTACATTTTCAGGTGAAAAGCGGCTGAATGAGGAAAACCGTGTTCCAGAGCTTAAAAGACGCAAGATTGAAGGTATGTGTGTGTATTGTCTGGTGACTCGACTTTCATTTGCAGTTATATCACTGTAGTGTATTTGGTACTGTCAGCCTTTCCTTGACCCTCCACCTTACCTTCTTTTGTGAGCAGTGTCCATGTGAATAGTTGCTGTTTTTATTTAGGATTTTAATTACCATAACCGCCTTTCCTATATTGAGAAAGTAGTTTTAGATTGTTAGTGTGTGCCTAGTGCATATTACCTCCTGCACGAATTTATTTGTGTTATGTTCGTGTTTGAAGAGTCTCTTTTTGTCTAATTTGTATGAATGCACTTATTTTTGTGGCTGATTTCTGGTTTATGCAATAGCAAAGCATATTATAATTAGTAATGCCAGTTTTTCGCTACAAGGTTTCATATTGTGAACGTTTTCACATGTAACCATCCCACTATGCGCTTCGTTCGTGTGCCCATATTTTTTGTCTTCATTTTTTGTAGGAGACATTCCAGAAGAGGTGCTGACCCAGTTGATTGCTACTATCACTGATCCAAAAGAAATGGTTGGGCCAGAGGTAAGCCTCATTGTTAATACCTCGTTTCAATATCTGCCCCCGAAGCATATTTTATGCTGTTTCTTATTGTCTATACACATTTCACAGGTGAAAGTGCTCGTAATTTCTATACATTCGGGTTAAAGTCCTTGACGACTTCACATGTCAGTGGGAATCCACTTACGTTTGTGTTTCCTGGTCAGGTCAGAAAATGCTGCTGGTCAGTAGCCCGAGGATTCTGAGAAAATGCTAGCCAACATGACAATGAAGTACGAGGCCTGGAATTCACATTAAATTTTCAAAGTCAGCTAGAATCCCTCTTTCTTCTATACAATGAACACCATATGTTCAATTGACCCCACCATGAATCGAAAGTCCATGGCCATTGGCTGATTTGAACATTGGGAGCTGCTCATCATTGATTGTGTCTGCAGTGGGATGTCGCCACATGTGCGCGCTGCTGTTCTGCCTGGAAGGAAGCCGTGCATTCGAAGAAAAAAAAATAAAAGGAAAGGAAGAAAGAAAGGGCTCAAAGTTATGATACGTGCTGACAAATTGATGTAGTTATGTTCTTGCTCCCTTGTCATCCCCTTTCTCCACATGTAGCTTTCAGTGCTCTCTGGTACGAAAGCATTGAAACAGTCTGACAGATCTCTTTAACTCCACTTGTAATAGACGTATTCTGTAGTGAAGAGGAATGCCCACTACTGCAGCGACATCGACACGTTGGCGCGAGGCACGAGCTAAGACTGCCTGGTTGCTGCTGCGACGCTGCCCGTATACTCGGCCTGCTCTTGCTGCTTCTGTACCGACGCCGCTACCGCTGATGACCTTGCATTTACATTATATTTTGGTGGAGAGTGCTGCGGTCTTCCCCAGTCCTGGAACTGCGTAGCCGAAAGCTGCCGTCCGTCATGCCTGACGATGCTGTATTCACACCCCCACCGGCTTCGCCACGCAGTAGCTGTCCCGGTGCCCAGCTCTTGCGAGAACCAGGCATCTTCAGCGGCACCGATGAGAAAGACGTTGAGGATTGGCTGGAATCTTATGAACGAGCCAGTGCTACTAACAAATGGGACGATCCCGCGAAGCTTGGTACCGTGATGTTTTATTTAACAGATGTTGCCAAGCCATGGTATAGAAACCATGAGGCGGATATCCCCACTTAGACGACCTTCAAAGCCTGCATCGCAGATGTTTTTGGACGCCCTGGTGTGCGGAAACTTCGCGCAGAACAACGTCTACGAAGCCGGTCCCAGCAAACTGGTGAAACATTCACTAGCTACATCAAGGACATCCTCGACCTCTGCCGGCGTGTCGACCCGACGATGGCGGAAACTGACAAGGTACGACACATCATGAAAGGCATTTCCGACGACGCCTTTCAAATGCTGCTCTCGAAGAACCCAGTCACTGTCTCTGAGCATAATGTAAATGAAAGGTCAACAGCGGTAGCAGCGTCGGTACAGAAGCAGCAATAGCAGGCCGAGTATACGGGCAGCGTCGCAGCAGCAACCAGGCAGTCTTAGCTCGTGCCTCGCACCAACGTGTCGATGTCGCTGCAGTAGTGGGCATTCCTCTTCACTACAATTCTAAAGATTATTGTGTCAGTTTATTCGTGAGGCAACAAACTTCAATGAAGCCATTCTATGATTACCGTGAAACCTTGTTTATAGGTACGTGCTGGGAATGAGGCATAACTATGTGCTATATGGTAGTGTGCTTTAAGACCGAACCCCATAAACACGAAAATGCACGCGACAGCGACGAGCAATGCCATGAGCGACAAAACAGGGCGTTTGCGCGATGCGTGGTAGTTTTCACGCGATTGCTCGGTTTCCCAGATTTGGAAACCGTCGCCCATCGCTTGGAGGTGCTGTGCTCAAGGTGCCGGAACAGGATGTGACGTACTGCTGGTTCTCTCCATGTACCACCTCCTCTCATGCTCCTCTCCGTATGAGTCACACGTGCACAACGAAAAAATAACGTAATGTTTATACACTTGCACATAAAAAAAAAGGGCTACAAGGCAATAATAAACACCTTCCGTTCCATTACGCAACAATATATTTTATTTTTACTTTGCATGCTGCTCACTATGCGGTTTTCTTGGTACGAGTAGGCGGCCTTATGCAAGCAACGGTGGAATTCGCCCGCCGAAGCCGTTGCGTGAATGAGGTTTGCGTGCGCAAGCGACTGTTCACGCAAAGGCAATCTACGTCTCGTCACTGTCGCAAGCATTTTCACGGTTATGGGGTTTGGCTCTTAAGCAAGATGTGTAAATTTGCATCTGCTCACATGTGCCATCACCATCAAGAAAGAAGCAAATACAGTTCCACAAAAAATATTGCCTCAATATACACTTCAACACCTTTTCTTTCATGTTGTCAAGGTGCAGAAAAGATATTGGCTCTGTCATAACCATCTGATTGCATGCGATGGCATGCCAAGGAGCATTTCAAAGCTATTATAGGGTCCGAGATATGCAGCGACTGAAATAGCAACAGACAGCACAGTATCGGCTTTCTGCATTGCATGTGTACATGTCTGTCATGTGATCTGCCACTAAGAAAAAACAGACACAGTTTCACAGAAACACAGTACGGCCACGTGGAGCCGATCGTTCCCAGCTAGTTTCGTGCAGAGCATCGCCTACTCAGCTCACACCGTCACTGCCGGGCTGCTTGCTGCACAGTACGTGCACTTTTGCTGTGTGAGTGTTCTCGTACTCACTCCTCTTAAGGCTGTGCATAGATGTGAGTTCTATTAGCTAGTTGGGTTATCGCAGCTGTGACGAGCTTCCTGCAAGCAATATGTATTTGGGATCTCTGTGATGCTGCAGCAGTCCTAGCAGCAGGTGGAGACGCGTTTTAGTGGCCGCCTAATAAAAATGTGCACCGTAGTTACAACAGTGCTACGTTTGCTGTACCTGTATGTGTGCACTTGGAGTGACAGTGTCCATCCAGTGAGGTTTTTGGCACCCATCACTCACGACTCTCAACTCAGCAAGTACATCAAGGTGCCTTCGTTTTTGCAAAGCAGCACACACTTGAACTTGGTCCTGCATGTTGAGGCTACAGCGATCAGCAGCTCGGAGTGCTTAAGTTCTTGTAGCATATCAAAAGCGTGCAGTAGGCTTAAAGTATCGATGAGCCACATGCATGAGATATCTGAAGGTTGATAAGCCATACTGGCGTGTTCGTCAGCCACCACCATTTCGTCTTTGTTCTTTCCCAATGCTTATCTGCAAATGCGTCGCCAGAAGCACTTGGAATTCGAAGGAATCATTGATCACACAACCTCTGATATCCTAGAAAAGATAGAAGACCTTTCGCACAGATTTTGGCGTCGGCAAGTTCAGCGGCGCATTTAGCTTAATGCACAAAAGCTTACGGCAGTATGCAGGGTACACACTAACCAGTAGGCATAGGACGAATTACTGTAGCTTAAAGGGGTAGTACCACCATATCTGTGGCCTTTGCATTCTTTGCTGCAAAGGTTCTTTACAGCTCCAGAGAGCACGATACATGCTCCAAGGTTAATTTATTCTCGCTGAATAAATTAATATCGTCTTTTTTATGCGAACGATTTTCGATTTCGGTTTTTGGGTGCCGAATCGGGCTGTGATGTATCAGTGTAGGAGGCTTGGTCCCATGACGATATAATATGTGACGCACATCGTGCTGATTATGGTCTGCTCTCGCACACACGTGCCACACAAGCACAGGCAAACACAGCCCCACTCTTTGACATAAGAGGGTGAAGGCGCTGCGACGAAGGGGGGGGGGGAGGCACAAAGTCAGCCCCGTACATCATTGACATAATACGGAGGGGCGGTACACTGCGATGTACTTTTGTCCCCACTGAAGGGGAAACTTGTGCACGCCTACACTCACTACAGATCTGGCATAACGTCACAACCTTCATTGCCCTTCCTACGGAGCTTACAAGAGCTCTGGACGCACTTGCGATGGGCTTCGATCAGGAGAACGAGCATTTAGGTACACTTTGGAGGTGAATTAAAATATGTTCTAAAAGTTTGCTGCATCCGACCATTCATGTGGTGCATCCTAGCATATAGAGGAAACCCACACTAGGCTTGTTTTAGCCTTGGAATTTGATTGCACCACCCCTTTAAGTGGTCGGTGAATGCATTAGGCTCTATGCAGCTTGGCCGGGAATTCGTTGCAATTACGTTTCAACTCTTAGCATGTTTAAAGCGGGTAAATAATAATGAGGATTGACTGTCCTTGGACGAGTATTGCAGGACACATTGCAAGTGCCATTATGAAGCTGTGTCGCTTTTACTATGCAGCAATTACAGGTAAAGCGCTTGAATGATCTTTTTAGCGTTTATATCACTGCGATTTCAACTCTTTCAGGTTGCGTCTGTCATAATCATATGGTGGTTTTGGGACGTTAAACCCCACATATCGATCAATCAATCAACTCTTTCAGGTTGCTTCATGGCGCAAAGCCTTTGCCTTTATGTCTGTGCTCTTTCGCAGAACAATGCATTCTCAGAGCTAGCGGCGCGGGATGAAGCAGCGCGGGCTGAGGAGCGGCGCGGGGTGATAGAGTTCCACCTGGTGGCCAACTCGTTAAGCCGACGGGTGGACCAGCAGTCCCTGGTATGGCTGGTGGGGCTGCAAAATGTCTTCTCTCACCAGCTGCCAAGGATGCCCAAGGAGTACATCACCAGGCTCGTCTTTGACCCGTGAGAACTCGTTTCAGCACTGTTGCTCTTCTTTTGAGCCTATAACGTTAGTGTTGTTTAGCCGATCATTTAAAGACTAATAGGAGATGAAATCGCTCATGTCTTCTGCTATTAGATATAACCTTAGCCCTGTAAGGCCATAACCATGTTATGTGAAAGAAAAAATTGTGAGAAAACACTCACCATCTTTGCTCTTCTTGTAGAATTCACTTTAGGAAAAAAAAAGTGAAATCTTATTTCAAGTATAACTTAATCAGTACTAATTAAAATATTTATTTACAATGATTAATATGTGTAACTCAATTAAACTTCATCACAACATGTTAAATATGTGGCGACTGCTTTTCATGAAGCTTTTACATGCTTATTACTTTATTTTTTGAGTCAATAAATTCAATATATAAACTATGATGCAATGGGGATTATACAGGGCAATTAAAACCAGCTGACAGGAAAGCAGAGGAAGGTATAGAAGACATTATTTGAACTTTTTTAATGTTTTGTAGCATGTACACTATAAGTGTGAAGGAATTGGAGTGAGCAAAATGTCAACATGCAGGTGGTGTGGACCATACCTAAAACATTTAGATAACGCATCCAATGCTCTATCAAAGCTCTAGTGGCAGTCGTCCTCTTATTCACTTTATAAGGTATTTTTGTGCATGTAAACCTGCAAGGAGGAGTGTGCAAATATTCAAACTTTTGTGTATTTTTCTAATAATGATTGCTATTTGATTCAATTCACACCACAACTTTACTATTATAACTTCCAGAAGGTAAATATGCAGTCAGCATCCAAGTTTTCAAACTGCCTAGGAACTGGGAAATCGTACCAAAAACAAATTGAAAAATTGGGCTGTCCAAAAACCAAGTTTGTGCGTTTTTCTTACGCAAAGGCGCTCAAATCGTCAAAGCCACATCTGAAATAGCTTTAATGCACCTCCCAGTAGACTTCTCAGGAAGTTTGGTGCACACTCAAGCTCTCGTGAGTACGTTCAGTATCTGCGGTGGACCCTTATTTACTGCGTGTATTTGCGTCTCTGGGTGAACGCTACTGGGAATGCATTACGGCTCTCTTGCATGGGGGGTATGGAAACGGTGGTGCAGAACACAGACTGGTGTGGAAAAGCGGACAGCTCGTCTTCAGCTTTTGCTGATGTGAGAGTGCACGTGAACAGTCAGCGAATGCTGTGTGAACCGGATTGTTCGTAGTTGTGTGCAGCGCAGCGCCAGCTAAGCTGACATTGTCATTGCTGGCGCACTTACTGTATGGTGCACACACATTGGTTATGAAAGTGTTCTTGATGCTCATTTCATTGCTATAACAATACGGTGTTATATGAATGGTTTCCCCAGCCACCGCAGATTATACGAATTTGTGCTTGAATGCTGCACGCAAGCTGCGCAACGGGGCTTGTCTGTGGGAGGAAGGCCCGTCCACACTTCGCCTCAAAGAGAGAGAATGCGGCAAAACTCACTGAAATTCCGCTCACTTTTGCCTCTAAGTGTCCAGAAAACCGACACATAATCAGTTTGCTTGATAGTAGATCGATAGCAGATCGCCTTTTTGCTTCACGGCTTCAGCTAGGCCGGCTTCACTATCTCTGAAATTATGTGATGTAAATAACCAGTTGCAAATTCAACGTGGTGGCAAAGCCCTCAGCGCTGGATCGCGTCGGCGCTATAGCGAACTACCCGTGCAGCACACCAAGGCTCACGGCCTTGACAAGGACGCATTCATCGAGAGCCTGGTTTGGATTACAATCGCTGAGAACACCGGAAGTAGAAGAAGGTGCAGCAGCGAGTCCGAATGCCCTAACGCATCTCGCTTTTGCTCTGCCGGCTGAATCAGTAACCGCTTCTGCCGGTGCGTTCGCTCGTGTCGTTTCTGCTGGCGTATCTCCCGAAACAGCATTTTTTATGGTGTAAACTGTTTCTTTTTGGCACTTTGCGTGCATAACTAGAACTCTGTACAAATTTTAATGCTCACCAAATTTGCAAAATGGAATGAATTATCAAGCACTAATGGCGATGTTGGCATGCACGAGAGGCAGAGTGGATGTGAGAATTTTCGACGCCCGCGGACGTGGTTTTTCAGTTTGCTTGTATTATGCAGTGTGAATTTTCCAGGACTGATTCTTTTTGTATCGTCTTCGCAGCGCGATTTTCCGACTACTTACGCGGCAAAGCGAGTGAACTTCAAATGAGTTTTGCTGCTTTCGCTCCCTTTGATGTCAATTGTGAACGCGCCTAAGTGCCAGCAGTATGAGTAAGGAAATTGTGGCACTTTATGGAATGACGGTGAAGGCAGGAGAGCTCAAAGAACGTCATGGATTTTTTTCAGTAGGAAGCAGTTGACCCCAATAAAGTTCTTGTTCATCTTCATGATCAGCTTTAACTTGTTCTTGGTTCATACGAATTTTACATGATGCGAATATTTTGCGTGCTCCTCTTGAATTCATATCATCGTGATTATATTGTAGATGGCTTGCTAGTGACTCAGCCGCACTGGTGTACTTTTTGCCTGCCGTCATCCTGCCTCCGTGCATTTTCAGCGCTTATCAGTAAAGACATTGCCACTCTGTGCTGTGGCAGTGGCCTCTTCAGATTTTTTATTTACATCACCCCATCACAATCTGACATTGCGGCAAAGCTGCCTTTTGGACTCTTGCTATGGTCACATACGGATCAACTCATGAAAGGGCTGATTTCCACTTACGAGATGACGGATGGGGCAGAAGTAGGGGCTTTAATTAATACTGTTTCGGACCTGAAATGTGGGCAGAAATTGCAATAGATCAGACGCTGAGGATTTTGGGCATCTGAAATTTCAATTGTTTTTATACATTGTTGACTATGAGGCAGATTAAGAACTCTGGACTATGAGGGAGGGTGTCTTTGTCTGTCACATGAGTTGGACTTCTGCGCAAGTTGAAGGAGGAGAGGTATAAGATATTGAATTTTTTGCTTGCACGTGTAAAGTGCAGTCGACACCGCATTGGTAGCTCCAGATTCTGTAAATTAGTACAAAATGGGCTCTGTTTCACCTCTTTCTTGATAAGGCAACTAAGGAACACCACCCCTCCAGCATTTCAGGAACCTAGCCAAAAAAACATTTCCATGTTGCTACTTTTGCATAAGAACATGCTTAGAGACCCTCTGCTACTTTTTTCTGTAATTGTGCTTCGATGTATATGAAAAATATTTGCATTTTATTTGCACCCCAAATTTTGCTATTCACACAGCTCTATCTTTATGTGTTAACCAGTGCCACTCGTAGCCAAGATAGCGAGTGCAGAACATTCGTGCCTGCTGTCATCACGTAGCACACGTTATCTGGAAGTCGTAGGTTCAGTCTATACCAGTGGGAAGGTACTTTAAGTTCTTTACTTCAAGTTCCTTGCACTTACATCGTATGTATCACAACACCATTAAAAAATAACAATAACGTCCACTGTACCTTCCTTGGTTTCAATGGCTGGTTTTCGTTAATATTGTATCTAAAAAAAAAAAAAAAAGAGCACTTGGTAAATTACCCTTCTTTCGATCGCTTCTGCTGGGAACACAGCTCATGTATGGTATGTTATGGTGGGAGTGTAGAATCACTCGTATTTTTCCTCGCCTGAGTGCAGTACTGGTGTTTGTGCAGTAACTTGTTCCATTTAGGCACACTTAACCAAAGAGAACCTCTGATGATAAAAACATGTACATAACATCTGCAATGTTTTTCATGCAGAGAAAAGCCACTTTGCACTCTCTCATTATTATTATTTATTCTGGGGAACTCGCTAGTAGCATACTTTTTTTCACTGCTGTGTCAATGGTTTTTCTTGCTTCAAAATTGTGTCAAATACCCATTTTATTTAGCTTACTTAACCTTTGGCCAGAACCAAATTGCTTGCACATTTAATTCGCAAATGCTTTAGTGTCAGGTCACAAGGGTACTTTTCATGCACTGGATAATAAATAAAGGCAGTTAAGCCAGTCTCTTAAAGATGGAATTAATGAAAGCTGGCTCTCGTAAGTTTTGCGGTTTTCGTAGATGTCGGGCTTAGGAGAGTACATAATTCAAGCGAGCATGTGCTTATACCTTTAATAGAACGGTCTCTCTTTTTTAAAAAATTATGTTGCCTTATGATTGCTGAATGTAGAATACATTAGCTATCTTCAACATGAAGTTTGTCCACCTGTTTTCCAACCCATCTGTCATTTTCACTTTTCCTAGGAAGCATCGCACGCTTGCCTTGGTGAAGGAAGGCCGAGTCATTGGAGGTATTTGTTTTCGGATGTTTCCGGGGCAAGGCTTCACAGAAATCGTCTTCTGTGCTGTCACTTCCAACGAACAAGTCAAGGTATTCTTTCAGCTTTTACTTACATAAACATTGTATTGACGTATTGCATTCGAAGAGGGACAGTATAGTTGGTCTGTGTTTCAAAAATAACAGTGCCTTGGAAACAACTTAATATTTGAAGTTTTATAGAATGCAATGCAGGAGGTAATGTTTAGATAATGCTTTAATCACTGCAGGAGATGCTAAGAATATCTTCCACTGTTTTCGCACGACGGTGCGCGTTATTAGACACTCTGCACTCGGTTACTGGAGTTATATCTGCACAATGTGTGGTGTCATGGCTATCTTTAGAATCTGCAGTATGTGGCGTTGTTCTTTCACAGCCATCTTCTTGAGTTAATCCTGTTGACATAGCAGACAAACTACAAGCCCATGGCTATCAATGTATTGCATACAACACTGATTCATCAACTGTTCATGCTGTCATCATATTTCAGTTGTTTCTCGCTGCTCAGTTTTCTGGTACCTTGTTGTATGCCATTGGCTAGGATAGCTCCAACCACTTGCTGTAGTGCGCAGCTACCTGCAGTACGTGTCTTAAGCGCTCTCGGTTGTACAGTGTGGGGCAAGTTGTCATAATAAAAAAATTTGTCATGTGCATTTGTGTGTTTATTCACTGACAAGCGCAAGAGTATTTATCACTGGCTTTGATCTCGATCTCTGAGATTAGAAAATTACAGATTATAGGTAATATTGGCGTTAGCACAACACATAATGAAAATACACGGGCCTCATTATTTTAAGTTTCGAGAAGTATAAGTGAAGATAATTATAATTTTTTTACTATTGCAAGCTAAAGTGTATGCTTGGGCATGTTGGTACAACATACAGTTGACTCCCGTTAATACGAAGTTCACGGGAACCGCAAAAAACTTCAAATTAAACGAACTTTGAATTAAGCAAAAAGCACTAAAAACGGCACTTTTATTAGTTTAAAAGCGCGACAGTTTTTAGGAAAAATAGTCTGTCATCTTCTTCTGCTTGCCGAATCTGGCTGCGGCTAGCAAGTTTTGTAAGGAATACACGTGTCGAAGTGCTTCTTCAGCGTTGTGTTCTCCAACAAAAAATCGCTGCTCAAGAGCAAGACCCGCAGCTACATCGGCAGCCCTCGGTGGTGGCTCATTTCCGATGTCGTCGTCATCATCGTCATTTTCAGGAATGCAGTCATGGGGCCGAACCATCCGCACGATTTCGCTGTCCGTTAGTGGACCGCATGTTTCGACGTTGCTGTCCACAGCGACATACTCGTCAAAACGGACGTCACCGAGAGCGGCGCGAAAGCTACCGTCGTCGAGCTCATTTGTTTGCACTTCCACTGGCGCACAAGGAGAAGCATCCCCCGAGTTTTCCATGAAACCACAGGCCCGGAAACAATTGGCGATGGTTTCTCCTTTCACGCGGGTCCAAGCTCGCGCTAGCATGTTGATGGCACTAAGCGAACTCGCCTCGTATTGCGACGAGTTGTCCATGCACAAAAGCATGCGCTCGACGAGATGCTGCCTATACAATACCTTCACATTTTTTATTATGCTCTGGTCCATGGGCTGCAACACGAACGTCGTGTTTGCAGGCAGGTACACAAGACGGATGGCACTCAAGGCAGGTACGTTCATGTGGGCACTACATTGGTCTACAAGGAACAACACCTTACGGCTTGATTGCGCGAACTTGCGGTCGAGTTTGGTGATCCAGTCCTTAAATATATCGGATGTCATCCACGCCTTTCTGTTCGAGGCATAATCCACAGGAAGCGTCTTCACGCCTTTAAAGCACCTAGGCTTGGCAGCCTTCCCGATCACAAGCAGGCGACACCGTTCTGTGCCAGTCATGTTCGCCGGGACTAGCACTGACACTCTCTCTTTGCTTCTTTTGCCTCCAGAACAGTCGTCGTCTTTAAATGTCAGGGTCTTGTCTGGTAGCAGCCGATAAAAAAGCTCAGTCTCGTCTGCATTAAAAATGTCTGCCGGCTGGTATTCTTCGAGGTACTCGCGAAGCTTGCCCGCTTTTCATGTCAGGCACGTTTCCTCATCGACTGACGCCTTCTCCCTACACACGCTTTTAAAAATCAAGTCGTGGCGATGTTTGAAACGCGTAAGCCACCCATCCGAAGCAGCGAAGTTGTTGATGCCCAACATTTCAGCAGGCGATGACGCTTTTGCCGTGACGACTTCACCACTGAGAGGAAGTTTGTTGTTTCGTGCCTCTCTGATCCAAATCAGCAGTGCTTCCTCCAACTCGGGGTAGGCGCCGGTGCGCATCCGCTTCCGCGATGTCTTGAATTTTTCACTTTCAAACGCATCCAATATTGAGCGCTTATTTTTTATGAAAGTCGACAGCGTGTTAGGCTTAATGCCGTACTTTCTTGCAATGTCTTGTTTGGCGGTGCCTCCCTGGTCAACTTTCTTCAAGACTTCGACTTTCGTCGCTAGGTCTAGCGTTCGGTAAGGGCCACGAGTTGCCATTATCAAACGTACGTCACCACCACAACACTCAAAATCAGAAGCGCGGAAACACGTGTGGAATCAACCCAGCGCGCGGGTGACGTGGTGACACACTCGAGTCTCGACAAAAGTCAACTAAAGAGTCAGTCGATGCCGCCGATGTGATTCGCCAGCGTTAAAAAGATTGCCGCTTCAAGATCTGTGGCGCTGCGGACAGTAGTGATGGCGAAGACACCAGCGCGGTCCGGCAGATGTTTTGGCATATGAAAAGTTCCCCATTTTACTGTAAAATTACGGTCGCGGCGAGACTGTCGATTGAAAAAACTTCTAATTAACCAATATTATGTGTTTTTAACTTCGAATTATCGAGCATTTTTTTCTATACGATTGCATGCAAAACTGATGGGACCACTTGCTCATTTCTAATTAACCGAAACTTCCAATTAAGCGACTTCGAATTACCGGGAGTCGACTGTAGCAGAAACAAAACAGTTTACAAGATAGAGCACTAGGGAAAGAGGACACTAACAATAGCACTGACTTGCAACAAAGTTTATTCATCAATCACGTGCCATATATTTTTGCAGTCCTAAACGAAGGAAAGAATGTGCAATGGTAAAAATTGATACAAAACGATGATAAAAAAAGAACATTCTATCAGCCCTATAGCTGCTAACTATCTGGCAAATAATTTCGTTGACCGTCAAGGCAGTTGAAAGCCTGTTCATGCACCCTTTGCATGTCTTCGATGCTTTGTTGGAAATGGCATGTCTTGGCAGCCCGTGTGCGAGTGGACCTTCAATTGCCTTGATGGGCAAGGAAATTTATTATCGATCAGATAGCTGTCTGTGCATTGTACATGGCTGGTCGTGATTAGGCTGATTGATCTTTTTTATCATTGTTTTTATCATTGCTCCTTTTTTTCCTACTTTTAAGACTATGGAAATGTATTGTATGATGTTGATAAACTTTGTTGTAAGTCAGCGCTGTTGTTTGTGTCCTCCATTTCCTCGTGCTCCGTCTTTTCCGCTGTTTTGTTTTCACCACAGTTGTGATAGGATAGGCACAGCTAATGGTCTGGGAAGGCACACAGTAGTCATGCATATACCGTATTTACTCATGTAATGAATGCACTTTTCTTTAAAGAAAAATCGCAGCATAGTTGGGGGGGTGCGTTTAATAGGCGGGATTAAATTTATGAAAATTTTCCCAGAAGGAAACAACGTTAGGTCGCTTAGCCTTTCGCAATTTACATACGCGTACACTGTTTGCAAACAGCTTCTTTGTAGCACTTTACTTATCTTCGGTAGTTGATTGCCCTATCTTCTGCAAGGTGATTGCCCTGGCCGCCATAAAAATGCTTTGGGGCTATCTTTTGATGATCTTTTCTCCCAGTCATTTAACTGCAACAGTGGTATCTGCTTGTGATCTCGAAGAGGGGCGCCCAAAAGTGTGTACTTACTGGGAACTGGGAATGAAGGGACAGTTAGAGTCAAGAAAAAATAAAGTAGGCTAAAAAAGAAGGATTGGGGGAGGGCTTTGCCGGAAGCCACCCACATCTGTTAGCAGGGGCAGTTTGGTGACCTTTGCTGGCTAACCTTCGCTCACTGTGTGCTTATCAGCTGCGATGTCTACACCTACACTCTTACCTACAGCTGGTGAACCCTGCTGTGGCGCACAGATAAGACAGGAGGGGGGGGGGGATGACAGGTGCCTGAGGCACACAGATAGGAAGAAAACCGATAGGGCACCCAGCAATGGGCGAAGGGGGGGAGGGAGTAAGCCAAGGTGGTTGAGGGGAGTTGGCAAAGTAATCAAAAACTGAAGATATCGAATGGGTGAGGAGGTGCCAGGTGTTGGTTAGAGGGACTCCAGAGGATGAATGTAAAGGGTGTGTTTATTACAAGGGGAAAAAAATCCACACTTTGATAACTGAAGTTGGGGGTGCATTTTTTTTATGCGAGTGTGTTCATTACGCGAGTGAATATGGTAGTATGCAACTACAGAATTGAAGAGGTGTTTGTATCTTGTTTCACTTGTTTTGCTGCATGCATTTCAATCAATCACTCAGTCTGTTTTTGTTATATAGTGGGGTAATTACAACATTTAAATGTACAAATGAGGGTACTATGTACAAGACTGAAATGGGAACCTAAATTTTTTATGCAATGCTAAAACGACAACGTGGGCAAATTTTCTGTGCTTCAGTCATAGCACATAGTAACAAAAAAAAAAACCTCACTATTTATTTTCTGCAAGTCTAGCTAATCAACTTCTTATAACTGAAAGACACAATGCATGAACTGTGTAATGCGATTTTTTGGGAATCCTTTCATCACGTTTCGTACGGATTAGGCGCTGCTTTTTTATGTGAAGCAGTGAACAGCGACTTCAATTCTAGCTTTTTGTGAATGGTGGATGTTCATATGATTGTGTGCTGTCCTTTCTTCTGTGTATAGGGTTATGGCACGCATTTGATGAACCACCTCAAGGATTACCATGTCAAGCAGAACATCCTCCACTTCTTGACGTTTGCAGATGAATTTGCAATCGGCTATTTCAAGAAGCAGGTTAGTATCCAAGCCATTGGTGATAGAAATATACTGGAAAAATAGGGTGATTTGTAATATACACTGTTAGCTGAACCCTTTGACAGTTTTTTTTCTTGCCAAGTGTGTTCCCCAAAAGTATGTAATTTTTTTATTGCTGAATGAAATTTTTCAGTTGAATTAATTTAAAAAAATATTGTTTAAAATGTTTTTTTGGTGACCATAAAGTGACGAAAAATTATTTGTATTGTTACATACAACTGCTTTATTCATGAGTAACAGCAAGCAAAACCCTAGAACTAAAGCAAAATGCTAAAAAAAGTGCTTGCATGATTTTTTAAAAAGTATACATTGTAATAAACATAGCTCAGCAGACAAACAAAAATAAGTACACCAGAGTACTTTTTGGGTAAAAAATGTTCTTGCTATAAAATTCTAAAAGCTTTTCAGCATGTGATAGTCTTTGAAGCATGGCTCCACACAAAGTGGTTTGTTGCACTCAACATACGTTCAGCATTTCTTTGCTGTCGCTGAGCAGTGGTGGCACAGGCATTGTCTCTGGATCCTTCTTGCCTTACCACCGGTGGGTGCCAGCTTTTCTATGAGGGTCTGTTGTGCACTTCTATAGTGTAAGTGAACTGCGGAGCTCACAAAAGAAAACTGTATGGTTGTGCACCCGTCCGAAAAAGAAAATGAGTGAGAAAGCTGTAATCCTTCATCTTGTCTCCAACGGGAGGAGGTCAGTTTTTTCAAGTTTCCATAACTGGAAATTTAGTGTCGCATGGAAACAGATGTAATCGCATTTTGGGTAGCAACAAATGAGAGAGGAAAAAACAGTTGCCATTTGAGACATTACAAACCAGACAGCCATCAGCTTTGTGGGCGTGAAAAGTGATAATTGCCCGAAGGACCAAACCGAAACCACCCTCGTCGTGTGCTCGCGTGCTTGGATGCGCAAGTGAAAGCTTGCGCGCCGCTGTCGAAATAAAAACAAAAAAAAAATAAAAAAAGAAATTTAGACGCTTCAGCGCATGAAAAAAATTCACGTTTTTCTGAAGTGAGGCAGCACATTGCAAAAAAAAAAAAATGACAGAAAAAGGTGCATGTTCTTGACATACATGCAATCACGAACATGCACGTCTGACTGTCAAAGGGTTAATGTTGTATTATAGATTGTGTGCTACTTTACATATTTGTCATTCATTATGTACACGTTTTGACCATTGCCCCAATCTTGTATTGTTATTTTTTTTTATAAATCTCAAGGGGTTATAACATAAGCAGTAAGTTCTTGCACAAAGTAGCAGCCATTAATGTGAAGTTACATTTGATAAACCATGCGTGGACTTTGATGGGCAGGTTTGATGGGCAGGTAATAGTGGCTGTTGTGCGAAATACTGTTCTAGAATTCTGCTTCTATGCGAAAGAAAAAAAAGGAAGCAGAAAATGTATTAGTATTTGGATGGGGATGAGAAACTTGTAGTGCCACGACCAGTGCGATGAATTACGTGTCTCTGGTAATTTGCAACAATGTTTTGCATGTAGAATGGCTTATCGGTAATGTAGTTGCTTACATTTACAGCAGGGCACTGCACATTCAGTGGACCCCTCTAGTATTTCTTAAACAAAATTCTTGTTAGTTTCTGTGTCTGTTCCTGTACGCCAAGGAGGCACTGTGTGCTTTGTAGGTCAGCAACGCTAGCTGTAGGGAGTCAGCTTTGTAATTCATTGGCATGTGTCCTTGCTTCCCTTGTTCTCAGGGTTTCTCCAAAGACATCAAGCTGCCCAAATCTGTGTACACGGGGTACATCAAGGACTACGAGGGGGCCACACTTATGGGTTGCGAGTTGGATGAGCGCATATCCTACACAGCCTTCAGCCACGTTATTCGCAAGCAGAAGGAGGTAGGACACTTTAATGTTTGACCGGTGTTGCCTTTGAAATGCTTTCAACATTTTACCCCATTAGATCATGCCATCGCTTTCATTGCTGGACAGGGCATAGCTTTAATCTAAATAATGCGATGACGCTGGCTGATAAATAAAAGTGAAGTGGGAGGGGGGAGAAAGGACATTTAGTAACATGGTTTATTTGCAATGATGCACTGGCTTGCAAGAGCAGCAGTGGCTTACCGCCTTATGTTTGTAGGGACATGTGTGACTGATAGACTGATTGATGTCCGGTCATTTTTTTTCTCTTCTTTTTTTGCTGCAAGTGTATACTAAGGATGCAACCTGCATAAGAAGCTAAACGTTGTCATGTTAATAATTGCATCAAATCAGAGTAGATCTTGACAGTAAGTTACGAAGAAGTTTTAAAGCACACCAGTCATGACAATGCTGGCTTTCAGTAATTTTGTGCTGCTGTTTTCTAGCCACCTGTTAAATGCAATCAGCTTGGTGCTTCGGATGAAGGAATGTTCCACCAGCACAGTATAAACAGAGCTAGATGCCCAAGTGAGAAAAAGGGTATATATATATATATGCAACATTATCTAGACTAGCTAAGGCCTCTCCACATTTGCTTCTCATAGCACCTACATCACCACACCATGATGGAGTTTCTTTCCCAGTGCTTTGTGGAAATGATAGAAAGCATGAATGAATTGATTAGCATAGTGCTGTAAGTACACAAATAAAAGCAATGATGGGCATTTCTGAAAAGGCGTCCTTCATGCCCGTGGTATTGTGATGACGTTGCCAAGGAGTTGAGAGGCCTCAGTCGGTCTAGAGGGCTTGATATATGCCTGCCCCAAAAAAGGGGCCGTGAACTTAGCATATTGTTCAGTAGCAACGTGATTGATTTACGACATGTAGTTTACAAGTAAATTTTGAACACAGTCTTTTGTAGGTAAAATATTTCTCTTAGTGGCTTCTTTTCCAAAACTGTGAGGGGAGCCATATTCTGTCAAGTTGGAAAGTGGGGAGGGTATGAAGAAGAAAGCTAGAAAAAGTGAACAGCATTGGCTTTTAATGAGTGTTGCTGTTCGATAATTTTTTTATACAAACTTAAGTAACTGTAGCAGTATTTTCTGTTGCATTTATGTTGTAAAAAAGTAAGTCACAATCACAAGTTTCTCTCATTTAAGAGTAACTAATTCGAGTTACAAGTTGCAGACAAAAGTAGTTATTGCTACCAGTAATGTTACTATAGTAACCCCTTACTGCCCAAGACCGGTAGAGTGACAAACTCTAGTCTTTAAGGCTACTAGTCGTAGTGAACTAAGTGCAACATGATGGGCTACCTTTCAGTCTTGCCCTATTTCATTATACTACTGAAACAGCAGCACAGGGTAAGATGAAAACATGAGAAAGGAACACAAAACACCTATTTCATTAATAGTGCTTTACCCTTTTGTCCTTCTCTCTTTGTGTGGTGCAGATAGTGAAGAAGTTCATCGAGAAGCAGCAGGAACACATGCAGAAAGTGTACCCTGGTGTGCCCTGCTTCAAGGAGGGCGTCAGGGAGATCCCTCTCGAGAGTATTCCAGGCCTCCGTGAGCACTTTTTTTATTACTATTTCATCCTCTTTTTTTACTCTTGTAGTACTGCTTTCCTTTCTTGAGGTATCCAAAGGGTACATTAGCGTGTGGAGATCTTATTTATTTATATTGGTCCTCGTCACTGATACACATATAGCTGTTTTCTTATCAGTACATCAATATTAATTGCATATCGTCAAAGCTAGGGCACCTGTGCCAAATTTTAGTGAAACCTGTGTCTTGTGCCCTAATGGAACGAAAAATGTTAGGGGTGACCCTAAAACACAGCAAGACAGCAGAGTGGGTCAGAGGATAAACTGGGGTTGTCAGTATCTTACTAGATACTAAAAAAAAAAAATTGACTTGGACAGTCAACTTCATGAGGACAGATAACAGGTGGTCAGTTAGAGCATTGCAATGGATTTGAAGAGATAAAAAGTGGGGCTGTGTACATCAAATGATTAGGTGGAACGGTGAAATTTGCAGGCACAAAATAGAATCGGCATATATGTACGCCTTTCCATGCCTGTAAGCGAACGGCGCGCACTATACCATCGCGAAGGCTTGTCGCTGTTCGGGTTTCATGTGACGCCGATAGTACAAGCATTGCATACTGTTCAAGCCTTTGAAATCGGCTTTGCTAAGATAAGGAAATGCAGTGATGCATATTTGCCAAGCAGTGAAGGGGCCATCATATTGTGCACTACGATATTGTGCACTACGAGTGCGTAACTAACTCTACACACTGCACTCCACGTGCTGTGCGTCATCATTCAATGCGATATTTTGTCCTTGCAGTGTGGCAAATGAAGAGCATGTTTAGCTGTTCAAGTTGTGCGAATAAATACACGGACCTCTTGTTTATTTAATTAACAGGCGGTGATTATTGTGCGCAAAACATATGTGGCCACATTTCAGTTGTATCACTGCACCTGGGGTCACTTGAATGCAAGGCATACTTTCTATGTGGAACTAATTTTAGGTAGAAAAGAGGCTTGCTGTCAATGGCATGATGTTGTACATGACTTTCTCGAGCCCTGATTGTGACTTTAAATTCATTTTTGTGTTATATTTTTTCTCTGTCTGGGCTCAGACAACTTATTACTTTGAAAAAGGCTAAAAGTTTCTAGTAAATAGGACTGCAGAAAGAAGAAGACTGATACTTGCAACTCTTAAATTGATCGGTGAATAAGCAATGGGTATTTATGTTCCGGGTTTATTGTTGAGTGTTACATAGACAATTGAGTGTCTAATTTCAGTTATTGTTAGGTGCAGGTTGACACACTTTTCAGCACAGTGGTGCTAATCAATTTCTTTTTATTTGTAGGAGAAGCGGGCTGGAAACCGGACAAGAAATAGTAAGTAAACTGATCACGTTGTACGTACTTGTAATTTGATTATAGACTTTTAATGCTGCCCACTAGGCCCTAGTGATGATTGTGGGCAAGAAAAATGATTCTCCTCTTTGTAGTACAGTCACACTAACGACAGAAAACTCCACATTGGGCACAAAAGCTATTCCCTAGTACTTGCATCTGAGCCAATATTATTTATGTGCTACATGCAGCTGGGAACTTGTGCAGGTGTAAACACCATCCTGTGTATGAAACAAACTTAAGCTTAAGGGGAGATGCTACTCGGAAAATGATTTTTTTTAATAAGAGTCTGAATTGAACACAAATTGGCATGCTAAAAGAGTTTTTTTCTCCTCTTTTTAAATATGTCATTTATTTTCATGTAGCTTGTTTGGTTTTATTTCTGAAGCTCTGATACTGCGAAATTATGGTCATTGTTATGCGATAATTCTGACCTATAACACTTTGAGATAAAGCATGCAGATATAGCTCACTATGATCCTTTGGAACTGTAGAGTGCAGAAAACTACACAAGTTGCATGTGTAAAAAGGTAAAATACAATAATAAAATGGAAAAATCTATCGTGGCTCTAGTTGCCAAGGGCTTTACATGTTATGTAATATTTTGAAAAACATAACCTAGCAGCATTGAAAATAAAAATAGATACTTGCACTCTACAGGCCTTCATTATGCTATGTGCAAAATTTCATAGATTTCTTACAATTCTAAGTATACTAACTAGCGTGCATAAGCAGCACAGATCACACAATACTGCCAAAGGAGAAAAATGCATTTGAAAGTTTGAAACATTTTTTTTTTACCATAGAGTTGTCAGAAGTGCATAATCTTTGGCCATAATGTTCAAGAGAACTTTGAGAAGCACTGCAAGTCATTAGAACTGTCCTGCAGCATAGGTTGTGCCTTCACGGTCCTTGCGAGCACACTCTTCGAGCTGTGCCCTTTTTACTCCACGACGACGGTGCGCCCTTGCTTTTGCTGTCAAACGCCCGAACATCTTCTTCATGCACTTCGCATCGCAGGAATTGCTGAAAGCAACTAGATCCCTAGATGGGAGTATGTTCAGCTCTTTTAGGGTGTGCTCGAAACTAGCATGACCCTTAATGAACCACAGGATTGCGATAGCTGCGGCAGTCTCGACAACTGTTCGGGAGACAAACTTGGTCTTGGGGCAAAGTAGCCATATCTTGCTGTTCAGTGATTCCGACGCATATTGGGTTTTCCCTTGAATGCATCGAGCAAGGAGCTTCTCATCTGTCAGTCGCTTATCAATCGGCAGAACAGCCAATCCCTGGGCTTTCGTCAGAAGAGGTGTGTGGCGTGGTGCAGGTTTGCCAAGTGCTTCAGCCCGTTTATGTTTGCACCACTAGTCTGTTCCTGCAGGGCAAAAGTTGTGACTGCCAGCATTGTCTGTAGAGCATGAGTGAAAGTACGAAGCCCATACTGCAGTGTACATATCTCGTAGACTCTCTCTGTTGCTTGTTACGGCAATGTGGTAATACATTTGAAGCTTCTGAATGGCCGGCTCTTTCATTTTCTGCCTTCGTGGTAATGGCACGTGAAGCTTCCGTAGCGCAGTGCCAAGTCTTTTGGCCACATGGTTAGTGCAGTCTTCTTTCTTTATATTGAGAGCCCCATAGACTTTTGACTTGGCAACTGCGCTATATGCTTTGCTGTCACCATCACTCAAGAACTTCATGAAACACAATAGAGTTTCATAACTCAATGTTCTCCGCCAAATGCGCATTGCAGCCTCTGTTTTCATGGCATGGGAGGAATTGTCTGCATTTTTGTCACAGACTGGTCCTTGGAATGCTTGCCAAACTTCCTCGTCAGGGCCCACATTCTTGTGTCTACTGCATGTCAGGCAGAAATTTGAAATGACCTCAAAGTCTAATAAGAGGCCAGTGTCTAAGGAGATAGCTGTGCCAATACAGTTGTGGGTTTTGTGGCCCTTCTTCTGCCAAGTCCCATCGAACATGACAGCCACACCAGTTTCACCTGCTGCTTCTTTTGTCAGTTGTCTCGATTGGAGCAAGTTTTCACTCACAGCTTCCATGGCAGTGGTGTGCGCTTTTTTGGCTATTAAAAAAATTCTCGGTGGTGCATTGGCTTTGCGAGTCCAATAATGGAGCAACACTGTCATCGCACAAACCTCATCGCACGGTCTTTTGTTTTTATTGAAGAAGCTGACCTTTTTTTCGAGGCACTGACGAAAGAAAGCGCAGCGTCGATCCCTTTATCGCAGCTACTGCCGCTCGCGCACGCGTCAATGCCGCCGCTAGGTCTAGCACACGTAGGCTGATTCTCTTTCATCGTTGTTGTTCGACGCTCTTTGCGCCGCTTTCCCTTGAACTTGTGCTTCATTCGGAACTTCCGTGGTCTCTCGTTGCACTTTTTCGGGCTTGTCATTGCGGAAGTATGCGTAGACGCGCAGATAAGCAGTCGGACCAAATGCCAATGGCCGTTACCGCATCGCCGACACTGACTCGGTAGCCAAGGGCGATGCGGCTGACAGTGCCATGCTTTTCAAACCACGCGGTAAAAAAGCTTTGCTTTTTATATTTTCTTGCTCACGTACGAAACTGGCGGTCATCGAAGCTGTAAAAAGAAGGCCGAACGCAACTTTCCTAACTGGTCGTTATGCCGAGCGGCGCTGCATCGGGGTGCAGCACGCATTCAAATGTGGCCAATATTAGCGGAAATTCGCGAAATTTAGAGCTACCGCGATGCCTTTATACTCATTATTTTGCATTTTTCTGTTCGACTTTTGTTTTGAAAGTTTGACAGATGATAGAAGAAGGGTTGAGGATTACAATTCAGTAAAAACTAGAAATACGAGAAATTTTGCTAAAAATGCGATTTTTCGACTCTCATCTCCTCTTAAGAAGTGGAGTCACAATATCGGATTCCGTTAAACTTAGCGGTAGTGAATGGCAGCAGTGTGCGTGAGCCATATATGTGTGCAGTGTACCAAAATGTCACACACACGCATATTCTACTGAATTTTAATCCATGATATGTATCATCCTTGAGATTCAGTACACTGTTTGACAGAATCTGCCAGAACAGTGCCTTTTCTAATCCTTCAGCACGTATGACAAACTGGCTTATGTGTAAGGCCACTTTTGCTTTATCTAGAAGTGTGTTGATGAGTGTGCCTGTTTTCTGTAGAACTACTCGACGATACCACATGTACTACCCAAATATCTTCACTGTAATCAAAATTTGTCAACAAGTACTATTAACGAAGCCTTATGGAAGTGTTCCTCTATTCACTTACATATTGATGATCACTGCTGATAGCCGATTATGCCATTTGCTTGTGTTATTACATGTGTGCTTTGATTGTGCAGCTTCATTGTGAAACTCATACTTTCTTACTTTTCTTAGTGTCAAGCAAGAGCAGATGGATCCAGATCAGGCATATCAAGCGATGAAGTCTGTGTTGATACAAGTTAAGGTAAATAAAAATTTGTTTTTATTTCAGCAGGGATGCAACAGCTGTGCCAATTGCATTAGTTTAATACAATTCCGCATTGTTGTACCGAGCTGCGCCAAAACCATCAAATTTACTGAAATTGCGCCATGCTGCGCCGAAGTGCGCGATTAGCCTCGAAATTATCTCAAGTGCGGTAATTTTAGCAAGAAATAGAGGCTGCATTGGTCACCTGCGATTTGTGTCATCAATCAAACTAAGCACACAGATTCTAACCCTAAATCACCGTGTAAGTGATGCAGTCGTTAGGTGAGGACACTCCTCGCGAAATGCAATCGACCAGATAAAGTATAAGATAGAAGTAACAATGCCGCGCGCCTATTGGTTCGCTGACCACAACGGATGCCGAACTTAAAGCAAAAAAAAAAAGTGTTGTCATAGCTAGCTACCAACGCTACAGGGAAAATATGAGTTTCCTATCGTAATAAAATGCGGGTATGGCATGTTAGGAACATATCCAGTGTTTTCTGCATGCAAAAAGGTTGACGTGCTGCAAACGCCTTCATTGCCAGCCACCATGTTAGTTGTCATAGCAGCGGTACATAAAACATTTTTCTGGCTTGAAATTACATTGTCTTGGTGATAGATACCCGGCGCTGTCTCTGGGCTGACGGGCGCGCACTCTTGTTACTTAATCTGGTTGAACGCGCCTTCCAAGCGAGCCGAGTAGTAGTTGTGCTCTAAACCTAACACGACCATGAAATAAACAAAGTGGAGGTGCGGTTGGAGGTGGGGGTGGGGGGGAGAGGTAGCGGTTTTAACATTGCTTGGCCTTGGTCTAACCTGCTTAAATGCTTAAGCAGCACTGTTTAAGTGAGCTTCGCCACAGTACACCAGTGTCCCGCGAAATAGTGTATTATAATTTGTAAGGGGCTGATGGCGCTAATCGCGCTACTTAGCACATTTTGTTCTGTTACTCATATCCGTGTATGCACTGCATAATTGTGAGTACTAGTATGATCGCTGTCATCTTAATAGGTCACTGGCAGTCATTTGGAGTAGCGAATGACATTTCTGCTGCCCTTAAAGAAAAAAAAATAAATGGGGGAGAGAACGTGTGTGCGAGTTTTTCTATTTATTGCCACCCCTCTTCCCTGATTTCACAAATCTCCCGAATTTGAAGGTCTCCAGCTTGGCAGAGCCACATCTGAATTCGCAGAATCTGTCAAAGAATTGGACAGGCGTGGCAAATGCTAAAGTTGATTTCATTATTTGCTCAGTGGAGTAAATCAGAATACTACTTTTATTGAAAAAGCAGTGCTCACATTCACTCTGTATGATTTAACTGGGTTGAATGTTTTCTACATATATATTTTTTTCTCAATGTAAGCTTTCTTGTTAATACTGCTCCGAAGGTGGTCATGATAAAAAATTTTTTCCCCCGTGACCTGCCCCAAATTTGATTAGTGCTCAAAACGTAGCATTCTGCTGCTTCACAAACTGCTCCAAATTCTATTTTGACTGTTGCACTCGTGTTTCAGGCCCCAGAATAAAGTTTGTTTTAGAAGTTTCACTTACTGTATGAGTTTTTTGTGTTTATTAACTTACGAATTTTTTCATACATTCAGAATCACAGTAGTGCATGGCCCTTTCTGAAGCCAGTGGAAAAATCCGAGGCACCTGACTACTATGATCACATCAAGTATCCGATGGGTGAGTGATGTCAAAGGAATAAATAATTATGCTATCAATCTTTGAATAAACAGTATGAAGTAGTTTAATAGTTAGCACTTATTTTTTACTGCAATTTCTAAAAGAAGATAGCTGACATGAGATAAACACCAAGTTGGCCAGTTTTTGCACACTGGTAACACAGTGGAACTCCTTCATAAGAGACATTGAAGTAAGAGGCACCAGTGTGCCTACTGTGAAACTGTTAAACGAAAACGTGGTAAGCTGTTCATAAGAGACCCCTCATAGTATGAACAAGAACTGCACCCAGTGCATGTATTTTATAATTGGGCTCGAATGTAGGATTCCAATAAATATGACAGGCTCTCAGCCCATACTGTTCCTTGCTTTCTCTGTAGAATGAACCAACAATGCACCTGTAACTAGTAAACTGAAGTCTGCTTCCGCAGTGTATACAGAAATGCACGCCAAGTTCTGTAATGGCAGTTGACAGAAGCATTTTTCCTATTTGCAGACTTAAAGACGATGGCAGAAAGACTGAAAACCACTACTACGTGCACAAGCGGCTGTTTATCGCGGACATGCAGCGGATTTTCAGCAACTGTCGTGCCTACAATAGCCCCGACACAGAGTACTTCAAGTGCGCCAACATTTTGGACCGCTTCTTCCAAATCAAAATGAAGGAGGCGGGTCTTTGGGACAAGTGACAGCACGGCACGCTGCTTGATTGACACTATGAGCTTTAGTTGCGTGCAGTGTCCAAAACAGGGCTTTACTCGCACTCGTTAGTAACTGACAGGGTACGGAAGCATAGCCTTGTGCAAACTGTGTATAACTACAAAATGTTTTATATTGCTTCCTTTTGGTTAATTTCAATGTGTTGGTAAGATTTCGTAGCCCCATGTGGCTAAGGTTCCAGCACCTCATGTTAAGAAACCTATATCGCAGATTCATTGCTTGCTTATTGGTCTCCACCGCTTGACTTTTTGTTTGGTTTGATCCTACTACAACCACCAAGTCATATCTGCAATCCATTTGTGTGTACGACTTTCAGGGGCTGTGTGCTCATGCATTTTAACACTGCTGTGTTTTGTGTACAGCTTTGCAGAGTGATTTTATTTTCCATTAGATGTATATGCTGCTGTTCATATTGCCGACCGCATTCGTGGCTGATGGCGTGAAGTTTGGTAACTGGAGTATCATTATCCAGTGAACGTCTTTGTGTCGTGATGATACGTTATTGTAATTATTATTGAACACATTATTCCTGTATTAAGGTTTACTTGTATTATGTAGTGATTGCCATTTTTTTTTGTATATTATCTGTTCACCATCTCACTTCATTTGTATTTTTTTTTTCATTGTATAAAAACATGTCTGAGTGAACTTTCTTTTTTATGTCTTCATATAAATATGTGGCTATTCCTATACATTCATGCATTAGTTAGTCTGTCTATGCATTTCTTTTATACTGTGCCCATATTCCTCATGTTACTACTCAGAGAAAAGAAAAAATCTTATTTCCTTGATCTTTCCTGATTTTATGAAATTTTCTGAGCTCACTTGACTCTCACTATTTAATTTGCTCATGATGTTATGGCACCTCATAGTGGTTAATCCTTTGGCTAATAAATGTCCACTAAGTTGAATAACTGTTTTGTTTTTCAAATGGCATTCAGCTGCATTATTTCAATTGTAGGCTACGCTTAGCGAGGAGAACACCATGGAGTGGGAGCCCGTAATGCTGCAATTGGAACTACATATAGATAACTGAAATTTCCAATGCCTAATTATAAAGATATTTAGGTAAACTGCGCTATGAGCATTGCAGGTGCTTGATGTTAAGGGGGCAGACTGCTCTTTGGGACCAAAAAGTGACAAAAAAAATAATTTTTAACATTGACATATTTGGTATCTGCAAGTATTTCGCTATCTCTCTGCAAATTGTCACACACCAGGAAGTGGTAATTTTTTTGTAATGTCATTCTAACTGTCCAGATTCTTGGTGCTGTTGACATGCAGAATCTGCAAAAAAATGGGGAACTAACTTCGAGGCCTCTTTCTAATTTGCCGGCACCTGTGTTAGAAGCTCTGCTACGAATTCATGAGCACTTTTATGAGGATTGCAAAACATGCACACCATGATTGTCGCTTTTTGAAGAAGCTGTGTGTTTTCAGTTTTTTCCATTTTTCTCAAAGAAGTAAATTTACAACAGTTCAATTTTGAGGCCTCAATATCTCTGCAGTTAGGGCAGGTACAATAATAATTCTTTTTGCAATGGAAACCTGTATGTGTGTAGGGTGCAAGTATGGGAGCAGAATTTAGAGAACAAGCCTTTTTAATTAATCACTCATAAAAATTTTAACATGATTTCAACTGCTTTTGAGGATCGATAGTTCATTTTGCTGTAAAATAATTAAGAAAGGCTTAAAAACAAAAAAAAACTCTTGCATTACTTCAATCAATAGTCATTAGTCTATGTTGGGATATTTTAAATATCACTTTTAATTAAGCACTTTTTTGTATGACAGCCTTAAACAATAGGGGATGAACTTAAGTTATCTCAGGAATAAAATGAGTTACAGGAAAACTAATTAAACATTTGAAATCAGCAGAAAAAACTGCATAATTCTGTACAGTTTGATCAAGATCACTGAAGAAATAAACAAAAAATGTCTAAGAGCAGTCTGCCCCTTAAAATAAAAGTTTTGTGAGGTGTCTTCGTGCCCCAAATCTTGTCAATATGTCGCTTCCCAGCACGCAGCAGCCAAGACTGTAGTGTTTGTGAAGTTTCCTAGTGCCGGATTGTGCAGGAAACATTTAATCCCATTTTGACCTCAGCTTTACTGCTGAATATCTGTTCATGTGACATCTAGGCAGCCTCGAGGTTTGTACACATGATTTAATGTTCATCATGTCGCAAACGGTACATTGGCGAAACAGGACCGTCTGCTAATGTTGGATAAAACGGGCATCGCATGTGTGTGGTGAAGAAATTAAAGCAAGGGTGCAGCAATTCAATGTAGCACTTCTCAACATCGACGATCTCAAATCTTGCATCTGGGAAACTTTCAGTCCCCAAGAGACCGAAAATACAGCCACGCGTATTATTTTGCTGTATTTAAATTTCACCCGCTAAGATTGTCTGCAATCCTCGGCGCTGACTGTGCCACAATGTTTCAGAAGCTTTGAGATTGTTTTAAATACTAATTCCGTTAAGATTGTGCGCAGAACGTGAATAGTCCAGAGTATTCGAGAATTTACGTGACCAATAGCTATAACGCTAGAATTTTGTGACAGTACGTTTGTTAGATTATCAGCGGCCGACGCTTTGTTCGCTGCTATCAGTTTGCAGCATGTATTGTTGTAGTTTGATTCTTCGTTTCCCGGGCGCAGGTTTGCCCAAATAATGATCTTATCTTTCCCGGGCACAGGTTCGCCCAAATATAGAGTTTCGTCTAGAAACGCCAACTGCTGCCTCCATCAACCTCATGACCTTGTAACATCTGATAGAGGGGCTACTTTGTCTATGTTCCGGACATCCACGCAAAGCCGTTGTCCAAGTGCACGTCGTGAACAAGATGTGAAAGACATTCCGGATCATTGAGCTGGCCGCAAGCAACTAGGACTGAAACCGCAGTTCGTACTCCTATCTGACAATACAAGAGCCAAAACGATGATGCAAGCTGCCACAGCGACAGCACCTGTGCAACTAACATCAATCCTGCTTCAGCAGCCAAGGGAGCCGCTGAAATTGCGGGGGTCATCGTGCGAGGATCTGGAAAGCTGGCTGAAGGTAATGTCCATAGAAATAATTTTTTTAGAGACTTGAGCTGAAAGCGTACGACTGGGACGCTGTCATTGGAGCATCGAAGACAAGCTGCGTGATGTTTACTACACCTTAGAAGACGCCGCAAGGACCTGGTTCGAGAAACGAGAGTCCCCTTTAATACAACAGGACATTATCTGAACCAAGTTCACAACTATATCTTCACTAGCCTCGTCCACAAAGAGAGGGCAGTAGCTCAACTTGAAACCTGTGTACAGCTGCTCCCCAATGATAACCTCACCTTCACGAAGGGAATGGCCTGCATTTTTTAGCACGCAGGCCCTATAGCATGTCCGAGGAGAAGCAAGTGCTTTTTCTCATGCGAGGGTTTACGCACAAGCTTTTTGCAGGGCTGATGCGAAACCCGCCGAAGACCATTTAGGAAGTTCCTCTCGGAAGCAACAAAGATTGAAAGAACGCTAGAAATGCACACACGGCGATTCGGCGGGCTACGCAGAAGTCCAACAGCTCTGCTCCGACGATCTGTGCGAGACTATAGGGTCTGTACACTCTTAATCAGTTTCCTGGTTATAGCCAGTACTTAGCCAGGACCTTATTGAGAGTGTAGTGCGGGAAGAACGTCGTTGAATGCTCGTTGAATCGTTGAAGCCAGCTACAAGTTGCCTCGATCGCAGACATAGTTCGAGAGGAAATCTAGCAGTCACTGGGTATTCCCGAGTCAGCGTTGCAAACCGCTGTCCTGTCCTGCCGCAGCGACAGTCCCTAGACACCGCATGTTCTGTTGCCAGACACCTCTGCCGCCGCCACCTACCCTCTATCTTAACCAGGGGTCCCAAACTCTGCTCACGAAGTCACGGAATTTAGTCCCGTAAGTGCCGGGACAAGGAATAAGGGGAACATAAAAGCTCTGGGGGGGGGGGGTAGTTGGTACAATTTGTTATAAAAAAAACCTTCATATTGCCACCTACTTTTAGTAGTGGGTCGTATGCCAAGGCGAAGGCTCCCACTACAAAAAAAGAAAGAAGTGCACGTGGGCCCCGCTCTGGCAAACAAGCCCAACCGACGCGCTTGGTTAGAGCCCTGTTGCTCAGACGTCAATAAACCTTGTCGACACCCTTGGAGCGACGTGACAATTGGTGGAGGTGCGGGGTAGCCCCTCACGGATGTTTCAGACCCCTCCTGGAAGTGGCACCACAAGCCCAGTGCGAGTCAACACTCCCGTTCATCGGACAAGCCGCAGGATCAGATTACCATCCGAAGCTGACCTTACAGTTCACACCAATATGATGAGCACGTCCGTTCAAACGACTTTAACAGGTACAGAAAACCCCACGGTGACTCGGTACTCCCTCGAAAGTCCACAGGTTCCGACAACGTTTCATGGCACCGAGCTCGGAGACGTCGAGGACTGGTTGGTCGACTTCGAGCGCGTGACTGTTTTGAACGAATGGAACGACGCAGCCAAACTACGGCGTGCGTACTTCTATTTGGGAAATGGAGCACGTATCTGGTGCATGAATCATGAGGAAAAAATGACATCGTGGCCCGAATTCCGCCGCCAGCTGTTGGATACTTACAGAAGTGCTGATCGCCACGAACGAGCGGAGCGAGCGATCCAGGCCCGCATCCAGATGCCCAATGAAACTGTCATGGCCTATGTGGAAGATATGACGCGCCTGTTCCGACGGGCTGATCAGAGTATGACAGAGGAAAAAAAAAGTTACGTCACCTGTTGCGGGGAGTTCAAGAGCAGCTTTTCGCTGGCCTTGTACGGACCCTCCGACCTTATATGCGGGTCATTTCTGATAGGGATTTGGCGCGCAACATTCCAACATGAGGATACCTGTCAATAAAGTGTCTAATGATCTGGATGCCGATTCTAACTTAGTTTTGGTTTCACGTGCGGTTATGGTTCAGCACATGATGACCACATGAGGCGCTCCACAAAAACAGTGCTCTAAGCCAGTCAGCCTTAGTAGCTGACAAACATACGAAAAAAATTGGCCCCGTATCAGCATGTAATCTGCAAATGTCGTCGAAAGACGATAGTCTGACGTGTGGAGAGAGTGAAAAATTGATGTTCTGCGCAAGAAAATCGGTAAATGGTATTCTGGAGGCGCTGCGTTAGAGTACCTCGAGCGTGTAGTGGAGGCAAAGGAGCGCATCAAGTCACGTCACACGTGAGACATGAGCGCCACCTGGCAGTCTTCTTGCAAAACGAAGTGCGGGGCTCTGAGACGGGTGTGCGCGCCCGTCTCAGAGGTGATAAGGTGAGGAACGCAAGGCGATGGGTAGGTGCCACCACCATCGCGTCTTAGCAAAGCGTTAGAAACACTCACCTTTTCGTGCAAGCGTTGGATGGTGAGCGCAGCGTTATAAGCGCTACGGTCCTTAAAATTACTTATGTATGCATTTTATAGTAAAAGACGCACATGCAGAATATATACGTGTTGTTATGGTGCCCCAGACTTGCACAATAATTGCTTCATAATTGACAATTGCACAATTATCAACGCTAAACTTTGAGTAACATTGGTGGGCGCTGTGGATGGGGTAGGCCGTTTCAAGTACCCGGGGCCATTAAGAGTGGACGAACAGACAAATGCACAGACAGACCAAAATTTTTGCGTCGAAGGTCCTCAAGAAAGACTATCGTCTTTAAAAAATGAAAAACAATGTAGGACGAAGACAGTCATGCGCGGACTGCAAACGATAGGCTTGCGGGCCGCGTGTTTGAGACCCTTGCAGCCACTACGCCGTTCGTGTGCTTCCCAATCATATCCTTTGAGATGTACAAGAGAAATGTGGCACCACTATTTGCTGGAGGTGGCCACGTGATCTAAACGCACTTCCGGTTTTCATCCCGTCGTACTGTTGGCCAGCGCTACGCGCGACACGGAAAACCGACAGCCGGCTACACTTACCGCCAGACAGGCCTTCGCGATTTCGCCGTTTACGCACCACAGCCACAGCGTGGTGAGCTGTCACGGAGACATCGCCGACTGAATGTGCGTCGCATTTACTGTCACCTGGACGCTACCGGTCCCAATGGCGACAGCAGCAGTACAGCAGACTTAACCAAGGCCATTCGGCGAGTCCATATCCGGAAAACTAAGGGCAGCAACCGATAGAGATGTAATTGCTGTACGACGAACTACCGAAGATGCGCTGCCACCGACGACGGCTGCGACCAAACTTCAAGAACACAACTCGAACAAGACGGAGCCATGACAACAAAATTGCGTGACTGAAGAATATCTGACGACGCACCATGGAAGCAGCGGAACTAACTGACGCAACAGTGATCCGACGCCACGACCTAACCGCGACGCAAAACGGCGAAATAGCGGCCTTGACGTTATCAGTGGCCACAGCGTCAAGGCTCTCGTCGATACTGGAGCCGGCTATTCTGTCATCAGTGGGCAGCTCGCCGGTGAAGTTGAAGACAGCTACGACTGCTCAGGAAGCACAAGGTAAGAGATTCAGCCTTGTTGATAAGACAGGTAAAAAAAAAATTGGCCCCGTATCTGCATGTTACACTGGAAATGGTGTCGGAAGACGATAGTCTTGGTCTGGAGAGAGTGAACAAAACGTTTATTTGATGTTCTGCGCAAGAAAATTGGTGAATGGTTTTCTGGAGGCGCTGCGTTAGAGTGATCGAATGTGCAGCGAAGGCGAACGAGTGCATCAAGTCGCGTCACACGTGAGACATGAGTGCTATCTGGCAGTTATCTTAGAAAACGAAGCGCCCGGCTCTTAGACGGGCGTGCGCGCCCGTCTCAGAGGTGATAAGGTGTAGAACGCAAGGCGACGAGTAGGTACCACCACCGTATCGTCTTATCAAAGTGATGGAAACATTTGCCTTTTCGTGAAAGCGTTGCATGGTCAGTGCAGCGGGTTAAACGCTGCGGTCTTTAGAATTACTTATGTATGTCTTTTGTAGTAAAAGAAACACATACAGAATATTAAAAAAAGAAATACATACAGAAACACATACAGATTACATACATACAGAATGAAGCCTCAAATATCCGCAGTAATTGCTTTTTAATTGACAATCGCACAAGTATGAACGCTGAATCTTGAGCGCTGCGGACGGGGTCGGCCGTTTGGTGTATCGTTTGGTGCCAATTATGGTACCATTAAGGGCGGACAAACAGACAAATATACAAACAGACAGACCAAGATTCTTGCGTCGTAGGTCCCCAAGAAAGTCTTTAAAAACATATATTTTGGTTTAATGTAACATAAGGACAAGAAGGGAGGACGCAACACATGCGCCAACTTTCAACGAAATGGTTTATTGCAACCAAAGTACAAAGACGCTGCAGCGAGATGTCATGCGCACAAGTGTTTATTTTTTTCATATACTTTTTATTTGTACAAGATATGCGCAAATCTGAATTTTTCTAATCATGAGCTTTATTTTTTTTCTATTAAAAGATAAGTGAAAAAACTCCCAGACTAAATGCACGTTCAGAAATTTCAAAATAAACCGCAAACCTAATGCACGCTGATAAAATCCAACAGGGACAGGGATGGCGTGCTTACACAATCGATACTCTACTTTGCGATTTTAGCGGCCCAGATGACCTTAGCGCGGCTAGCGATTGCCTCCGTGACTAAATAAATAGTCCCGCCACGGATCACCTGTCTCCGCAGAACCCCTACCAGTATCCTGCTCAAGCACGCTGCACGCGGCTATGGTCTTCGAAGGTGGAGCCACCACGCGTCTGGCTTATGACGTCATCTCTGAATGCGTGCCGATTGTTGCAGGCTTGTAGCACCCACCGTTGCGGAAATGCTGCAGACAGCTATCGTTTAACCGAGTACAGCAACAGTTCACTGGCTTTGCTCAACTTACCAGGGAAACCAAAGAGAGAGAGAGAGAGAAAAAAAGCTATTGTACTTAAAAGGCACAATTTTTCCCTCGAGAAAGCCCAAGGGTTGCTTAGCAAAAAAAAAAAAAATGCAGGTGACGATTTGAGCTTGAAGTTTTCGCACTAGCTTGCCGCGACGTCACAGATATTGATGGCTTGTTTCGGGCTGTCATTAAAGGGACTCTGTAACAATTTTTGTGCATGGTCACAAAACGCTGCCGATCGGTAGTAGAAGCTCCCGACAACACGTGAGCCAAATATTATAGCGCAGCACGTGGCCTGGAATTCACAATAAGTTATCAAAGTCAGCTAAACATTGCTTTCTCTCCTCTCGACGAGTCATGGAATAAGCCCAAAAATCACTCGTGGTAAACCCATCTATCAGCCATTAACTGATTTGAACATGGCGCGTTCGTTCGTTACAGAGATAGCCGCGAGAGGCCGCTTTTTGTCCATGCAGTGCGTGTGGAGAGGAAGAAGAAAACTGCCCAACATTTGATAATGTTCTGTAAAGGGCTTCACCCTATTGTTCAGGATGATGGCGCAGAGTTTTTCAAAGCACTGGGGTGTAGGGACAGGGAGGGCAAAATAGACGTGAAGCGGGTAGAATTAACTAGAAGAAGGTTATCTGATTGGTGGCTAAAGTCAAGGCACGAGTGAAATTTAAACCCTTCATAGCAAAGTACGAATCCACAACCTCACTATTTAAAGAAAAAAAATATAGTTTTTGGGTCATTAAGTATTACGGCTTGATGGCGCTAGCCACCGCCCGATCTAAAGGGTACAGCAATATCCCTCCATCCATCTACGCGCGCGATTACATTTTTTTTTTAAAAGGCCGCGCATTCGAAGAAAAAGTACTGAAAGTTACGAGACACGCGTGACGTTTCTCTGTGGCCGTGTCATTCCTCCCTGCTTAGCTTCCAGCGCTTTCGTCGGGAGAGAAGAGATAATGCGATTGCAGCATGCGACAAATCTTTGTAACTCCTCTCGCACTGGACGGATTCTTAAAATTTTTGCGGCATTGACTTCGTGAGAAAACAAGCTATTACAGTGAATTCATTCCATGGTTACTCGAAAAGGTGTGTCAGGGCTACTTTAAGCTGCAAAAGTGAACAATATTGTCTTCTGAAGAAGCCAAGGACTTGAAAACTACCTAGTTTCAGGAAGCACTCTTGAGCCAATGTTGCTGAAATATGAGGAGACACTAAAATTCGTTCTGTCACTCTTTCGGCGAGTTTTACCGCTTTCGCCATCTTTGAAACCAAGTGTGAATACGCTGCATGAAATTTCAAGGTAAAGTTTTGAATTTCATCTTATCTTGTGTCAGCGAACCATTGGAGATATTAGTGACTGTAGAGATTTACCAAAAATATTTTTCAGAATAATTACCACTCGCAGAGGCTGTCAAACGTCCTTACATTTATCTCTGTTTAGTGAAGCAATGCGTTATCACTATCAATTTTGGAACAGCTAAGTTAGATCTCTGTGCGGTGAGACAACAGAATGGGAGTGCACAACAAAGGGTTACCAAAATCGCTACCGAGTAATTGTTACTGCAGGCACTACCAAGTAGCAGTATCCGAAAACGAAAGCAGACGCATTTCTTTACCACGTGATGTCTGTTTCCATTTTTCACCGCAAGAGGCGCCCTGCCGTTCCTTTTCGGATCATGTTGCAGGGCACGCACTCGAGGATCCGGTGCCCAAATTTAGAACACGACGCGCGCCTTCGTTGCCAGCGCTGATGGAAACAGAGTCAAAATAAAACCAAAGTCTAGCGGCCGCCCAGGGGCTGTCAGATTCCATGCGGGCTTGGTTTTTCTTGGTTTTTCACTTTTCGCCGGCTTAGTGTGCTGGCCCGCTTCCCACAAGCACAACGGGCTTGCACTAGTGAACCTGCGCTGAACAGGCCACCGAACTACAGGCCGCCTGCTTTGGCTGAGGAACGTTATTAACCTACGCTTGCTTAACAGGTACGTAGGCCGATTCCTACTGTACAGATTTTGTCTATAATTCGCAGCGAAATGGATGACCATTACGAGCCGAACGGTTTTGCTATACATGATCGCAAAACACGATTTGATGTTGTGAACCTGTTTTCGCTGAACGCACTGATGGGTGTCGCGAACTCTCACCAAACTTTAGCATACGTTTGACGTATTGGCAAAATGGAAGGTGTTCATTTTGAGGATGTCTTCGGATTTTTCCTTTAAAAAATGTGGGCTCAAAACCACAATAACAACTATTGTCATCTTTCCTCTGCTTCTGAAACATTTATTATTACACGTTGTATTCTGAAATTACTGTGACGCAGGATTGTACCTATTGTACAGACGTTGAAAAATGAGCAGATGCAAGTAGAACATACTGTCATTGCAAGAGAATTGCAAGAGATGTCCTATCGATACAAAATGACACTGCAGCACAGAGGAAAATAAGTTGAATTCTCCCTTAGCCCGAGAACATGGCCTCTAATTGACAGTTTCAAACTTAGTATCGCAATAACCAGAGGTGTGAAACATCAGGCTAACAAATATATTTTCTTCTATAGATCCCGCGTTCCCAGGGGTACCTACACGTGCAGATGAAGATCCTATATACGTGGAAATTGAATCAGGACCTCCTGTTTTGATGACAATGACTAGTGAAACAAACAGGAATGTCAAAATGTCACAATGGTGATAGAAAAAAAACTGTTAAAACAAGTGAGGCAGATAAAGATAAAATAAATAAAGCTGTCGTTGAAAGCCGTAGTTTAACGTCAACGAATGGAGCCATCGCGGAAGCTCGGTATTGTCCCGCCACTTCAAGTGCATCTTCGCTTCCTGACTTGACGCAGGCAGCGCCCCCTATTAGCACACCCCGCCACCCACTATCCAGACTGCAATGTCTAGTGTGCATCACATTGAACGACATGAAAGCACACCCTCTCTCTCTCTCTCTTTTTATTGTGACATAGACATTGTGTCAGCAAAGCCAGACAAGTCTATGTCATTCTACCGGCTGTATCAGACGCATCTGGTTGAGATTAATACAATGAAGGTGGCGCTGCCTGGAGACTTACCTGATAATCAAGCCCGTCATGCAGGTGGAGCGCAGAAGACCACACATTTTCACGCCTCAGACGCAATCGCATAATAGTTGTCCAGGTGCACATAACAAGTAAGCCAAGGATAAGTGCTAAATTTTGCGCTTGCGCTATAGAAGACTGCGTCGCGATTGCGCTATGGAAGACGTGTCTGCTATTGCAGCGCATTCGTATCCGACCTGCCGCATGCAGTATATTGTTTCGCTATGAGCGCTAAATTGCACGAGCCCTGATTTGTGTCATCTAGTCACTTGAACTTCGACGTCCTGTGTAAACAGGAGACGATCGACAATGTGAGAAATCAAGTGCCGTGCATGTCAACTGCATTCTGTGTGGCTTGCTTTATATTCGAAGCTCTCGTCTTGCTACAGGGTGCAGCGATCATCTTCTGTAATGCCTAGGGAACCTAAGTGGTTGTTCTTTCTATCTATCTATCTATCTATCTATCTATCTATCTATCTATCTATCTATCTATCTATCTATCTATCTATCTATCTATCTATCTATCTATCTATCTATCTATCTATCTATCTATCTATCTATCTATCTATCTATCTATCTATCTATCTATCTATCTATCTATCTATCTATCTATCTTATCTATCTATCTATCTATCTATCTATCTATCTATCTATCTATCTATCTATCTATCTATCTATCTATCTATCTATCTATCTATCTATCTATCTATCTATCTATCTATCTATCTATCTATCTATCTATATATCTATCTATCTATCTATCTATCTATCTATCTATCTGCGCCCCCCCCCGTTTTCGCTCACGCCTTTCGTGTCGCCGCCGTAGTTCCGAGACAAACCATGCCGCGGCCACGCAATAATTGCGGCGCACCACCGTTTGTCTCATTTTAACCCTAGAGAGGAATTCGGCCATAAATTACATCACTCCGCCTTCTTTGATGCAGCCTTAAAATTTTTGAGAGCGGCGTTGACGGTGTCTTGACTGCTCTCTTTTGTCCCTGTTTGCATGCCCTGTCTGTATATAAGGGCCCCAAAACAACTTCTGAATATACACAGTCGAACGTGTAATTCTCTCACGGTGTTTTTCTTCTTTTGGCGCTTCTCGTGACGGCAGAACAGTGATTCACGTGACATGATTAGGCCACACGCTCTCGAATAATGCATATGCGAGAAGCATCAGTCGTGAAGTGTTTTCTACCCAGCTTTGCTATGTATTCCCCCCCCCCCCCCCCACGATTCTTCCTCGCGTATGACATGTTATTACGTTCGATTAACTTGTTATTCCACTGCATTTTGTGAGTTTACGATCGTGTAAATGGAAGAAACAATAGTGTAAGCCACAAGCTCGAAATCCATATAGGCTCAACTCTTAGCGCTCACATTGCACACGTGCTTTATGAAGACATACATGAGGAAGAGATATAGCCTGTAAGAATTGTATTGAAAAGAGTGCAGTGGAGTGTAATGAAAAACAAAGCCAAAGGTAGAAGCTCCGGATTATTGAATTCGCCCAACGGACGAATTCTTTACAACGAAGACGATGCATGCTCTGCATAAAAAAATGCCAGCCCGCGTCGATGGTTTCTGTATATTTTTGATTGCGAGAAGAATTATACAGGCACTGTTTACAGCCCTGTCTGTCTTTTGCTGGGCGCACACAGCTCGTTTCCTGGGAGTGGCCATATTTTCATACACCAGCGTTTTAACGGGACAGCGTTAAAGAGCTTGTTTCACAGAAATTCTGGCGTCTGTGTCAGCTCCGCTTGTTGAGAGCGAGAAAGGATCATCTTTGCGTAACCGAGAAATTGAGAAAGATGAAAACAAAAGAAATTCTAGGTTTGACAAGGGATCGAACCCGGGTCGCTCGCTGTACGAGCGAGTTTCATACCACACCGAGCCACGCCCCTGCTTGTGAATAAAGTGAAAATAACATCTCCTGCTTGGAAATGCAGTATACGCATACTGGTATTGTTGACTACTTAATATGTGTCTGAGTTGTCTTGTTTATGTTATTATGAGCACTTTAGTGATTTGCTTGCGTTGGTGCACCTTTTGACACTATTGCGATTATAGATTTTATTGTCGTTTGGCACGAAGATCGCATGCTAAAAAATGCTTGTAGTAGTACTGTACAACACCCGGTGTTTCTGAGTGTTAGTTTCTTTTTTATGTAACAGTAAGCCTGCATCACTGTATACATTTTTTTTTGGACCCAGGACTAGCCTTTGGCTACGGGTTCAAGCAGTATGATGATTTTTTGTGTTGTATGATTCAACAAATAAAAAATAAAAAAAATAAAAAATAAAGTAACACACATGCTTTAGGAACACACCCGTCCTGTATATATGCTTCACAATACAACGTGAAATATTCCCGTAATTATGCGTGGTACACGCATACATTGCCATCGGGCGTCAAAACATGGGATTATCACATATTTCTTTAGGCCACCCCCTGCCATCTTTCCGCGCTGCGATCATCCCTTTAAAATCGAACGCTTCCCTTGTCGCACTTTTCATTATGCTAGATCCTTCATACCGCGCACAATAACCGAGTGGAATAACTTACCTTCAAACATTGCAACCGTCACCGATATCACTGAATTTCAGAACCTACTAAACATCAGTGCAAGCGTGTGAACCTTTTGCGGCATTCCCCCCTCTTTTTTCATTTTTCTGCAAACCGTGTTTTTTGTAGAAACTGCGTATATTCATGGTTCGTGTTATTTATTGCTGTGTTTGCCTAATTCAGTTATTCACACGTGTTTTTGGTGATGTTGCCATTCCTTTATGCTTAATGGCGCGTGTGTTTGTAGTAAGCTAGATTGCGTTTTATTGTACTCTTGTGACTCTATTTCCTTCTTTGTGTAGTTCAATTTTAATATATTTTTTTAGTTTTAATATTGTTTGACTCATATTATTTCTTCTGATTATTTAAGATTATGCGGTAAGAATATTGACCTTATATTTATTCTAATGTATTTAGTAGCTGTATGGTGTTTAGTTTGCGTGTTTTCTGGTTCTATTAATCATTTCATGTACCTGTATGTGTTATAGCCCCCCCCCCCCCCCTATGTAATACCCTCCTGTGAGAGGGCCCTTAGGGGTATTCTGAATAAATAAATAAATAAATCACAATGACTTCTTAGTTTAAGGCCAGTCACCCACTAGAAAAGGCACACGGGCTACTGTATCCTTAAGGCCACGTAGTGGGTACATGACAAGTTCGAAACAATTTCATACATTAAGTGTTTGATGTATACACTAGGAACAGTATATCCCTAGTTCAACTCTTAAAGGCGAAGAAGGGCCCCCTAATTTTCCGCAGTTAGGCGAGATCTGATTAAAAACAGTTAGCTGCGGCCCAAGTTCGTTATGGGGCTGCATGCTCGTATTAAATGGTGTAAAAATGCAAAGTCATTGAAGGGTTTTCTGACGGTAAAACAGTTGAAGTCTCCTCAAACTTATCGTGTTCTCCTCAAAGACCTGGGATCAAAACTATTTTGAACTTTTTAAAAGTTGATGACACTTCCGTACTGGACTTTTGCATCAGCTTTTGAGGAATTTGAATGTTGCAAAACTTCCAATGTAGATGTGTTCTGAAGTTTTGTGGCTTTGGGCGAGAATGAAAATCTAGGTATGTGCCTCAAAAATATATTAAATAGAATCGAAGACTCCCATGGTACCATAAAGATATAATTCATCTCGCTCACCGCATGAAACGCTTACGGAAGATTCGTTATTTTATGCGCAATGGTAATGCTTCTTCATTTAATGCATTGAAAATGCAGTAGAAGCGAAAATGAAAGAGTCTATAGGAACTAGTACTTTAGCAGTGCCTTTCCTACATTTACGAGAAAAAATTCATCCAGGCTCTGAAGGTCGAATAATTAGTCCCGCGCTCTGGTGGCTGAATCGATTGACAGACAGAAACAGAAAGACAGACACACAGACAGACCAAATTTTCGCGTCGAAGTATCCCAAGAAAGACTATCGTCTTTAATACATTTGTGTAACTCTCACATCAAATTTAAAATAGCACACGCATGTCAAAACAATCTTGAACGAGCTCTTCGAAAACTTTGGTGTCACCCGCCACCTCACCCGAAGCTGAGAAAAGGGCGTAAAAAAAAGGGGGGGGGGCACAGCATTACGAAGACTGGAAAAGTAACAAGTACACGCACGGCATTCTACTGCATAGAATACACCCAATGCTATACGCCTAGAACTGTACGATATGCGACGTGCCAGACACACTGGCACACCTAATACTCGAGTGCCCATGGCACCACGAAGATGGCAATACCAAGCGCGCAACGACGTCGCACATATCAATCCCATAGCAGAGACGTGGGACGTCGAGATCACCGCCCGGGACCTAGACGACCAAAGAGGACTCGTCGCCAGAGCCCGGGAGGCAATTGCAGCCAGAAGATTCCCGAAATGAGGGACCCTCCCAAATAGGGTGACCCCGAGCTCACGAGCTCGAACGCTGTTTTGGGGGACAATACATGTTTGTTCTATTAACTCCAATGTACGCGAACAACTCGACAAAAGAATGCTGAGTGACAGCGCATGAGACATTGGTCAGACTCGAATATGCGTTGGTTGTTTAGTCGCCTCTCCAAAACACGATTGAGCTATGTGTTTTAAACCTCCATATTCACAAAATGGTGTTAGAGGAGCTTGCTCGGATGTGCACAAGGCGTTTCTTGGCGAGACCATTTCTTTGGGAAGGCTTGTTAACGAGCCGGCACGTGATGTGTACGGTGAAGGCAGTGTCGTCGGGCACGCTCCACGGCCCACACAACACATTGTTGGCCACGTGAATCGGCACGTTAACCACCTGTCTCTTTGTGCCATATTGGCCACTGCCGTGAGTCAAATGTCTAACGCTCATAAATGGCAGACGCGTGTAGCTATCAGGCGTTCTTCAACGCGGGGTTGAGAGCAGGCAGGGGAGGGGGCTTGGGAAGATATTAGAGAGTTTTAGTACTGCGTACGCTGCGTACGTGGCGGCGTTGCGTACGTAAGGACGCCACGTTCTGCGTAGTGCGCATGCGCAGACTGCAACTCGCACCTATCGCGTTACGTACGCAGCCGCTACGTACGCGCGCATGAGATGCGTGCGTGCGTACGTATGAGCTGATCGCGCCGCTCTCGAACAAGTTCGCGACAGCGCGAGACTTCGTTTTGCAAAATGGCGGCATCGAAGGCAAGCACCGACCGGCTCTGTGGCTTAAAATATGGCCATAATCTGGCTATAACACTTGGATTGGCTCACATTGGCTGTCAACAACACGTGCTTCTATTTTGATCTACCAGATGGCGCAACACGCTTCACGCTCGTTACGTACGCGGGTACTACGGCGTACTAAAAGCCGATTAGTGGCAAACGACGCCATGTAACGCAAGGCGCTTGCGTGATGCGTACGTAGCACCATTCCGCAGTACTAAAACTCTCTATTGGTACCCATGCGTAACACTCACCATATATGAACTTGTCATGTGCTACCGTGCCTTCGAAACAATGAGAAAGAAGTGGACGTAGTCGCGAGGAGGCGAGCGCGCGGGTCATCGAAAACCGACGTCTTGTAGGGTTCCTCGATGCGCACGCTCTCCTTGCCAATGCGGTGGAGGGGGGCGCGGCGCGCGCACCGAGCAACACATGGAGGAAGGAACCCTAACTCTTTGAAGGCGGCTCACCATCTATAAGCACTGTAGGAATCACTGGAGAGGTAACCGGAGCGACGGCCTTGAGCGGTGACTGGAGAAGTGTACAATGGCAACACTGGTGTACAGGCTGGCAGGAAAGAGTATTTGCACCTCAATAGCTCGGGGTCACGTGACTCAAAGTAAACGTCACGTATGACAACATTGGTAAAGCGATCGACTTCAAATGGCACTTCAACTGGCTACGTCTTGTCAAGTGAGTTTGAGGTCACGTGACAAAAAGAAAAGAAAGACGCGTTTTGTTTACATTATGGTTCATTTGCATTATTTCATTTCAAGTTATCTATTCTTGTGGTTGTCATCTACGCGGCGTAGTTCGTTAACTTGGCAGCTCCATTGTGCCGTGGTACCCCGTTTTCCGGTCGAACAGTAATAATGCTATAAGTAATAATAATATTTAGTAATAATACTTAATAAGTATAAAATAATGCTATAAGTAATAATATTTTTCAGAGTTTAAGGGACGCCGTAGTGGCGGGCTGCTGTGATTTCGGCCACTCGGGGGTTCTTTACTGTGCCTGAATCTGAGCACGCGTGTCTCAAACATATTCGCCTCTATCGAAAATGCTACCGCCACGGATTTCACCCCACGACCTTCGTGCGACCTAGGCAAGGGACCAGAGATAGTGCTCGTCTCACTGGCGAGTCGTGTACCGTGCGTAACGTAGTACAGTGCAGGTTACTGGTCGCCAAAAAGGCGCACTCCGAACTGCCCTTACGACGTTTTCTGATTGCCACTATCTTGAAAGAGTCAAAATTCTCGCACGTGCAAAGCCGCCGAGATTAAATGATCAAGTGTGCGCTGTCAACAATAATAGATATCGGTATACATGGTGCCATAGAGTGCTGAAGCGTGCCATTATGTCATTATCGACAAGTTTCTTGACCCCTGTAGTGGTCGCCTGCTCACTGGTTACTTCAAAAATTAGAAGCGCCTACTGTGTAACGCTGCGAGGCAACCAAATGGTCATATGGAAGACTCCGGGCAGTACACCTGTAGACTTCAGTAGATTCCTTTGATGTGAATAGCCATGGGGAAGACTCCGGGCAGTACACTTGTAGACTTCAGTAGATTCCTTTGATGTAGAGTGTATGGCGCTAACAGACGTATCAGCAAATACCGGCAAACATGCTCCTAAGTATGTTTGCCGCTACACAACAGGGCGTCTACATGACCACCCGTTTATGAAGGCTCGATCCTTATACACACCACATTTGGCACTCCCCTCGACAATTACTCTTGTACCTATACAAAACGACACATGACACGTCCACGAGCGCCTCAGAGGAGTGACTTCGATTACGCGGGATTCCTTTGCCGGGATCTTCAATCCGACAGGGCACGCAGCATGGAAACGTAATGATGGCAACAAAACGCGCCTTCCCCGCCTGCTTTCGTCTTGCCCATGGAGAAATCTCCTAACCCCATTAAATTTTCTTTTTCGCTTCTCCAATGGCGTCATATGTAGCGTTTCACTTTGGGTCACGTGACCCCGAGCTGTTGAGGTGCAATTAGACTCTCCCGACGCCGGCGGCCGCCAGACAGGACGCGAGCTTAAGAAGCAAGTTCCTAAAAAAAAGCAATACTACTTATATTTCGTCGATTGACCAGCGTTTCCCGCCTACTATACACATGCGCATGTTTTATTTCTGCAGCACCTATCGAATTTTGGCCCACTAATAGTGTCGTCCTCCTGCATAAATGAAATGGTTCACACTGGTTCGAATGTTTTAGCACCATTATCCTACGTTGCATTTTTTGCACACCACACCCGGTGATTTAATCCTCTAAATGTTGTGCCCGTTAGATCAATTAGGAATCGTTTTCGTTTTATTTTGTTTGGCTTTTGCCTTTTTGTAGAACGTGCATTTTTGGAATGAACTTGAAGGATATTTGTGCAGACTCGATGCTGATCAACTGAAAAAAAAAAAGAATTGCATCAACATGTATTTTGTTAAATTGCACCTATAAACTGGATTTGTTCAAGGTGCTGAAAAGTTTGTATTTCCGCCTCCTACGTATCGAAATACTGAGACAACATTATTTACAAATAAATAACAGTAAGACATGCTCTAGCACGTTACCTACTTCGCCCTTTTATGGAAATAATTTTTTCAAATCTCGAAGGAAAAGTTTTTATCCCCAACAACACTTCAATGTTGATCCTACCCTACGCGCCGCCACCGGTAGTTCTGGTACCGGTGCACAGGTCTATTTTATTTATTTATTTATTTATTTATTTATTTATTTATTTATTTATTTATTTATTTATTTATTTATTTATTTATTTATTTATTTATTTATTTATCATAGTTCCCACAGCGCCTAAGGGCATTACAGGTGGGGGGGGGAAGAATACAAAATTTCAACACTGAATACAGATTCTCACACTTCTACATCACAATATTAACGCAATTCATTGTCAACTATACGTAGCGGCACGTGGGGGAGTAGACAATACAAAGCAGCTTCACAGTACCGTTTTGTCCCTACACATCCTCACAAGTACACTACTCTAGACCCTGAAGTAATCTTGAAAATATTTCATGTGAAGTAACCTATGCTACTTCAGAAGGCAACCTATTCCACCGCGCTATCGTCCTGGGAAAAAAAATGACATTTTAATTGCGTCAGTGCGGCAGCTTATTTTCCCTATCTTATCGGCATGATCTAGTCGCGGTGAAACGTAGTCCGGTTCGCAAAAGTATCGTGAGGGATCCAGACCTGTGCGGCCATGAAATACTTCTACGTCAACGACCGTCATATTTTACGTCAACGACCGTCAGCGAGGGGTAACGTTGGCAGCCAGACACGGCAGCTGAACTGAGATTAGACTTGCAAATGCCCGTGCCGCTTTTGTAACCGCGCGAGCGTCCCGAGGGAGAAGAGCTGGACAAGAGTCGCACACTCCAAATGAGATTATCCCCGCCTACATTCATTCGGTTTGATCCGCTAGAAGTGTGCATCGACTTGCGGCATATACGCCGGCCGTCTTTTCATGTCTGATGGAACTTGCCTTGGCTGGAATAGCGTGGTAGCGTTGGGTCGTGAAAACAGTGGCTCGGAGTGAGATAGAAGGCCCTCTTCTTCTCCTTCTTTTTCAATTTACTTGCGTTTGTGGTGAATCCTCATGACTTCTAGACGGTGACACGCTTTTGACAAAGCCAGCGTCGTATATGAATGCATCGAATCGTGTGTGTGTGTGTGTGTGTGTGTGTGTGTGTGTGTGCGTGTGTGTGTGCGTGTGCGTGTGCGTGTGTGTGTGTGTGTGTGTGTGTGTGTGTGCGCTCTTTCTCTTTCTCCTTATTGTTATTTCTCCGGCAAATTACCAACGTAAACAACAACAAGACTTGCGTGCGAACTTAAAGGGAGATTTACGAGGACTTCGGGTTACATATGTCACGGTCCCTCATGTTTATATTCATGTGGTCGCAGGCAGCTGACGCCCCTCCGATGGTCAAAAAGCGTCCGATTTCGGCGTGCTGCGACGGCTTGCTGTGACAGCATGGTTGGGACATTTGGAGACGTGATTCACCTACACGTCTTTCTTTCCCTGCAAACAACGCAACAAAATAATGATAGCCTCACGGAAAAAATTTGCACGCCTAAAAAATCTCGGGGTGGTTGCATGCCCCAACTACAGCTCTGCTATTGCCACTGGTGGTGAGGGAGATTACACCGTGGCCATGATGTATGTTAATTAGAGATAAAGAAGACTTAATCAACCACTTGCGCGTCCACATCGTGAAGGAGCGTTTTAGCAAGCGCAGGCGGGTGCATGGCTCTGCATTTGGGGAGCAACGTTTCATGATGACAAGGCCCCCGTTCCTTTCTTCTCCAATTCTGTTGGTAGAATTCAAAAGAGAACATATTTCACAATAAGCGAAAGAAAACATTAAAGCGAAGCGATGATATCGGCTATCAGCCTGTCATAGGTCCCTGGCTTACTGGGAGTAAACAGGTCTTGGAATGCGCAACATCTGGGGCCTTCAGCCTCCATTATCGTAAGAAACGCGTGTTGCCTTAACCTTTAATAATGCCGAGACCTACTGAGTAAAACACAGGAACAGACCTTGCGCACCCAAGCTGATTTTGTGAAAGGGCGTTGGGAGGGCGCCTCTCCCGTGTGCGCGTTTATATTTGTGAACTTATGGCGAGGACACTAGACCTCTGTTTATATAAGTACCGGACAATAAGCTCGCCTCATCGGCACGTTATTCAACCATGGCCGAACTTGAATGCTAGAGGTTTGTTCTATCTATCACGGGGGGACCGTGATTCAACCGATGGTAATCACCGCTGGCTATTGTGATGCGGCGAAGTCCGCGGCGCAACCGAATGGCGGTCAGCACTCGAACAAAGACGCGGCTCTGGGCGAACGCAATCAACGGGCCAAAGGGCCTTGGAACGATATTAAGCGCGCTTTTGTCCAGAGACGCAGCTCGCGTCTTTCACGATCTGTTATCGCAAATTTCAGGTTATGCGAACTTCCGCCGCGCGGTGTCGCACGTGTTCCTTGACCGATCAAGCAGGTCAAGCAGTTCAAGCGCGACAATTGAGGATGCGTTCCTGCGGTGCGCTTGTGCGTCTGTGTCCGCATTGTCGCTTCGAGGAGACGTGCACGCACTGCTGGACTTGACGCATCCCTTGTAGGCCGCACTATTGTCTCACTTGCCCGAACTGATGTCCCGCTGGTCGCTGGCCCTGCTCCGAGAAGTTCCGGACATGTGACCGATCTACTCTGTGAGTGCCATCTTCGATTGCTGTGTATACGTGCATGCTTATAGATGTATAATTGGACGCCTTCGGTGCTCTGAACCGCCTTGCACCTGTGCTCCTTTTCACACATCAGGTGCAACGCTTTGGAGACTAGCAAGACTTCTTGTGGTAGATGCGTTCGTATTAAGAAATGGTTCAATGTTTTTGCTACTCACAATATAACTTTCTTTTCGTTTCTACGGCGAGTACCAGTGGCGAAGCCAAGGGTGTGTGTGTGTGTGTGTGTGTGTGTGTGGAGGGGGGGTGCAACGCTTCCCCAAAATTTCAATATTGCTTTCGTATGTACTGACGCACACGATGAACGCACGCACGAACACACATGAAGTATGGCTGAACCCTCCCGGAAAAAATATTTTGGCGACGCCCTGGCGAGTGATACTCACTGAGGACATTTTGGGCCTTAGAGGCAAACACCGTTATGCATCTGTTATTATGCGGCTGGATCACTTACCGTCCCTTTGCTGTCATTTTCTTTTTGGTATCTGAATTGAAGCCCGTCACGACGCGTCACTTTCATCGATCGTCATTAAGCGCCACTTTCATCGACCAAACCCTGTCAAGATGGGGGGTTCGATCATCGACCATTCTTTATGCATCTACCCCGTCGTTCTTTATGAAAGGGAACACGCGATCGAATGACCTACTCTCTACAACGGCTGCCTACAGTATCTTTCAACCCTTCTCCAGCGGCCATAACTCGTTGTTTTATTTGCCAATAGATGACGCCAAAAGCCAACGTCCTTTCTTTTGCTGTCCGATTGATCATGGTCCTGTAGGCAGCCGCCGCAGAGCGCAGGCCACGCGCTCACGTGTCCCCTTTCATAAAGGACGACAGTGTACGTGCGTGCGCGCGCATGTATGTGTGCTTTTATATAGAGACATGCAAAATAGAAATATTTAGTAGGGGAAGGGATTTGGGGGTTTTATCCTCTCCTCATCCCGGCTGCGCTGCTCTGTACAACCTTTAATTAATGTGCCGCGCTTGTGCGTGCGTGATATTGCGCGCGCGTGTGTGTCTGCCTGTTTGCTTTTATGTGTGTGTGTGTGTGTGTGCGTGTGTGTTAGCTTATTATGAGCGTGTGTATCGGGTGTGTGTATGGGGTGTGCGCGTATGCGTGTATGTGTGCTTGCGTGCTTGTATGCGTGTGTGTGTTTGTGATCTGAGATGGATTATGTGGACGGATGCTCACACGGCGACGGCATGCAAGAGCAGCAGCCGAGAGCTGGCAACATGCACTCAGTCTTCATCAAAGTAGCTTTACCTAAGCCGGCATTAGTTGGGCGAGCGAGCGTGCAATTCAATGAAGGTTCCAACGTATACACCTTTTGTAAGACATGCACGAAAACATGAAGCTTGCTTCGAGTGGGAGACACGTGTTTATATAACCTTTCTCGATCTTTACGGGCGCGGGAGAGGAAATCCTTGCTGGAAAATGAGGGACGACTAAGCGTGCTATTCACTTGTTTGCGTTTTCAACATTTCTCTCCGCATCAAGGCGTTAGCGAGAATTTGCGCATTCTTCCAGCGCCCGTAATCAATTGTGTTATAATTTGTTTTCTTTTGGTGCTTTTTAAAATGAACATCGATGAAAACGCCAAGCGCACAGCTGTGATAATTATAAATAAATCAGTCTATGATTGATGGCTTAACAGAATAAAAAAAAGCAAAGTTAATGTATAAGAGGGGCTACATACGTTGTCGTGCAGCTCCAGCAACAGCTCGCCGTTACGTTGTAGATTATGAAATTGCTTGGATGTAGTTAAGGTTTTTTTATTCTTAAATATTTACAGTATAGTGTAATGTTCGAGAACGAATAGTGTCTGCATTGTATTTTCTTTTTTCTTCCTTCCTCATCTTCTTTTCTCTTTCTCCCCTCTAATCTTTGTTTCCTCTGGTTTTTTCCCTCCTACCGAAAGAGTGAGCAGGCGTGGTGCCCCTCCAGGTGGCAGTTGCCAGCTTGCTCTCTCCCTCTTTCCTCTTTGACCTTGTCTTTCCGTGTATGCAAATCAAATAATAATAGTAATAATAATAATAATAATAATAATAAAGCACGGTCATTTCGTGCTGGCTTAAAAAGCGGTGCAGTGGCTCAGAGTTGGAACATCGGAATTTATTTCTCTTTTCTGATACTCGACCGTTCGCCGCGTAATTTACCACAACCATAGTCTCAAAGAGCACACACTCACTCAAATTTGATTTAGTTAACAAGGTACTGTATATATGCGGCCTCCCGAGTTTTTTGAGCCATGAAACGGTGCTATACATAACACATAACACCGGTGCCCATAAGCGAGCATGGTTCGAGACGCACAAGTTCACACCGAAGCGTAAATAATTGCACAGTGTAAGAGCAGTCCGCATGAACGGGCCAGCTCAGAGTGAGGAACGCACATGTATCCCTGGTCTTGGCAGGAAGACGGATTAAGTCGGTAACGCCCCGAAAGAAGTGCCGAGATACGAAAACGAGCCCAACGATGGCAGCGTATACGCTTGAATGAAAGCGGGGACAGAGAACTTCAAATCACATGCACCCCGGTATACCTTTACAAACAAACGAGAAAAACAAAGAGCAAGAACAAGCCATCGAAGAAAGTGACCAATGTTGATACTCGACCTTGTTGGTGTGACATAATTGTAGTAAAACGTTTGAAGGATCTATCCCTGTCCTTGAAGCGGTTTACTCTTATTAGACCACCAAAGAAAACCACGGGCTTGTGTGTTCGTGCGTGCGTCTGTGTATACGTGTGCGTGTGTGTTTTACATGACGCGATTTATTTACAGGCGTAGTTTTCTAGAGCTCAGGAAGACTGGGGACCAGATACATGGATGAAGAGATGTGACATCGCACTTTTAGTTATTGGAATGCTTGGAAGTATCGCTATTGTCTAATTAGAATAGCTGTTTAAAAGTGTGGCGCGATTTGCTGCGTCACATAGATAGGCAAGTGAGTGATTGTTACTTTTCACTCTGTATAGGACATGGCACTGCTATATAAATAATTTTACAGTGCCACGCACACATACGGGTACATATCTACTATTACATTTTTTTTACGTTTCGTTTAGCAGTGCGCGACACTTTTGCCTGCTCAAAAACCATACCAGATAGCGCTTAGCGACAACTCCTACATAAAGGTGCCACGGGGCACGATAGGTCGGTTGCGTATGCAGGCACCTCTTTTCTTGGCCATTTTTGAAACCTGCCGAGCCAGAATCTTTGCTTGTTCTGTCCTAACAGGAGTATAGGACGCGATGTACTATTCTTCTCGTTTTTTTTTAGTTTTACGCGTTTGTTTCCATTCTATATCTGTAATTACGAAATCTGAATCACGCGCCTCGATGCGCCGCCGTGGTAGTCTAGTGGCTAAGGTACTCGGCTGCTGACCCGCAGGCCACGGGATCGAATCCCGGCTGCATCTGCTGCATTCCCGATGGAGGCGGAAATGTTGTAGGCCCGTGTGCTCAGATTTGGGTGCACGTTTAAGAACTCCAGGTGGTCGAAATTTCTGGAGCCTTCCACCACGGCGTCTCTCATAATCATATGGTTGTTTTGGGACGTTAAACACCACATATCAATCAAATCTGATTTGAACTGTCGCGTGTAAAGGAGGCCGTGAAAGAAATCGATCGTCATTGGGGGGCGTGCGAGTGCTTGACGGATTTGTGAAACGATTCTCGCGCGGACGTCTTTTTTTTTTTTCGCACGCAAGTATTTCTGCTTCCTTGTTTTTCTTTATCGGGGAGAATGTTTTTTTTTTTCACTGGCGTGTTAGCGCCGGCACGAACGTCTGATTGACAGTTGCTTTGCTAAAAGAGAGAGGAAATGATTGAGCCAAAATGGGAGGAAGTGAAGAAACGGGAAGCGGGCTTCGGCAAAGCGGGTAACGCCTATTTTCGTGGCTCTTCTGGCGACTTCTCTTTCACTCGGGCCGTGTTGTCTAAAACGAGGCGGATGTTGCAAGAAACAGCGCAAGCCAGCGCGAATAACCGTTTTCGTTCCAATTTCTTTTTTTTTTCTTCCCACCAATTTTTTTTTTCAATTTTCGTTCATTTGTTTTCTGCACTGTGTACCATACAGGCGCTCGTCCTCGTCTCTTGTGTTACTTGTCGGAAGCTTTTGCGCTGAGAAGTTCAATAATGCATTACCAACTAGCTCAATCCCACACTTTACTTCAGTACCATAAAAACCCTTGTAGTATATGGCTTCGGCGTACTTTTGATTTGCAACATTCTATGATATGGCTATAGTAGGACGCCACTGCCACATATATAAAGACACTGCGGAGCATGCGACGTCTGAATAGACACTCTTAGTTGGTCATCCACAGCAGCTCTGTGCATGCGGCCTGCAAGCCATCCTGTAATGGCAGGCTGCGTCCGCATACAGTGGACGCTCAACTATGAAGCTGTCTAATGTCTGCCCGGCGTCGCGCTAGAGCAAGTTTAACGCCTCACCGTCGTCGACGCTCATAACGACAATGGCACTAAATAGCTACGCACGTGATCTCGCTAGCCAATCACGTGCTTTCACGTGCTTAGAGCTTCGCTGTCTGCAGGTTTTTAAGCACGGCGTGGAACTGCGAGATTTTAGGGGCGGAGCTTCTTAGAACCTAGCCTTAAAGTGGTGGTGGTGATGTTGCCCGTGGCAACATCACCACCACCAATCACAAGGCTAGGTTGTGGCAACAACCTAGCCTAATGCCTGTTGCAACATCACCGCCACCAGTATAGTGGAGGGATATACGGAAGTTCCCACCACCTGGGGTTCATTAACGTGCGCCTAAATCTAAGCACATGGGCCTCAAGTGTTTTTGCTCTCATCGAAAATGCGACCACCACGGCCGGGTTTCGACCCCGCGACCTCCTGGTCATCACTCAACCGCCATAACTGCAAGACCACCGCGGCGGGCCTTTTGCATAAAGTTGCTTTCTATATACACGAAACCAAACTGTAACGAGAGCAAGGCTTAACCGAAAAAAAAAAAATAAGAAAGCACTCCACAATGATTTGACCCTTTCTCGTCTATTTTCACCTGCTCAACCGGCCGTTTTTGAGAAACGCACGAAGGTCATTCTCTCCCTCTCCCTTTTTTTTTACAGAAATGAGTTCCAACTGGAGCGTGCGGTTATTGCACGCGTCTTTGCGGTGTTAATCAGATTAACAGCCAAGCCGTCGGGTTTGGGCACGTGACGTCAAGAGGTGTCCTATGGAGGGCACGCTCTACTTCGTTTTTGAGGCTCTCTCTATAAATGACTCCCCCTCGCTGCAGCTTTTAGAAGAGAAAGCCGAGGCAAACGGAAAGCGTGGGCGTCTGTTTTCTTCCTCTTTTTTTTAGAGAGTTATATATATAGCTTTCAAAAAAGCAGATGCCACCTAAGCCTTCTAGAGCCATCGCAACAGATATAAGGAAAATTCCAAGTGGAGGGCTAAAGTTGGCCGGAAGCGGGATTCCGCGAAGTGCTGGACGGGCGTCACGCTTGTCGCTCGGAAACACCGAGAGAGAAAGAGAGAGAGAGAAGGAATGTAGGAAAGGTAGGGAGGTTAACTAGACTATGCGTCCAGTTTGCTACCCTACATATAGGGAGGGCGGAGTAAAAAAGAGAGAGAAGGATAGACACATGTCACATCACACACACAATGCCGAGTTTCACAGGCGGTCCTTCAATGAAGTTGCTGACAAGTATCTCAGGAGGGCTCGTGTAGCTTTCTGTGCTGATGTGCTGCGCGACCAGGCTCCTAAAATCTTTGCTTCATTAAATGGCCGATCATCGAGTTTATTCAAGGCACACTGGAGAGTCTGGCGATATTCATCAAATTGGGCACAGTGGCACAAGAGATGTTCAATAGTCTCTATACAGTTGCAGCTTTCCCACATGGATGAAAAACCGAGAAATTCGTCGTTCAGGCGGTGAAAGTCGGCGAGGATTTGTTAAGGCAGCCGGATTAAAGGTCGGCGAAGGCAGACACACCCGTAATTGCCACAGTGACCGTCCTGAAAATCTGGGAGGAGAGCCTGTTTGGTTCGTTGCGGAAGAAATTCGTGAGAAACCGCGGAGTTTTCCAGCCGTTCCGAATATAAATGCCTATATATTCCGTAATGAGCGGAAGAGCATACGTATGCACGTAGGTTCCACGGTTCTTGGGGTCTTAGCCGTAGGTGCGTTTGCTGAATATCATTTTAAGGGGAGAAACCTTATAGATGCCCCATGAAACGCAAAAATTGACCGTCGGCGGCGTCAACTCGAGCAATGCAAAAAAAATAATCACTTGATGACGTCATCATTGCTTGATTGATATGATTGATTGATAGGTGGCGTTTAACGTCCCAAAACTGACAGAAGATTATGAAAGACGCCGTAGTGGAGGGCTCCGGAAATTTAGACCACCTGGGGTTCTTTACCGTGCACCCAAATCTGAGCCCACGGGCCTACAACATTTCCGCCTCCATCGAAAACGCAGCCGCCGCAGCCGAGATTCGATCCATCCCGCGACCTGGGGGTCAGCAGCCGAGTACCTTGGCCACTAGACCACCGGAAGTCTTCATTGCGTACATTTTAAAATATAAACAGCACGAAAAACGAAGACGGAGAACTAGGAAGACACAGGACTGCTGACTCCTACTTCTTTGTTTTCGTTTTTCGCGCTGTTTACCTTAAAAACGAATCGTTCCCGACTTGCCCGATTTTAAATACTAATAATTACGTAGCCGATCACCAAAAATTTGTTACTTCAGCTTAGTTGTTGAAATAGTATAGTACCACCAATCTTTATGATGCGGGTTGGATTGCCGGCCTTGGTGACCTCGTTTCGATGATGGCGAAAGGAGAGAAAGAGATGTTTGTATACCCGTTAATGAAGGTGGCCTAAATTAGTACGGACCTCCTCACTATGCCGCGCTTCATACGTAGGGTGGTTATTTTTGGCAAAGGCACCCCCCAAAAAAGAAAAGGCTCTTGTAGGCATATCCGATCTGCCTCATATCGCATGGAAAACAGCTCGTAGTTAACCTTGTGTTTAGGTAGGTTACTGCAATTTACCAGGTGCTGTTATGAAAGGCGTTTTATATGTTATGCGGGCTGGTGCTGCACTGTCGCATAGTGTACGTATCTCAGACAAGACGTAAAAGGGTATAGACGTAAAGGGGCAAGACGTATAGACAACACAGGGCGCGTGGTGCAATTCGAGAAAAACGTACGAGGCAAGGGCCAGGATGTTGTATCCGTCATAGTATCCTACTATGCACTAGAGGGAACTCTGGCGCTAGTGTATATGGGAGCTGCAACGCACGGTGCTTCAGCGAGCACGGAAATGATGGGTAGTACACGCATTTGTCTAATTTTCGTACTTCTGGCCTGCTTCTGACTCCGTGTGTGTTCGTGTGGCTTAGAGTTGTTTTTTCGCAAAAAAATAAATTAGCAAACTTTCAGCGTTTGCGCTTCACAACTTTATTATTTCAGGCTTATCATTTTGAATCAAGTCACCAAGTTCAAAATGGTTTGTTCTTTCTTTCAGAACAAAGCCATAACCAGCAATAAACGAAGCCACAAGTACGATTCGCCACCCGCAAGTACGAAGACTATAGACAAATGTGTGTACTACCCATCATTTCCATGGTCGCTGAACGATCGCAGCGCCACAGTGCCCTCTAGTTAATTTTGGGAAACTCTATGGTATCCGTTAATTCGAACAAATATTTTTTTTTCTGCACGCGCTTCGTCGACGCTGGGGCGCACGCGTTCTCCTATGTTGACACATGCGCGAATCTTGACCGATTTCTCGCGACAAAAATGTTCGCCCCCTGAAAACGGGCTCAAGATCCTGGTCTGTGTTTGGATGCAGACTCATATGCGTTTGGTGTTGAACGAACATGCTGCCTGCCATCAACAGGGCGCGAGCCCCCCCCCCCCCCCCCCCTGCTCCCCTCACTGCGAAAAGTTGGGGGGGGGGGCGGCTGAGCCCTCCCACTTTTTACAGGGGTTACTGTCAGCTGCACGCTGCAGAAACCAACAACTAAGACGTAATTTTTTTTTCATCACAGTAATCACTATATTATATTGTCACGAGGAAATTAAAATGTTACCAGATAGTGTTCTGATAGGTAATATGTTTTCTAAACTTGGGCTGTGACGATTGTCCTTGAATTTTCCTTTCGGTGGGGGCCGCCTATGCTACTTTTTCGTGACTTGTGTATACTGTAGCATTGCAAAGCGGGCTACAGTACAGGGCGCGAAAACGTCTTGCACTTGCTTTGTATGGATGGGGACAAGCGATCGTTTTATGGACCAGTCAGAGCATTTGCTGCTTCAAAAAAATTGTTTTCTTTCATCAAAAATGAACAGCGTCATCGGTGCTTTATCGAAGCTGCTGTGAGCCGATGAATGTGACGAATCTTTTTAAATGCTTTAGTTCTGCCGTACTAGAAGTGTCACAAAAAGGTTTGCGCTTTAGTCGCTGATAAACCTGATCAACCTTGCTTACGGTAACTATAGGAGCGACGGCAGCAGTTTCCAAAGTGGCCAAGAATAAAACAGTGGACTCGAGTACAGTGGGAAGCTCAGCTTCTAAGCCCACGCCGCAGCTTGACCCACCGGACCATGGAGAAGGTGAATGACCGTGGTTTTTTGCACAATGCAGGTCTAATTAGGAGTCGGGCTAGTTAGTCTTCATTCAACTTAAATTGTCTTTTACAGCTCAAAATACAACTTTGACAGATAAAAAGTACACTCGTGCAGCGTTGCTTAGTTTTCTCTCAGCAAGAATGTACAGAGATGTCATCATCATCATCATCATCAGCCTGTCTACGTCCACTGCAGGACAAAGGCCTCTCCCATGTTCCGCCAGTTAACCCGGTCCTGTGCTTGCTGTTGCCAATTTATACCCGCAAACTTCTTAATCTCATCTGCCCACCTAACCTTCTGTCTCCCCCTACCCCGCTTCCTTCTCTGGGAATCCAGTTGGTGACCCTTAATGACCAGCGGTTATCCTGTCTACGTGCTACATGCCCGGCCCATGTCCATTTCCTTTTCTTTATTGCAGCTATGATATCCTTAACTCCCGTTTGTACCCTAATCCACTCTGCTCTCTTCTTGTCTCTTAAGGTTACACCTACCATTTTTCTTTCCATTGCTCGCTGCGTCGTCCTCAATTTAAGTTGAACCCTCTTTGTGAGTCTCCAGGTTTCTGCTCCGTAGCTAAGTACCGGCAAGATACAGCTGTTATATACCTTCCTCTTGAGGGACAGTGGCAATCTACTTGTCATAATTTGAGAGTACCTGCCGAATGTGCTCCACCCCATTCTTATTCTTCTAGTTGCTTCAATCTCGTGGTTAGGCTCTGCGGTTATTACCTGCCCCAAGTAGACATAGTCTTTTACAACTTCAAGTGCACTATTACCTATCGCAAAGCGCTGCTCCTTTCCGAGGTTGTTGTACATTACTTTCGTTTTCTGCAGATTAATTTTAAGACCCACTTTTCTGCTCTCCCTGTTCAACTCCGTAATCATGAGTTGCTATTCGTCCCCTGAGTTACTCAGCAATGCAATGTCATCGGCGAAGCGCAGGTTACTGAGGTACTCTCCATCAACTCTTATCCCTAACTGTTCCCATTCTAGGCTTCTGAAAACGTCCTGTAAGCACGCAGTGAATAGCATTGGGGAGATTGTGTCCCCCTGCCTTACACCCTTCTTTATTGGTATTCTGTTGCTTTTTTATGAAGCACTATGGTAGCAGTTGATCCCCTGTAGATTTCTTCCAGAATGTTTATATATATTTCATCTACGCCCTGATTCCGCAGTGTCTGCATGACGGCTGATATTTCTACTGAATCAAACGCCTTCTCGTAATCTATGAAGGCTATGTATAGTGGTTGGTTATACTCTGAGCATTTCTCTATTACCTGATTGATAGTATGAATGTGGTCAATTGTTGAGTAGCCTGTTCTAAATCCTGCTTGTTCCTTTGGTTGATTGAATTCTAATGTTTTCTTTACTCTGCTAGCAATTACCTTTGTAAATAGCTTGTATACTACAGAGAGCAAGCTGATCGGCCTGTAATTCTTCAAGTCCTTGTCATCTCCTTTCTTATGTATTAAGATGATGTTAGCGTTCTTCCAAGACTCTGGTACTTTTCCCGTCAGGAGACACCTCGTAAATAGAGTGGCTAGTTTTTCTAACACAATCTGTCCTCCATCTTTCAGCAGATCTGATGTTACTTGATCCTCACCAGCAGCTTTGCCTCTGTGCATGCTCTCCAAAGCTTTTCTGACTTCTTCTATCATTACCGGTGGGGTGTCGTCTGGGTTACTGCTAGTTCTTATAGTATTAAGGTCGTGGTTGTCTCGGCTACTGTACATATCTCTGTAAAACTCCTCCGCTATTTTAACTATCCTATCCATATTGGTAGTTAATTTGCCTTCTTTGTCCCTTAGTGCATACATCCGCCTTTTCCCTATCCCAAGTTTCCTCTTCACTGCTTTGACGCTTCCTCCGTTTTTCAGAGCGTGCTCAATTCTCTCCATGTTATACCTTCTTACATCGCATACTTTACGTCTATTAATCAGCTTCGAAAGCTCTGCCAGTTCTATTTTGTCTGTTGTACTTGACACTTTCATGATTTGACGCTTCTTAATTAGGTTCTTCGTTTCCTGGGAAAGCTTGCCGGTGTCCTGTCTAGCTACCCTCCCTCCAACTTCCACTGCACACTCCGTGATGATACTCGTCAGATTATCATTCATTGTATCTACGCTAAGGTTGGTTTCCTCGCTAAGAGCAGAGTACCTGTTCTGCAGTGACACTCTGAATTCCTGTACTTTCCCTCTCAGTGCTAGCTAATTGATTTGCTTCTTGCATATCATTTTCTGTCGTTCCTTCTTCAAGTCTAGGCGGATTCGAGCCCGTACCATTCTATGGTCACTGCATCTTACCTTGCCAACCACTTCCACATCCTGCACGACTCCTGGGTGTGCAGTCATTATAAAGTCTATTTCGTTCTTATTTACGCCATTAGGGCTCCTCCATGTCCACTTGCGGTTTTCTCGTTTTCGGTAGAAGGTATTCAAAATACGCAGATTATTGCGTTCTGCGAATTCTACTAGCAGCTCTCCTCTGGCGTTTCTAGTGCCGATGCCATAATCTCCTACTGCCTGGTCTCCAGCCTGCTTCTTCCCTACCTTTGCATTAAAGTCGCCCATTACTATAGTATACTGTGTTTTCACCTTACTCATTGCCGATTCCACGTCTTCATAGAAGCTTTCAACTGAAGCGTCATCATGGCTGGATGTAGGCGCGTAAGCCTGTACTACCTTCATTTTGTATCTTTTATTCAGTTTAATTACAATGCCTACCACCCTTTCATTAATGCTATAGTAATCCTCTATGTTGCCAGCTATGTTTCTGTGAATTAGGAACCCTACTCCCAGTTCTCTTCTGTCTGCCAAGCCCCGATAGCAAATGACGTGCCCATTCTGTAGCACAGTATAGGCCTCATCTGTCCTCCTAACCTCACTCAGCCCTATTATATCCCATTTAATGCCTTCTAGCTCCTCGAATAATACAGCTAGACTTCCCTCACTAGATAACGTTCTAACGTTAAACGTTGCTAAGTTCAAGTTCCAATGGTGGCCTGTCCGTATCCAGAGATTCCTAGCACCCTCTGCTGCTTTGCAGATCTGACCGCCGCCGTGGTCAGTTGCTCCGCAGCTGGTGGGGACTGAGGGCCGTGAGTTAATTGACGAATGCCTACGGGAGGGGGTGGCCAGATACTGCACCAGGGTGGCCAATCCTTCTCTGGTGAGATCATCGGTGCGTACCGGCTTTAAGCCGGTACGATCAGAGATGTATATCAGAGATACAGAAATGTATATATATATATATATATATATATATATATATATATATATATATATATATATATATATATATATATATATATATATATATATATATATATATATATATATATATATACGCGCCCACATGCATTCTAAAAGTTTTCCAGAGTCCACGAAAAGGGCTCTTTGCTCCTCCAAAAGACGAAATGTGCGCAAAAGATTGCACACGCAACCGCAACTGAATGCAGGAACAGCGCAACCTAGAAGTAGTTACTTCGTAACTACGGAAGCGAAAAAAAACGAGGACAGAAAAGAGCGTTGACTTTCAACAAAGATTTAATATCGGAGTGGTGTACATATATAGGCGAAAAATGAGAAAATTGGGCATGCGTAGAAGGGTGCAGGAACAACCACTGCGATACAATGTCAGCAAAACTCTTGTCTCTTGTTGAATGGGCTGAAAACAAATACATATGTAACTTAAAAAAGATCGAGGTACGCAATCTCTTTTTGCAACAACGCAACCGATCGGCAACTTACACATTTACCATCAAACTTGTTTATTTGATAAGCTTCAATTATCTCACGCGTGGCCTGTGAGTTGTGCTTGCTTGATACCTCACAACGCTCAAAAACTGGCACGCAGCCGCAGTCTCGGCAGTGGATTCCGAGGCGTCCTAGAACTACGTTGCGTACATTGTTATTGTGCTCTCTTAAACGGCCATTAAGGCACCTTCCGGTTTGCCCTATGTATACCATTCCACACGAAAGCAGAATGAGATATAGGACACCAATAACACAAGGTACAAAGCGCGTTCGGCGTTTCACAGTGCATCTTCCTCTAATAGCAGCTGGATTATTCACCAGCTTACAAAGCTTTGCAAGCTTTTCTGGGGCGGAAAACACAACAGTGACACCAGCGCGTTTACCGATTTTTTTTTCAGCCGATGCGACACGTTATGCAGATAAGGAACTGCAACACATTTCATGGGAACAGACGTTCTTTGAGGCTGAAATCGCCCTCTTTAATTTTTAATTTGCTTCAGAAGTTTTTCCGCAACAGCAGAAATCAGCGCGCTCGAGTAACCAGCGCTTAAGAGGCTCTCTACCTGTGCTTTGAAACTGCATTGCACAGGTAGATGAATGAAAGTTCACAGGAATATATATATATATATATATATATATAGGCAGGCATGGTGGTTGAGTGGCCGTAGCGTTGCATATAGTCCAGTAGATCCTCCGTGAGCGGTCACAGCGTGGTTTACTTCGACGTTTCGGCGTAGAGTCTGGCCTTCATCCTGATGAAGGCCAGACTCTAGGCCGAAACGTCGAAATAAACGACGTTGTGACCGCTCACGGAGTATCTACTGGACTATATATATATATATATATATATATATATATATATATATATATATATATATATATATATATATATATATATATATATATATATATATATATATATATATATTCCTGTGAACTTTCATTCATCCACTGTAATTTATTAAATGGCAGGTCTCAAATCACGATACGATTACGCCGTAGGGAAGCGCGGCGGAACTTTAGGTTATTTAACGTGCACCTAAATATAAGCACATGGTTGTCTAGGCGCGTTGCCTCCATGGGACCGCCATGGCCGGGATAAGATCTCGCGACCTCAGTTGATAAGCAGTTGTACACTGCTCAATTATCGCGGCGGGTGTACGCCTGTCATTCATTATCGTCCACTCCCCAAATACTAATTCCCCGTTCTATGTTGGAACCAGCATTACACGTTATATATAGAGGTTAAGATAATGCCTTCATTACTGCTTTCTCACACCCTCTCACCTTAGGCTGTCTTCACGTAATTAGACAACATAGTAAGCGCGAGATCTGCAGCAAGGGGTAGATTAGTGTTTCTCGGGCAACTTATTTGGAATAGCTGAGGACAATCCAACTTCGCAATAATCAAACGTTGGATTGACGGTCTTATTGAAGAGGGAGATGGAAAAGCTTTTATATATAGGTAATGAATTTGATTCTAAAATGGTCCTCCCTTTGAAGCTCGCGAATACAGAATTATGTACTAAATACCGTCACAAAGACAAGGATATGAAATTTGTGCAGGATAAAGCTGGCGGAGTGTTTGGCGCTAAGTCAGCGATATTAAGCTTGAAACACGCATAAAATTTTGATTTATCTTACGAAAGCTCATCAAGACTACTATTACTAAGCTTCTGTAATGCTCTGAAGTGAAGTGTAGTACATCGATTCAACGCGTCCTTCGAAGAGCAGTGCAGCCGACAGCAGTTATAAGCCTGTTCTTAATGATAGGCCGCGTAACTATGATTTATTACTTTTTTTGCACAACCTGTGGCTGACTTAACTTGCGGGACGGTAATTAATCTTTTGTTAATGCTGTATGCTAGATGGCCTGAAACATAAATGAGCACAGATTAATTTCTCAGAGTACTAGCACTGTTTTGCTTTGATTCATTACCATGTCATAATTCTCCAGCAGTTTTGCGTCTCTACATTGGTTGGGAAATGGATAAAGAGACAAAACTAAATTATGTGATCACAGAGAGACGCAATAACATGCTGCTTGTTCGTTTCTGTTTGATTCATAAGAAAAAGAACTGTAGAACCACCGGACGTTACTATTGGAAATGACGCGAGTGGTTCGCAAATTCAATTTTTGCGTGATTACATGGGACAGGTGGTGCCATCATCTAGTGGGGCATAGCGCTTGCATGACTGAAGAAAGAGAATTGGGCCGTTGGGATGGACGGACAAGTGGACGGTTATATATATATATATATATATATATATATATATATATATATATATATATATATATATATATTTTCATTTATTTATACTGTTAGCCCAGAAGTGGGCCGTTACAGGGTGGAAGTACAAACAATTATTTGCGAAAAAGAAGTACCGTACAGGTCTCGAGATAATTTCTCGGTATTATTGTGACCAGCAACTCGAAGTTATACTTAACAAGAAATGAAACACACATGCGATGCAATACATACACGCAGAACAGCACATGACGCATTTGAGGCGGCACTTTTGCACCGCGCTGAAGATTTGAAAGACAACTACTGCAGAATCATGCAACCAACAAAAAGTACACACACACGCAAAAAAAAACATATGTCACTGTTATTCAGAAAATAAACGTTTTAGATTCTGTTCAAATGATGTAAGCGAGGAACAACCAATTATAGACTCTGGAAGCATATTCCAATCTGCAATAGCACGTGGAAAGTAACTTAACTTAAAGCAATCGTTACGTGGGACTAGGGGTGGTATGTACATATTATGGCGATGTCTGGAGTGTTCTAGTGTGTTGACCTGGAAGTAATCTGAATAGTTTAGTTTATCATATATATGGATATATATATCATATATATGATATATATGATGAATGATATATATGAATTAACTATATATATATATATATATATATATATATATATATATATATATATATATATATATATATCATATATATGATATATATGATGAATGATATATATGAATTAACTATATATATATATATATATATATATATATATATCTATATATATATATATATATATATATATATATATATATATATATATATATATATATATATATATAGCGTGCCTCTAGACAACATAGCGTGCCTCTTAATGAAGGTGCCGGGCGTTAGGTGATGGGAAAAAAAAATATCGGTGAGAGCCTTGAACGGCCCAGTCTGAGAACGGGGCTGTCAGGTGTGGGCTTATTTCGGGGCGCAACCAAGGTGAGGAAAGCGCTTGCACCATGCTAGGAGCGTGCTTCTGATGACCTCGTTCTCTTCGCATCCATGACCCCGTATACCATCCAAGTTTCCAAGTGACTGAAGAGACACTAGCAGACTAAAGCAAAGCTATGCAAATACAGTGGAAACCGTAGATACAGTATGCGTTCGTTAGCACTAGTTTATTGTACACTACAGCATATTCATCTTTCATATGCCTCACCTATTGTGGTGGTGTAGCAGGTAACGTGTTGCATTGCAGAACTCGAGGACGCTAGTTGGATTCCCGTTGATGGTGGCCGCGTTTTGACGGGGGCGGAGCGCAACAGCAGCCGTGTATACTTCGATACACGTGTGCCTGACAGAACCTTCGGTGGTGAAAACTAATCCAGATTCGCATGCCTCGATGAAAGCTCGTTTTTTTCGTGTGATAGAGATTATAAGAACACTCGAGTCGCGTATCTGGCGTTTCCGTCGCCGTCGCCGTCATGTTCCTTATAAAGTTCAAATCGATCACACGTGTTGCATGTTCAGTTGGTGAGCGACGGCTTGCGAACGCTTGGCTGCGAACGCGTGAAAGCCGCAGGCCGGCTTCGTCGGGCGGATGAACATAGAAGGCGTGCTGTTGAGGGCTTCGATCGAAAGGGTATGGTCACGCGAGCTTTTTTGATTATGATCGGTGTATACGGTTCATACTATACGCGTTGGGGTGACAGGCAGTAGGAAAACTGTTTCGCACCCTGGAGCGTCGGGAAGGGTCTAGCTCAAGAAACAGGTGTGCCACTTCTAAAACACCGTCCAATGGCTTGCGCCGAAGATCTCACGCCGTGGCAGTAGCAGCTTATAAATTCCGATGTATCTACTGTGGAACTTACGAAACGCGTGCCTATTTTACATATCTGTGCATATTTACTCGAACTCCAGCCCAAATGAGTGATGTACAGAGCGCCGTTCGTAGGAACGACGTTCCAGGAATTCGTTCCTTTAGTGGGGAACGGAGGAGCGCCATCGTTTCATCCAGGATACGTGGAACGGTAATTCACTACGTCTACGAAAGAAGGGTAGAAGGAACGGCGTTGATTCTGTAAACGTTTGACGACATTCAACAGGCGCAAGTACACAGCACATCATGCAGAACACGTTGGATGGGCGACTGTGATGAAGTGTACCGTTCGAATGTCAAGTAACTAAACTGCATCCTAGTTCTCCCCTCGAAGACGCAGGGAAGTGCGCTACTGACCACGTGCCGAAAAAAGTTGATTTTTATGGGCAAAGCTCCTCTTGGTCTAAACTTGCCCTGCGTCAAGAGTAACCAGCAGTATCTCCCGAACGGTATAATAGGTGGCGCTGTCTCATCACCATTTTTCATTTCCCAGATTACGTTGGCCCAGTAGAAGTAGGGGCAATAAGACGGACGGACGCGTGGACAGACAGACCTACGTGCGAATGGACGCATAGACGGACGAACAAATGCACGAACGGACGGAGGGACGGAGGCTTCGCCCTACTGATCGTCATTCACACCGTAGATATGTTGTGATTTTTTTTACAACAGAGCTGATATCCTCTATATTTGTAGTCTGTCTTTGTAAAAAAATTATCGTTTCCTCTTCAGCTTCGCTCCCAGAACATGTGCGTTGATTTGTTCGGCGTGGGCTGCAATAACTCCGATGGGAGAGTAAACGAGTGGAGAGAGAGAGAGAGAGAGAAGAATATACATAAAGCAAAAAAATACAGGCGAAAAATTAGTCACAGTGAAGCGACATTTGAAAGGGACTTATCGCGATCCGCCATCGAATGTCTTAGACTAGTTGGCCACCCAATCCTTTTTTTTATTTCATGGTACCTGTTTATCATAGGTATGACACTTTTAAGCAATCTAATACAGGCTGAGTACACATGGGTTCATTCTGTTTGTATCGTGGCCCAACGAAAAAAAAAATATCTCTAAAAATCCACTATAATCTTCATAGTGAATACATCAAGTAACTGCATTTTCCAATCCTACAATACTGCGGTGGTAAGGATAAGCACCTCGCAAATGCAAATACCATTATGGCCGACTTTCTATTCTCCCTCAGCTGAATGACCATACTAATGAAGTTGCACGTCAAAATTATTGGCTCTGCGCTTGTCTGAAACATTCGCGCACGCTATAGTGCACCCTCATACGTTTTGGTCCATGGCGATCCACCTTTGGGGGATAATTGTGGTCAAGCACTTACCATGCTTCATATTTTTATACAATGCAGTTAGTTAGATGCCATCAGAAGAAAGAACTTTCCTTTATCTTATCGACAACAAATACGACTACATCCACCAATGATCATGGGTAGAGAACCACTTATTACGTATTAGTCATTGTTTTTTTTAAAAAGATGTACAAAGTTTTGACGTCATATATTCGGGCAACCCTTAACACGACCTCGGTGCAGATTGCGGCTGTGGTGGCTGCATTACAGATAGCAGCTGCCTCACGGTCCTTGGACCCAAGGGCTGTTGGCGAGGCATTCGTGCTGATGCCATCTCTGCAGTGTTTCATGATCACGACCGATTCTCATAGGTCATCCACTGCATCGGGCCACGCTCAGGATTTCAATACCTTTGTGATTTACCCGCCTGTAGCGCGAGGAATTTTAATTCTCCCAATACAGCCACTTAACGTCACCATTGTTTTGTCATGTCATGATGCTCTTTGGCCATAAAGTTGTTATGGCGTGGTAAAACACATCATCATCATCGTCGTCGTCATCGTCATTATCATCATTATCGTTGTCATTATCATCGTCATTATCATCGCAATAATCGTCATCATCAATATTATCATTATTATCGTCATCCTCGTCATCATCATTATTATCATTATTATCGTCATCATCGTCGTCATCATCACCATTATTATCATTACTATCGTCATCATCATCATTATCATCATTATTATTATCATCATCGTCATCATCATTATCATCATCATCATCATCAATATTCACAATATTATCGTCATCATCATCACCATTATCATCATCATTTACTTGAAGTGGATGTGTTCCCTTATACAAGCTTCTTAAACACTTGCGTCATATCTGACCTTAATGGCATCAACTGCTGTAGCCTTACGTCGGGTAACATTCAAACTTGTCGCTATTGCATAGATTGCATTAATTATTTCTTTCGTGAGGCGAAAATGCGACTTTTTGAAGGATCAACGAGCGGGGATAACACATGAATGTTATTTTCACATCACATGACACTATAAAGCGCCAAGAGGTTATGAAGATAACGAAACACACCTTATTTGTGTAGCCATAGATTCTCTGGTAAGCGAGATTTATTAATGTGTTCCTCTTTCTTTTGTTCATTTATAGCAGACAATCCTGAAGAAAATAGCGCCGACTACTCTGACATTCAGCCTGAAACTTGGCTTCTATTGAAATACACACTCTGTTCTGGAAAGGTGTTGCGTTATGTCGTGCGGATCCAGTGGCATCAACGAAACTTGTTCGTCGAGACAAAAGCCTTTAAATGATTCTACTCTCCGCTCTTACCTCATTGATGACCTCGTTAAACAAACGATGTAGGGGGCAATTAACGTGCAAATTTTGCGTTTCAGTGCTTTGTGTTTGTTATCACGGTACAGGTCGGTCCATACTTCGGCACAGAAGCGGATAATGCAAATGTCAGGAATTGTTTTTGAAGGGGGGGAGTGGAGAGGGCACTGAAATCAGGAGTGGCTACATAGTTGCTTGGTTACGCATGACGACAAGAATAATTATAACAATGACGAAATCACCGTGATGACGTATAGGCGTTTGGACGAGGGCTTTTATTTTGCGCAGGCAGATAAACGGAGGGTGTTTTTTTTAGCAAGCTCTGCTATGAAAAATGCATGCCCGCGAAAAACGTACTGACTTACGCGCGATAATCTTATGTTGCTTTGATAGGAACAATATACGTTGAAATCGAGTGAGGTGTGAGAAGTATATACAATTTCTGGGTTTTACTAGCGAAAATTGCGATCTTCTTATTGGGGATGTGCCAATTACCGGGAAAGTCAGTCAAAGTACAGGCTAACTTCTAACCATCGAGGCATAATTTAACGCGAATCCAATGCACGCCCAACCAAGCTTCAAAACGCGGTGCATGATTTTGCCTGAACTATTTTTATCTGGCGTCAACGTATTCGTGGACTTTGCAAACCGGATAATTTTGAGCAAAATATCGAGTCCCATGCAAAGGTTCGCAGTTGATACGCTATGTTGCAATGCCGCTTTCCTTCGTTTAGAGGCTTATGATTGCTCCGAAATCTTTAAAGCGTGAAATGTGACGAATAATGCCGCATTAACGTCTGACGTCGCAAGTTCGAAGATTACGACACGTGGTCGCAAACGTTACACCGTATATAAGGCGTTTCAGAAAACGCTCGCGAGTGCCCTCACGAATTTTATTTGCGGCGATAGCGTGGGGCTGGCGAAGTGGATCGACTCTAAAACTTAAAATCCAACGATGCGTATCGTCTCTGTCCCATCGGGATGCGTGTGCTGCGGATAATTGTTTCTATTCCCACGAGTCCTAAGGGCACCAGAAATTCAGGGGGGAAAAAAGCGCTTCCTCTTCTTTCCACTTGGCTCCACTCCGCAAAATCTCACGATTTCGAAGCCACTTGAGAATAAACGCTGTGTCATTAGAAAAAGGGAACATAGCGAAAATTCGCCTCAGCAACTCTATGCTGTGCCATCTGAGGTTATACCGCTCGTCGGCTAAACAGGAAATTGAGACGTGCTTGGCATATCCTCGAGAGCGTAGTGAGGTGTCGTGTACGGATGCGAATCGGTCGGCAATCTTACGGTTGCGAAATTCAAAATTTCAGACTTCAGTCAGTGGGGTTCACGTCGATTGGGTGAGTTCTACGCTATCTTCGAAATTTAACGCGCGTGCCCGAGAGGTTAGCTATATGACGCATGTGCAGGGGCGACGCACACTAAGACAAAGCATCGGGTGCTCAAATCTAAGTGTCGCAAGCTGGTGGATTAGTGGTGGTCGATGGGAGAATACAGTAAGACGGAAATTCGGGTTAAGGCGTTCTCAACCAAAATGTGCTCATTACACGACGGCAAGATGAAGAAGGCACAAGAACAAGCGCAGTACTTGTGCGATCTCCGCGTTGCCGTCGTTTAGCATAATTAGTTCTGTCTATTGTCTCTTCTGTCTATTGTCTCTTCTGTCTATTGTCCCTTCTGTCTATTGAAAATCTGTCTATTTAAAATTGCCAGCAGGCTGCGTCCATACGGTTACCGAACGATTCCACGGCTTCGCCCCTCATCATTCACTTCGTGGATACGCCTTGATTCTATAGGGGCGAAGCTCCTTAAGCTGTGAGTCGTGCGTCCTCGATCTATGTATGTATGTATGTATGTATGTATGTATGTATGTATGTATGTATGTATGTATGTATGTATGTATGTATGTATGTATGTATGTATGTATGTATGTATGTATGTATGTATGTATGTATGTATGTATGTATGTATGTATGTATGTATGTATGTATGTATGTATGTATGTATGTATGTATGTATGTATGTATGTATGTATGTATGTATGTATGTATGTATGTATGTATGTATGCGTGTCTGCGTGTGTGTCTGCGCGTGTGTGTGTGTGTCTGCGTGTGTGTGTGTGTCTGCGTGTGTATGTGTGTGCGTGTGCGTGTGTGCGTGTGCGTGTGCGTGTGTGTGTGCGTGTGTGTGTGCGTGTGCGTGTGCGTGTGCGTGTGCGTGTGTGTGTGTAGTAGAAGTAGAAGTAGAAGAAATAGAAGAAGATATAGCCACCTCTTGTTTAGTCCTTGGAATGTCCGCTGGATGGTGGTACTTCTTTATGATGAATATATGATGAACGAATGCGAGATCATGGTCCTTGAAGTGTTCACTAGATGGATGGATGGATGGACGCACAGACAGACGCACGTACGAACAAACAAGTTGACGGACGGATGGACGGCTAGACAGACGGATTGAAAGACGGACGGATGGACAGAAGCACAGACGCGTGCAGGATGGACGCTTCGTCCCACTCTTCATCATTCACTACGTGGATTTGCTGCGACTTTTCAGCTGCGAAGCAGCTTATGGCGGAATTCAGTCCTGCAGTATAATGCGCATGCACAACAGCTGGCCCAAGTATACTTCCAGAATGTGCTGGCGCTCTGGCACGTTCCGACCTGTGTAAAAGTCGTTTCACATGACGCAAAAAGAAGCAATTTTCAGTCTGCGACTTCGCTCGCAGTGAGTGAGTGAGTAAAAACTTTATTGAACATGTCCGGCGTCATTGAGCGGGGTGGGGCTACAAGCACCCCGGCCTAGGTGACGGCCTCGAGTCCTTGGACCCGGGCGGCATCCTGGGCTTGCCGGACGCAGCGAAAAAAAAAAAAGATAGTTCGCTCCCGCCGTAGCGGTCCGCGGCGAGCTACCAACATGTTGGGAATTTTCGCTCGGATCGCAGCGGCGAGAGCGATTTCTGTTCGGGAACCGTCGAAATAGGGTCGGGCCGGCCAAGCTGTCGAAATTGCGTCGACGTGTTTGTTTCGGTAAGGGCCGCTGTTGCGCATTTTAAAGTGTAGTTAGATTGAAGAGTGTTCTTATATGACGAAACACGAGTGCTCTTCGTTACCGTTCATAGAAACTTAATAATATCATGAAGCGCTGATTGTAATATTATATTTGAAAAATTCTATAGTGTGCTACGACGAACGATGGCAAGAAACGTTGCTCGCCGCTCCAGTCGCAAGGTGAAAATTGTGTACAGTTCGCGGTCCATGTGAAACGAAACCACTATTAGCAGTGGTTGCGAACGGAGCGATCGGAGTGAACGGAACGATTTTTTTCTGCTACAATCGTGGCATGTGAAACAGCCTACAAGGGCTGAATAAGAAGCTGTGGCCTCATCCTCTTTCACTCCCTCAGCAATCGTGCGATGGTGTCGGGGACACGAGATTCTCCAGACGCGCGATGAATGCACGTGCTCCAGCGTGGCGTGGCGATGAACGCGCGTGGCGTGCTCCAACAAGAGTTAGAGGAACGAGTAACACCATAGAGAAAGAAGAAGACAAGAGAGGACACTCCGCGAAACCTGGCCCCAGGAAGTGCGTCACGACTACGTAACGAACTAGTGCTCCCACCAAACGTCAGAGAGCGCAAGCGCAAAAAAAAAAAACAGTTATAATCAATGCAACAGAATTGTTTTCACAAAATAATTATACGCCCAAATCTGGTATGTTCTTTGTGCATAAAAACAATTTATTCAACACACCTTACGCGATTATTTTTCTTCAGCCGTACTGTCATAAACACCATCCACCCAGCGACAAGTCCATGCATGACTGACAGCGGGAAGCTTTTGTCGCTTTCGTCAACGTCGGCTGCGTCGGCGTTTTCGTGCGTGAGATAACAGGTGAGGCACGTTTTCAAGCGAAGCTTGTTGAATGACATGTTGTTCGGCTTGTTGGGTCATTTTTTCAGAAAACGGTTACACCTGCGCGAATAAGACACCATGCAACAATCGTAGAAAGATGCACACACACACGTTGCGCTTCGTGTGTGCGAGTTTGTTTCTTACGTGGCGTCTCATTCACGCAGTTGTAACCTTTTTCTGAAGCTTGTAAGGACTGGGAGGTTCGCTAAAAAGAAAGTTTGTGGCTCTATGCGGCGGCTAGACGGGAACATTGTGCAACGTATGCAGTATAGCAAAGGCGGCACGGCGTCAAGCCGAGGCGACGCGTGCTGCGTCTGCCACGGACGCGAGCGTCTGTGCGCTAAGCATAGCTGGGCAGCTAGGTTGGCTAGGTCATAGGCTTGGTGCAAAATATTGAGAAGCGTTCGCTGGGCCTCGCATGCTTCACGACGCGTTTCCCGAAGGCTCGGAACATGAATAATTCTTGGTGTGCCGGAGGCAAATCTGGACTAGCCAAGTGGCCATCATCTTCGTTTCTTCGCTAGGCTTGTGCCACTGGTGCAAGCTGCTCACAAATTTTTTTGACGTTTCTAATATAATTTTACCGCACAAATTTCAACCACATTTTTTCTTCCCAATGTACTGATGATACTGCGTACGTACGAAGGTGTTCTAAAGTTCCCAGGCCGTGGTACCTTTGCATTACAAGGGATAGCAGCCTGGAAACTTCTGAAGATCTTTGTACGTGGTCTTGACGTATATCTTTGTAAGTCAGCGTTTTACGGGTCAGAGATGTATCACTGGTTTTGTATTGTGCATCAATCAGCTAATCATTCAAAGGGGTTTGTTGGTACACTTATGATGTGCACATATCTTTTTCGTATTTTGACAGCGAAGCATCCACTTACTAACATTTTCAGACCGCGCTGATGCCATGCCGTCCGGCGGTCCAAGCTACGGCAGCTACTGCTGTGTATCGTGGTGCTTCAACAATGGCAGAACCCACAAGAAGCCTGGGACGAGTTTCTTCCGCATACCACGGGACGGCAAGTGTGCTAAAGCTTTTGTATGGTTTGCATGTCTTTAGGCTTAGTGTTCGTACTTGCTCAGTGAGGGTAACAATAAAAAATCACTATTCAAGCACTTCCCCTTTCTGCTGATAGTTCATTGCCAATGCAGGATGAAAGCATGAATGCAGTATGCTGGACGCGATGACCTCCTGAGTAAGCCGGCCAGCCTATTGTACGCAACGTACAGGGTTTGTAGCGACCATTTTACTGCTCAAAGTTTCATGGACCCTGGGCACACAAGGCTTACAAGAATGGCTGTTCCCAGTGTGCAACCAGCTGCACCATGTAAGTGATTGACTGAAACTCAAATATGTGCAATAGCGGCCACTTGTATTGAATCAGTGGCGACAGTTAACCACGAAGATTTTTGTAGCCGATGGAGAAACCTTACTATAGAAGTAACACTTGGAAAGTCTTAAATTTTGTGAATTGTGGGCTATTACCTTCCTAACAGCAGCTTTACATTTCTGTCGTTTTTTGATGCTCTTGACCTGCGCAACTTGTTTTGAAAGACTTTAAAGGGCTATTTCACGTTATATTCAAGCCTGAGTGCACATGTACATATACCTTTCATCGGTGAAAGCTGGCACTGTTGATAATTCCAAAAATCACAAATTTCTTGTTTTCTAGTTGGTGCCTTCTCTTTTCTTCCACGTTCGACCAATTTATGCGTTTGAAAGAGCTGTTTAAGTTTCCCCATGCTACAAGCTTTGTAACTTGTACCAACTGCACATATATGCATGTTCTCTGAGCGTCGCTTCAAATAGTGACTGTGACATGACTGCAGAAGCTGCACAGCAAGGTGCGGATGAGCTTCAGTTTGTGATATTTTAAGCCTCTTACTGACACATTGTCGTAATTTCATTTCTTCAGGACCTGCGGTAGAGGCTTCAAAAAGCGGCTCCCACACATTGAGTTGCCCCGATGAGCATGGTGCATTCAGTGTCGCGATTTCTTTTTTTACCCAAATTGACTGTTGACCAAACCTCTACATGTGGCAGCTCCCTTGTAGCTGGTGAAAGAATTTCTGCTGACTTCGTCTTGCCGGAGAAAACCTTAACCAGTCGTTCAGCTGTCACAAAAGGAACTTGTGTGATTGGTAAGTTGTATGTTCACTTCAACACCAGAGTGGATTGATATAGAGACTTCCGCAGGCCGCTCGCAAGATTGTTCCGACAGCACTGTCTGAGGCACTGAAAAAGCTTCACAAGACCCTCCAGAAGACGTCTCCGCCAACAGCTCCACGCCTGAGTGCCCTAGAGAAAATGGTGACTATGCTTTTATTGCAGCTGTTTTTAATGTGCTATTTTATGTTTAGGACATTCTGAGGAAACTATCCTCAAAAGGACACCACGTGTGCACTTACAAAATGTAAGGGTGGGCTCTCAGTGATTTTCATTTTTTTGTGCATTGTCAACATTGTGAATGGTTTGTTTTTAGGTAGTGGAATCGAAAACTTTGCACCACAGAAAGTTGTGCACCTTGGGTCTGAAAGGGCGAGGAAAGTGCTCGTATGGGATTAGTTGTTCTTCGCTTTTACATCCATTTTTTGTTTATTGCAGTGCGTTCCTGTGTGCCAGCGACAATATCTCCATCAATGAAGTACACGCAAACCATTAAACATCTGCAAGCCAAAGTAGCAGCACAGCAGACCCACCAGTATTTCACAATGCTCAAAGCATACCACGTCCCCAGCATACTTTTTGGGAATCTCACTGTGCCATCAGAAGCAGCTTTTGCATACGTACAACAACTTGAATCTCACTTTCTTGCCATGATTGAGGCCACTGCACATCACCTGAAAGTGTGCGATGTTTTGTATCACCATCTGTCAAGTGTTGGTGATTTTCATTTCTGCTCTGCTGGATGTCACGCGAAGTTTCTGAAAATGTTTTGCCGGGTTCGTTTATGTTGGCATGTGCGTTTTGTGAACCGAAACTTGGATAGGGTTATGTTCCTGTCTTCAATCTCAGGCATACAGCTTGACAAGTTCAAAGGTTAGCAATTAGCGGCGGGTTTACACTAAAGTATTCGAGTTGAGCCGAATCCTGCAGTAGCTTTGTTATGTTATTACTTCGTTACAGCAGACTTCATTATGGTCTTATATGCTTATATTCAGTTCAACTGGACTAACCACTCCTTCGTTGCATACATTGTTTAGGTTACCCGCTATGAGGAGTAGGGACACTGTGTATTCACTCGAAGTGATTTGCATAACCTTAAAAAGAATGTTGGGTATCCTGTCTGTATTTTTGTAGCAAATGCGGGCGAACTGTACACTTTACTGTGGGTCGCTTGGTCACTGTGTATGCTTTATCTCTCCAGCTCAAGTAATATATCGATAACAAAACCGCTTGTTGAAATATCTTCGAGCGGGTAAGGAACACAGTATGAAGTGGGCACGGTTCACGTTATCACGCTTTTCGTATTTTAGCTTCTCATCAACCTCCTCATCTCGCCCATCAAAATTTTCAAAAGAATACGCAAACTTTTAGCGTTTGATGGGGCTGCGGACGCTGCCATTTTATTTTTATATAGCTTGTGAATGATAACGTACGATGTAGAGCCTTTGTGAAAAATAATGAGCCAAAGTGGTTTCCTTCTGCTATTTATTAGCACTGTAATACCGCTCTCGTAGCACCAATTAAGGTCCACGATTCTGGATAAGTGACGACTACAATCTATTTTAGCTCGCAAGCGTCACAGCAACACCCAGACGCAAATCACTTGGTATCTTAAGTTTTTGATGAAGGCGACGCCTAAGAAGAGCCACAAGACCTGCCAGTGTTGTAGCATAAAGTTTGTCTTTCACGTAGTGAGCAAGCTGCAAAGCCCTGCCTTTCTGAGGACAAGCAGGCATCAAGATTGCTTTTTTTTATTTTGGACTAGCTGTTCTTAAGCACAGCCAGCACACTGCACCTTTGCCTTTCTGCTATATTGTGTCGTGTGGTTTTTGTGCGCTCTTTTTTCTATGCATTATTTCGGTTAACCCCAGGCGTGATTCGCGACTTCATTGCTGTGTATATGTCACTTCTTCCTTCTTCATCAGCATTGTGCGCTGTGTTTTTGCCATAGATCCTTACTTACCCACTGGCGCGGTGTGTCGTACTTCACCAGCTTCTCGGCTTTTGCCATCTCTAGCGATGTGTGCGTTGTCTGTGTTCTCTCTGTATTTGTTACAATTTATTTGTAAGGCGAGATGCATTTGTTGTATACTTTTGTCATATTGTGCTTTTTATATTCTCAGACTCTACCTTGCCTTTGAATAAAGCATTGCGGATACTCTGTCTCTTTGACTGATATATACATTGATCACTTGTTCCAAAAGAAAAACACAAGCGCGATGAATAAAACCGTAGTGAATTATCATTACCTGCATTTCTTTTTATTATAACTTAATCGAAATAAAAATTACGTCACGACCAATTCGCACGAACAACTGAACAAAACAAAACAGGGAATCACTAAATCAAAACTACCTACAAAAACTATCCATTTGGGCGATGAAAAGTGGTCTGAAATCATGAACTTTCGTCATAGCCAAACGTCGGTTACGCAAAGTAATTCAAAATTTGCGCCAGTGAAACCGAAACAGGAAGCGCACGGCACTTGCTCTCACCAACCACCAGGTGTGCTAGGGTCGATTGGGCCACTGGAGTCTACGGGAGTGTCCACTCTTAACCTTTTTTTATTTCTCTATGGTAACACCAACAGAAACGACAGTGAATTCACGATGTGCTGCTCTCGTAAGGACGCGTAAACATCGGGCAAGGTGCCCGTGATGAATGAACTATACGCGAACGGGGCATTAAGTCGACCCAAGCGCTGCTTCGCATGCTACCCATAGTTTGCTTTAGTGGGAGATAGTGTAGTATTTTTTTGTATTATAATCACCCTTTCAAACCCAACACATAAAAAATAAGAGTTCGCTTAAGGCGCACTGGTGATGCTGACAAAAAGAAATAAAACAGAAGGAAGTATATTTCAATGAGTTTACTTATATTCGGCGTGCTTAAACTACAAAAAGAAATCTTCAATCCTTGGTTTCTACGTCCTTGGTATGTCCCTCCACCTTATTCGTTATTTGTTGTCCGACGCCTGGTGTGTATGGCAGCACGCAGGACAGGTCATTCTCTTTGCTTGCCTCCCACCTGTATACATGACCCCTCACTGTGTGGGGCCACCGAACCGGCGTGTGTGTTACATATGCATCGCGAGCAGCTTCGCATCACGTACGACGTCACAAGTGCGTGAGATTGCAGCGCCGCGTGTTTGCTCCGGGGCATCGGTGCATTGAACCATCTATTCACCTTTTGACAAATGCCTCCCTGGGCGCCGCCATAGCCCTCCTTGGGCTGTGCAAATTGGCGCGTCCCCTCGAAAATGCACTGGCAACGCTGCGCCCTTAGCCTTTGTACTCCTGCGCACAGCCCATCATGGCGGTGTTTTTTTCCTTCCTGTGAAAAGGCGTATACTCTGTTTCAGAAGTTCCGTTCAGCACTGTGTGGGTTATAGGGCCTCTCAGCCAATAGGAAAGGGCTCTCAGCCCCTACACACGTATTCATCAGCGCCTTGTCGTCTGCTCACCGTTTTTACGACGTCTGCTCACCGAATCGGGGTTATTATGGTTGGCTTATGAACTTCAAAATGCAGCAAGACTATTAAACGATCAACTGCACCGGGAACGTGAAAAAGCGTGGATTCGTTGCTCTGCTGAAGATCGGTAGACGATCATGCTGGCGGCTGTTTTCTTCCGACGCTGTTCGTAGCTCTCGTATGACTGCTTCTCCGTCGACGCGGGCATATATCGCTAATAACAACAAAGGTGCCTGGTGTTTTATGCTCAGAGAGTAAGATGAAACAAATCGATGGCCTATTTGACCATTTATTCGTTGCGGCCAGCGCAGTGGGCATGCAGCAAGAGCGAGCTCGGATCGAAGTGGGTGGTAGCTTCTGCGTGGGCGCTGCCATGTTGATTTGTAAACACAGTTGTCGGCGGTAACCAACACAAATAATTAAATGCATACAAAATAAATGCTAAGAAAAATTGTACCATCTCCCGTTATAGGGAACCATGTGTAGATGCGAAGCAGCGGTCGCTAACGCTTACGTTGGCGACGACGTCGACGCTGGCGCTCATCAATCGAAGGCCGATTAAAGACGCCCTTGACAGAATTCTGAACGCGCGATCCAGTGCCTACATATACGGGTGGCCAGGGAACGGTTTGTGCAGCACGAGCAGTCATTTTTTTTTTACAAGCAGACGCTGCCTGCGTCGGCCTTGCGAGGCGAGAGAGGAGGATGGGAGTGACAGTTTAGCGGGTGTTTTCCTGGGCCGGCACGAGGCGAGAGACGCGAGCATGCGCAGTGGGAGTGTACGGAGGGACAGCGTTACACAGGCTAGTGAGAGAGCTGGTTCATATCTAATAAACATGTCATGTATTGACGTAGGGTAATAAGGCACCAAGAAAACCCGAACTCTAGCCAACACTGTCACTTCTAAGGCAATCATATGTGGAACTATGTTTTGTTGCGCAAGTGTGTGGTCTTCTTACACCACGTAGCTTTAGTAGCGCTGAACCATAGCAATGAAACGCCGAGGACGCGCTGATACGATTGAGCGGGCACGTGGGCGTCCACCCCGCCACCCCCGGCTTCTCTCTTCCAGACGGGAAGGTATCGCCGTGCTATATCCGGCCTGAACGTGCTGCGCCACTCTGTTGGCACACGCTAAAAGCGTGGTCCTGTTTACGGACTGGACACCCGACGAAAGGAAAGAGGCCTTCGAGTAAGCAAATCCACTGCCATATTTCACTTCTTATTTCACCCTTGTTACATAACCACCTCCGGTGGGAGCCCCCAGTGATCTGAGGCTGACGGGGCTCTATTTCTTATGGGCAAATTTCGAACGGCGGAGAAGCCCTTATTTTTGGACGCGTTACCTCGCTTGAATTGCGGGCAGTGCAGTTCGATACGGATTGAGGACACTATCATGTTTGAGCGCCCACACTCTGGTTTCTCCCCTGATTCAGCTCCTTGTACATACCCATGTAAAAAAGAGAGCCCATCGCTAGCGAATGCAGCGTTCGTACCGGCAGCAACCGAAGTCATGCCGTTACAAAACCACGAAGATTGGTTCACAGCGAGGGAAAACCGATTCCGGCTATACGGTGGTCGCATTTCGGTGAAGGCGAAATGGTAGATGCCCGTCTACTGTGCGATGTCAGTGCACTTTAAAGAACACCAGATGGTCAAAAATTTCCGGAGCTATCCACTGTATACGGCGTCTCTCATAATAACATCGCGGTTTTGGTACGTAGAACCCCAGATATCATTGCCAGAGAGGGAAGGCGGAGTTGAAAGAGCCGGTAGTGCACGTGCGATGCTGCGTATAATACATGTCGTTCGGAAGCTTAAACTCGTACCGTACAAAGTCTAGGAATATATATAGTCATGACGTCTCGACACGTAATGACCTCATTTCCTCGAGGTTTATTTATTCGACTTGGCCCCTTTCTCAGGGAGGCTAGGTGGCCTTTACAATATTGAGGTTGTACCTGGTGGCAGCTTAGTCTCGCAAGTTCTCAGCCCGGGGAGCTAGATTTATGTTTTAGAATGCACTTACACATCGGTGAACATACGCCGTGCAATAAATACACTGCGTGAGTGGCAAGCATTCTTTTAGTATGAGCAAACTGAATGTGACCTGACGCTCCTTTTTGGTAACTGTACAGCTATTTAGTGATCGTTTCGCCCGAAGTGTCCCCGAATATTGTTTTGATTGCACCTGCTTCACTTCCTCGAAAGGCCCCGCCGCGGTGGTCTAGTGGTTAAGGTACTCGGCTGCTGACCCACCGGACGCGGGATCAAATCCCGGCTGCGGTGGCTGCGTTTCCGATGGAGGCGGAAATGTCGTAGGCCCGTGTGCTCAGATTTGGGTGCACGTTAAAGAACCCCAGCTGGTCGAAATTTCCGGAGCCCTCCACTACAGCGTCTCTCATAATCATATGGTGGTTTTGGGACGTTAAATCTCCCATATCAATAATCACTTCCTCGAAACACGTGGTACTCATGTCGGCAGCGCCGTGGTGACACGCGCGGCTGTGATCGTGCCGCACGTTTATAAGCAGGTAACTATTGGCCACTGCATTAACTACGTATATGGTGCGTTTCTGTGTCTTTTATCCTTTTAGCCTTTTTACGCTGGAAACGACTTTGTCCTTCATTCTCTGCCACGCGCCTGCAATGCAGAAACTTGGCAAGCAGCGCTTGGCACTCATCATGCCGTCAACACTCGTTCTCAAATTGCAGGAACCTTTCGACGAGTTAAACGCCCTGTGTACCACACGCGCTTGTAAATCTGCAATCGGTGGCGCCCTGAAAGATGTGAGCGTATCGGCAAACAATGAACTGCTAATCTCGCGCTATAGTCCTGCGTTGAATGTGTCTCCGTCTAGCTGTGTTTAGCGAGCTGCGCGTTATGAGCAAACGAATAGAAATTAGAATTCGAGGTGTTAGAACGGACATAAGCAATTGATTGACATGTGGGGTTTAACGTTTCAAAACCACCATATGATTATGAAAGACGCCGTAGTGGAGGGCTCCGCAAATTTAGACCACCTGGGGTTCTTTAACGTGCGCCCAAATCTGAGCACACGGGCCTACACCATTTCCGCCTCCAAAATGCAGCCACCGCAGCCGGGATTCGATCCCGCGACCTGCGGGTCAGCAGCCGGACATTAGATATTTGAAAACTGTTTACGATAGAATTGTGTGATTACACTGTTACGTATTTTTTTCTTATTTGTGGCTTGAAGAGAAGTCGCTTTGCCTGAATTTTAATATAAGGAAATGGCTTAGAACATCGAAAGTTTTAAGCTGGACGCGGTCGCAGAATGTGGCGTCAGTTGTATTATTACTGACTCGTGCAGTTTTAGATCCCAAAACCACCATATCATTGTGAGAGACACCGTATAGTGGTGGTTCTCTGGAAGTTTCGACCACCTGAAGTTCTTCAACGTGCGCGTGTAATGACGTGGGCCCCTATAACAGTTTGACTCAAGCGAAATGCGGCCTTCTGGTCAGCAGCCGAGCGCCATAAGCATTAGATCCACAGTGGGGGGTTCTGAGTTCTATGCGGGTTCCGGGTAGCAGGATCTGTGATAAAAAAAATAGCAGATCCCACGTACAGTGGGAATCGATGATATGCGAAGCACGAATGAGAAATGTTGATATGTCACTTAAAAATCAGCACAACGTCACGAGGTGGAGGTAAATGATGCCTTACACGATTTCGTTTCGCGATTATCATGTTTGGATGAGTTGCTTACCTTCGTCATCTATTCACGTCCCGTGATACCATATTCAGTATATGTGGAGCAAGCGAAACGGCCGCGAGCACGCTATGAACGTGCTATGTTGGCCATGTTCTTACATAACACGCGTGTCAGGATTATCATGTTTGCAACAGTCATACATTTCGTCATTCATTGATGTCACGTAACGCCAAATTTGGTATATCTGGAGCTAGCTAAACGGCCGCGAGCGCATCATGAAAGGCTCAATATACTCTATGTAGCGTTGACGCGCGCGCACGCAGGGCACATCGACGCTACGTTAGCAAAACGCGACCTCTCTTATAGTTTGACGCGAGGGGTGACCAGCGTTAACCATCGCGAAATGTGACATGCTGCATTTCGCGCCGATGCGTTAGCCAGACAACACTGCGTCTCCCTCTTTTTCGTGACGGAGGGACGCCGGACGCGTTGAAACGCGCATGCATCAAAGCAACGCAGCGCGGCGTGCGCCTGCGAGTATATATGGCAAGACCGGCGTTTGGCGTGGCAACGCCGGCGTGATGCGATGAAATGAACGCCGTCGAGCACGCGCGCCACGTCACGTCGAAATGTATTGGCACCTTGACTGTGGCATGTAGTAATGCTCTTACATGACACGCTTCTCATGATTATCATGTTTGCACCAGTCACATACCTTCGTCATCCATTGGCGTCACGTAGTATTAAATTTGGCATATGAGAAGCTAGTGAAACGGCTGCGAGCGCATCATCAATGTGGCATGTAGTCATGTTGTTACATGACACGCATGTCTTGATTATCAAGTTTGGATGTGTCATTTACCTATGTCGTCCGTTCGCGTCACGTAACACCGAGTTTGGTACATGGGAAGCTAGCGAAACGGCTGCGAGCGCATCATGAGCGTAGCATGTAGTCATGTTGTTTCATGACACGCATCTCATGTTTGTCATGTTTGCACCAGTATCATACTTTCGTCATATATTCTTGCCCCATAATACCAAGTTTTGTATAAGTCAAGCTAGCGAAACGGCCGCCAGCGCATCATGAGTGTGGCCTGTTGTCATGTTGTAATATGACACGCACCTCATAATTATCATGTTTGCACCAGTCACATACATTCGTCATTCATTCACGTGCCGTAATACCAAATTTGGTATATGGGACACTAGCGAAACGGCCGCGAGCGCATCATGAGCGTGGCATGTAGTCATGTCGTTACATGACACGCATGTCATGATTTTCATGTTAGGGTCTGTCACTTGTGTTCGCCATACAACCATGCCTTACCGTACTAGTTTTGCAACATGCTATGTGAACGAAACCACCGCAAGAGCTGCCGGATCACTGAAATGTAAATCATGACGTACATTTAATGATTTTTATGTTATGACTAGTCAAATATGTTCTTCATACAGTCATGTTATGCCATGCCAAGTTTGGTATTGATACCATTATCCAAACGGCCAGGAGAGCTAAAAGTCGTAGGCGGATAGATAGATACGCTCAAAGTCGCCGACGTTCGCCAAGAAATGATTTGCATTTAAAATGTTTCGTGTGACTAACGGGGTCAATGATGACAGTTGCTGCGGTTACACGTGCCAAAAAGTACAGTGTACGCCATTGCGGTACCTGCTCATTGATTTCGACCACCGTGGTTCTTTAACGTGCACCTAAACCTGTGTACACGACCGTCCTTTCTATTACGTCCCCGTTCGAAACGCGGCCACAGGGAGCCGAAACAACACGCGCCATAGAGCTTAAACAGCTCGGCACTTGCCCAGCTGCAACGGAGTATACTAAAAGCGTTCGGCGCGATGCCTAAATAGAGCGTTCGGAGCGCCGCTATAGTCTACACGGAAGTACACTTAGTCGAGATGCGCATGTGGGCTAAGTCAAGCGACTATTATCGAGAATATAACAGAGGTGGGCCCCCTTGAAGTATTTCGGCACAATTTTCGGTGAATGGGCATTCACAATTGTAACGCCCGATTAACCATTTCCCCTTAGTATATAAAGTTGAATGATTGAAGTCGTGCACCTTACCTCAGCGTAGTGAAGTGCGAGGATGAATTGTCCAGTAGCGTGGAAAAGGAAGAGCTGCAAAGTTGAGGACAGAAGAAAACCCGGCTGCACAGACAGAGCGCTATGTCTGCATAGTCCAGTTTTCTTTGTCCTCGCCCCGCCGCGGTGGTCTAGTGGCTAAGGTACTCGGCTGCTGACCCGCAGGGCGCGGGTTCGAATCCCGGCTGCGGCGGCTGCATTTCCGATGGAGGCGGAAATGTTGTAGGCCCGTGTGCTCAGATTTGGGTGCACGTTAAAGAACCCCAGGTGGTCTAAATTTCCGGAGCCCTCCACTACGGCGTCTCTCATAATCATATAGTGGTTTTGGGACGTTAAACCCCACATATCAATCAGTCAATCAATCAATCAATCAATCAATCAATCAATCAATCTTTGTCCTCAACTTTGCAGCGCTGTGTTTACCCACACGATGTTTCAACTAGTCCCCACATAAGCTTTTCTGGAAAATTGGGATTGATGGTGCTGTTGCACACGCTCGTCCTGTTGTATTGCTCTTGTATCTCGTTTTTTTTTCTACCCCCCCCCCCCCAACCCGGCTTTTTTTTTTCTAGCTGTGCTCGTTAAATATGAAAGTTTGCCATGGCAGGCCTGCACCAAACAGTGCAATGTTCGAGTCATTTTTTTAGTTGCTTGAAAGTTTTCTTAAAACAATGTTCAAATCAATCGTCGCATGCATGTAAGTACTGTAACGCCAACGCGTAACCGTATTTGCATGTTCGTTAAAGCAGCCAGCTTGAGCATTCTGTGTTTGAACGTCCACCTTTCTCACTATAGAAGGACTTTTATACCTCGTACTATTGAGGGTTACGTAATAGAATACAGCTGGGTTCGCTAAATGCAATAGATCATCCGCTCCTCCTCCACAACCAGAGAGCGAGAGAGACACAGAGGAGTAAGAGAAGAACGGGAGGCGACTGCATTTGATCGAAGTAGCCAATTTGCGATTAATTGGGGGAGATGAGGATGCGACAAGGCGCAAGCGCTGGCATTAAACGCGCTCACACAGTAAGACAAGGCGCGCCTCAGATACTGCAGGCATATAGACGTCAGACTCCTCCCAGGCGGCGCTGCGAAAAACGCCGCCATCAGCGACCCCATCGACGTGCCGGACAGAAATGGGTAGTACAAAGTGAGCCATCCGCAAGCGAACGTGCATAGGCCCTCCTCTTTCGTTGACCCTGAGGCACGGTTTCGCGAAAATTAAGGACCTGGCAAGCTTCTTACTACAATCCAACCTCGCTTCAAAAAAGTGGGAAACTCGGTCGGTGTCCGACTAACACTCTCCGGGAGTTGGTGCAGCCACCACATGTCGCGCGTGTCGCTTTTCGTTCGAACATGGTCGCTGGCCGCACACAATATGAGAAGAACATGGCGGTGGGAGAAGCAAGCTTTGGCAGACGAGAGTAAGAATCTCGCGGCTTGCCTACAAGTATACGTCAACAACGGGACGAGCCACATGTTACATATCACCAGAGTTCGTTCGATGCTTCTGGTATCACGTTGCTGGTGTGCGGTGGAAGGCAATCGGTGCTTTTTTTGCTGTTCTGCCGCCGTCGGCGACTCGACGCATATTGGAAAAAGTGCTTCTCCAAGTTTGTGATGCGTATTGACGGTGGTGCGATACTTGTGTTTACTGCGAGCTTCCGTATACCAGCTTGCGTGCAGCCTCGCCGCATATTACCCCCCCCCTTCTTTTTTTTTTGTTTTTGCAATACTGTCTCCCCTGCCTACGCACGTGGGTGCCTTTGCCTGAAACTCTATCGCGAATGTCTGTAACTCAGTACAGCACACATTCGTACGCGATAAAATGTAGTGTGCAATGAGCTGTGGTAAAGATGAGCCGCACATAGAGAGATAGAATAGACTTTTGAAAGCATTGGTTCGGGTAGCCAGCTGAAGCAGGCAACGCCACGTAACCATGGCGGCGCCTCCCCAAATCCCTACGCGACGATTCGCTTAGTCGTTATTTTAGCATTAGCGCATTTAGGCTTAAACAATGTTAAAACATCATTCGTTTAAACATGGACTATTAGAAAAAAAGGCCTGCTTATTCACTAACTAAATCCTAACCGTTTACCTGTCACGGAAATCATTAACCTCTTCGTAAGTGAAGATAGTAAAAAGCTAATTAGTGAAACTAGCTAGTTTGCAAATTAGTTTGTGAATAGTTCTGACTAATAATGATACATTCCTGAATTTCGAGTGAAGGAGCGTTTATGTGTGTATGTACATAACCACATCAAGATAATTCAATCACAGAAGTGTATATAAGATAACAAGCGAAGTGAAAGTGTCCACGAGAAATAATTAGTGGTCACTAATTACTTCATGCAATTAGCATGACAAGTAGGCGTCAAAACAGCCTACACAGACGCATGAACGAATCACAAAGAAAAGCATACACGCAAACGCGCACAGACATTATAAGGCTTAGCTGATACTGTATATGCTGCAGCAGCCGTTTGAAGGCTACATATGCTCCGACTTTGGAATTGCACTCTGGAATGTACTAGTTAGCAGCCATAGAATTTATAAACATAATGGACGTTGTGTACGCATCATCATCTACCCTTCTATATTTGTGTGGCTATAGAGTTTCCTAAAATTAACTAGAGGGGACTCTGGCGCTGTGATTGTTTAGCGACCATGGGAATGATGGGTAGTTCACGGATTTGCCTAGTCTTCGTACTTGCGGGCGGCGAATCTCACTAGCGGCTTCGTTTATTGTTGGTTTCGGGTTTCTTTTGCAGGAAAAAAAAAACGAACCCTTTTGAACTTCGTGACCTGATTTCAAATGGTAAGCCTAACAGAAGATAAGGTGGTGAAGCGCAACCACTAAACATTTGGTGATTTTTGTGTGAGAAAACAACTTCAAGTCACACGAACACACACGGAGCCAGAAGTACGAAGATTAGACAAATCTGTGTACTACCCATCATTCCCATGCTCCTTGAAGCGCCGTGTGTTGCAGCTCCCGTAGATACTAGCGCCAGAGTTCCCTCTAGTGTATATTGGGGAACTCTATGTGTGTGTCATCGTAACATTGTGGTGGTACTGCACGAGATAAGTCACCAAGCTACCATTCCTTGACTGTGATAATGTGTTCAGCGTAGTTTTGCAGTTCTTATGCATCTGATGTGACATTAGCCTTACGTTGTCACAATCATTCTTAGCTCAATAAATCTATCAAGATATACCATTCCTCCACTGAGGAATTGTAAGTATGGAATTGACCCGCCGGAATGGAAATGGGCTAAGTTTTTTTATTCCGAGGAATTGAAGAGAATGCAATTACAGCAAGTTGCAATTCCCCGGAATGACATTGGAATGAAATGGAGGTGGCCATTCCGCAACACTGATAAAACCAATAAAAAAATTCGGCAGATCCCATGTACCTGGGAATCAACGTTACGTGAAGCATGTGGAGGGAAGGTGACCGTGTTGCAATTTTTTTACTGAGCGAAAAATGATTAAATGACGCTAAATATATGTACAAATGCGGCACGCACAGACATATGTTGAAGATTTACAGATTATTATATAACCTGTTCTTTGCACTTGCGCAACAATACCAACTGAACCATGCGTATTAGCAGCACCAGAAGCTGATATGAAGCGTTGATGCTCGCGAGGATGCTTGCCCTGGACGCTGCTACATAAATCAACTTCAGCGCATGTCACCTAACCACAATTGACGTTAACCCGACGTGACGGATGTATCAAAGAAGTACATTTGTAATGTTTATAAAACTTTATAGGCAGCACTGCAACCACTATTGACGTTTCACGAACATTAGCGTCTGTTTGAAAAGTAGGTCCGAGACCTGACGTAGCTCTGTGGTAGAATGCTTCATTGGCACGAAGAATGCTTGGGTTCGATTCCAGCTTGGACCCTGACATTCATTCTTTGCAATCATCGAGTCGACGCTACCGATGTCAGGTATTTGTTAACGCTTGCGCGTTAAAATAGCCCATGTGTGTTCTCGTCGTTCCTCGGTAGATACTAAGTGTCAATCACATGTGGTACATACACGCATATAAGTGGCACATACTCACCAGTTGGTATGCGTCACTGCCTGGCGGGAAGTGTTTGACAACGTACGCGACAGGATTGTGATATTATTGATGTTTTGACTAGCGCATCATATTCGTTAAACCATCTTACCCTTTCATGCTAATATATATATATATATATATATATATATATATATATATATATATATATATATATATATATATATATATATATATATATATATATATATATATATATTAACTGAACAAGTACACCGTGTCCCCGAGGGGGACCATGGGTTGATGCGGGGATTCGCAGTAATTTCCAACACAACGTTCACGCGATGCGTGGTAACTAACCAAGTTAACAACGTAATGAGTCGCATTCACCCCAAGCGTAACACCGCTAAAAAACCGTTGAAGCTCCCCGCGATGCACGGTTTCACCTCATGGTCCCCTTTGGGGCGATGCTGTAAATTCTTTTTTTGTTTCTATCAACGTCCCCTTTCCGTCACGCAGGGTAGTGATTCATCTCCTGAAAGTCTCTGCTTTTCCTTACTTTTTTTTTTCGCTCCAGTGAGGGCTAAGCTCTTCGTAGAGCTAATCTACACAGAGTGCGGCACTGACTTACACCCGTCCACGAGCTTATTTCCCAAGTCCTAGGCCGTGCGAGGTGCTTTACTTTGCATACCAGAAACCTCGGGGTGGTCTCCTACACATACAAGATTCACACGTTACTTCCAATAGATGTGAACGTAGACTTCACGATGACTTAGGGGAGTGGTGCGATCGGAAACGTGAAAAGACGCCGGGCATCACATGCCCGAATAGCTGCTTGTTGCCTATGATAAACGTTTATGCATGTACACGAGAGTTTACACCTCGCACTTACGTGACGTGTGTACATTAGGCGGAAGTGATCGCTTAGTATGCGAGCCTACTCTAGAAAACTTGGGACGTTTGCGCACGGAAAAAGAGCGTCCTATAGCTCCAAGATGCCCGAAGAGCCTTCTAGGTTAGTGTACGGTTGAGGAGTCGGTGAGAACGAGTTCTGAATTTCAATTCTTTGTGCTTGCAGTCGCTGTTTGCGAATAGCCAGTGTACATGTGGTATGGATTGCGTAATGAAGTTTAGCAATCCGAGCATCTTCTGGGATCAGGTTCGGACAAAAGCGTGAACGTTGAATGCCGGCTGTTTCGGTAGGCGGTAAAGTATTAGCTAGTTTTTTGAATTGGGGCACCAAAAGTTTGGGGCCTCCGAGCGCCCTTTGCATGTAATGCTAGCATTGGCTCAAGCATGCAGGAGATGAGAGTTTTCGAATAGTGTTTCGGTCTTGCCGATTGCGTGTGGCATTTATAATTTCACTAACAAAATTTAAAGTAAAATATACCGTTCAATAATAAGAAATTAACTGTAAGTTGCGTTTCTTTGTGTTTGAATGAAAAAAAATAGTTTGTCTAGTATCAAAAAGCACCTTATTAGGGAGTTTTAGAGCAACGTTTGCCCTGCTGCGAACCGCAACGCACGATCACAGCGACACCCGAAACCAGCGCTTGCGGGCCACATGCGGGCCGCCATCACCACAAGTGATTTCGGATTTCCTGCGTGCGGTCCGCGAGCGCGAACGCCGACTCGCGTTACGACGCATGCGCAGTTGCAGTGACCGCACCGCAAGGGCTCGCGGTGCGCTATTCTAAAACTCCCTATTCTCTCAAAGTAACCGTGTTCGCTTTTATCAGCCAAGTCTATCAGCTTTGATCAGCTAGAAACACGCTGAGCAGAACTGTCACTTCACTGCGTGCCGCCATGAGTGTTAAACGCAAAGCTTTTTAGGGCGGGCTCTTGGGCTCCCGCCGAATTTGAGAAATAGCGTCGCTAACGAAAAAGCTGAACGTTTATCGTGTTTAAAGCACGCGGAGTGGCTCCGACGCTATTGCTTTGATTAATTGATTGGTATGTGAAGAATAATGTCCCAAAACCACCATATGATTATGAGAGACGCCGTAGCGGAAGGCTCCGGAAATTTCTACAACCTGGGGTTCTTTAACGTGCACCAAAATCTGAGCACACGGGCCTACAGCATTTACCCCTCTACCGAAAACCAGCCGTGGCGCAGCCGGGATTTGATCCATCGAGCTGCGGGTCGGCAGCCGAGTACCTTAGCCACTAGACCACCGCGGCGGAGCGCAATTTTACGACTTCCTGTCTTTCTTTATTTGACTCAATGTGTGAAGCGATTTGTGATGCTTAGACGAGAGATGGTCGTTATGAGAAAAAAGCTGATAGGTCTTTCTGAATCAATTTTCTGATCTGATACTCATAGTTAGCAAAAAAGCGTCATCATCATCATCATCATCATCATCATCATCATCATCATCAGCAGCAGCCTGACTACGTCCACTGCAGGACAAAGGCCTCTCCCATGTTCCGCCAGTTAACCCGGTCCTGTGCTTGCTGCTGCCAATTTATACCCGCAAACTTCTTAATCTCATCTGTCCACCTAACCTTCTGTCTCCCCCTAACCCGCTTCGCTTCTCTGGGAATCCAGTTAGTTACCCTTAATGACCAGCTGTTATCCTGTCTACGCGCTACATGCCCGGCCCATGTCCATTTCCTCTTCTTTATTTCAACTATGATATCCTTAACCCCCGTTTGTTCCCTAATCCACTCTGCTCTCTTTTTGTCTCTTAAGGTTACACCTACCATTTTTCTTTCCATTGCTCGCTGCGTCGTCCTCAATTTAAGCTGAAGCCTCTTTGTAAGTCTCCAGGTTTCTGCTTCGTAGCTAAGCACCGGCAAGATACAGCTGTTATATACCTTCCCCTTGAGGGATAGTGGCAATCTACCTGTCATAATTTGAGAGTGCTTGCCGAATGCGTTCCACCCCATTCTTATTCTTCTAGTTAATTCAATCTCGTGGTTCGGCTCTGCGGTTATTACCTGCCCTAAGTAGACATAGTCTTTTACAACTTCAAGTGCACTATTACCTATCTCGAAGCGCTGCTCCTTTCCGAGGTTGTTGTACGTTACTTTCGTTTTCTGCAGATTAATTTTAAGACCCACCTTTCTGCTCTCCCTGTCTAACTCCATAATCATGAGTTGCAATTCGTCCCCTGAGTTACTCAGCAATGCAATATCATCGGCGAAGCGCAGGTTACTAAGGTATTCTCCATTAACTCTTACCCCTAACTGTTCCCATTCTAGGCTTCTGAAAACCTCCTGTAAGCACGCGGTAAATAGCATTGGGGAGATTGTGTCCCCCTGCCTTACACCCAAAGGGGGGTGTGGGGTGGTAAATAAGTTAGAGAGAAGGTGGTGATTATGGTGAGGATGAAGGCGATGATGGATCGAAAACATGAACTCCCAAACGTCATTTAGAACCCCCTTTTCCAGTTCTCAGTCCGCTGCGGTGGATCAGTGGCTAAGGTGCTCGGTTGCCGACCCGAAGTTTTCGGGTTCGGTCCCGGTCACTACGGTCGCGTTTTGATGGAGGCCAAATGGTTGAGGCCCGTTTACTGTGTGATATCAGTGCACTTTAAAGAACACGAGAAGGTCAAAATTTCCGGAGCCAGTTCTACTACGGCGTCTCTCATAATCGTGTCGTGGTTTTGTGACGTGAAACCCGAGCTATTATTATTATTATTATTATTATTATTATTATTATTATTATTATTATTATTATTATTATTATTATTATTATTATTATTATTATTATTATTAATTTCGAGTTCTGTCTCACGCAAAAACTTCCTCGGAGCTTCGAAAATATTGCGCTTATGACGATGTGCAGCTCCACAAAAAACTTTTTTCCAGTACTTCTTGCTTGACAGCATTCAACCATTTATTCAACAGAAAGGTGGCCATCGATTTTCTATGTATTGACAAGGAGGAGGAGGAAGCAACAAAAGGGAGATGGTAGGGAGGTCAACCAGAAAGACATCTGGTTGGCTACCCTGCACTGGGGAATCGGGGAAGGGGACAAGAAAGATGAGAAAGAGGGAAGAGAGGGAAAAGAAAAATGAAGGGGGAGAGCGTGCGATGTTTGCGGTACCGACGAAAATATCGAACACCTGCTGTGCCACTGGCCTCGATTTTCCTTGCCAACGCAATGCAGCGACTAGATGATTAGCTTCTCTCTGTGCAGGTGCCATTACAGCACCATCCACATGTCTCGACAGCCCACAAGGCAGTGAAAGCCCTGCTGCGTTTCCTGAGAAAGACGGGCTTGTGTGAACGCCTCTGACATGCGGTAGAGTTGTATACACGGTGCTGTGAAATTATGCATTGACAATGCATTGATGATGCGTTTTCTTCTTCACAAAGGAATCAATACAGGCTGTAGACGACAGTGCGCTACCGTGCCGAGAGTCAAGTTACATGCCGAGAGTCAAGTTTTCAGCCAACATCCTCCAATTTGTGCGGGATGGGCGTGTGAGTCTAATAGGGCCTGGCCAATACTTTGCAATGTTTAACAACCAAGTTTTGAGCCTGAATCGAGCCCCGGCACTACGAGTCATGTGGGGCGCGGAATCACATTAATAGATCTCGTACTGCGTGGTAGAATAAAGAAACTCACCTAGTGTCACACAATGTGGACTGAGTGACAATTGCGGCGTCTGCAGCTTCACACAGGTTACGAAGAGCTCAGATATAATTCACCAACGTCGTTATTATCACGATCAGCGATAACCTTCAACAAGCAAAAGTTCAGTGGTGCATAGCTGCGCGCATCGCATACCTCGTTACTTCGCAAAACAATGGCGCAGGAAGTACCGTATATACTCGCATATATTGCGCACTTTTTTTCCGGGATTTTGGGGCCCCGAGAAGGGCATACAAAATATTGTGTCACACTCCTAACGAGCGCAGTATATAGATTTAAAAAAAATCGAAGAAATGAATTGGGACATGAATGAAGTGTAGTTGTTAATTTTGAAAAAAAAATTAGCGCGTACTTTAAGCTGCCAGATCCGGCCACGCGTGGTCTAGCGGGAATCACTGATCGCGAAGTCCGATTGCGAATCGTCGTCGTGGCCGCTGCCACCGCCCTACCGAAGCACACCGTCCTCGGTTTCGTCGAGGCGCATTCGAGTGCCCCATTTTCTTGAAGCTTATTCGACAATGCTGTGAGAAACTGTCCCACGACACGGCGATACTGGATGAACTAAGGATCCGCACATAATTTAAAAAAAGGCCTCCTTCAATGGCAGAAAACATGCATGAGCAAGCGCGCACTACACAGATGCTTTTTCGCGCACCGATCACGCCAGTCGTCACGTTGAAGTACACGTCCCCTTAAAGTGCTTTGCGGCAGCACGCTTCTCGCGTTCTTCGGCAAAGTATACAACAGCTTCGATTTTACCTTTGTAGCACATCGCAAGAGAACCGTCAAAACGTGTCGGCCGGATGGCGACACCTAAACTTCTTAGGGCCAAACCTCATAAGCGCGAAAATGCATGCGACAGCGACGAGCGACGCGACGTAGATCGTCTTCGCGCGATCAGTCGCTAGCGCAAGGCAAACCTCATTCACGCGACGGCTTCGGTGAGCGAATTCCACTGTTGCTGGCATGAGGCCGTCTACTCGCACCAAGAAAACCGCGAAGTGAACGGTATGCAATTTAAAAATTAAATACATTGTTGTATAATGGAACGGAAAGTGTTTATGAATGCCTTGCAGCACTTTTTTTATATGCGCATGCGTAAACATTGCGTTATTTCTTGTTGCGCATACGTGACTCGGGCAGGGTCACGTGCACTACGTAGTCTTTGTCTTTTCCGGTTTTTTGCTATTGGCTGCTTGAGCCCAGCACTTCCGGGCGATGAGCGACGGTTTCCAAATCTGGAGAACCGAGCGATCGCGCGAAAACGAGCACGCGACACGTCGCGCGAACGCCCTGTTTCGTCGCTCATAGCATCGCTCGTCGCTGTCGCGTGCATTTTCGCGCTTATGAGGTTTGCTCTTTAAACTGACCAACCGTGCGTTGCAGCGCGGACGCAGAGAACGAGAACAGTTTGCGCGACATGTGCTCGCACGCCTCCAATGCAGACAGTCGTCTATGCCGTGACGCTAGCGTGCATTCTCGCCGTTATCGCAGTTGTAGAGATTGGGAGGCAGGGGGAGGCAAACGCTCGAGCAGTTCCGGCGACCTGTCAACAGGTTTGTGTTTGGGTGTGGTATTCTAGAGACCCTAGTTCAGAGGAAAGTCCTTTGAAGAGAGGACTTCGCACTGGCTGCAGCCTGTTTGATTGCACTCATCTGCTCGGCGAGGCGCGCACCCGACCGAAGTATCGACATGCCCGAAGGTGCGCGCGCCGGCGAGCTGCCTCGGACGGATCTGGGAGCGCAAAATAGGCGAGCAAATATTTTTTTCCCCCGGAAAGCTGGCATAAGATTAGGGGTGCGCAAATTATGCGATGGCGCAAGTTATGCGCCTAAACACGGTACTTTCCTACTTTGGAAAATTATGATGATTATGGCTTAGTGTATACACATAACGAACTGTAGTTGCAGTTCACCCTTAGAGAATTTACAAGTGGTCCTTTGAATGCCGCTTCTCCAATTTAGCTGTGGTTTTGCGGCGCGTTTTGTGCACGCCTGTTTTTTGCTTTGTCTGTTTTTTTGTTGCTTAGGCTGAAGACGTTCATGATGTTTTTCAAAACCGATACTTCTACGGATTACCGCATACACGAGACTCAACCAGTGAGCCAGACCAACACCACCTAGACTACTCTAGGAGGTGTTGGCCAGACCTGCTTGCAGTCTTGCTCTAAACACACTTCAAAAATTTAAACATATATAATTGACAGTACAAGTATACTGTCAGTAAAAACTGGCAAGTAGTCTACTCAGTCACATTCATGACGCGCCAAGGCCTGACCCAGTGTTTTGACAGCACAGTTTATGGTCTATCTGAGGGGGCCGTCTGTCGACACCGCCATGCAGCAAAACACTTCACTATTGGCGAAGTCAATTGGACTTAGAATTGGGCCAGATTGTTTCGCCATTTGAAATGCCAACACCTGTGTGCTCCATTCGTGCGACTCGTACATTGGTGACCTGCAAGTTTTACGTGACGCGGAGTATAGCATATAGCAGAGAATAACAATCGTTTTCGCGCTTCAACCTCCGCGTTTGGGGCGACGCTCCGACTCCCATGACATCAGTCGGTCGTGGATGGTGAAGGAAATACGAGTGGGGCTAGGTTGAGTGATATGCTTTTGCTCCGAAATTCCGACGTGCTTTATGTAGCGTGACAATACGCACAACTAGTTTAAGTAATACGAAGACGCTACTATTTCTTTCGTATATGTCTTTTGAGGAGACAGAGTCGGGATGTTAACAGGAGATGAGTGCTGCGTTATACGGACGTGTAGGCTCGCATATCTATAGGACGAGTTGCAAAAAGTGGGCAGATTCCACGTACATACCACGGAGAGAAATAGAGAGAAAAGGCAGGGAGGTAAATCAAGCTTGGCTCGGTTGGCTACCCTACACTTGGGGTGGGGGAAAAGGTGAATAATAGAACGGAAAGAGATAGAAAAGAAGAGGAGTAAGAAAGAGAAGCATGAATAGTCAACTCGAGACTACACAGCACGGTCTCGCACAGTTCTTTCACAAGCGGTCGTGAAGTCTGGTGGTTCTTAAAAAGTACAAGAGGTCTTTCGTGGCTTTGCGCGTATGGGAAGCCGTCGGCCAAGGTCCCAGGATATTCTCTTCTGTAAGCGGCCGTGAATACAGCTGACAGAGCTTGGCTTCCATAATACGTCGTTCGGTTTGGTATGCTGGGCAATGACATAGAATGTGCTCAAGCGTTTCCTCGCAGGCGCAGATGTTGCATGCCGAAGTGCTCGCCATTCCAAGGAGACGAGAGTACGAATTCGTAAATGCCACGCCCAACCTCATGCGACACAGTAAAGTTTCAGCGCATCGTGGGAGCCCGGATGGCAAACGAAGTTGCAAGTTTGGGTCGATCGAATACAGGTGCGTGTTGGAGAAACCCTGCGTATTCCATTGTAGGAGAGATATACGGCGAGCAAGTGATTGTAGTAGCCTTGCAGCGTCCGTTCTCAAGAGTGGTATGGGCGTGCGCTGGTCTTGGTCATGAGCCGATCGAGCAGCTTCATCCGCGCGGTCATTGCCGACGATTTCGCAATGAGTCGGCAACCACTGAAATACAATATCGTGACCTTCCGTGAGCGCTTCGTGGTAGTCGTGCCTTATCTGATATACTGACTGTTCATGTAACCCGTGCTGCATAACAAACCGTAGTGACTGTAAGGCTGACTTGGAGTCGCAAAAGATGGCCCATTGGTTAGGTTGCTGGCGAAGAATGTACTTTACTGCACCTTGAAGTGCTGCGAGCTCTGCTGCTGTCGACGTCGTGGTGTGAGAAAACTTGTACTGAAGCAACACATTTTCAGATGGAACAACCACTGCTCCTGTGGAGCTGTTGGAATTAGTGGAGCCATCGGTGTAAACATGTATGCGGTCGAAGTACCTTTCGTCCAACAGACGCAAAGTCAATTGCTTCAGAGCTAGCGTTGACATGCGTACCTTCTTAAAGACTCCAGGAACTGATAAGCGCATGTCAGGTTGACGAAGACTCCATGGCGCAGTTGCTGGATGCATCGCAAGTTTGAAGCCAGGCGGTAGTATGTCCTGATGTTTTGTCACGATACCGCAGTACGAAGAATGGGGCCTCCGAGCTGTCAAACACGCTAAATGATGTGACGGTAGCCGTGATAAATGCCGAATGTGCGCTCTCAGCGTCTCGACAATGAAGTACATACCACGGAAATTGATGTTATGCGATGAACGTGGAAGGAACGTGACCCCAGTGAAGTTTTTATTGAGGGAAACGTTACGAAATGACGGCAAAATACGAACAGATGTTCTGCGCACAGGAATATGTTGAACAGTCGCATATGTTTTATATAACCAGTTGTTTACAGTTGCGTAATGATGTCAACAACAACGTATTGCCAATACCTGAAGCTGTGAGCTGATATGTAGCGCTTGATATTGGAGGATGCCTGGCTAGTGCCGCGTAGACAACTTCAGTGAATGTCGCTAAGTATGCAATGGACTGACGTTAACCCACCAGGATACCTGTATTGCAGGAGTACATATATGGTGTTTCAAGAAATGAGTCCAATATTCTTTAAAAATCTGCAAAATATGCTATTAGCTTGCCATCTTCACAGTCGCTTTTTCTGTAGCCGCAGGCATCTCAAGAGAGTTGAAGACATCAGTTGTAGCAGTACTTAGAAAGCTTAAGCGAATTAACTCTTTAATTAGTGAAGTTAGCCAGTTACGTCGAATGGGAGAACGGAAGTCCTTCACGCGAAGAACCCATTGCCGCTTTGAGATTTTAGAAAAAGTGGCCTCTAGTAACAACAGCGAATTATTGAAATTCTCCTTAGTTCTGCGGCGAAAACGCAACCGAAACGCGAATGTGCTTATATGGGTTATTCTTCGAAGATGTTCGAAATGAGGGAGCTTTGTGATATCAACCACGAACCACTTTGTTATGGGGGTATGTGGGCTGCGCTTGCAATCACAGTACGCATGACGCACATTCGTTAACGAAATGGAAAGAACTGTACCCCTGTAACCGCTGTTTTGCGCAGTGACGTCATTGTAGCCGTCTGCTTGTTGCACTGATCAGTCCATTAGCTTTGGTTTCGCCGCTAGATTTCAGAGAATTTCAATTATTCGCAGTTATTACTAGAGGTAGTTTTTTCCCAAATCTCAAAGTGGCAATGAGTTTTTCGCATTAAGGACTTCGATTGATTGATTGATATGTGGGTTTTAACGTCCCAAATCCACCATGTGATTGTGAGAGACGCCGTAAATACTCCGGAAATAGTGACCACCTGGGGTTCTTTAACGTGCAACCAAATCTGAGCACACGGGCCTACAACATTTCCGCCTCCGTAGAAAATGCAGCTACCGCAGCCAGGATTCGATCCCGCGACCTGCGGGTCAGCAGCCGAGTACCTTGCCACTAGACCACCGCGGCGGGGCCATTAAGGACGTCAGTTCTACTGTTTGATTTAACTTCACTAATTAAAATTTAATTAACCTTCCTAATTACTATTACAAATGATGTCTTCAGCTCATTTAAGATGCCTGACGCTACAGAAAAAGCAACGGCGAAGACAACGAGCATACAGTGCCTTTTGCTGATTTTTAAAGAACATTGGACACATTTCTCGAAACACCCTGTACATGATGATAATTAAAATCAGATAGTGAGCACTGCAATAATGATTGACATTTCACCTACATTACGCCTGCATAGTGTGTTTTCCACGGCAGTTTCGAGACCTGGCGTGGTACTGTGCTAGAATACCTGATTTCTATGCAGAATGCTTGGGTTCGAGTCCTTCTGGGACCCTGATATTCATTCTTTGCATTCATCGGGTCAACGCTGCCATTGTCGGTTTTTATTAACGCTCTCGCATTCAAAATATCAAGCTTCAAATGACCAGGAGCAGTAGTTTGAATCGCCATTCAATTTACCGCTCCTGGGTATACGTAAACTGTCAGTCACATGTGGCTTACAACCACATACCGCTTTAGTATGTGCCGCACGTGTCTTGAGGAAAGGGTTCGATGACCGACGCGACGGGACCCCTGAGAGGACCGATGGCACCGTCATAGTGCGTGAGTTTTCGTTCTGCACAAAAAGCTGCCTTGCATTTTTTTTTGTAAATGACGCGCGTTTTGCGATGTTTGCGAGTGTGCACTTCTTGATAAACGTCCGAAGTAGTGGGCCCGAATTGCCTCTTCAGTTATATTTACCGACCATGATGGTCTAATGGATAAGGCACTCGGCTGCTGACCCGCAGGTCGCGGGATCAAATCCCGGCTATGGCAGCTGCATCTTCTATGGAGGCCAAAATGCTGTAGGCCCGTGTGCTCAGATTTGGGTGCATGTTAAAAGGACTCCAGGAGGTCGAAATTTGCGGAGCCCTCCTCTACGGCGTTTCTTATGCTCATATCGTCGTTTTGGGACGGTATATCTCATTAATAATAATAATAATAATAATAATAATAATAATAATAATAATAATAATAATAATAATAATAATAATAATAATAATAATAATAATAATAATAATAATATATTCAGTCATTAATCAGCGTTGACCCTCTGTCTGATCGGGCGCGACACGCGGGTCATGCTCTTAAAAGTTTCATAGTTCTCGTACTGATCAACAACTTTATTGAATTGAAGTGTCAAGCGCGCTCCCCAGAAGCCACCAATTGAGCTTCGCGAATTCATACCGGGGGGGGGGGGGGTGCATGTACACCCGTGTACGCTCGATTGCCGCTTGTGGGTTCTGAAAAGCGGCGACAGAGCTCAAAATGAGTGCGGCGGAAAAAGAGAGAGCGAGAGAGCGAGCGAGAGAGAGAGCGAGAGAGAGCGTTGGGGAGACAAATGACGTTCGACGGACGCGTCGCTGCGTACGGAATGGTCGGTCCAACGTTACTGGTAACGTTTGGTTGGTCGGAACACCGCGAAAGCTCGCCGTCTGTGCATGACGCGCACGGTCGCGGCAAAAACGAGACGGTGCGTGGGCGGCTTACGTTTGGAAAGGTTTAATGCCTGGCGTACGCTATACCCATCGCTCACTTTTTTTAGATGCGGAGCATCTAATACTCGAGGCTTGTAGTGCGGCGCCGTCCGCAAGCTTCCTCCTACTCCCTCCACCATCTGTGCATCCCTTCCTCCTCTACACACCGCGTGCGCTTCTCCTCTTCACGAACATTCGCTAGCTGTATAAGGTAGCGCGCATGCGCCGTCGCGCTTCGAGAACATCGGCAGCTGATGCGCGCGCATGCGCCGTTGCGCTTCTCCCCCTTCTCGAACATTCGACAGCTGACAGTGCATGCGCCGTCGCGCTGTATATATACTCAAGGTCGGCGCTCGCTCGCTCAGTTGCCGCTCGTCGGTTGGTTTGTACGGCGCGTCGACGTCCAAGGTCGCGGTGAAATGAATTCCAACGAATCCACAAACACAATGATCGACGTCCCTTCGACCAGCGCCGCCCTTTCGCATACGTGTGTACGTGTTCACTCATTTAACACCCCCTCCTACAACCACGTTAACCAATTTAGCCATCGACCCAAGTAAGTCGCAATTTAACACCCCATTTCACAACCACGTTAACCAATTTAGCCATCGACCCAAGTAAGTCGCACTTTAACACCCCGTTATCCAATTATATGCTCCGCCTCCTCCTCAGTGTTCCCCCGAGGGAAGCTGCGGGCAATTTTTTTTCTTTTGAAAGGACACGTCGCCGCTCTGCAGGGACGCTTGCTTTTCCATACCCCGGCCTCTTTGGCGCGGCCGAGCGTCAGCGTTTTCCACGTTCCGTGTAGATTGATGGGCGAGTAATCCGGTCGAAGCAAATCGCTCAACGCGAAGGCGGCCGCGTGTCCATTGGGAACTCCGCAAAGACGGGAGCCGGTGTCGCTTCGGAGAAGAAGCGATTGCGACGCGGTTTAGAACGGTTGCTGAGAGGAAGACGTGTTTTCGAGCTTCGAGTGTAACGAAAAGTAATAAAAGGACCGATGCAGAGAAAGACTCGAATGCCGTGCTTGCAACCGCTTTATAAAGCACGAGATCGGATCGCAAATATCTCAAGCACTGTCGCGGTTTTTTGCGAGAACGTGTTTCAAAACGACGTGGTCATGCCTGTTACGCGAGTGCGTCGTCGACTCGAGGGGCGAATTTTATCGTCGCTATCACCGGCCTGCGCGAAGTAAAAAAATCGAGAAACACTGTATTGAGCTCGCTGAGATGGTGCCGACGGGCTCTTCTGTTCTGTTCTGTTTTAACTGTTTTGCTGTGGAGAGGTTGAGGTGCCTATTGCCTCGGCTACTCCATATAAGAAAGTTCTGCAGCAAAAAATAAAATAATAATACAGAACGGTACCCAAAAATGAACAATACGGAAAAGAAAAAAAAAACATAATAGCACATTGAAACCAGTTCAAATATCATGCCAATACACAGTTTTCTTCGCGCAGTTAACACAGTCATGAACTACTTACACGCACACCTTACTAATCTAATGTCAGTATATACATGACCACATTTTATATAATACCCATCTCTGGCTGTCAGTCATAGGCGCTTGTCCAGTCCGGTCTCCACTAAAAAGTCTGTCAGGAAGATTATTGCCTTTTTCTGGAGATGCATCTCAGGCCATGGCCCAAGTAGTTTCTTTATTGTGAGGGGCCATCTGTCCAAACTTGCTAATTCGTTCTTTAATTGTTCTCTTTCATTCGCGTATTTAACACACTCCAAAAGAATACGGCTAACATTTTCTTCTGCATGACCACAATGGCATTCCGGTGAGTTGGATCGATGTATCTTGTGCAGGAAGCTGTTTGTGTATGCTACTTCCAATCTAAGTCGGTGGATCAATGTCTCTAGGTGTCATGGGAGGTCTGTCGCTATGAAAAATTTTCTGTGTGGATCAACTTCATAAAGTACCGTTTCCTTTGATTTAGGGCTCTCAGACCACTTCTCCATCGAACAATGGTTAGCTCCTTGCGATATAAAATGTCGAATATCCGTCCCAGACATAGGGATTGCGCAATCCCGTCCTTCCTTCAATGCTTTCTTCGCGAGACTATCAGCATCTTCATTTCCCTTTATTCCAATGTGGCTGGGTATCCATTGGAATACGATGTTGTGACCCTGCGATGAGGCATATTCCACAGTTTCTGCGATACATTGTGCTATTTCACCATTTTTGTAAGGCGATCTCACATTTCTGATTAGCTGAAGAGCAGGTTTGCTATCAGTACATATCACTCATTTTCGTGGCTCAGGATTCTCGCAGATAAGCTTAACTGCTTCAAAGATAGCCACCGATTCTGCTGTCGTCGATGAAGATTTTCGCGATAATTTGTTCTTCTTTTTCTGAATTTTGGGTATAAAGACCGCACAGGCTGACGCTTCTTCTGTGCATGATCCGTCTGTATACATCTTCGTTTTTTCATTATGCAGTGCATGAAGCTGATGAAGTACCAACTGTGTCGCTACTAGAGGTGCCATGTCTGCTTTCTTCTCTATGCCGTCTATTTCACGGATAACGTTGAGAAGTGGCAGCGTCCAAGAAGGTTTTGAAGGTTTCCATTGTTTAAATTCTGGTACTACTGCTTGAAATGATGATATAGTATCGTGTAGTCTCGTTGCCGTCCTTTGCGTTAGTGCACCAGATAAAAAATGACTTTCATGTTGCGTGAAAATTCTAAATAAATTTCGAGATGTTTCTTTAGTTCGGAATACTGCCAAAGGTGGCTCTCGAGCCTCCGCATACACTAAAGCACTGGAAGTTGACCGTGGTAAACCCAGACATACCCTCAAGCTCCTTGCCAATAACAAGTGAAGTCTCCTTTTGGTGGAGGCTGGGAGTCCGTGCAGCAGAGGCAGTGAGTAAGTTACGATGGGGCGTATCCAGGCAACATGTAGGGCTAATAACGACTCTGTAGTACCACCCCATTTGGCCCCGCAGAGATGCCGGAGGATTCGAATGGCCTGATTCACTTTTTGTTCCAGGGACTGGACATGAGGCGACCATGTTAGTCTCCGGTCTAAAATTACTCCCAAGAAATTATGAGTTTTAACCATTTGAATAGGCTGATTTTGCAGAATAATCTGGAAATTTCCAGGTCTTTTTAATGTAAACGGAAGTATGGCTAATTAGCCAGACTCAGTGCCATACCTCTTTTTTTTTAGAAAACGGTCTACATAATCCAATCCTTCTTGTAGAGTTTGTTGTACATCCAAAAACGATGGACCAGACGTCCATATACTTATATCATCAGCATATACTGAACATCTGATGTTAGGTGGAAGATTATACGGGAGCTGCGGCATGACTGCATTAAAGAGAGTAGGGCTTAGCACGCTGCCCTGTGGCACTCTTTGGTTGACGACATGTTCCGAGCTTGGGCCCTCCTGCGTACCTAAAAAAAATTTTCCGGTGCTTCAGGAAGTCGGCGATCCAACGCAGTATCTTGCCCTTGAATCCCTGTAACACCAGGCCTTTCAAAACGTGAACGTGACTCACTGTGTCGTATGCTCGGTGGACATCAAGGAATACAGCGACAGTGATGTTTCCTTGCGTTCGTTGGTTTTCCACATCTGTGGCCAAATCCACAATGCAGTCCATTGTGCATCTACCTCTTCTGAAGCCGGCTATGCTTTTTGGCAGTAGTTTTTTCATGTCTTGCCACCATAAAATTCGTTCATTGATCATTTTTTCTATCACTTTTGAAAAACAACTTGTCAAACTAACTGGCCTAAACGAGTCCAATTGCATAGGGCTCTTCCCTGGCTTTAGCAACGGTACTACTTTTGATATCTTCCAACTTTCCGGAACTTTTTCTTCTTGCCAACTTTTATTATAAATGTCCGACAGGTGTAATTTTCCTTTTTTGCACATATTAGCAAGAGCAGAGTATGTAACTCCATCTGTTCCTGGTGAACCCTTTCGTTTTACTGAAGACAGCACATATTGGAGCTCCTCTGGTGGGAAGCTGTCATCCAGATTTGATGAACTGATCGCAGAGAACTTTGTTACAACCGCCGAAGCTGATTCTGCTGAAAATTTATATTCGCTAGTTTGGGCGGTCTCTCCATTTCTCAGTATAAGATCGCAAAGTTCTTCGGCAATCACACGTTTACTAACTCCTCGAGACAGCGCTAGAGCCTGTAGTGGTCTCGAGTGGACTACTGGCTGTCGGAGGGCGCGTACCATGTTCCACAGTTGAGGCACCGAGGTAAACGGAGAAAGTGAGGCACATAAATCTTGCCACCTTTTGGTTGAAAGCTTCTGCAGTTGGCTATGCATTGCAGGATGTACTTTCTGTGCAACCTTGAAATGTTCTAAATTACCCGACCTGCGATATCTTCTTTCAGATCGGCGTCGTATTGCCCGAAGCCTTTCATACTCAGCGTCAACACCCGAATACCCATCTGGAATGGGTACTGCACGAGTTGCTTTTGTTAGAATTTTTTTTATCTTCGATGCATACGTTTCTGCGTCAGAACAAGGTTCAAGATTTTGTCTCTGTAGTTCTCGAAAGATTGCCCAATTTGTAATTCTTGTTGTGCGGTTATTTCTCGTTTTCTTCAACTTTGGGTGATATATGAATACTGGCAAGTGGTCACTTCCTCTTGTATCAGCGTCTGCAGTCCAGTCTGCTCCAGCCGCTAATTCAGAGGAGCACACAGTGATGTCTAGTACGCTGCAGTAGTTATGCCCCCATAGAGACGTCGCAGAACCATCATTTAGTATAGTGTAACCATAATCTTCGCATATTTTTACTAATGCAGATCCCCTCACACTATATACAACGCTCCCTACCCCACAATTCATGGTGCGCGTTAAAATCACCACATATAATTATGGGATCATGGTCAGATCTACACACTGCAGCCAACTCTGCGTATGAAACGTTTGCTTGAGGGTGCACGTAAACACTAACTACAGTTACAGTAACGTTACCAAACTTCACCTTGCATCTAACAAATTCCGGCGCACCTGTTTTTGAAGTAGCCATAAGTGTCGACTCACACACAACATCACTCTGCTTTTTGCAGCAGGACGTTCTGCTTGGTACACCACATAATTGGACAAGCGAAAGTTAGTGGATACTCTTGTTTCGGAAATACACAAAATCGAAACCCGTGCTGAGTGACGAATTTCCGAAAATCTCCACTCTTATTCTGCAAACCATTGCAGTTCCACTGGAATATTGCATTTCTTTTGTACCAGTTAGATAGTCCGGTAGCCATGATTACGACAAATGAAGATGCTCAACATCTAGCAGCAATTTCACTTCTGGTAAAGAACCTGCTTGTGGCAGGGATCGTAGAATTGCTTTAAGAGCCGCAAAAATTATTGGCAAAATGACTTGCTCGTTTCCGGCTGTTTCCGCCGAGATCGCATTTCTTGAAGAACCAGCCGACGGGCTGGTTATTTCAGTGTGCCTTAAGAAAACATGGAGAGAGGAAAAAAAAATCGACAGATCCCACGTACCTGAGAATTGACGTTATGCGAAGCATGCGGGGGGAAGGTGATTATGTTGCATTTTTAATTGAGCGACACGTCATAAATTGACGCTAAATACATGTACAAATTTTGCACGCACAGACATATGTTGAAGAGTTGCAGATGTTTATATATACATTTGTTTGCACTTGCAGTACAATGTCTACTTGAACATGCGTATTAGCAACACCAGGAGCTGATATGAAGCGCTGATGCTCGCGAAGATGCTGGCCGTGGACACTGGTACTTATATCAACTTCAGCTCATGGCACCTAACACCAATGGAAGTTCACCCGACGTGACGGCTGTATCAAAAGAGTACATATGTAATGTTTATAAAATTGGACAGGCAGCACTGCAACCGCTAATAACGTTTCGCCAAGATTAACGTCTATTTGAAAATTAGTTCCGAGACCTGGTGTAGCTCTGTGGTAGAATGCTTGGCTGCCACGCAGAATGCTTGGGTTCGATTCCTGCTGGAAACAAACCGGGGTTAAGGATATGATAGTTGAAATCAAGAAGAGGAAATGGGCCGAACATGTAGCACATAGACAGAATAACCGCTGGTCATTAAGGGTAATGTTGTGGCTCGGGGTGCTGAGTCGTTTCCCAACGCTGTCGACCAGTTGTTGTGGGTCGGAAGGAAGGTCGCTGGAGGATACGAAAACAAAACTCAGTTGTTGCGGTTCCCAGCACTGAGGACCCGTTGTTGCGGACCGGGGTCTGCCCGGTCTCTTGTGGTAGCGTGGTGTAGCTTCGGGTTGACGAAACGAACGCTGACAAAATGGGGATACGAAAAACAAACAGGTTTATGGCACTATTTACACTTATTTACAGCATAGAAAGGTTAGGAGTTCCCAAACCACGAACGTGGTGGTTGAACCGTTACATGGTTCAGAGCGACGTCCCGCACTCTACGGCGTCGTTATAAGCCCTGTCGGGTTCCTCCTTCTTGAGTGGAACACCAATCACACACACACACAACAGGCGAGGGGTACGAGCATGCACGGCCCACGTGAACATCCAATATTGAGTCGTGATCACTGCACTGAAAGGTGGCGCCAGAGGGGCTCTTCCTCGTCGTGTGTGTCGCTGGTCGAGGGGTCCCACGCTCCTGACAGCAGACATCAAACGGTCCGCCGATTTGTCCGCTCAATTAGCAGGGCAATTTGTGGCCGCGGCCGCGGTTTCTTCCAAAGAAGACGCTGTCTTTGTTGTCCTCTCTGGAACGGCTTACGGCGTCGTGGCGACACGCCGTCTCATCCTCCGGCTAGCAGGGACAATACCTGGTGGGCATAGGCAGCCGGCCAGTCGGCTACTTGTTTGAGGATTAAAAGAGCGCCGCTCCCCCGTCATCTCTGGACGCTGGTTCCGAGAAAACTGGGTTCCAGGCGTGGGAACGCTGCCCGGCTACGCTTCTCAGCGACAGCATGGCGCCTGCTGACGACGGTCATAACAGTAACTAACTGGATTCCTAGAAAAGGCAAGCTTGTTAGGGGAAGGCAGAAGGTTAGGTGGGCAGATGAGATTAAGAAGTTTGCGGGTATAAATTGGCCGCAGCAAGCACAGGACCGAGTTGACTGGCGGAACACGGGAGAGGCCTTTGTCCTGCAGCGGATGTAGTCAGGCTGCTGATGATGATGATGAATTCTAAATTTGGTATATGTGGAGCTGGTGAAACGACAATGAGCACTATGAGCGTAGCATGTAGTCATGTCTTACATGACAAGGATATTATGATTATCATAACTTTTTACATGTCGTTTACCTTTGTTGTTCATTCACGTCACGTATTACCAAATTTAATATACGTGTAGCTAGTGAAACGACCATGAGCGCGCTATGCATGTAGTCATGTTTTATATGACACGCATCTCATGACTATCATGTTTGTACCAGTCATAAACCTTCGTCATACATTAAATTCCCGTAATACCAAGTTTGGTATATGTGAAGCCAGCGAAACGACCATGAGCGCACCATGAGCGTGGCTTGTAGTCATGACTTCTATGGCATGCATGTCATAATTTCTGCTTTAGGGTGTGTCAGTTATGTTTGCCATGCAGTCATGTCACACCATACCAGTTTTGCAAATTGTCATGTGAACGAAACCACAACAAAATCAGCAATACCATGAACTCTAAATCATGACATTCAAGACACACATGTCTTCATTTTCATGGTATGACTAGTCAATTACGCTCGGCATACAGTCATGGTACGCCACACCAATTTTGGTATTGGGAAAACAGATGCCGGGCCTCAACAGATGACAACAGATGCTCCCACGACAAAAAATGGGACAACAGATGCCAAAAAAAAAAAAAACAGATGCCCGTCTATGATGGAGGGATCAACCATATTTTTTTAATTATCAAGATCTACAATAATGATGTATGCCACCAATGCAAACTTACCCCGGTTACGCTTAAACACACGCTATGGGAGTGCTCTACAATGTATAACGATGCTAACCCCGATGCTACTTCGGCGAGGTGGGCGGCTGCCTCGCGTAGTTCTAGCCTAGCCGACCAGAAATGGGCCGTCCAGCAAGCCCGCGATACGGCTGTTAGGCTAGGCCCCTCATTCCCAACGTCCTGAGCGTGTTCGCGTGCTTATTGCAGGACATTAATGAATGTTTTCCCGTCCATCCACTGACTACGAGTGTGAACTGTTACATATTTAGGCTGGCTTCCACGAATACGACGTTAGACAAAACAGGGTGTGAAAGTGGGATTGGTGTGGAAAAGGCGAGGGAGATTTAGGGGTGGGGTGGGGTGGAGTGAGGTGGAGAGGGGTGAGCGCCAGGTCCTTCTCTCTGCTGTTGCGCCGTTGGCAGTGGAGAGCAAAGGTACTGGAAATAGCGTGCGCGGCAGGGCCAATCGAGCGCCGTCATTTCATTTCCGTGCGAGCGCACAGAGGAACGTCTCGGTCCCCACGCCCCACGCCCGGCACGGTTCCACAGGACCCGCCGCACACCTCTGAAAGCACTGCCAAGAGGGCTTCAGCTATAGAAAAAAGTGGGGTAGATTCAGAAAAGGCCCAGGGCGCTTTCACTCGGCACGTGCAACAGCTGCTCGAGACTCTTGGCTGCGACTTTTGAAGCTCTCCCGCGGCAGCGCCAGCTGCCCTTTCCCCCCCGAGCCACGCTTACAAAACACGCGCGTCATTCATCACTGCAGAAGGAATGGGGGCGATTGCGTCGTACTGGGTGAGAATGAAATGAGGTTTTTAAAACGAAAGTGCGCCTTTCTTAGATTTTCTGACGTCCTTACGCTGCGATAATATTGAGTGGCAATTATATTAGGTTGTTGGAGAGGGTGTTATATACGGTACTTACGCGTCCTCCCCGTTTCGTGAACACGTTAATAATGTGGTTCTTGGAATAAACGTGGCCAGTTATTTTCTCCGGATCGTCACTATTACCGAGCGTTGTCGCTCGCTGCTATACGCTCACTAACGGTCGAATTCGCGAGGCTTCTCATTTGACACCGGGTGAAGGGCTTCGCTAGTTGTTAATATATCCAGTACTGAAATTGCCCAAACATTTCATTGTGAACTTTCTTGGCTTAAGAAATGTTTGTGAATACTGAACCTGAAGTCCCCGTCTTAATTAGCTTACAACGACGGTCTTTTTATATTTTGTTTGCACAATTTGGACTTTTGTAGGTATAGTTTCTGTTTACAACGTAGGCGCAAAAAACAGAGCTACAGGAAAAAAAAATGGTATGTAGACCTTGGAAACACAGCAAATTACAATGAATATGCTTTGCTAACAGGCACTGCATTGTCCTAACGAGGATACTGTGGACTTTCTGCTCTGATCTACATACATGTACATTGCAGACGCATGTACATGTACATTCCAGACGCACCAACGGCTCAGCGTCTTAGAGGAGCACGTACACAGTGCGGTACACGAGGGTAACTTGAAACACAAACATACTTTGTCCTACGAAAAGACAAAAGCTCGTGCTAAGACTAATCAGGGAACGGTTTCTCCTGTCCCTTCTTTTGCGTGTGCCATTAGGAATGGTATAATGACACGAAGGGGACACGACCGAATAAGAGTCAAACAAGGCGCTCAGGCCTCTGGCGAGCACGAAACGAAAGGCAAACAGCGCCACCTTTTCCTTAACGAGCTTGTAGGAGACTACAAGTTCAGACGACGAGCTTTGCTCTTGTTTCTGCCCTTACGCTGAGTGGGGCTCGGCCTTCGTGTATTTCAAGTTTTTACGATGTGTCTCACACTCGCTCGCGCGGAAGTACATAGCTTGCAGGTGACCCGGAGTAGCGCAGCATTTTTTGAAAAAATAAATAAATAGCCTTATAGAAATGAAAATAGATAGAACTGCAACAGTGAAATGTAGTGCAGAAGAATAAATCGACGAGCTTCGGGATCACGGCAATTCCTCGGAGCTCCCGTACTACCTGCACTGCGGTGCTTTCTCTTCTTTCACAAAGCCCTTGTTTGCTCAGTCCGTCGGCATGGATGCGTTTCTGAATAAGTTCACCAAGTCGCGCGCAGGCCCAAGGGTTTTCGTACGCAGTGCTGTCCAACGATTTCTTTCTTTTTTCAAATTTTTGAATTTTTCGTAATACGTTTTGCATCTGCCCGAAAAGCAAGACTATCAACGAAAGCAAAGCTATCAAGAGTTTCACTAGCGTGTTTCGCCACGCTTAAGATTAAAACACTCATTGAAACTATGCTAGCCCTAAGGCGCGCATACGCGCGAGAGAACGAATGATAAAATAGAAACTATAATCCGAATTTTGTCTGCAATCGACGTTCGTATTTCGAAGGGTATACTAAACAAGGGGTTGCAAAGCAGTATACATCTTGCTTCTTCAATGCGTGTTACGACAGCATGGAGGCCATATATTTCTCATTCGAAAGTTTTAAAAAAAACCTTGACTACATTTGCGTCACAGGGTTTATACGGCTGCTCTGGGTGCTGCCAAGTTTTCCGTTGTGCAAAAAAATTCATGAAAGAAACGCGAAACGTAAGGCGGAGAGCTATAGCTTCTAATCGCTTCTATGAAGGACACACTGAAGCGTTCGGCTGCCAGAGATGCCGACTATTTTCAACAAAATTCGGACAAATTGCGCACACGATATTATCTAGTTTTTTTCTTTCAAATCCGGCAAAGTGCTAAAAGCTCAGCGAATGGGAATGTTGTTCGTGCGTGTCAGTTGCAGAGAGTTCTCGGCTTGTAGTTTCTTTATTTTAGTAGGAAGGGAGGGCAGTAACAACGAAGTTATAGCGTTGTGCATTTACACGTCCGTTAAGAAATGGGTGAGAATGGGTGAGAAATTGAAGAGCAGCGATGGCGTAGTGGTTAGAGCATCCGCCTCGCATGCAAAAGGTCCGCGGTTCAAATCCTGGTGCCGCGCAGTTCCCAACCGGATATAAAAAAAATGTGCGTGGTGATGGGACTGCATTACGAGGCCTGGGGTGCGGCCTCACCGGCAACCACCGCCGGCAACGCACTCCCTCACCAGAGAAGGATTGGCCACCCTGGTGCAGTATCTGGCCACTACCTCCCACACGCATACGTCTAATAACTCACGGCCCCCAGTCCCCAGCAGCTGCGAAGCAACTGACCACGGATGCGGTCAGATCTGCAAGACAGCAGAGGGTGCTAAGAATCTCTGGATCCGGACAGGCCACCATTGGAACCTGAACTTGGCGACGTTTAACGCTAGAACCTTATCTAGATAAGTGAGGAAAGTCTAGCTGTACTATTCGAGGAGCCAGAGGATGTTAAATGATATATAATAGGGCTCAATGAGGTTAGGAGGACAGATGAGGCCTATACGGTGCTACAGAATGGGCACGTCCTCTGCTATCGGGGCTTGGCTGACAGAAGAGAACTGGGAGTGGGGTTCCTACTTCACAGAAACATAGCTGGAAACAAACAGGAATACTATAGCATTCATGAAAGGGTGGTAGGTATCGTAATTAAACTGAATAAGAGATACAGGATGAAGGTGGTACAGGCTCACGTGCCTACATCCAGCCATGATGACGCTTCAGTTGAAAGCTTCTATGAAGACGTGGAGTCGGCAATGAGTAAGGTAAAAACACAGTATACAATACTGATGGGAGACTTTAATGCAAAGGTAGGGAAGAAGCAAGCTGGAGACTAGGCAGTACGAGATTATGTCATCGGTACTAGAAACGCCAAAGGAGAGCTACTAGTAGAATTCGCAGAACGCAATGATTTACGGATTTTGAATACCTTCCACTGAAAACGAGGAAACCGCAAGTGGACATGGAAGAGCCCTAATGGCGAAAATAAGAACGAAATAGACTTTATAATGACTGCACACCCAGGAATCGTGCAGAATGTGGAAGTGGTTGGCAAGGTAGGATGCAGTGACCATAGAATGGTACGGTCTTGAATTCGCCTAGACTTGAGCAAGTAACGACAGAAACTGATACGCAAGAAACCAATCAATGAGCTAGCACTGAGAGGGAAAGTACAGGAATTCTGAGTCTCGCTTCAGAACAGGTACTTGGCTCTTAGTGAGGAAACCAACCTTAGCATAGATATAATGAACGATAATCTGACGAGTATCATTACGGAGTGTGCAGTGGAAGTTGGGGGCAGGGTAGTTAGACAGGACACTGGAAATTTTTCCCAGGAAACGAAGAATCTCATTAAGAAGCGTCAAATCATGAAAGTCTCAAGTACGATAAAATAGAACTGGCAGAGCTTTCGAAGTTGATTAATAGGCATAAGGTATCCGACGTAAGAAGGTATAACACGGAGAGAATTGAACACGCTCTGAAAAACGGAGAAAGCGTCATCAAAGAGAAGTTTATTGACTTCCAACCAAGGATAAAGTACATGACAAAAACATCGAGCTTCACGACTACAAAGGGTGCATGTACAATCAGGAAAGCACCACTACCGAGGTACAATGTATGTGGGGGGATGTACCCCTCTATTTACTGTACAGCGCGTGGTGCTCCAGGAGGCTTAATCATGCGCGGCGATAGGTCTTCTCAACACGCGGTGGGAATAAGTAGCGACTTAGCGCTGTACAACTGTAGGTATTATTCCTTTTTTGTCGCCTGAAACAATGCTGCTTTCGTACACAGTAAGTGCATGCCCGGAGGTATAAAAGAGGCCTTGAGGCTGGGGGGGGGTTACAAGGGAGTGGGGGGGGGGCGTGTCTCCCCCCAAATAAGGCATCAGCAACAATCTGCGCGTAAAAAAAACTGACTGAAGGCGCCAATCAATGAAGAAGGCGCCATACAAAATTTAACTCAAGTGTCGACCAGCACACTTTGCCCGAATCGATTACAAATAAGAACGACAATGGGGTGATGAAATGAAGAAGGTGATACAGATATACAGATATATATACACATATATATACATACATACACACATACACACACACACACACACACACACACATATATATATATATATATATATATATATATATATATATATATATATATATATATATATATATATATATATATATATATATATATATATATATATATATATATATATATATATACATACATATGTACAAAGCTGTGAAGAGGAAACTTGGGATAGGCAAAAATTGGATGTATGCACTAAGGGACAAGGAAGGCAAAATAACTACCAATATGGATAGGATAGTTGAAATAGTGCAGGAGTTTTATAGAGATCTGTACAGTAGCCGGGAGAACCACGACTTTAATACAATAAGAACTAGCAGTAACCCAGATGACACCCCACCAGTAATGATAGAAGAAGTTAGAAAAGCTTAGGAGAGCATGCAAAGAGGCAAAGCTGCTGGTGAGGATCAGGTAACATCAGATCTGCTGAAAGATGGAGGACAGATTGCGTTAGAAAAACTAGCCACCCTGTTTACGAGGTGTCTCCTGACGGGAAGAGTACCAGAGTCTTGGAAGAACGCTAACATCATCTTAATACATAAGAAAGGAGATGACAAGGACTTGAAAAATTACAGGCCGATTAGCTTGCTCTTTGTAGTATACAAGCTATTTACAAAGGTAATTGCTAACAGAGTAAAGAAAACATTAGAATTCAATCAAAAACATTAGAATTCAATCAACCAAAGGAACAAGCAGGATTTAGAACAGGTTAGGTATTTATTCGCCGGGAGCTTACTTACGTCGTCCAGCCAGTGCAACCTCACGACAGCAATCAGTATGTGTGCTTGTCTGTTAAAAAAGGAAAAGTGACATTCGCACTTCTAGGCGTGTATATATCCCCATCAGGTCATTTCGACGCCAACAAACTAGACGGCATATTAAGGGCACATCCGGGTCCGTGGGTTATCACCGGCGATTTCAATGCGCATCATCCCATCTGGGGAAGCTCAAGGCTTAATTCAACGGGACGACGTCTAGCATCATTGGTTTCCAGCCATGGTCTCGTCCTTCTGAATGATGCCAGTCCTACGTTTTTACGAGGCACTACATATAGCAGCTGCCTCGATTTGTCCTTTGTTTCACGCCGATTTGCTACACAGGTAAAGTGGTTTTTGGACATTGAAACACACGGAAGTGACCACATCCCCACTTACCTGAAGATCAAAGGTATTTCGAACACGTACTCCTCTACCACAACACAAAGAATAGATTGGAGAGTGTTCAAGACTCAACTTGAGGATGCTTGTGAAGAAGGCCTGTCCAATGGTCTTCAGCAAGCTATTAAGGAAACTGCACATGCGACTACGCGCACAATAATACGCTCTTCGAAGTACTCTGAATATGACCTCGAGCTGGAGCGACTTCGTGCGATACGCCGTCGTGCCGAAAGACGATACCGACGCACCAATTCCACAGACGATCTACGGACAGCCCGGCGCATCCAAAAGAAGATACAACGGCGCCTTGACAAATTAGACACCCAACGATGGAGGAAATTTTGTGCGTCGCTAGATCCTCATAAACCACTGTCTCAGATATGGAGAATTGTGCGAGGCCTACGTTCTGTTCCAGAGCAGCGTTTTCCCTTCAAAGCCCTTGCACTTTTTTATCGCCGGCATGAAATTGAGGTAGCAGAAGATTTCTGCGCTATGACCGTGGGGCAGACAGCGTACACAAGCCTACATACAGTGAATCAAATCCCTCACTCACGGGACCCACGCATGGATCTACCGTTTACATCACAGGAGCTCGATGCGGCGCTCGTCTTATGTAATAAGTCGTCGTCAACTGGCCCGGATGACATCTCATACAAGATGCTGTGCAACCTTGGTAAACGGGCACGAGAAGCACTCCTTAACATCTTCAACGATTCCTGGCAAGCTGGCGTCGTTCCGCAAGATTGGAAGATTAGCCGCTTGGTACCGATCCTTAAGCCTGGCAAATCTCCCCTGGACATTGCCTCTTACCGACCGATCGCACTCTCAAGTTGCGTAGGAAAGGTAATGGAGAGAATGATCTTGGCCAGGCTTGAATGGTACCTGGAATACTATGAGATATATCCGAACGCCATGGCTGGTTTTCGCCGTCACCGATGTTCGATCGACAATGTTATTGATCTCGTCACATATGTCCAGCAACAAAAGGCAGGTAAACGACTATCTGCAGCCATGTTTCTAGACGTAAAAGGAGCATATGACAACGTTCTACATGACGCCATCCTCGAAGCCATTGAGTCAGTGGGCCTAGGCGGACAACTGCATTGTTGGACACGCAGCTATTTACAAGGGCGGACCTTGTTTGTCAACACTGCAGATGGTCCAACTTCCCAACACCCAACGTATCGTGGAGTCCCGCAAGGTGGCGTCCTGAGTCCAACCCTCTTCAACCTCGTTCTCATTGGTCTTGTAGAACGATTACCAAGTGTGGTCAAATTATCCGTGTACGCTGACGACATCTGCGTCTGGACATCTGGCGTGACAAGGCCTCAGGTACGCGCAAGACTTCAGAAAGCTGTGACGTTGGTATCATTGTACCTCAAGGACCAGGGTCTGAAAATATCGCCAGCGAAATGTGCATTGATTGCTTTTAGTCGAAAGCCAATGAGACCATACGCTATATCAATCGATGGCCAAGTCATACCGTATGTCAAGACGCACAGATTTCTAGGCGTATTCATTGATAGAGACCTCTGCTGGGGCCCACATGTGGCCCACTTGAAGAAGAGGCTGACAGAAATTGCAAACTTATTCAAGTATCTCGGAGGAAAAACCTGGGGGACTTCAGTACATGCAATGATGCAATTGTACAAGACGCTTTTTCTTGGCTATTTGCGCTACAGTTTGCCTGTGTTGACCAACACCTGTAGAACCAACATTCGGACTCTCGAAAGCATCCAGGCCATGGCTCTGCGAGTTTGTCTGGGGCTACCGCGATGTTCATCATCAGCTGAGACAATCGAGATCGCTAATGACTACCCGCTGAAGACGCATATCGTGATGGAAGTGCTCAGAGCACACGTGAGGCATCTTACTCGTGCCCCTGCCCATCATCTAGCTTCACTGCCAGAAGCCCGACCTCGTGCCTCATTCTGCCAGACAGTCTTGTCATATCGCACACACATTCCTGCGGGATATACAACTCCATCGAGGATTTCAACTCCCCCATGGAGTATGACCTGTGCACATGTTGAACTCACGGTTCCAGGCATAAGGTCAAAAGCCCGGCTCTCGTCTCCAGCGCTAAAGCAGCTTTCTCTTCTCTTGTTACATGAGAAATACAGTGACCATACTCATCTGTATACTGACGCTTCAACTAAAGTGGATGGGTCTGCAGGGTCGGTGATCTTTCCTGCAACAGCGACAACGGTGAAGTTTCGTTTATCCCACCAGACATCATCGACAGCTGCGGAACTTGCTGCTCTACGTAGCGCAATTGAAGTCATTAAACACCAAGAAGCCAAGAAATGGAGCGTGTTCACGGACTCTAAGGCAGCACTGCAGTGTTTGACATTCGCCTTACGCCGGGGACCTCATGAACAACTAGTGCTGGAAATTAGAGAGCTGCTTCACCACCTCTTCGACGAAGGACACAGAATCACGTTTCAGTGGATTCCAAGTCACTGCGGCATATTGGGCAACGAACATGCCGATGCAGCTGCCCGATCAGCACACGAAAATGGTGAAGAAAAATCTATACCATTTTCAAGGACTGATGCGGCAATGACCATCCGAAAAATCGCTAATGCAGAATTAAAATCCCTGTGGAACACCGAGTGCTTACGGCACACGCGACTGCGTAGACTGGACACGTCTCGTCGACTCCGGCCTCCGTCTGGACTCTCCCGACTCGAGACAACGGTGCTTTGCCGACTATGGCTTGGTGTCGCCTTCACCAAAGCTTTCGCCTTCCGAATCGGCATGGAAGACAGTGCTGCTTGCTGTCATTGCGGCAGCGATGAAACTATAGAGCACGTTCTCTGTCACTGCCCTCGTTACAGCGTGCAAAGACGGCAACTAGCTGCTGCGTTAGCTCGCCTTGACGACAGACCTTTGTCTGAACAATCAGTGCTGGAAAGACGACATGATTTGTGTGCTCACAGAAAATCAGTGAAGGCCCTACTGAACTTTTTGCGTGGCAGCGGCCTATTGTATAGACTGTAGCACCCCAGCTCCCCCCCCCCTCTTTTTTTTTCACGCGCGTCTATTTCCCTCTTCGCTTTCTTTCCAATCTTTCTTCCCCATTCCCCCTTCCCCTAGTGCAGGGTAGCAAACCGGATGCTCCGTTTTCTGGTTAACCTCCCTGCCTTTCCCTCATTTTATTCTCTCTCTCTAGAACAGGTTACTCAACAATCGACCACATTCATGCTATCAATCAGGTAATAGAGAAATGCTCAGAGTATAATAAACCACTATACATAGCCTTCATAGATTACGAGAAGGCGTTTGATTCAGTAGAAATATCAGCCGTCATGCAGACACTGCGGAATCAGGGCGTCGATGAAGTATATATAAACATCCTGGAAGAAATCTACAGGGGATAAACTGCTACCATAGTGCTTCATAAATAAGGCAACAGAATACCAATCAGGAAGGGTGTAAGGCATGGGGGACACAATCTCCCCAGTGCTATTTACCGCGTGCTCACAGGAGGTTTTCAGAAGCCTAGAATGGGAACAGTTACGGATAAGAGTTAATGGAGAGTACCTTAGTAATCTGCGCTTCGCCGATGACATTGCATTGCTGAGTAACTCAGGGGATGAATTGCAACTCATGATTACGGAGTTAGACCAGGAGAGCAGAAAGTTGGGTCTTAAAATGAATCTGCAGAAAACGAAAGTAATGTACAACAACCTAGGAAAAGATCAGTGCTTCGATATGAGTAATAGTCGCTTCAAGTTGTAAAAGACTATGTCTACTTAGGGCAGGTAATAATCGCGGAGCCGAACCACGAGATTGAAGTTACTATAAGAATAAGAATGTGGTGGAGCACATTTGGCAAGCACTCTCAAATTATGACAGGTAGATTGCCACTATCCCTCAATAGAAAGGTATATAACAGCTGTATCTTGCCGGTACTTAGCTACGGAGCAGAAACCTGGAGACTTACAAAGAGGGTTCAGCCTAAATTGAGGACGACGCAGCGAGGAATGGAAAGAAAAATGGTAGGTGTAACCTTAAGAGACAAGAAGAGAGCAGAGTGGATTAGGGAACAAACGGGGGTTAAGGGTATCATTGCTGAAATCAAGAAGAAGAAATGGACATGGGCCGGGCTTGTAGCGCTTAGACAGGATAACCGCTGGTCGTTAAGGGTAACTAACTGGATTCCCAGAGAAGGCAAGCGGGTTATGGGGAGACAGAAGGTTAGGTGGGCAGATGAGATTAAGAAATTTGCGGGTAGAAATTGGCAGCAGCAAGCACAGGACCGGGTTAACTGGCGGAACATGGGAGAGGCCTTTGTCCTGCAGTGGGCGTAGTCAGGCTGATGATGATGATGATGAAGAAATGGGTGAGGTATAAGCTATAGCGTCGCTGTGCGATAGCTTCTTTTTCGCCGTGCATTGTTCGGGTGGACTCTCGCTGTGATTGCGCTTCCGGGATAGTTTATTCGATACACGGCGCATTCATACTGAGGGCTAAAGCATAATCCCTGTTATCTCGCGGGGAAAAATGGTCGCCTTAGTCTTTCCATCACGGCGCAGCAGCTAACTCAGACACGCCTCGATTATAAATCGACCGAGCGCTGTTGAAATCCTTGACAGTATAACTTTTGACTGCTACTGCGCACTCAGTAAACAGAACGCAGCTTTAGCAAGAAAAAAAAAAAGAACGGTGCACGGCACAGCCGATTTCTCCTTATAGACTTAAGAACTTGCGCCCCATTTTATGAGCCGACTGCCCACTGTCTGCGCTTTTGCGACGCGGAAATCGATCACTGATTGATATGTGGCGTTTAACGTCCCAAAACCACCATATGATTATGAGAGACGCCGTAGTGGAAGGCTCCGGAAATTTTGACCACCTTTAACATGCACCCAAATCTGAGCACACGGGCCTACAACATTTCCGCCTCGATCGGAAATGCAGCCGCCGCAGCCGGGATTCGATCCCGCGACCTGCGGGTCAGCAGCCGAGTACCTTAGCCACTAGACCACCGCGGCGGGGCGCCAAAATCGATCACACGCGATCGGAAAAATTGTCTGTGCGCCTTCGACTGGTTAAATACGTGCGTCTCCTTCAAAGCTAGCGTTGCTTGGAGGGCTGTTCGAAGAGGTTCTGAGACGAATAGATATTGTATCCTGTGAAACAAAGACATAATATACAGATATAGCGGAGCCCGGTTCATGACACGCATAAGCACATACCCTTGATCAGGTCTTGGTGAAATGCTAGTTATATTCAGAGAACACGACTAAAGATATCCGGTTTTCTGAATATGTATCCGTCACTTTAAGCGGGACCTGATTAACAGTGTAAAGAGAGATAAATTTCGCTCTCTTTTCCCATAATGCGAGAACTTCGGTTATAGTTGAGGAAGCGAGCATTTTGCTTTCGCTTGTCGTTTAAGGGCGTCGCGAAAAAACAGTACCTTTTTCGAGGTGCTGGTTAGTCTTGCCGTCCGGAATTGCTCTTTTTGTTAAACAACGTGTTAGCTTAAAATATCACGCTCTAATATGCGTATACAGAAAAAAAAAGTCTTAGAAAATTGTGCTGGAAACATCAAGGACCATGCTATGCCTGTCAGCATAATACGGTGATAAAATTTTTTTCGAGCATTTATAACTTTGGAGGCACTTGTGAGTCTTAAGTCTTTTAGTACTTCAGTCCAAAACTTGCCATCGTACCCCCATATTGAAGGATACTAAAAATCGTTCCAAGAACGTCTGAAAGGGGCTTTTCGTATGTTATTTATTGTGAGGCAAGAAAAACAAATCATTGGTTCGCACCGTAAACATATAGCAGGCAATGCCAATCAGATAAGAAAAAAAATTCGCAGGGCAGAGCCAAGTGAAAATTTTTCGAGGGCTTTTCGTACAGGAAGAGCAGCTCTACTTTGGGGCCATCTCTCATGATTGAGGCGAAGGCCTTAGGTGCTTCGTCAAACGTGAAAATAGAACATCGGCATCGGCGGCGTGAACACAAACGACGTAAAGATATCCTCACCACGTGATGGCTTCACCACGTCATGACCGCACTAGTATTAAGATGTGTGACGTGACCACGACGTCAATATCACGTCGCATAACGTGGCGTTTCATTATAAGGCGCCATAACACGACATCGTCATTTGGCCCAGAGTGGGCCGCTCATGAAGGCAATGCACAATCACTTCAGGTGCAGAAATCTTTCGAAGGGGGGGGGAGGTGGAGGATCAATACATCTACGGAGGAAGAGGAAGACAAGAAGAAGAAGGAGAAGAAGAAAGAGGACGAAAGAGAATCGTTCCTTTGGATTTGAGTCGTCTCTGGTGAATATACATAAGAAACCCAATGAGCTTTTGTTCTACAGTGGCTGTCTAACGGCAAAATGATGCTGCTAGACTGTAGTTAACCCGACTACAGCGCAGGTTTTGTGATAGGAAGTTCAGTCCTGCTGACCGTCGGAAACACAATTTTGCTTGATATGACAACAAGCATCATCATCATCATCATCACCATAAACAACAAAAACGACGACGACGAGAACGAGAGATCAGCGAAAACAAAACAAAACAAACAAAACGCGTCTTTCGTCGAGTGATAACAAGGGCATCTGTATACGATAAACCGGTCAAAGGCGATCTCCGAAACAATTTTCTGTGCACGCAAGAATATAAACAGGCAGTGGGATTAGCTGTGGGGCGCGGTAAACGAAAATACGTACACCATGGTTCGAAGCTATTCATGCTGTAGTGAGAACAAATGCATGGTGAATGCTCTAGCAGCCGCTATTACGTAATACATATAACGCTTACGCGTCAAAGGGCGGAAAAAATTCCAGAAGCGAAAGAAACGAGCATCGTGTCGAGAGGTGCCAAAAGGCGACCGTAAACAAGTAGAACAGAGAAAGAAGCACGCGAGGATGCTCGAGTGGCCTAACGGGTTCCCTAGCGTGCAGGAAAGATGCGTCATATATATATCCATGGCGTGAAATATGCAGCTTCATAAATTACGTTGTACGCGGCACGAAAGAGAGCCATCCGACAGTGTATCCGTAGCTATAGCGGTCGCGTGGCGATGATGAAGTGTTTTTTTTTTTTCTCCCGCGTTTTCCTTACTTTCCTGTTTGTATGCTTTTACTATACTTAGAGTGATACAAGTACACCCGAATGCTGGTACAAGATCACGCTTTGCTTTCGTTCGAAGGTTGGCGACCCTATAGGGTCGCAGAGCGCGATCTACTTTTTTCGACGCAGGCGCAAGCCGCCAACGCAACTGCGTAATATAACACTCCTGACACGTTGAAAAGAAGTGCACGTTACTCGCGAGCATTATAAAGGTCACGGCCCGACAAGGGCATGGAAGGGATTGATTTCGACTCGAGCGGAGAACTTTCCATCACTGAGCTGTGGGTTAACGACTCCTGGCTTTTAAGCTGCCGTTCTATAGACAATTTCGAAGTTTTGACGGAGAGGGGATCGGATTATTTCATGTTCATTAGGACGGATGAGTTGGTATAACTAATATATGCAGTGAAAATCAGCGTTACAAGCACCGAGAGGAGAGGATGGTAGTTCGTTGGGAAGGGGGCTGAAACTGTTGAAACAACACAAATAAATGCTCATTCCTCGCGCAAAAAAAAATGCAATGCGCTGAGCCTTTGGTATAAAAAAGGAGAGATAGACAAAACTGCGGCAAGTCGAAATTAATTTCTGGGAATCCATGTGAACGGTCGAACCTGGTCAACGCCTCCTCTATTTTATAGAGGAGGCGCTGACCTGGTTGAGCGACCCATCGATTCGGGTTCTCTAAGCGTGTCGCCAACGTTCGTTCAATGCATCCTGAATGACGGGTGTGACGAACTCGACATGCCAGGTTGCATACCACAGCGCTTGCCAAGTGGTTAGAGCAGCCGCTTCCAAATGGAGTTAGCGCTGGTTTCGATTCCCGCTGCCGACGGGCGAGAACCCACCGGTGTTTCCTAATTGATAGAAAGGTGCCCGAACCTGACGCTCTGTGCTGTTGGTGTTCACCTTTTTTGGTCGGTGTCAACATAGAAATAGCAGCAGCACGTATTGCTTCCCAAGATACTTCCGGTTACCTCTCTTCCCTCTCTCCTCTCCATCTTTCATCTCCCCCATCCCCCTCCCACGCGCAGGGTTGCCAACCGGCTGCCTAGAGACTGGTTAACTTTCCTGCCATTCTTTTCCTCCCATTTTCCTTTCTTCAATAATCACTATCTAACGCTGAAGCAGAAAACATGTTTTTTTTTTTGTTGTTCCAGAGTAAGACAATTTTTTCCCCGCTTTCTGCTAAAAAAGAAGCCTCTTAAAGTCAACGAACAACTCCTATAATGTTGTGTGTGGCTTAGAAGAAAATGTATTTGAATTATTTGGCCAGACAAAGGCGAGGAAAGTGTTTAAAATGAGCGGGCTACTCGCCAAAGCGTTAGTTCCCCGCCATTGCTTCTAGGCCACGCTGGTGCACAAAGCTGGAAGCCGACCGGCAACTCTGTTTGTAAACAGCGAAAGGTGTCTATACTGATCACTGCAGAAGGTGGCCTTTCCTTTCCGATGCCCGCTTTCATTCCCCTCTTCCCCTACACGAGCCTTGCTTCCTCGTGGGTTGCAGAAATAGGCATTTTTCTTATACTGAGAACCACTGCTACAGATGGACTTCAATATAACTGACAGACTCGTTTTCGGTTCTGTCATGTTCACTTTATTTAAGTGTTTTTATTGTATTTGTTCGTGTGTTTATGATCATGGAGATGAAAAGGAAGGGATAATTGAGATATGGATAGTGATAATAATCACTGTTGTAAGCCGTTGGTTGTATGCTACACGCAGAAAATTCAAGAGTGACAGAAAAAAAAACCTGAAAGGGGGAATTGTCATTTTTTGAAACAGCCAACTTCAGCTTCTTCTAAAGAAAGAAAAACAAGCATTCCGTAAACTTCTGCGTGAGATGACCTCACAGCACTTTTCAATCCAGGCTCTGCAGGTTAAATAGTTTAGGAATAACACACTCAAGTAAAGAAAAGAAAAGCCTCGTACATTGTGAAATTATTTACGACGAATCCATCACACAGCGTCAAAGCTATATCATTCACGAACGTTTCCCCGACTTCGCTCAAAGCTCGCATGTATTTCGCTACACGTCTGAAAGTATTGGGCAAGAACACGTAATCTTCGCTTTCCCCGATCATGCACCGTTGCAGAAGCACGAGAAAAAAAAGTACGAGTCTCAAAGCCCGGGAAACAGGCTATAGGAGCATTGGGACCTCGCATCCACGTTTGCATTGAGCGTGTTACGAGAGATGGAAAAGTCGAGAACGACTGAGCCGTTTTCCTCGAACGCCACATTCCTATTAAGCCTTGTAGTTGCTCATATTTCTGTGTTCAACCCACGCAAGCTTGTGTACGGGGTGTGTTTACTATGCACATATTATGCCATTCTGGTGGCACTTAGCTCATGTGAATTCGCTAATATCACTGAGTTTTCTGCGTACAGTGCTCGCAGATTGAAACGCGCATATTTAGGGCTATGTAATGCTCTTACATACTATCCTATCCAACGTCTGCCGCTGCAGTCATATCGGGGTAATTTTGTTTCAAACACTTACACTAGAGCCAACCTTTTCTTCTCCGGACAATCCGCTGATGTTTACTGTGCTCGACTGCTGAGCTGAAAGTCGCGGGCTTGAATACCAGCCACGATGAACGTATTTCGATGAAGGCAAAATGCGTGAGGCCTGTGTGCTTTGATATAAGCGCACGCCAAATCAGACCGAGTAGTCGAAATTTCCTAAGCCCTCCAGTACGGCGTCTCTCGTAACCATATCACTGTAAGAAGAAAAAAAAGGCCACCCACTATTTGCTCTTATTACCTTTAGCGAAAAGGTTTGCAGTGACATGACGTGGTTATCAGGAGTAATTACTCATATGTATAGCACTTGTTATACTAAACTATAGAAAAAAAAACGCTGTTCTCTTTCAAAGCGTGAGTACTGTTGTAGGTATACATATATACAACAGACAATGGTTGATGTACTACGTGTACTCGAAATGAACGGTCGTCTGTTGCTAGCAGCTGGTTTCATTGGGCTTTCTGGGAAATCAAAGGCACGTTCTGGCGAGTTTCCATCTCAGGCGTATACATGAAAGAGCAGATCAAAAGTGAACAGTGGATCGCGCCTTCTTGTACTGATTCCTCCATTCTGCCTATGCCAAGTTCCGACGATTCTTGAAAAATTTTTCATACAAAAGAGGCAGCATAGAGCGGCGACGCTCGCTTCTGCATACAACGATCTCCTGAATGTTTTCCACGCCTCGCATTCGGAGAATTCTTTCGTTGTTTATCGTGAAACGACGTTTGCAGAAAGAATCAATTGCCCGCAATAGTGTTGAGAAGCGAAGATTTTTGCCGCCAGTGTTTACAGCTGTGCTTTTGTATACGACCCATTACTAGGTACCAGCAACAGCTACGAAATATATTTGGGGACATTATGTTTGAGGATGAATGGATGGTAGAACCTTATAGTCCCGACTTGAGGATGAAAAAAGTTTGTTCCTTACTTGAATTAAGTCTTTTCTGAAAGTTTCGAAAGTTAAAGAAAAAAATCTTGCTACACAGGTTAACAGGCACTCTTGCAACATAAAATGATAATTTTCTTTTAAAGTCACCCATACCTACACGAAAATCATTTCAATTCTCTGTTAACTTTTTATCTCAAATCCTTTGATTCAGTGACCATTTCTTTCAAGAGTAGTTTAGAAAGATTGAACACATTTTTTTGTTTGTGTTCAAACATTTGAAGCGGCCTGAACGTTAATAAAAAGAAAAGAAAACATGTTTAAATATACCGGCGAAAAAAAAAAACAGCTCAATGACGCTTTACAGTGTTTATCGGATTTCAGAGAATAAAAGCAGATAACTTGTTCTATAATACCCGGCACTTTGAGTGACGGCAGATCCCAAAAAACTGCTGTGTATTGGTGGCGCATCAGCGTTTGAATTGAAACAGTTGATCCTTTATGCACACTTACGCATATTTGCTCTCATTTGTACGAGCAGCAGATATTCTATTAGGAACTGCATATACTCATATTGTCAGCACTAGACATTCAAGACTGGGCGTGGCCTCATCTTTCTCCTCTGCCTAACAAAGTACGTATATAACAAACTCAAACCTCTACACAGCATGCTCCGTTATATGAACATACACTGCGAGAAATAATTTGAGGAATAAACGGCGTATAGAATGGAACACTTCGTAGAACCAGTTCTCTCACCAAGGGCAGCTATTTACTGCTCGGGGAAAATGCAGTGTGGAATGCGGCGCGTTGTTATCGCACGGGAAGCCGAGAATCTTACGAGATAGGGAAAAGTAAGAACGCGGCACGCTTTATTGTGTCATCGCAGAACTAGGCACTGGCTCATGAGCCCCTCAATAAGCAATAGTCCCGGGACTGGCATCATTGACAGACTATACGACGTGTCCTCATTTATACCTGCGCACAATACCTAGCTGCCCCGATTTTTCGCACATGCTATCGAGGATCTTTTAAAGGTGAATGATCATTCCGCAAGTTGCGTGTTCAATAGGAATCAGATGCACCCAACACTAAACATGCATCAGTTACTGTGGCTGAAGCCAGATAGAGAAGGAAACTTGACGTAAGGCGTAACATAGCATTAGGTAGATTACCGCGGATGGACGCGCTTATCTTCCACGGTCCCGCTGGCCACACTGACAAGTACTGCTGACTGGGCGAGGTTGGTGCATGATGAAATGATATTGCTTTAGCGCAGCTCAAATTGAGCGTGAAGGAAAGATACTGTGCAGTCAAGAAGCGGAAAAAACAGACGACAGTGCGAACGCTATCAGTCTTGGTGAGCCACACTGGCTCACAGGGACTGACCCAGGGCAGCTGCCGAGGGCCACCAGCTGGCTTTCCAGGGTCAGACCGACAAGTCGTGCCTCCCACGACCACGTGCGTGACTGTCGTGCATTCCCATTGTGACTAAGCCCCAGTACATCCCATTTCACACCCCCTAATTCCTCGAATAGAACAGGCAGACTTGCCTCTCTAGATAGCGTTCTAACGTTAAGCGTAGCTGAGTTCAGATTTTAATGGCGGCCTGTCCAAGCCCAGCGATTCTGAGCACCTTCCGCTGTTTCGCAGCTCTGACCACCACCTTGGGCAGACCCAATGTCAACCGAGGCTAATCCCCCCAGGCAGATGTATGCTATACGCAGTAGTGTTCGAGTGCCTAGGTACCAGTGCCAATGCGTCCGCGCATGCGTTTCGAGATGATGTACTACGCACTGCGAACACCAAGAAAACAGCGAGGCTTGTCATCTTATCCTCCTCCTTTCCAAGCTCCTCATCACCCTCGCTTTCTTTTCCCGCACCGTGGTACACTTACACAAGTCTGTGCTATCCTTTACACTCTCCTCTCAGCATTTTTCTCCTATTGACCCTCATAGTACTCGTCCCCCATCTGCACCCCTTTTTCCCCATCCCGTTGTTATACTAAATGCACTTTGCACGCGTATGTTGAATGCTTAGGCTCGTACCCACGTTCACTGGTGCGTATCCACCAACACTACGCACAGTCTTAACGCGATAGCAATAAAGAACTCGTTTCGCAAATATTCCAGCGTCAGCATCGGCGGCGTTGGTCGTGAACGAAAAATGAGCATACTGTACATGACCGAAATATCGAGGAATATGCAAAACAAAACAAATAATAAAGAAATCTGCGCTACGATAAGAATTGAACCCTGCGGTTGGTTGCGTGGCAATCTGGTGTTCTACCACACAGCCACGCGTATGCTTGGGATTACAGTAAAATAACTTCCTGTGCTTAAAAATGCAGTGAAAGTAACCTTCATGCTTAACAAACAGACGCGTCCTGTATACGTGCTTCACAATACAACATGAAGTATTGCAGTAACAATGCGTGGTACAAGCGTAAATTGCCATCGGGCGTCAGAACAAGTGATTCATCGTAATGACTTCATGGTTTAAAGCCGGTCACCCACTACGAAAGGCATGCACGTTACTGCGCTTATATATTCTCTTAAGGACACGTAGTGCAAGTTCGAAAGGTCGAAAAAATGTCATGCATTAGGTGCTTCAAGTACGCACGAGGGACGGAATATCGCTATCGCGAAGCTTAAGGATCCCCCAATTTTCGCCAAGATTACACAGCGCCATTGTTATCACTCAAACGTCGTCAAATTTATTTCCGTATACGAATCTTGCGTTACAAAAGATCGATTCGTTATAGCTCGGAGCGATCCGACACGATTCGTAGAAAGTTCCGCTTCGCAGTGTAATCTTTTTTCTTTCCCAGGCTTCGCGGCCTAACGATAGGCTTCGTGGCCAGTCTTTCGCAATGTGCGTGTGTCATGGAATAAGGAGCGAGCCGAGAAAGCGCGGATATATGGAATAAACGGACGCGAGAGGCGTTTTCTTGCGCCACGGGGCCCGAGCAGCTGCACTTCCTGAATCCGCGGGGCAATACGAAGGGTCTACCGAATCATCGATCAGTGCTCGAGGAACGGGGATCCCTCACGACGAAGAAGACGAAGCAAGCTCGCTTCTTCTAAATATGAAAAGCGGCCACACCGTCATTAAAAAATTCGGGCATTATAGCGTTTATATCTTCTATTCTCTACTGGAGTTCGTGTAAGCCTGAACTATTGTACCACGCGGAGGGAGTTGAGAGCGATTGATATATTAAAGTGATCGTCACACACAAAAAAAAAAGCGGACAATTTTGTTTGCAAAAGCTTTAGAGCCTTCTTCAAAACACTTGAGCGCGTATGTGTAACACGTTAAACATTAGATGAAGACTTGGAAGAGACAAACTTGGCGTACAAGAACGATTTGAGTGCTTTATGCTTCGCTATTGAGGCAACATACGCATGCATTTATAGGAGGGATCGTTTTGCCCGTTCGGCGCTGAAAGCAAATAATTATGCAGTCGTGCTCGCCCACGCAATGCCAAATCAATGCGACAAAATATATCGACTTGAATACAGTGTCGTAAATTTAGGCTAGAAGATAAAACTGTGGTTGCTACGGAGTTGAAAAATGGTGACAAAGAAAGGAAAAATTCCAGAAGCGTTGCTGTCTCGGTGATATCAAAGCTAAGGTGTTCTTGCGGTTCTTCCAGTGTGCCACTGCGATTTTCTCGTTCCGTGAATGACGAAGTGTTCTAACATGTAAGCGAGTACATGTTGGTGTACTACGTATTTATATCTATAGCTCTCTTTTTGACTTTCACTAAGCAATAGATACCCCCTCAAATAAGAAAGATGACCATCGGCGTAGTCGGCGTCTTGCGATTGGCGCCAAAAATCATCTTCATGATTGTTAGAACCTTGACTGTTCCTTTGATTATGTGATTGCTCCTCTGGAAGGATCCGAATGGGACCATTCGGTACATCATCATCCTTATCATTGTCATTATGGTCATTGAAGAAGAAGATAACGGCAATTAAAATGATGGTTAATATCACCATTATAGTGGAGGAGGAAGATGACAATTATCGTCATCCTAAGTGTTCTTTTGGGAGAAAGTCTAGGACAAAGTCATCCAGTGCGGTCATTGTCATCATTCTCTTCGGGGTAGATGATGACCACACCTGACGGCTACTTGTGAATATTGTAAATATACTTGCTTGTGTATCCTGTATGTTGTAAATAAAGGAAAGCTAAAACAAAAAAGTTTGACTATATAATAGAAAAAGGTGGAATTTGAAAAAGACAAGTGAAACAACCCCAACACATAGCCTGTCCAACAGAAAGAGTAAAAAATAATAAACCTGCCGGCAATACTTACGAACGGATAGAAAAAATAAACATGCAGAAACAAACATGAGTCTACAAGCTTTGAATCGAGACACGTGGGCGAGTTTCTGATCTGAAACTGAAGGTGTGCAAAAAGAAAATCGAAGAGTGCAGAAGGTTATCCCTCGGTGTGCTATACTCGCGTTGTCACGGGGATCATAAAATGCAAAAGCTTTCTTTTGTGCTATACTACGAGTGCGACATTCGTCTGGCTCATCAACTGCCTCAGAAGCTCACGGAAAAGTATCATCCAAACCACCATCACACACACACACACACACACACACACACACACACACACACACACACACACACACACACACACACACACACACACACACACACACACACACACACACACACACACACACACACACACACACACACACGCACGCGCACACGCACGCGCACACGCACGCGCACACACACGCACACGCACGCGCACGCACGCGCACGCACGCGCACGCACACGCACACGCACGCGCACGCACGCGCGCGCACACGCACACACACACAACTACATACACACGCACACACACACGCACAAACGCGCGCGCACACGCACACGCACACGCACACACAACTACATACACACACATACACGCACACACACACGCACACGCACGCGCACACGCACACGCACACACGCGCGCGCACGGAGAGAGAGAGAGAGAGAGAGAGAGAGAATGTCCCCGGAGTGAATCATGTTGAGGTATTGCCCACAACGAAGTTCGCCCGTAAAAACTGGTGCGTGACTGGCAAGCGAATGAGTCCGTTGAGCTCCGTGCTCGTCGTATACGTCGTACACCCGCACTCTATAACAATTTACAGGTGTATGGACAAGATTTTTTGAAGCTTCAAGCGCGTGATACGGAGTGCGCTCTTCATCCTATGTGATGAACCATAGTGACTGGTATTGCGTATGTATGGGCTCGCGAGCAGTCTATACGGTGTGCGTGTGGGAAATGCCGCATTGAACGCTGGTCGCCTTGCTTTGCACGCAAACAGGCCACTTGAATTCACGAGACCAGTGGTGTGGGCGAGTTGTGCACCGGCGACGTTTTGAGTGTTAGCCTGGCTTAGACTAAGGAAATAAAACTATAAACAGGGGAAACCCAAGAAGGCAGCGTGAGCACTAACCTCAACTTTGTTTGCATTTACTCCGAGTTGCGTTGAACTATAGACTTTAATTTGTGACGCAGATCCCGCGATATTTTGAGGCTCCCGCCTGCGCAGGGAGCTCAGGTACCGCTGCTACTATTATTTGATATGAAGACATACACAAAGACGCCTATCATTCGAGGGACATGGAAGGAATATAGAGGATGCAGGCCGACAGCTGCCATGGAGAGAGAGAAAAGAAACGCTTTCGCATGCTGCAAGTTCATGCTTCCTTTATAGGTTAACTACTCACTGAATGATGTAAATCAATCAATCAATCAATCAATCAATCAATCAATCAATCAATCAATCAATCAATCAATCAATTAATCAATCAATCAATCAATGAATCAATCAATCAATCAATCAATCAATCCATGAATCAATCAATCAATCAATCAATCAATCAATCAATCAATATATCAATCAATCTTATAGTAGCTTGGATTAAATATTTATTTAATTGTTAGGCTGACTAAAAACAATCACAATCCCTCGCATCAAATAAAGAAATATTAACAATGGAATTGCAAGGCACTGCAAGAAAATTAGTGCGTATATACGGCAGCATCAGCAACATTCAAATAAAGCTCCCGCTGTGGCATAACGTTGCCAATGCTGCCTGCAAAATTACATGTTTTTCATGATGCATTTTTATGCAGTAGAAGACATAGCTACTGAACTATGGTCGTTGCGTGAGCTTGCTACATTAAAGCATGTTGCTTTGCCAAATGTGCCACCAAAAGCTCGTCGACCACGTTTTGCGGGCTTTATTTCTATATAGTATATCCTTGTTTGTTCCCGTTCGATATTCCCATTCTAGTAATAATATTTTCGGCTGCTGTTTAGATATAACTCGACAAAACATACAAAAAGCACTATGTGTTAAATTTCAAACAGAAGGGCCAATAATGTGGTGAGTTGAATAAATTCACGTGACCTTCAGGTATTGCCTGCCAGAGCGGTTTCATTACGAATGAATGCCTTGCGCTCGCTTTGTTTGCAGCTCGGGAATTCTCGGAAATGTTTGCTGGAATTCTAATCTGTTGTGTCTCTGTGACAATGTGCCCTGCCGCATCGTTTCAGTGTCGTTTAACTTCAAGTCTGTATGGACCCGGCGTCTGTTTCGCTTAAACCCACGCGTTTACCCTCGAGTACGATGTCTCCATTCAGTTCCCGGCGACTCTGTTTCACAGGATTTGGTCTTCGTTGTAGAGTATGCATAATTTGAGTCTGTCGACGGCGTCTGTGGTATGTCGCCGGTCGGGAAATCGAAACTCGGTACAATGACATATACGTACATATGTCAGGAAACGTCTTTCTTTGGAGCTACGTAGCTCTGCTCCTGCTCGTATAGAAACGTACCTATGTTCTATCTTCTTGTTTTTGTCCTTGTTTCTCAGTCTGCGCTTTGAATCTTTCGTCAAGCTATGCAACAACTCTCCGAACATGCCTGTGTGATCCGTGATGGTTCAACTGTGTTTACATAGGGATGACAGCGGGAGAAAAAAGACACCACGTGCGCAGACTCGCAACAAAAACTTTATTGAATGAAAGATGAGATGCATACAATGAGCACCGACACAAGGACCACAATATACGGGATGTCTTCGAGGCTTATGTGGTAAAACAAAAAAAAAACAACAACAACAAAGGAAACACGTGGATGCACCAGTGACCCGTAGGTGCGGCTCGCTGACTTTGCGGTGGAGTATAGAGAAGCTATATTGTGATTGAAGGATCGAATCGTTCACGTGACAATGTTCGGCCAATGAGCTCATGCGGTCCTTTTACACTCACTGCGTAATGACCCCTGTCACTGAATAAAATTGCAGTGTTTAGTCTGCGCACGCGCTGCGTTTTTGTTCCTCTATTGTTCCTGTCATAGCGCTGTTGAACCACCACCGAACGAACGTCGACCAACCAGTTCGGCCTGGTGCTCTTGAGTGCTTGCGCAACATGCCGTCTCCCTGGTTGCGGCGTGTAGTCGAAGTGTGTACACTTCTCGTCGTCTATGCGTACAAACCGGAACATGCGATAAAGTTCAATCTCGCCAAACCAACGGTCTCACCCTTTCCCAAAGCAAGCAAAACCGAGCTCAACTAATCTTCTTGCTTTTATTTATCTCTGTTTGAATTTGTCTGAAGGTAGCAAACACACGTGAATTTCGAATCGTAAATGCAACTTTCGAACCAGTGCTGAAAAATGAATGTATGAAACCCCATGACGACTGACAGCAGGTTAAAAAAAAAGAATGTGCATTGGCTTTTCTTTAGATTATGACCCGCCGCGGTGGTCTAGTGGCTAAGGTACTCGGCTGCTGACCCGCAGATCGCCGGATCGAATCCCGGCAGCGGTGGTTGCATTTTCGACGGAGGCGAAAATGTTGTAGGCCCGTGTGCTCAGTTTTGGGTGCACGTTAAAGAACCCCAAATGGTCGAAATTTCCGGAGCCCCTCCACTATGGCGCCTCTCATAATTATATGGTGGTTTGGGGACGTTAAACTCCACATATCAATTTTCTTTAGATTAATTGTTCGTGACATTCATTTGGTTGTGTTCAAGAAAAAAAATATAGCTCTAGAAACAGAATTCTCATACTTTCACTGTACGCAGAGTTAGGCCGAAAATATGATTCCGAAATGAATAATAAAAAAGAGAGAGGTTTACTTGTGCACCATCAATTTTAACAATGCATTACATTTGAAACAAAATGCTGTAGGTTATTGAAAAAAAAAAAAACTAGTTTATTGCTGCTACAGTGAGCGAAGTTCATGATGGTGACGTAATGAGAGCTCTTCGTGATTATTTAAGTGGACACTGTTTTTCGTGCTCTATCACAGACATAGCGGCTTCCTTTCATTATGTCTTGTTCCATTTTTCAACGGGTCGATTTCATAGACTTCTCTTTTGCATTTGTAAAAGAACACTACGAAATATTACAGCTGTTGTGTGACGGGCAAATGACCTGTATGTTGTATTGTGTGCTTTTACGGCTGATGCCTGCAGACATACTCGTAGTGTCTGTTTTTGTATATTTATGCAAAATAAATTCATTTTATTGCTATTGCTTTACTATATTTAAGCTCTTTTGCCAGTTGATTATCAAATCGAGTAATTTTCTATAGTCAGATGTGGCTTAGCTTGCCTTCCCACTACAGCTGCTCGTTTACGTGCGTAGTAGAAAGCCACTAAGGAAGTATAAAAAGACATTGAAGACATGCTTTTGCGTTACCCGCTGCTTTCCTGCCTCTGAATTTTTCTGTTCCCTCGTTTCAGTGTCTTTCTTGTAGCGTGAACTTCCCATGTCCTTAGCACCCCCTGCCCCCCCTTACCCACTCTGTAAAGTGGGAGGAGGAGAAGGGCACTCTACAAAAAGGAATTAGACGATATAAAAAACTTTGTCAGAGATGCGTTACTGTAAGAAAAGTCTGCGCCGTACAGTGCAAAGTTGTCTTTAGAGTGCCCGAAGCCTAAAGCGGTGTCTGCAGCGCCCACCCGTCAACGTAAAAAACGGCGATTGGGGCTGGCGCATCATATCTGGCGTCGTTCGAGACAGCGGAGTGCGCTGTCGCCCTTCGTCTTCGCACTTTGTCCTCGCCATCCTTTTAGCACCGTTGTTTGCGCACCTAAGAGAAAACGCCAATGTCACTGAGCTTTACGCTCAACAGGAAAGCCTTTATGTGCTTTGGACTTGGGCGAGCTGAAGAAGTTGAAGTTTGCCACTGTTTTTGGCGGGACGTTGCTCTTACGGCTCACCGAAATTGCGGGGAGGAATAGCAGCAGCAGCAGCTGACGGCAAGCTGTTTCGTGACCATCGTATCATTTGTGAAGAAGAAACATGAAGTGACGCAGCGAATTGGTTTAGATTGATAAATTGCGCTCAGAACTCTAATGTGACGAATTTCGCCATCGTAGGTTCACTCGTAAAGCAGAAAGTAAACTTATACCGGGGCTCGAACAGTGACAGCGAGAAAGAAAGAAGAATGACACCAACGCTGTTGTCATTCTCTCCCTCTTCCTCCCTGTCTTCGTTCACGCTCGAAGTTTCTGAAGGTGACCGACAACTGCTTTTTTCCCGAGCGATTTTCTAGCCTAGCTAGGCAATCCGCAATAGCTTGCTTGTCGACGCACTGTCAGCTCATCAGAACCTGCGTGGAAAGGGGCAAGTTAGATATTCGAATTCGTTCATCAACTCTCGAACAATACTTTATGACCCGCGTTCAGTGGATTTCACTCGCTCGCTTGATTTCGTGCCGACCGGTCGTGCCCCCGCGATCTCCGACGACAGCGCCACTCTGGCCGACTAAGCTCCCCCTACGCCATCTCCTGACGCCGACAAGAGCTCTCGCTGAGTGGTGCCCCGTCCTAGGGCTTCTGCGACCGTGCCCATCTTTCCTATCTTCTCCTTACTAGCATACGTGGCTGTCTCTGCGCCTCTCTCTCCTCTTGCTTCGCTCTCTATCTCTATACCTTTAATTCCTATCATTTTAATCCCTCTTTTACCCCCATCCCTTGTGAGCTACTGTTAAGGTGTCCTCCCCCTGAGAGCCAGTTACGGAGTTCACTTTGATCTTCTTTCCATTTAGGTATCACATCCCTCCCCCGGGCAAGTTTATTTAACGCGATAGCGTCAAAGAGCTCGTTTCACAGACATTCTGGCGTCGGCGTCGTTGGCTGTGAGTGAAAAATTATCATCCTGTGCGTGACCGAAAAATCGAGAAAGATGCAAATAAAACAAAAAAAAACAAGAAATTCGAATCTGAGTGAGGATGAAAACCGGGTCTGCTTCGCGTGGCAAGGAGCGTTCCACGACAGACCCACGCGTCTTTTTTTCTCTCTTACATGTATTTAACACAAATGCGGCTTACGTATACACATAGAGTACATAACACTTAAGGCCTCTCCGACAAATGTACGATAGGCATTACAAAAACAACCCCATGCAACATTGTGTCTGAAAGGGTATTTGTGAATGCAGTGAAAATAACTTCCTCTGCTCAGAAATGCAGTAAAACTAACTTGCATGCTTTACAAACACAAGCGTTCTGCACACGTGCTTCACAATGCAACATGTAATATCGCAGTAATGATGCGTGGTACAAGCATAGATTGTAGTCGGGCGTACGAACATGTCATTATTTGCATGAATTCATGTTTTAAAGCGGGCCACTACAAAAGGCACATACATTACTGCACCTTCGCCCTTAAGACTACGTAGTGGGGCATAGCAAGTTGGAAAATATTTCACGCGCACAACGGTCCGTGGTTTAAAGCATGCTAGGAATTGCACAGAATGCAGCCGTATGCGAAAACTTCACTGACACAAGCAATTTTGAACTCGTTACGCACTAAGGACAGGATATCGCAATCCCGTTCAACGTTTGAAGATGAAGCTTAAAAATGTGCGAACTTCTTCTTTTTGCATGCACCCGTAAATAAGGAGGATTCTTTATTACCTGCTTCTAGATTGGACACTTGTATTTAGCGGTGTTTGACAAGCCAGCGCATAGAACACCGTAGAGGCAAGGGACGTTCAAACAAGAGAGGACAAGTGAGTCCATTGATTCAGTCATCACTTGTTTACGCGCTGTTATATAAACACTCTGGAGTAATTATCCAACCCGCAGAACAGCCCTCGATTACCTTGTCCTGTACTTTGGAGAGATGAGGTTTTAGCGCATGTTGCTAATTAACGAATGTACGTTGAAAGCCGGCGAAAAGGCCCATTGTAAAATCTGCGGCCCTATATTGAGCACTTGACCTGCTACGGTGGTTGAGTGTCACCGTGCTCCATCGAATCCTCGTCGCGGCGGACACGTTTTGATAGAGGTGAAATGTGAGAGACTCGTGTGCTTAGATTCAGGTGCAACGTAAAGATCACTCGGGTAGTCAAAATTTCCGGAGCCAGCCACTGCACGGTGTCTGTCATAATCATATCGTCGTTTTGGAACTTAATAACCGAATAATTATTGCTATTGAAAGACAGCAGCACCGTCGTGGTCTCTACGACCTTTACTCGGCAGAACCGGGCGACGAAACTTCAAAAGTAGAAAACGCTCGCAGTGATTATATACAGGTGAAAGGGACGAAGAACGAAGGCTATAGAATAATGTACTCACAGTACTAATAGTTTCTTGAGTGCTTTCATATCCCTCTATGATACTGAGTACCAACGCGTCGGAATTTTAAGCGAATCACATTGACCGTGCTAACACCTCCAGCCAACCATCGTTTCTAAGGTGACGAACTTAGACACTTCGTAGCTCGCTAAGAACGTGGAGAAAGGGTGTGTGTGTGGGGGGGGGGGGGGAGGGGATTCCGTATGGTTCAGAAAAGCAACTTCCGAAGCTTTAACCACGAGTCTGCAACGTGTCGCCTGCAGCCTCGCTGAAAGAAGTGCTAGGTAGACCTCGTTTTGACGAGACATTTCTGCACCGTCACTGTGGCTTCGGTGAAGAGGTAGCTGTCAACACGACGCTCGTCGTTCCCCACTTTGCGGCGATATGCATACCCCGGGGTCCCTGCTTCGTAACGCTGGCGTCATCGTCCCGTGGTTCGCGGTCGATTGCGACACTCTTCCGAGATTGGTATTTCACGAAACGCTGCCTCTTTTTCTGCCATCTCACTTGCGATGCACCGCCGCTGTTGTGTCGAGCAGGGGACACGTGCGCGGGGCGATTGCCGAACCCCACTTTGCCGGAATCTAGCGACGCTTCTCGTTCCTCACCGAGCATCGCGACACCGCCGCAGGACGCTTTTAGTTTCCCGGCCACTGGCTGCCTCTTTCTTCTCCAGTGTTCTTTTCGTTCCTGGGTGTGCTCGTACGTATTTCTGGGTGCGTAAGTGCACGTGTGTGTTCCAGAAAGATAGAGGAGAGGGGGCGTTGCCGCGGAAAAAAAGAGACGGCGAGGCGACTGCACGGCGGTGGGCATTTTCCATCCTTTGTCTAATCCCGAGAAAGCGCGCAATTTCGTCACCGTAACTGGCTTGCTTTTGAAGGGCCTCTTGGAGGATATTACTGAAACGGGAGCTTGAAAACATTTTCGGCACATCACAGGATTGAATAAACGCGAAGAATAAGCGCGAAGACACAGACATTTAAATGCAAGGAAAGAAGAGAAGCGCCAGAATCTCTAAGGTGGCATGGTGAGTGTAAGCACATCTGGTGGTGTCTCTAAAAGTTCAGTTACGGCAGTAGTCACCTTCTGAAGGTGTCTCAAAATCACACTACCAAAACAGCTGGCTGAGGAAGCAAGAAAGTATTGCGTTTGTTGGTTAGGCAAATGAAGGAACGTTGACTCGGGGCTCGTGTGGTCGCTTTATTCTTCGCATTTCGCACTCACGGTTAAACTGTGCTATAACATACGCGATGCCGTGACAAAGGCACTGTCATCGCTCAGTAACATTGTCAGTTCATGCTAGACGCTTTCGTGTGGAGATGCAGCTTCTATGCAATGTATGTTGTAATGACGCTTCCCCAGGGCATATCTTTCGTAATTGCACAAAATTGGTAAGATGGGTGAGTTGGTAATGATCCATTATGTAACTGTGCAAAAGATGAACAGAAACATGAAGGAAGAGAGGAGGAGTAACAGAGGGGAAAGGAAAGGCAGGGACATGTTAACCAGTCTGGAGTGACCGGTATGCTACCCTACACTGAGGATAGGGATGAGGGAGTTTAAAAGATGGAGAAAGGGAGAGAGAGCAGAGCTCCCACACGCGTTGGGTTCACAAATGTTGATGACTTGGAACATGTTGACGCGCACTAACTGACGGAAGTTCGAAAAGACGCGGTTTTAGTCCACTGGAGTTGCACTGAATGATGGATGATTCCTTGACTTCTTAGAAATGATGGTGATCGTTAGTCATATTTCTACTAGAGCGATTCAAGTACTGGGCTTAAGGTGTCCAGTACTTTGAGAGCGCTTCGAGCAGACGTTGAACTCATGCCAAACAAGATCTCCCGGATGGCATCTATGAGAGAACAAAGCATAGTTATGACTTTGCCATCTTATATGTGTCATCAGCGGTTGGTGAAGACCCCGAGTGGGCGTGGTCTTCTGACGGTCTATGGTTAGCAGATGACTTGGAAGAATAGGCCATTCCTCTGTAGAGATAGTCCTCTCCACAGTCTTCTTTGAATTTGTCGGTCCTGTTGCGGCTTGACTTAATGGTGCAGCAGTAGAGGTGGCACTGTTGTTTCGAGCTTGTGCAGTCTTTGAGGTCGAACGATTGCACCGACGCCGCTGCCGACACCGGACTGTTTCGGCAGCATCCCTGTGGGTCGAATGGTCTGTGGCCATTTGCTGCGCGCTCCTTCTTAATTCCAGGGCAGTCTTTCGATGAGGCAGTATGTGAGCCATTACAGTTACCGCATTTAAGAAATGTGGATTGACACGCATCTTCCAAATGGGGTTCTGCGCACCGGGGGCACCGTAGCGAGTTCGGGCACACGCCTTTGCCGTGAGTATAGTTTAAAGCACTGGTGACACTGAAGTGGCTTTTGTACAAAAGGCTGAACAGGATGTCGAAAATGTCCGACTTCGACACGGGATGGTGTGCAGTCGCCTTTGAATACCAGTTTCGCACAGCGTGGCTTCCCAAGGTGGTGGGTGTACCTGAGTGATGACAGAACCCCCATTTGCCGGTTTGATGAGGGTACGCAAGCCAGCGTCGAGAATCGCAATGTCTATGTCGTATATCACCCCAGCAGTGGATGCGTTGTCAATCGGTGCAAAGGGGCACACTTTAATGCCGCCTAGCTCAGTCACTTGGTTGAGTGGTCCAAGCACATTCACCTGGAAAAATTCTATGGCGAGTACATTTTTTTCGCGTATTTACTCTGATTTACTTGATTTTATGAGGTACCACACGTTCCGAAAAAGCGGAGAGTGCTTGCCTGTTCAGCATTCACAGGTTTCCTGAGGACTCTTCTGGCACGAAGATGATGACGTGTGGCCAGAGTTCATGCCTTGGCTTCATAGTCGCTGTACTCGCAGAGGTGGGCGAGGCTGCGTTGACGATCTTCCTCTTCGCCCTCTTGCCCCGACCAGAAATGAAATCATCGTTGGATGAGTCTTCCGAGGCGGCTGAGTACAGCTCTGTGTCCTCGCTGTCCCTGAGGGAAGTTCCTCTCTTCCTCGCGGTTGTTGGCCGGGATGACCGCTGTCCAGGCGGTCCTCCGGAAGGCGTTCATGGCCGCAAGACGCGGAGCCGAGGCACTAGAAAAAACTTAAGGTTTCACCGAGAAAAATTGGAGAGCACAGAGAGAAGCGCTTGGATACCTGAACACTTCGTCGTCCAAAGGGAGAGAAAAGCGCAAGCAAGTTGATAGTCTGCGCCTGTTCGTGCTTTTCTCTCCTTTCGTGTTTCCGTTCGTTTTTTGCGCAGTTTGATAATGTATATTTCGTAAGCCTGTATATGTATTATCAGTGTCTAAAGATGAGCTTTGGCAGGTTCTTTCTATCTCATTTACAGGCTGTGCGTTATACTTGTAACAAAAGATTACGAACGTTTGTGCAGTGCCTTATTTTCAGAGTTACATACTTGTGCGATTGCAAGTCGACTCTACTGCTGGTCTACCTCTCTAATATCATGTGGCAAAAAACGAAAGAAAGAAAACGCGTGAGTGCACTTAGTAAAAAGAAAATTATTATTTAGTCACTTGAGTGAAAACACGTGCTCCCTTGTCACTGTCAATTCAGTCTTCTTCGTGACCTTTGATGCCTGGCTACTGATAGCCTTGGAGTGCGTCCTTGGTATTCCCATTTCCTACGGGAAGGCACGGGCTTCTTGCGAGATGGACTCGCTCTCTGGATCTCGTCCCGACCGGTTGTGCCCCTGCGATCTCCGACGACAGCGCAGCTCTGGCCGACTGGGCTCGCCCTACGCCATGTCCTGACGCTGACAAGGACTCTCGCCGAGTGGTGCCCCGTCCTCAGACTCCTGCGACCGTGTTTATCTTTCCTTATCTTCTCCTTACTTTCGATGTCGCTCCCCTGTGCCACGCGCTCTCCTTCCCCATCTCACTATCTGTATACCATTTAATCCTATCCTTTTAATCCCTTCCCCCCCCCCCCCCTAGTAAGCTAATGTTGAGGTGTCCTCCCCCTGAGAGACAGTTATGGGGCTCACTTTTCTTTTCTTTTTATTTAAGAATCACTTCCCCGCTTCTTGCGAGACGATTTCGCATACCACCAAGAGAAACCAGTTGGTGAGCAGAAATGGCTTCACGGCAATGTTCTACAGCAATGCAAAGAAGCTAGCTTCTCGGCAATACGCGAGTATCATTTCGAGTAAATTTTCTGCGAATCATTGCTGAGGAGGCTGGTTATACGCGAGGAAATACGGTATGAGCTATAGATATAGGCCGAACGCGAACGTAATATAGTAATCATCCCACAGGGTTCCCGATTTCTCGTTTGCACCACCGTAACATGTGGTATACTAGCTTTGGTTTCAATTGTAAGTCGACCCCTCACAACTTGAGTTTTCAAATTTCGATAAAACGGAGCGGCCTACAATCGTTTACGTACGCTGTCGCTATAGTTGCAAGAAGCTGGCTTAATCCATCGTTTCACATACTGCACGATTTTCTGTCATTTTGCTAAGACATTCAACACATTTGGTTCGCCCGAATTAGGTCATCGTGGGTGCGAATTGACAAGGCCACAGCAACTTGCGAGCACCTCCACAGTCTCTGTGGGACTTTGAAGGATACGACGGGAGCCGGGAATACAGCCGTTTGTGTAAAATAATCGAAGCTTGTTTTCTCGCCACACAGGGAAATTTCTGGCGTTTGTAAGTTGTTTCACTCGATATATTTGACGTCGAATGAGCAAACTTTTTTTCATCCTGCGTAAAAGCCTGTGGAGCTCAATGTATAACTCGAGTAGACATGACGCAACTGCCCTTGACGCGTGCTGACGACAGCACTACTCTGTTAAAAGAAAAAAAAAACAAGTATAGGTAGCAGCCTTCACGTGGGCGAGTCGCTAATCTTGTTAACGAGGAGGGAGGAGAGAATGCCAACGGTGGACGTCCAGGGCATAAACTGTCTGGTATAGAGCAACCGGAGAGCCAGTCGCGTTCTCTTAGTGTCGTCAGAGAGATGCGTTAGTGTTGTTGAAAAACAGGAGTGGCGCAACCTTGGCGGTAACTTTTGCTGACGTCAAAAAGCCCCCCCCCCCCCTTCCCCTTTCCATTCACTGGGAACGGCGAGCCACTTTGAAAGCAAGAAAGAAATTGGATATTTGCGCGTGTCTAAAGCCGCTTGCAGGGTACCTTCTATCAGCGACAACGAGCAGTCGTGGAGATATGGCTTCGAAAGTTTCCTGTTAGCGTAGCGTCCCGAAGTAACTGTACTATTGTGCGCGGCGTGCGATGCGAAAAAAAGCTGCAGTCCTTGCGCTTAAGCTTTCGTGCCTTTTCGCACACGTTGTGTGCAGCCAATTCCCTCGGTTCTCGAATGTGCTAAAGCATACACATACACGTGCAGCGTCCTTGAAGGGTGTTGCGTCCCACACCACCTCCTCGCAAAAAGATGGTGGCGAAACGCCCCCCTCCTCCCACCGCCCCCAAACAAATCTGGAGCGCAGAAACGAACGAAATTCGCGACCTTGCTATTGTGGCGGCGGGCATCCCTCCCTCCGACGCCTCCGTGTAGCGGTGCCATATTGGGCCGCTATAAGTCGCGCGACGCGCAAACACGTGACTTCTGACGTCACGAAAAGCTCGCCGTGGGGCCTGTATCTCTGCCGCACCTTCTCCTTCACATGGCCCCTCGTTTTAGTTACGAGAAGGGTTTCCCCTCGCACACTGCCCCCTCTCTACACACACACTGCCCCCTCTCTACACACACACTCCCCCTGCTTACGAGTTTGTTTGCTCAAACCACCGAGAAAGTTTCGCCAGTGCGAATCTGCGCTCAGCCCGCCAGCGGATGCGGCTCCTGCGTCAATGTCCTGCCTGTGCGTGTGTTTGTAGGTGCGGGGGAGGGCGCGGTGCAGGATAGTTTCGACCCCGAAGGCCTCGCCGCTGGAAAGCGCCACTTGGACGCCTTCTGCTTTGGTCTCGGCGCGTGTATCAATGCCAGATAGACGAAACGCGTAATGCTTGTCACGGTCTTCTTTCTAAAAAAATTCGATCTTCTTTCCCGAATTTCTGTTTACGTATGTGTGTTGCGAAAACACGATTGATCTTATTTCCTTCCGTCCCGTCTGTGCGCTGTTTCCATCGACGTTTCTCGGACGCAGCTGAGGATGCCCCCCGACAACGATTGCTTTACAAGGGCAGCCAGAATACGGAAAGTAAAAAGAAAAAAAGACGTGAGGCAGTTACCTATTTTCATTCAACTCGACCAGACTGTCCAGTGTAGCTCTCAAAAATAAAAAAAATAAATAAAAAGAAAGCGAGACCATTTGGATGGTCATTGCAAATCTTGAAAACAGAAACGTCGTTGTCATACCGGCTGTCTGGCGTGTCAACGAGTGTTTTTGGAAACGACACCACCGTTATCACCGCAATGACAGCGTCGAGAACGAGTGCTTTTTGGACACGTGCCGACGTCCTCCCGTATTCTTCAATTACGACTCGAAATCACTTCGAAGGTGGATGCGACCGCTGGAGTTGTGGCTCCGGGTTGTGGCTCCTTGTGTAGATGGGCACTCGCGAAATGTCGCTTTAGCTCAACAAAGCGTGCTCAATATTTGCACTCCTGCCGCCCATGGAGCTGGGAAAGCAATTTCCTTCGGGAATGTCGCTGCCCAGGTCGCCTGCATATCGTAGTCTCGGATGTTACGCCGTGGGCTGAAGACGTGTTGTCGTCGCATGCGCGTTTCTGCATTTCTAAGCACGCACGTGTGTTATGGAATAAAAAAAAAGAAAATACCCGGCCTGCGCGGAAGGCGCAGCACAGTCACAGCGAAAGCTATAGAAGAGCGGTGTTTCAAAGCCTTTTCTAAACAATCAGTGGGTAAATGCTGCAAACACACTTGCTTGATAACCACTATGGTATTAAGCTTGATACCCACAACGTATTGCTAATATAAATTTTTGGGTAGTAGGCCGGCATTCCCTACGCTATTTTTTGTTGTCATTCGTCTGAGAAGCGTGGTATCTGCTAAACTATTGCGAGGAATTTTGTGCCAATTGTTAATGCAGTGGCTGACAACGATGTGGAATTATGGGTGCAGTGGGTATCACTACAGTTAATATCGAGAAACAAGAACAAGATTTTTAATGGGTTGGACCATTGGACGATCCTCTCGTTAGGCTAGGCTCATCGTGCGACGACTGGTTGTACTTTCGCTGTTTTAAAGCGCTTAATGAGTCGTTATTAACGCTATTGCTTTCCCGACATCAAATCTGCCTAAGGCAAGTTTGCCAACTGGTCCCAAGCACCAGCGTGGCTGAGTAGCAGAATACTGGGCTGGCACCCAGCGGACCCAAGTTCAAGTCCAACTGTGTCATTGGTATAAGTTTTTTTTTTTCTAGCTTCCCGCGATGTGGTTACGGACACCGGCGACGGAGGCGGACAACTACGGCGCTGTGCGTGATCCGAGTTGTGATCTCGTAACAGCGTTCGCTGTAAAATTGGCTAGCCAGTACGGCAACTACAATTGACGTTTCGCCAACATAACGCCTGCATAGGGCGTTCTTTCAAAGCAGTTTCGAGACGCGTCGTGGCTCTAAGGTAGAATACTTGATCGCCACGCAGAATTCTAGGGTTTGCCCCGCCGCGGTGGTCTAGTGGCTAAGGTACTCGGCTGCTGACCCGTAGGTTGCGGGATCGAATCCTGGCTGCGGCGGCTGTATTTCCGATGGAGGCGGAAATGTTGTAGGCCCGTGTGCTCAGATTTGGGTGCACGTTAAAGAACTCCGGGTGGTCGAAAATTCCGGAGCCCTCCACTACGGTGTCTCTCATAATCATATGGTGGTTTTGGGACGTTAAACCCCTCATATCAATCAATCAGAGTTCTAGGGTTTGATTCCTGCTGGGGACCTTGATTTTTACTTTTTGAATTCGTCACCTCAATGCTACTCACGTCAATTTTTCCTAATGCTCTCACAATAAAGTTACCAACGTTTGTTCTCAACGTTCCCGGGTTTAATAGCTGTTAATAAACTACTCACGTTAAGCACAGCGGTGTGTGGCCAACGGGAGGTGCAACACATGTTTCGAGGAAAAGGTTCGACGACGTACGCGACAGGACTTTCACGTTATTCACGTCGTGGTCACAACCTTATCAAACCTTCTTGCCCCTATACTTATGTTGATCTGCATGCCTCAAGTGAAGGAGGAGATCCCGAGGGCAGCCAGACGAATAGGCGGCTAGATATAAAGATAGATATGAAGATAGAAACGCTCTAAGTGCCTGCACTTCAATAAGAAAGGCTTCACATTAAAAAAAATATCAAAGCGTAGTCATAGTTATTACTACTAGCAAGAACTTGGCATCTCTAGCAAAAGCATGGCATTACTAGCAAAAATTTGGAAGCAGCTAAGTCTAACCCTGACTCCACTGTTGGTTCGAGCCTTATACTAGTTGCTCAAATTGCGAACGTTTTTTCCCTTTTTTTCTTTTCTTTTTACAGCGAAAAGTTATGAGATCCCAACAAGGGTGCCGTAGTTGTCTGCCGCTGCCGCCGCCGGTGTCTAAAACCGCTATCGCGCGAACTAAGAAAATACGGACACCGGCGGCGGACAACTACCCACTGCCACTGCCGCACTGCCGTTTTGATCGGGTAACAACTGTCGCTGTAAAAAAAAAAAATCCTGGATGAAACACAGTACGAAGCGGGGTCCTCTACGTGGCTAACCAGTATATTCGAAGCCCCGCCGCAGTGGTATATAGTGGCTAAGGTACTCGGCTGCTGACTCGTAAGTCGCGGGATCGAATCCCGGCTGCGGCGGCTGCATTTCCGATGGAAGCGGAAATCTTGTAGGCCCGTGTGCTCAGATTTGGGTGCACGTTAAAGAACCCCAGGTGGTCTGAATTTCCGGAGCCCTCCACTACGGCGTCTCTCTCATAATCATATGGTGGTTTTGGGACGTTAAACCCCACATATCAATAAATTACCTAGTATTCCAACACAGAGCTATACAGGGGCTAGAAACTCCTGCGCACAAAAAGTCTGTGCAAGCGTTTTGTTGGGAACGAACTGCGTATACATACGTAATATAGCGTGATAGAAGATTAAATAATAACCAGGCGTCACAGAGTGCCGCATGGCAACATACTTAACTGACGACGGATGGCTATAAAAACCATATGTGATACCATAATGGGCCCCACGCGTACTCTCATGCATGGTAGAATTATATTTGTAGCATATCAGAATATCTAAAGCACACAGGTGTAGCCAAAAACGGCAGAGAACCAATGCTGTGTTGAAGACCTGCTGAGCGGTCATTGAAAACTTCTGAGCGAACTTTGTAGTGCAGTGGATATAAATGTATACTGATAATGACGATGTCAGAATGTTCAACTCGCATCACCCAGTTTATTTATAGTAATGAAAGCCAACAGCAACGACAACACTGCAGGCATGAACCTCGGGAGCTGCAACCGCGGACGAGGTGGAATGGCGAGACGAAGAGATCTTTCAGCTCGGCGTGCAACTGCAATCCTGTTTCGCTTCTTACTTAACGATTCGCGGAATGAATGATCGCTTTAATCTCGACCGTCACGATGCGTAGTGCACAGGTGTTTCTTAATGTCAAATTTCTGGCAAGCTCGCTTGCCTACGCACGCGGTCACGCTGGTTTCTTGGATGGAGGCCCAACAACTTTGAAGCGGGGCGCACGTATGCGCCAGAGCCCCCTTGTGCCAGGTAACAGACATCTTGTGCGCTGCATTATGGGTCCGAGAAAAATATCAAGGTTCCGTGTTTTTCTTTCACGACATCCCACGGTTGTAAAAAAAAACACGCATAGCGTCGTCGGAGGTCGATTACTGATAAATTATTGACAACAGCCAACGCGACAGGTGGCGTGATCCGTGAGTGACAGCTCGACCTTATTGAAAACAGCTGTAAGAACAGAGATAACATAGATTCCTAAATTGCAATAAGAACGTTGCGGCCCCGCCGCAGTGGTCTAGTCGCTAAGGTACTCGGCTGCTGACCCGCAGGTCGCGGGATGGAATCCCGGCTGCGGTGGCTGCATTTCCGATGGAGGCGGAAATGTTGTAGGTCCGTGTGCTCAGATTTGGGTGCACGTTGAATAACCCCAGGTGGTCGAGATTTCCGGAGCCCTCCACTACGGCGTCTGTCATAATCATATGGTGGATTTGGGACGTTAAACCCCACATATCAATCAATCAATAACAGCGTTGCGATAAACCATGGCCCCCCTAAAGAGGAGTGCCGTGCATGCCTACGATAATTGCCTTTTCGTATTACTCTTGATCGGGCCGTTTTGCTTGTTAGCAGAAGGGGCGTGCCCTCATCGGCGTTACAGAGAGAGAGATGGTAGGCGGGAATGAAGAGAAGGGAAGAAGGATAACTATAGTATACGCTTATCTTGAAGCAGGGTGAATGATGAAAGACGTAACTATAAACGTGTGGTTGTATGTGTGCCTTTTCGGTCCTGATCTTTCCCGCTTTTTCGCCTATAGGTGAAAAAGTGCAAAAAGTTGATCACATCATATACGATGTGAATATTATTAAGCTAAAAACAATGAAAAGCAATAAAATAATAAATTACTTATTTATTTCCCTTAGCCTAAATAACAGAATTTATCAAACACTTACAGCAGAGTTACACTTGAACCCTTATCTGAACTCGCATACTAAATCGGGATTATCGTGCACCTATGTGCCGAACAGTTCCTGTTTTTGATCGACGTTATTCTGAATGAAGCTTATATACGATCACTTCAAACTATTAGCTTTATTTCGCGCTCCGGGATTTAACAATCGTTACAAAGCCGGCTTCTGCACCGTAGTGTTTTCGCTCATCTCGAATTGCCATGGGACGTTGAATGAGATAAACGATACATCGAGCCAATATTGCTTGGACACCCGCTAACGGGAATGTTCAAGGTGCAGAAGTAAGGACAACAGCCATGGCATTTAGAAGACCTACAACTCTTGCAAAGTCTAAATTAAACTGTAATCCCAGCTGTGGCGGCTGCATTTCCGATGGAGGCGGAAATGTTGTAGGCCCGTGTACTCAAATTTGGGTGCACGTTAAAGAACCCCAGGTGGTCAAAATTTCCGGAGCCCTCCCCTACGGCGTCTCTCATAATCAAATGGTGGTTTTGGGACGTTAAACCCCACAAATCAATCATTAAATTAAACTGTGTCACCGTGTCGTGATCGAACACTTCGTTCAAGTGTGCCCGTCCTCGCTTTGATTAAAAGCTTGGCCGTCGCGGTGGTAAACGATTGTCACCTCCACCTTTATACTCGCTGATTTTCTGCAACGTTTAAAGATACCCTTGGCGCCCACAGGCGTCGGGTAGCCAAAAGGGGGATCGGTGTCGAGGCTAAACCTGGCGTGAGCTTTGCTCGACCCACCATGATGGTGCTGTGGTATTGCGCTTTTGCCTTCGAGGTCACGGTTCCGATATCGACCAAGGCGAGCGCGTTTTGAGGGGGGCAAGACAAAGAAGTGTGGGCTACTTGCGATAGTGTGGCTGGACTAACAACGGAGATGAGCAATCTTGGTAGGAAGCGCAGCAACTATTACACAGAACACACAACACAAGCGCCTGTGTTGTGTGTTCTGTGTAATAGTTGCTGCGCTTCCTACCAAGATGGATTCATGCCAACTGGCCTTATACAACTGTGTATTGAGATGAGCAAGGTTTTAATTAGCGAGACACCAATAAGCTTGGTCCTAATTAACATGGGCTGAATTGATACAGTGTTAATTGACATGTCTCAATTCTGAATTCTAATTCAATAAGTCATAATTGGCATGATAATATTCATCATCATTCTAAGTAACACGTTCTTAGTTAGAAAGTTCTCTCTCTCTGTTCCTGACGACGAAGACAAACTAAGAGAGCTTTGCTGTAAAGAGTGTAAAAATCTTTGTGTTCTTAGGTTCGGGAGCACGTTTAAGAACGTTAGGTGATTAAATTTAATTACTTCCACTAACACATGCTTCGTGTTGGCATGACATTTCTGAATGTTCGAACTCATAAGATTTATTTTTTACATTTGATTTGTTGTCTTCGCCCGAGAATGAGATCGCTTCAACTCCTACGCACAGCCCCTAACGCTCTCAGCTTTACCCTGTCAATCGGTGTTTTCAAAAGGGTACACTATAAGATTTAATTATTCATTTTTCCAGTCTCACCAACGGGAAGGTGCGAATTGTGTTCTCTGTGAAACTTTTGAGAGCTCAACGGATTTGGTTGCACTCGATTTGTTTTTAGAGCGTCTGGTGCAGCCGTGAATTGAATGATTCATGTTGTTTAACATTATAAAGCAGTACATAAACAGCAATAGTTAGTAGAAGAAAACTGAGTATAGTTCTTTTAAATTTCAATTCTTCATACACCACAGCTACCACATGGCGGGCACTCGAATCCATTGCCTTGCACTCAGTGGGAAGTGTCAATGTTACTGGGTCATCCACCGTATCACATAGGAAACGATTTCTGTGGAAGTGTTCTTTGACAACATATTAGCTTTAGTAAATCTCCAAACTAGCAATGATTTGTTTACTGTGGTGAACGCGGTGACACCACGGATAAGAGCCCAGGCGCACATCTTTCTCTTAAAAAAAATGGCGGTGATACAGTTACGTAATTACTTGCCAATATGGGATGCGCTGCAGTAGTCTTGTAGTTAGTTGCCTGACAGCTGACTGACTCCATGGTTGCGGCCGCGTTTTAAAAAAAGGCGAAATATTACTTAGGTTTAGGCACACGTTAAAGCACGTCATTATTATCATCATCACCACCACCACCACCACCACCACCACCACTACCACCGCCGCCGCCACCGCCGCCGCCGTCGTCGTCATCATCATCATCATCAGCATCATTATCATCATTATCATCATCATCATCATCATCATCAGCATCATCATCATCATCATCACCATCCTGACTACGCCCACTGCAGGGCAAAGGCCTCTCTCATGCACCGCCAATCATCCCTGTCTTGTGCTTTCTGTTGCTGCATTATTCCTGCGAAGTTTTTAATCTCATCGGCCCACCTAACTTTCTGTCTCCCCCTCGTGCGTTTGCCTTCTTCGGGAATCAAGTCACTTACCATTAATGACCAGTGGATATCCTGCCTACGTGCTACGTGCCCGGCCCATGTCCATTTCTTCTTCTTGATTTCAACTATCGTATCCTTAACCCCGGTTTGTTCCCTGACCCAACCTGCTCTCTTCTTTTCTCTTAAGGTTACACCTATCATTTTCCTTTCCATCGCTCGCTGCATCGTCCACAATTTAAGCTGAACCCCTTTTGTAAGCCTCCAGGTTTCGGCTCCGTGGGTAAGTAATGGCAAAAATGCGACTGTTATATACCTCCCTCTTGAGGGTTAGTGGTAGATTACCATTAATGATTTGTGAATGCTTTTTGAATGTGACCCACCCTAACCTTATTCTTCTAGTTATTTCATTGTGGTAGTTCGGCTCCACGGTTACTACTTGCCTTATGTGTACATATTCCTTTAAAACTTGCAGCGTCTCTCCTCCTATCCAAATGAGCTGTTTTCTGTCAAGACTGTTGCAGAATGCACATCAGATGGTCGAATTTTTCAGAGCCATACTCTATGGCGTTCCTCATGATCATATTGTGGTTTCCGGACGTAAAATCTCATCGACTATTATCACTCCACAATTACGTTTTCACTAGCCAGTCTAGGGCCGTGAACGACTAACCACCCAGTAGTTTCGGATCATTGTATAAAACAGAAGCTCGGGCGAATTGGTAAGGATTCATTAACGAGACATGAACAGCGCGTAGAAAGGGCCAGGATCAGTAGAGGCCAAGAGCGCGGACTTCCAACCAGATTTCATTAAAAATAAAAAAAAACAAAAACAAAATTCAAGCAAGCTTGGTACTAGGAATGCCAAAGCTAAAGACAGTGCGGAGCTGGGCCGCCTTCTTCATTTCTCCTCGGTTTTCGCATTTTTTCCGTCCTCTCTCTCCTTCTTTTTCTGTCTTGCAGACCTTAGTGTGTTTCTTTCTTTCTTTATTTCTATTCATTTCTTTCTCCCCTACCTCATCTAGTTTTTTCTTTTTTTCTGCCCTTTATAATGCTCTTCCGGGTTTTGTCTCCTCCTCTCTATTCTCGCTTGCTTCCTTCTCTCTGTTTTTATGCGCGGTTTGTCCTGAGTTACGCAGACCTACGGCCGCATACGACAGCCCAGGCCCTATAAGTGCTCCGCACTTGTCGTCATCAGTGCCCTCGAAGAACAAGAGGGAGAAGACTCCTCCGTAGCAGGAATGCGTGCTCAATGCACTACAGATTGCTATGCTAGTCGTGGTTTTGCCTGCGGTACGCCAAACTACGACAGCATACGACAGCGCGGGCTTCCAAGGTGCGCTGAACTTGGGAGATGATGGAAGTCAGCTCTCTTTGGCTCTACTTAGTCTGCCCCTTTTCCTTATCGCCTGTGAGCTGTTGATACCTTCTTAACTGATCCGCATAATCATGATGAGGTAGAACTGCAGAGTTTGAAACCATGTCCTTGACTCTCGCTGTGAACTCGGGGCCTGCGACCGACCGCTTGATGCGTGATGCGGATGTGTGCTTGGCGGCCCAACGACAACAACAAAAAAGAGAGCGGGTACCCGGCCAGCTGTCGTCTTGCTCCGTCGTGGGTCACATTGGCAGCGACGAAGCGGCGCTGCTGGTGACGAAAGAGGCTGAAGCCTCGAGGCCGCGATTCGGGACTTGACCCGCATGGGCCGCTATTTTGAGCCCTTCCTGGCGAGCGCCCGAAGACCTGCGCAGCCTCGTGACGTCATGACGGCAAGGAATGAGCGCCCGAGGTTCGCTCCTCTCCCATCCTCGAAACCAGACACCGGAGTCTCGGGACAGCCGGTCGCTTCTTCGCTGGCTGCCCCGTTCAGTAGAGGAGATTCGCGAACACCGGCCTGATGCTCGTAGAATACCTTGCCTGCGCGTATATACTTTCGTTCAGGCACTTTTTTTCTGAAGCGGGCCAAGTTTCATCTGTGATTGTGTCTATCCTGTGATTGGTGGCCCTGTTCACCTGGTGTAGCTTTTGTGCAGAAGTGCCCCCCTCTTCGAAGACGTATAGTGACCGGATTCGCGCGGATTGTAGTGCCTCCTTTTGTGCTGCCGCAACGAACTTCGCTCTGCGTACCGGAATAATACTGCGTTTGGACATCTTTTCAGCTCGGCTTCGGCCATGAGCGCGTCGCGCTACGCTTCGTCGGCAGCGTGACCGTTGGTAAGCGGCTCAGATCAGAGATTGGGTCGTGTGTGCTTTTGAACGAGAAAAGATATTTCATATTCACTCTCATTGAATCTTCGGGCATATGAAAGTTGTGTGGCGTCCAAGCTGCGTGGATTGTTGAAAGCTGCTGGTCACCCGATAATCAACGCGATGTATACATGGAGGATTGCGTGCCATATTAATAATCTATTAAGTAACCTACTACATTACTACATATTCGTATGCGCAGAAATATACGACAATCCGTTGTAGTGCTTACGGTTACTTTTACACGTGAAGACGGTGCACTTAACGCAAAAGCACATGTAAAAATAGCGATACTTAATATAGCGTCGCATACATATTGGATCAGGTATGATAAGAGCTCTGCTGCAAGATTTATTGTGACGTACCTAGCGTTTCACTAGAGTGAGTTGGACGACACATGTCTGTGTTTCCCGTTGGTGCGAGTATGTCTTGGCTTAGAGGGCTCACTTCTTTCATTTAGTCGCACAGTGTTTTATACTGCACTTTACAGGTGCGCTTCATACGATGTAAAATATATGCTCTCATACCGACGTTTCTGGCGAGAGTTTTCGCATAGAGTCTCCATTCGTAATGATCGACCGAAGAGGTCTAGCTCGTGTAGTATCTGTACGGTTATTGTCAATCCGAATATGTTAGGTGAATATAATGAGTGAACGCAATGAGTAGGCTACTGAAGGGGGCACAGCACGGCCAGGGTAGCATGTGCACAGAGATTTTGTGAAGAGAACCGTGACTTAGTCACGACGAGTGAAAAAATGTGACCACTTCGACATGCGCAGTGTGTAAAGTGGGAGGATATGTGCACCTTACACAAATGTCATTATTATGCAGCAGTTTTATTATAATTTTTGATGTTCTAAAGAACGACTTGCTACGCAGTAGACATCGGCATGAATTGTCGCTTAAGAAACGCAGGCTCCTCGTCGTACTTGCGGCCCTCACAACTCAGTGTGCAAGGCACCGCAGATTTCTTTTTTTTTTGTCGAGATTATGAAGGCTGCGTGTTGACTGTCCTCTTCTCTGTTTATGTAGAGCCTTCTTGTGGTTGGTGAAAAATCCAATCAGCGATTCAACACCTGGGTCACGAAGTTCTTTTGTTGAAAAGCGTCTCAGATGCTGAACGCAGATGCGTTAAGTGTCTAACTAATTTTCTATGCAAAATGTTCTGTTGGACCAAACTCTTCCATTAACAAAAAAACAACAATAATGTCACCGCTTTTCTGCAGAGTTCTTGCGTTATTGGGCAGTTTTATTTCAATACTATGGACGCTGCCCACCGCATAGGAGATTAGCGGGACAAGAATAAAGTGGATTTTCGAGTGCAAGCTTTTTTTAAACTTTTCTATTGTTGTAACTGATTTAAAGCACGGATTTATAAAGCATGAGCGAAAAAGTTTAAATGAATTATTGAAAGGAAAGGTGTTGCTAGTCCGCGCACATTTCATTTTTTTTCCTATCTCCGGTCTATCGTGTACCATGGCGGTCGACAGTTAAGCCATCGCGCTATTTTCAAGTCCACCGTTTCTTCAATACTCGGTATATACCTTTCAATCCATACCTGCTTTTTGGGCCTTCTTCGAAGTACTTCGTGAAAATTGGTAGCGAATATGCATAGCTGCAATGACATTCGAGTCAAAGAGAAAAAATAAGATATAAAGTTCTTTCTTAGCGGTCTAAAAACTTCACCACCGCGGCGGGCTGTCCTCGTGCATCCAAAATTATCCCAACCACACGTTCGCCGCTTGCACATTCTCTCTTTATTTACTTGGCACCAGGCTCGCCCACGCTTTGTTCAGGTTCTCAGCTCCGTTGTTTTCAGTGTTTTTGTTTTAACGCCGAGGCGTTTTACGGCCATAGACGTACCATAATTTCCCGCGAAACATGATTGCAATGAAACCTAAAGGGCGCCGTATCTAGTGAGCAAGACGGTGATATTTAATTGGAAACTGTGCTAGCAAGTGTCGCATCTTAAAATAGCTCTCGCCCTTACCATTAAAAGTGACCTTCCGAGAAGTGAAGCAACAATGAAATTGGCGATGTTACCATATAGCGTGCGTCAGCTTGACGTTACGGTATTTAACCACGTGGAATGCGCATTTTTTTGCAGCCGGCAAAGGACTGCTCTCTAAAAGAGACGGATGTCTAAACTAGCGATTTTCAGAGCAGTTAATCCTACCGAAATTTCTTGACAGTGCATATAAATTGAACTTTGCTCGAATAATACTGTCGAAATGTATGCAATTGCCAAGAAAATGAACAAAAGACGAATTCGTTCATGGTTTTAATGCTCCGCCATTGAACGTCGAGTTCGCGAGTAAGTTCTGTCGTGGCTGGTCATCTTGATGTTCCTAAGACGCATTGTGGTAACACATGTAGCCTAACAGTAGGTTGGCAAATACATTGATCAGCTGGTACTATGTAAATAAAACCGCTTATCGCCAAGTCCCACCAACTGACCATGAAGCTTCAAATAGGGCTGTGTAGCGAACTAGTGAAGTAGTGAGGGATGTGAATAGATATTATGCAGCAAAAACCGAGGGATGAAGGCTTCCGTTGTGTATCCTCAGCGGTATGATAATTTTCGTGTGTTCCTGTCCTACTCATACTTGTTTAGAGCGGCTGGTTAGCAACTTCAGCCTTGAGCTTTCTTCGGTATAAAGCAGCAGTGTGTCACCCTAATGATATATCAAGTAGTCATTCCGCGTGTCAGGCCCTTGCGCTATGATTCAAGCAGGAGCGAAAAGTCGCAGCTAACGCGAGGTGATAATGACCGCTGCCACTCGCTGGACCGCTCTAGAAAAAAGTGTGATTCAGACTGTACAAGGCGAAGACCAGGAGCAGCGAAAAACGATGATTATTGCAGCCGGTCGTTGATATTTCTGGCGCGTGAACTACGCCTTTCGAACAGTGGTACTCGAATAAGCCTAGAAAAAGGAGAACGAGTTAAGTGTACCCGTGGTTCAGACACTTCGTATTTTACTGCACGCTTCTGTAGAGGCAATATTAAGGGAATCAGTGAGTGTGAGAATGAAAATAGCACTTTAGATTAAGTACAGGACACGAGCACGGATAACATTCTATTGTTAAAACAATGAGGAACACGCGCAGCTAAGGGAGATGACACAACATCGACTAAGGATGTTAGTCTCTCTGTCATAAATAACAGTAGTTGCTGTATGATGCGTGTTGTCGATGGTGGGAGACAATCAATTAAAGTGATTGAATTGCGCAACATTTATGTTGTAGGACAGGCTGAAAAATCGAGTGTTTGAGGAAGGGTACCTCGTATTTCATTAGTTCATATAGCGCTTAGAAATTTAAGAATATTTATGATCCCAATCAAGAACGATTGGGGTCTTCTGACTATATACTTGACTGTGAAGTAAATGTCGCTATTTACAAAACGTGTTGGTGTACAGAATAAATAAATAAATAAATAAATAAATAAATAAATAAATAAATAAATAAATAAATAAATAAATAAATAAATAAATCTACAAACAAATAAATAAATAAATTCACATTCATGAATAGATACATAAAACAACTTTTTTTACCATACCTATACACAACACTAATGAAACAGATATCGTTTAGCCTTTGTTCTCATGACTGTGCTAAATACCTGATTTTCTTATTTGAAATGAAGTAGTCGCCCATTGAAAACAATAAAAGGGTATCTTAAAGGCCCTTTCAAGAGCCTTTGAAAAAGTTCCGCAGATCCTCCGTACCACGGGAATCAACGTTATGCGAATTATTCGCAGGGAAGTTGACTATGGCGTAATTTTTTTTATTGAGGTAAAGATTACGAAATGACGCTAAATATATGTAGAAATGTTGCACGCATTCGCATATTTTGAACTGTCGGATATGTTTTATATAACCAGAAGTTGCGTAGCTATGCCATCAGCAACATGGCTACCACAAACTCTGAAGCTGTAAACAGATACGCAGTGCTTGTGGTAGCGTGGATGGTAGCCCTGGCTAGCGTTACGTATACACCAACTTCGGTCAAAGGTGCTTAAGTATACAATTGACGTTAGGCCGTACAATAGGAATACAATTGTAATGATTACAAAATTAGATAGCCCACACTTCAACGTTTCGCCAACATTACTTATGCATAGGGTCGTTTTCCAATGCAGTTTCTATAGAACTGGTGCGGTACTGTGGAATATAATTCTTGATTGCCACGCGAAATGCTTGGGTTCGATTGCTGCTGGGACACCGATATTTATTCTTGGCATTGCTCGAGTCACTGCTGCCAATGAAAATTTTTATACGAATTGTCGATCACCTGTGGCGTATACCTGTTGTCCGCGGCCCGCGGTAAACGGGTATGTACCACACGTGTCTAGAGGAAAGGGTCTGATGACGTACGCGACGGCATTTTTACGCCATTGATGTGATGACAAGCACGAGGTAATAATGTCCAGCACAAGGAAATAAGCTCTTCGTTGGTCCATATGCGGGGAATATCGGCAATCAGTTGTCTCCCACTCTGCTTTGCTATGTAGTCGTGTGCCCGCTCTGCCCTGTCTAGCCCGACTGTCATGCGCGATCGAATGATTTTACTTCACCTTGTGTGTGTCCGACTGCGCAAGCGCTGATAAGAGCGCCTAGTCAAGAAGCGCGCAATCCTTGTAGGTTCAACGCTTTGCCCTTACATTTTCCGCGTGCTTTATGAAGAAATGAGTGACGGGGAGGCCCTGTGGGAAAGTTAATTAAGGCTATAGAAGAAACCACTATCCCGTCTTTGTACGCTAGAGTTCTTTCGAGGCCCTTTACAAAGAGGCCCTTTACAAATGGTGTTCACCATTAAAGCCATTATGAAGGGTCTCTAGAAACTTTCGGCACCATCAAGATCAGGAATCCCGGTGCCTCTCGTGCCGTTATCATTCGGTGCGCCTCCTTGCAGGAACGGAGACGAGCAATTAAAATTCTGGGTCGGGCAGTGCGCCGTTCCCGTCCCCTTCTTTGCGCCGGGATGGCCCATCGTGCTACGTCTCCCTCACTGCCGCCGGCTGTCTGCTCTCTAGTCGTGCGCGAGCATGTCGAGGGATCAGCAAGAAGGAGCACAGACAGTTCGGCACAGGCTTGGCATCTCCTCCTCGGTGTTCCTATAGGCACAACAGCCCGGCTTGCCTCACTTCCGCCTAAAAAAAGACGCGAGAATGAGCGCGACAGTGGAAGGTTGGTGGGGGAAAGTGGCTGCGTGGCGAGCACGCGCGAAATAGACTGAATGACGCACCTCGTGAGGCTGTAGCAACGAAATGTGGGGACGCGATGAGCGGGTGGATGCGTAGATGGAGGCACGGCGTAGACAGAAACGTTCTACGTTACAGCTGGCCTTAGAGCACGTGTGCATTTCCCGTGCATTCTGATTGGTCCCGACTGTATACTCGCAGTCGGGTGTGACTGTTCTAGTCCGAACGCACTGTCTGAGAGGTTAGGGTGCAATGTTGCCTTTATTGTAGCGACTGCATGACGTCACCTATGGCCATCGTGTATCATGGCATTATAGAAAGTCTGCGGATATCTATGTGGTGAGATTATGCACGGGTCGGGAAGTGGCTTGCCGTGTTTTTTCGGGAGGATTGAAGAGCTCATGCACGCGAAATGAAACAGTGTATGGTGTGCAGAAACAGGACTGAGAACTTGTCTGAATTGCATGTAAACGTATTATTTTCTTTTAGTACTAATTCTCATTCTTTTGCGCTCACTGTATGACTCACCTTTAAGAATCGTGAACAGTGCCATAACTGTGCTCTTGTTACCATTCTTATAATGGTTGGACGTTGGAGTGCTATAGGTATATATATTCAAAACGTTGTCCGTGAACTACTATATATCAGTTTTTATCTCCATGAAAATACATTTCTATGGACAATATGTGTGCACAAAAATTGCTTATACACAGTTAGCCACCATCTGTAGATTATTTCGTTTTAGGTCAAATGAACGTCACGTTTCTTGTGGAGGTAAAGTAGTTCACATTACAAAGAGCTCATTAATGTATCTCAAGTTTGTATACACGTCAGATACATTACACGGACCGATTGCAAAAATTTGAATGGACACTTTCGCTAGTGTTTACATTGGGAGTGAAGTCGTTCTTGGTGGGCTCACTGGTACATGTTGCATTGAATTGAACGCCTTGAATAAGATAAAAAAAATCGAAATTTCTCTAAAGGGCTTGCTTGCGTTTGCACGTAGGTTCAGAGCAAAATAACTTTTAGATATATCTAAAAGAGAATATTTGTGGTACAGATGCGAGCTAGTTTTGTCTTCTGGTCATATACATGCTTATGCGCAACACAAACGTGCTTCCGCTTTTTGAAATGGGGATAAATTGTAGTTTTTCTAAATAAACTTACTTTTTTTAGTGCGCAGGGAACGTTTGAGAAAGAAGATAGAGCAATGAGATAGGACAGAGCGCACATGTCCTATCTCACTGCTCTATCTTCTTTCTCGAACATTCTCTTGCGCACTAAGAAAAGTAAATTTCTTTCAAAATGCAATACCAACCAGCCCAAGTAGTCACTCTTTTGCGATAATTTGTAGTACAACATCCGCGAATTCAAGTAAAACATTTAGGAGTCCCTGCGATGGGTTCCTAATGTTTTTTAACGTATTCAGGCCATTACAACGCACTTACCTGCGCCCTTCTTGCTTAGGCTCGCGTTCTTCCTAATTTGCACAACTTTTCTCTCCTCCGGTTATGTGTGCTTTGCTTTATAGGGCGTTAATGCGCGGAGATGTTCGGAGATTCTCAAGGCACCGCCTCCGCTACTACGCTCTGACCATTCAGTTCATTCATATTTAACTACAAAGAGCTGGCATCGGAAATGCTTGGAAGCATCTCTGTTCACATTTCTCCTTAATTAGCAATTTAGCTCTGTGAACTTTTTAACGGTTCTTTAATGTTAGCATGCAAAAATAGTGCAGTTAAAAAAAGCGTGTATGTCTGAAAATCCCTCTTTATTAGACTTCTGACTTATGTTGACTTACGTTAGTTAGACGTGATATATTTTTCTGTACAAAAGTAGGTGACTGTGCATTATCTAGCGTCTTTCTGCAGCATATGCTAAGAGACTAGCACGTTAAGTATCGAGTCCAACGCAGATGCCGCTTCAGTTGTCTCGTATATGTTGGGAAGTACGAATGGTCATCTAAAAAAAATAAAAAATATGGTAGCCAAACCAACACACGATAACTGTAGATAACAGTAAAAGATGTGTTGTCCGAAAATGAAGTAGAACATATGAAATTCGAGAAATGAAGTAGAACATATATGAATTTTGAGGTACTACGCTATCCAAGAAGGTCTCTCTTTAAAATGCTTCGGGAATGTAACCAAGTGATCCCAGCAAACTGTTCAAGCCAGAAAAGCATGGAACATAAATGTACTTTTAAACTACAGTGAAGTAATTATGTCGTAAATTCAAATGAATCAAGTGGACAAAAGGTCACCCTTTCTGTCGTAGGGGTAAGCATTCATGAACTTCAAATCACGCGTCGTTTGTTTTACCAACTGGGCTACAAAAATTCTTCTGCTGCTGTTCTTTGGAGGGGGGGGGGGCACCTATATTCCAGCTTAACGTGTTGAGAGAGTCGCTCATACAAATAATTATTACCGGCCTAAAATATTCAAAAGCGTATGCATTGCGATCGTCGGACAGCCGTGAAATGATTGATTTGTGGGGTTTAACGTCCCAAAACCACTATTTGATTATGAGAGACGCCGTAGTGGAGGGCTCCGGAAATTTCGACCACCAGGGGTTCTTTAACGTGCACCCAAATCTGAGTACACGGGCCTACAGCATTTCCGCCTCCATCGGAAATGCAGCTGCCACAGCCGGGATTTGATCCCGTGAAATAAGCCGTGAAATAATTATACCTTATGTTGATCGAGCACAGGTAAATCTCTTAGAGCGTGGGCGGGGGGGGGGGCTTCATCTAAGCGTGCTGTTCCCTATTAAGTCAATATAAAGGTCAGAAATTAAATTGCGTACCCTGCCTTTTTTAGGTGACTAGAGTGGGTGGAGGGGGTCTCCCCCTAGACCCCCTGCCCGGGCGCCCGCCTTTGTTTTTATGGGATGATCACAAAAGATTTTGGTGGTGACGTTCCCAATGAAGTCAAAGTGGATTCTCGGTAAAAGTCGACTATTCCACCATAAGACAACGCTATTGTTTGAAGCTACATTGTGCCGTCGTGTGAAAAGCATTACGAGTGGGTGCCTTAAAGCTGCCCGTCCTTTAGAAAAGACTACGCCATGATTCACCAAAACCGTCGTCATGAGCAACAGCATCGGCAGCGTTGCCTTGTATTTGGGTAGTATAACTCCATATGCCGGTGGTGCTTGATGATTTGCGCGATTTTGCGGGCGCTTTAAAGCTGCCCAATTAGCAAAGAAGGTTGTTTCACAATTCATCAGCAGCGGCCTGGCCACAGCATTTTCTACGATCCACGTGATCTTAATTGTTACCCAGCCATTACAGATGATGCCAGAATTAATCGTTGTCTACAGCTTCAATATAGCTCTCTTTATGACCCAGCTAGCGCGGGTAGTTTCGTAGCCTCCATAACAGTGAGCAGGCTGCCTTGGCCTTTGTCTGCAGCAATCTTGCCTTGATCTTTTTAGAACCTTTTAAACGACAGTGTTCGTAACGTCTGACCACACGTCCTTCGCAACGTTCTTTGCTGATCACAAAGTACATGTGACAGTATTTCCACAAATGTGGGCAAGTCAACACGCCAGAGTGCTACTTTCTGTCTTCAGTACTTGCAACAAGCGCCCTAACAAAATTCACGGCGTTATTGGTGGCATGGTTTGTAATCTGGAGTTATCTCTCTCTCTCTCTCTTTTCCAGATGCTGACCCCTTCGCGTCGCCTCGGCTGCAGCAGCCAGAATGAACGCAGGTTCCACACAAGCCAGAGCAACGAACGACTACGCCTAAACAACCGAATTTCTTAAAACCGACTCCATTTGAGAGCATCGACCACAATGACTTCAGCGTGGAGCCAGCTAGACCAGCTGCTAACGTGCGCAATCTGTCTCGACCGATACCGGAACCCGAAGCTGCTACCATGCCAGCACTCGTTCTGCGCCGACCCTTGCCTGGAAGGGTTGCAGGACTACGCGCGGCGGCAGATAAAATGTCCAGAGTGTCGCGCCGAGCACCGCATCCCGTACAACGGCGTGCAGACGTTTCCCACCAACGTGACGCTGATGAGGTTCCTCGAGCTGCACCGCGACATCACGGGAGAAGAACCCGAGCCACTGCCTTCGTCCATGGAACGTTGTCACGTGTGCAGCGAGAAGAGCCTCGTGAGTCGATGTTCGCACTGCGAGAAGAAGATTTGCGAGACGTGCAAAGAGGCGCACTTGGACATCATGCGCCGGGAGATCAGCCGCATTTGCAATCAAGTTCGCAGGTGTCTGAACCGGCTGAGCGACCACCTCGCGCAGAACAACAAGAACCAGGACAAGCTATCGCAGAATTGCGCGCTTGTGAAAGAGGAGCTGGATGACCTCATCAACCGTTACATCAAAGACCTGCAGCTGGTTCACAATAAGCTTAAGACCGAGATAGACGTGTACTTGCAGCAGGAGCTAAAGCAGTTGTCCGCGCTTTCCGAGGATGTGGAGACAGAGGTCAACAACATTACGTCCAACTGCGACGTCGTTGAGAAATACGTCAACGACGACACTGAGTGGACGGACTCTGAGCTCGTCGAGTACAAGGAGATATTCTCAAAGACTCTCGAATTCCTAAGGAACTTTGATCCGGACACGTCTGATTTTACGAGGCGGGTTAAGCTCCAGATCCACACGGACCCTGACGCGCTGCATCGCACCTTGGCCAACCTGGGAGAGCTCAAGTTCAACACGCCAATCACGCAATCGTCATCAAATCTCAACGTACCCCAGCTCAACCTTGGTTCATCTGGAGGTGGCACGGCCAACGCGCTGATGCGAAGTCAGAGCGACCATCGCCTCGCGGTGCAATTCCAAAAGAAGCAGGACGCTACGCGGTCGATGCTAGACATTGGCCAGCGGTACGGTGGCCATCTCAGTGACTCCGACCGAGATGGCAGCTTTGAGGGTCCTTCTTCAATGTATTCTAGAAATCGTAATAGAGACAATAGTGAGAACTCCATTTTAAGAAGATACGGGCCTGATCGGGGTCGGGATAACGACAATGCAGACAGCCGACTCTCGAACCGCTATGGAAGTCGCTTCGAAGACAGGTCCTGGAGGGACGAAGGAACGGGTGGAAGCCATCATAGCTTTAGATCTCGTTACGCGCGTGAGCTTATGGACGACGATTCAGAAGGACTGAGTAGCCATACTCGGAACGTCCGCTTCGAGGAACCACCACCTCCACGGGAGAAAGTGTTTGACACAGATGATGCGACCCGCGGTCCGCTCAGCGGCGTCGTAAAGCTAAGTGATTCGGCCAAATTCATGGAACGCCTCCACGAGAACCAGATCAGGCAGAAGCAGAAACAGGCCGAGAAGGAGCGGCTGGAGAACGAACCACCTCCTGCTCCGGTGGTTCCTGTGCCGCCACCGAGGAGACCACCGTCGAGGCAGCTTAGTGAGGACGAAGTCGAGAAGCAGAAAAAGGCGGCCAACCAAGCCGCGGCCGCGTCCACTTCTACGCCCGCCACGTCACCGCCGCCGTCCCTGGACACGAGGCCATCGCAGCTACGGCGACTCGCACCCAAGGACGACGTCCCGTCTCGGGCGACACCTCCGGACTCTCCGAGGACGCCGACGCCACGCCAGAGTTCCATTGAGAGCACACCCGCGCAGTCCCGGAGGAGTTCTACGGCTTCTGAAGACACGACGGCCAGCACAACGACGGCGACCAGTGACTCGATGAGGTCGCGACAGCGCCGTGCCATCGAGGAGGAGCCACTGTCCAGGAGGGAGCTGTCCTCAACGGCACCCAAGCCTTCGACGCCCGCCAGGTCAGTGCTTTCGCCGCCTCGCGGCCTTGTCAACTCGACGGAGCAGGGCGGGGCTCAGGGGGAGGAGCAGGAAATTGTGCCCGCGTCGCGTCCCCTGTCGCGCCACAGCCCGTACCGCCGATCTTGCACCGACTACGTGGTGCGGAGGCGCGACAAGTCGCCGCCGGCCGTGGTGGCTCGTCGCTGCTTCGACGACCTGAGTTGGAGTCCCCGCGCTGGTCGCAGCGGCGACGACCCGGCACCCTCGCGGTGGACGAGCCTGCACAGGCCGGACTACTACCGCTACCGGACGTCTCGCTTTGGCTCGAGCGCCGGCCTGGAAGACCAGAGCCCAAGCTGGCGCTCGGCGCTCGTGGCCGACCCAAGTAGGCCTGCCTGCAATGATACACCCTTGGCATGGGCGAGCAGATTCTAACACCGAGAGGTGCCGGGCCGTGGTCCGACAGGGAGAGTGAAACGGCGGCGCGGCTCTGTTCGCCGCTGTTTTCTTAGCACAAGCTCGTGTCGCCGCCGCAGGTGCCTCGACTACAGCGACGTACCGCTTAGTCCTGCGTCACTCGGTAGTGGTGAGGTTGGCGTCACTTGCGACGAAATGTGTTGCACTGGAACCCCAGGACTGATCCTTGTTTTTAGCCTTTTTTTTCAAAAGCCATGTGTTGCCGCAAACGTTATCTTCATTTTTTTCACTGCTCCTTGTCAAACTTTAAAATCTTCGATACCAGACGTGTACGGGCAATTACTACAGTTGCGGAACAGAAACTCATTTCCATATTTATAAAAATTATAAGTGAAGGCCTCGTCAATCATTAAGCAGGCTCGAGGGATTGAAGCATGTAAGCTGCGCGCAGCACGACAGTTATAGACTCGGTTTCTGAGGCAAGCTAAGCGGATTTTTTCTCCGACATTTACATGATAATCACAAATAGCCAATGTACTACAGCATAAAATCAGAAATTAAAATATTGCTCGCGCCAGCATTCTTACCTATCTTTTGGAGTGATTGCAACATAACGAGACGCAGAATACGTTTTTTGCTTGGGCGTAATTCGATTAACTTGGAAAGTCATGGTCTTTAGATGGGATGGCTAAAATCATCAGTACTTTGCTGCACCATTTATAGATGAAAATTATGGTAACTTCCTCGATACAATGGGAGCCAGTCGTTCATGTAGGCGTGCTATAGAAATGGGCATTGTGCATTCCTATTTGTACATTTTAATATCAAAGTTTGATATCGTTATCCTCTTCAGTTACTTTGCCTAACACGCATCAAACAGCAAAGAGACTTATGCTCTTCTTTTCACCGTCTTTTTCTCACTCAAACACATATGAGATTGAATATTATTTTCCTGTTCGTTGAGCTCAAGATAAGTTTACTCCTATACGCACATTTTTGTCCATACACGTACCCTTCTCTCGTATGGTTAAGATATTTCAATTTCAGTAGCCATGTTTGCTAGGAAGAAAAGATGATGACCTCTTTTCCGGCTGCGTTCTGACATAAGAAAGCGCATCCACACTATTCACAGCGTGCGAAGATAGTAGACTTTCTTGTCTTTCTCCAGCAAGCGTTCGAGCATGTACTAAAGATGTCAGCACCAGTCGTATATGCCACGCCTATAGTATCACCAGCTACTCCGGTTGGAAATTAACCACTCTTTCATTAATACTATGAAACTCTTGTATCGAGGCTACCCCGACATGCACGAAACGTATTCTGCGTTTAATGTGAGAGCGTTCGCGCAAAAGCGACGCTCGCTTGGGCATCGCGTGCGATTTGGTAAGCTCCTCGTTCTGCTTATGCCGCAGCGCCAACTCGGCCACGGGCCTTCTCTTCGTCCTGCCATCGCTGTCGGCGGAGACGAAGAGAATGTAAAGCGCAGCGCCTGTCCACGGAACCCGCCACGCCCAAGACTTGGCAGCGCACCCGTGTAGAAGCACCAGAGGGACATTTTCATTCTCAAGAGAACGCAATAAAAACCAGAATAGTGTTATTTTTAGGAAATCTTTCCCCCGTAGACTACGTTCTCTCTTTCTTCTACCACTTCTCTCACAATTCATTATCAACATACGTCGCCGCTGTCTTTGTCTCCTTATCCACCGACACACCAGACAGCTCTGACGGCACGCCGAATACGTGTACCAGCGTTCGCTCCGAGTGTTCCGTGAGAAAGCCACCACCCAGCGATGTTATAGGTGATTCGAAAATGCGTCCACCAATGAGCGATACACGTTATAGCTGGTTCGAAAGTGCGTCGTGTCCAGAGAAAACAAACAAAAACGAAAAGAGAGCGCGGCAATGCACGCTCTTTTGAATGTGGGGTGTGGTACTATGAGGACGCATTGCAAGCAGTGACAACATCCTGCAAGGAAGACGCCGACAGAATTTCCTTGGTGGTCTTTCCCGTTTTCGTAGATGGAAGGTTAACTTCGGGCTCCAAGGCGACAGTGGAAGTCTCCGTCAACTGGTGCTTCGGTATTCGTTAAGGAAAGCGAAAGGCGCATCCCACGAAAAGGTTAGAGACCCACTGATGCTATCGAAAAGTTATGCTTTTATTTTTCTTTTTGTTCGAGTTAACTCGTCCCACAGATAACTAATCTGCCTCTGAATAACCATCCCATTAAAACGAGCGTGAGAAACCTGCGCTGTTCCGCGAAGCACTTAGGACTGTTTACCCAATATAAAGTATCGTAGCCTTTCCCACCACCAGTACACACAAAGGCGAGAAAGAGAAGTTTCGTTTGATGCGATGAGGCGCGCAATTGTTGTCCTGTTTTCACCTTTTCGGAAAAGTTTTATTAGGGGAGCGATATAGAGAGAACACGCAACAGTTCACAGCTTCGTTATTTCAGGGATTATGCCTGTTTGGCTCTTAGGTTCTAGTTATGTGTTAGCCAAAATCACTGATCGTTTTACTCACACTATTTTGGAGTCAATGAAATCTTAAAAAGTATATCTATGAGGAAACACCTAACTGATTCACATATAAATATGTCTATCTTTTTACATAAACAGTGCGTTTAATTAGCTTAGGCTGCTAGTACTGATGAAGTAGTTTCGCGCATTCATATAATATAACTGAACTCACATGACATCGGAAAATGCCTTGCGTCATGACTAAACAAGATTGGAATCTTACCGCGGACATTTTCAAGTGCAGTCTTCCTTTAAAATAAGATCACGCCAGGCTTCTAGTCGCTACACGGTGGTACAAAGATAACGTAAGGTGGCTATCTTTCATTTCCTATCCTTGCAACATGATGCAACCTTGACACACTGATTCGACACGTGCGTTATACTGCATTTACGTAAAGGTGTTTTCTGGGAGAGGATGACGATTTCAATATACTTTGACTCATGGAGTGACCGTGCTCAGTCAAAATGAAAGTGGTTAGAGTACGAAGAAAGGTGCTTCGATCTCAGTCCCCCTCCTCTGCGAGTGACGTCAGGCGAGTGACATCAAACTAACGCGGCTGTTTCACTCTCCTGCGGCCCGTGGCGCGCATTCGCATGACTGGCATGCATCCACAGGCTCTCAGCCCCGGGCTTTTTTTGGAAGGACAACGGACTATCGGCCATGAACCGCACGCCGCCTGTCGCGTATTGTATTGCTTTCATTAGATGAAACTAATAAACCATTTGCAAACCCCAACAGTGTGAACAATTAATCAGCATGGCATGATGACGGGCGTCACTAGCGGCTGACAACCAAAAGCTTCACAGAAATGATTTAAAACAGAACGTCATAGTAGTCTCCTTCTAGATAAACATAAAAAAATATGCCATAAGCTGTGAAAGCACCGTAGCGAGCTAAGGCACATACTCGGGCTAAGTTTTTGATGGTTTCTTACTAGGGGAGTGCTACTGTGTAAATAGTGTTTTACAAGATCTTGTTACGGCGCTTATAATATTGTTCATCGTTAAGCACAGAGGCCCTTACTGAATACTCTTACTGATGCGAAAGTCCTAAATTACAAAATAAAGCAATCACTTCCAATTAACTTCCAATCAGGCTCACTCTAAATAGCATAAAGCTCTGAGTGCCAGAACTTCACATATTTTACCGCTCTTTACGTGGTGCATAATGCTTTCTACCTTGGTATTTACGCTGCATTCCAATACCAAATATAACCGATGAGTCATATGGGAAAAGCAAGAAGGGTACCCGCAAGGGAACCTTCTGGTTTGCTACCCTAAAATAAGTGAAGAGTGAAGAAAATAAGAAGCACTGCTATCTGGCACTATAATATTGACGTTCTTTAGTGTGACTTAACATGAATACTCGTTAGAATATAATTCAAGGGACACATTACAGCTAATTATTTTTATGCGGCTTTATAGTGCAACCTGCATGCATGCGCACGCGTAGTGTCTTAGTGGCTTGCAGTATTGGCGAGGTATATGTAAGATTTCGGCAAGTCTCAGTTCTGACTCGCATCTAATGTTCGCAGGTCCACTCGTGCGCCGCTGGCCAAGGCCATATCTCTAGACCACGACGATCGCCGCCGACCGACAGATGACAGGAAGAAAGAGGAAGTGATGACGAGGGCCGGATCGCTGAGCGGCCCGTCTCCCGCTGCGCACCAGTCGTCGTTCTTCAGCCGCTTGAAGCCGCAGCAAGCGCAGATTGGCGAAGAGGAGGACACCGAATCCGAGGCGTCTACCGAGGAAGAAACCTCGGAGGAAGAAGAGGAGGACGAGGAGGAAGACGATGAAGAGGACGAGGAGGAGGAAGAGACTGTGGCGGCCCAGCCCGAAAGACCCAAGACGCCCACGACGCCCACGCGCAAGATCTCGTCCACGCAGCAGGGTACCAAGAAGGAAGAGGACATGACCTCCTCCGTGTCAGCGCTGCTCAATAGGAGCGCCCAGGCGCGGCGAGGTAGCCAGGACGTGCGCTCCTCGACACCCACGTCGGGCAGGCACTCACAATACGCCAGGGACAAGGAGGAAGGAAGCCCCAGGAGTCGCTTCCAATCCTGGAGGGAGACGCCGTCTTCGTCGGTGGATGACCCCACCATGGTGTCCTCCTCCCGGTATGGCGGCACCTCCTTCTTGGCCAGTCGAAGGCGCGCTGGAGAGGATGACCCACCTAGAGGAGAGGACAGTGGTCCCGGAAGCCGCTTTCTAAGCCGCAGCCGGAGTTCGGCACTCATGGACCAGCCGGAGCCACGAGCCGATCGGCGTAAGAATCAGCAGGAAAGTGCCACCCCGACTGCGAGGTCTCCGGCGGTGAATCCGACGTCGTCTTCGGCGGCAGCGCTGCGTAGGAGCCGGCTGACTCGCAGCAAGAGCTCTAACGAGATGCTACCCGGAGAAGGCGACAGCGGTGATGAAGCCAACCAGCCGCCGCCGTCGTACCGGAGTCGCTACGGCCAGCCGGAGAGCTCACCGGCCCTCAGTGGCAGCGGCTCTCTCTCCCGCTCGAAAAGCAGCCATGCGGTCAAGGACAGCTCTCCAGACGCGGGCGACTACGCTGGCTCTGGCGGTGGGCCCGGGGCGTCGTCCAGCTGGGCGCAGTACCTGCGCAACAAGTATGGCTCCCGCGGAACCAGTGGTCCCGGCAGCTCGTCGGGGTACGGACCCAAGAGTGTGTCCCGGTCCCGCAGCTCTCATGCAGTCTACAGCCGCAGCGGCAGCGACGACAACAGCTCGGAGGACGAGGACGTTCCTGCCCGGGGCCGTGGTCCGGAGGCCGGCAGCGGCTCTTCGCGTCACGATGGACAGTACGGCAGCTATGGCTTTCCTCGAAGCATGTATCTTCAAAAGCGCCGTATGCAGCTCAAGATCGGCACGCGTGGTACTGAACCCGGCTGCTTCACGTGGCCAAGGGGTGTCGCTGTCGGACCGGACAACTCGATCGTGGTTGCCGACAGCAGCAACCATCGGGTACAGGTGAGTCGTGCTTCCCCCATAATCGTGCCTCTTGCCACTTCCGAGGCTGAGGAACGCACAAAGTTTGTGTGGCTAAATGGGCGATATTTTGCATGAACCAAGCTTCTCAAAAGAAGCTAGTACTTCCCGTGGGATTGGTTGTGTATTTACTGGAGTTGTGTCGAGCATTTATACGGTTAATAATGTTAGATGACAGCCTAAGTCTGAGCCTAATATCAACCCACAGTTAGCCTAAGTCTTTGTTATTCTATGAAATTTGGCTTACGCCTCATGTACGTCAAATACGAAACGTTCTTGTTAAATGTAGAGTGTTCTCAGTCAAACAACGTTCATTAAAGATAACGTGTATCGCTGTCTCATATCTTGACGTTTCTCAATTCAGTAGTAGAAAAATTCGGCAGATCCCGCGTACCTTGGGAATTGACGTCATGCGAAGCGTGGGAATAGATGTTAAATGTGTTTTATTTATTTGTATGAAGCGAGGCATGATGAAGCGGCGCTAAATATATGTACAAACCCACGCACACACATTCGTCAAACAGCAACGTATGCTTTATATTAGCAGTTGTTCGCACTTGCATAGTGGTGCCAGCAGCGACATGAATAACAGCAATACTAGAATAGGTAAGCCGATGTGAAGCACTGGTGTTTACGCTGGTGTTTGCTCTGGTGCGTGCGAGGAAGGTAGGCCTCAACACGGCTACACAAATCAACTTGACCTGATAGCATCTAAATACAATTTAAGTTAATTGTACGTGACGGCTGCATCATGGGAGTACATATGTAATATTTATAAAATCAGATATCCACTACTACAAGCAATGATATGTGGAGTTTAACGTCTCAAAACCACCATATGACACTACTAGAAACACAATTGATTGCACATGAAACTTATGGTCTATTTGAAAATTATGCTTTAGGCCTGGCGTGGCTCTGTGGCAAAATACTTCTTTGCCACACATAATGATAGGGTTCGATTCCTGCTGCGACACTGATATTTATTGTTTTCATTCGTCAGGTCAACGCTGCCTATGGCAGCTTTCTCTTAACGCTGAAGCGTTGAAGTTACCCATGTGTATTCTCGCTGTTCCGCTGGGTAGTTATAAAAATTGGGGGACCCTTAAACTCCTCTTTTAAGAGCTGAACGCAATAGTGATATTATGTTCGTAGTGCGTACTTCAAACACCTAGTGTACCTTTATATTTTTTTCGAACTTGATATGCTCCCACTACGTGACCTTAAGGGTGCACTAACATGTGTACTTTTTGTAATGGGTGACTGGCTTTAAACTTCAATGTC